>JADMNI010000002.1:0-614296 GCA_016097105.2 Sporothrix variecibatus | reverse complement strand
AAAAGTGATGGAAACCACGAGCATAACACACACAGAATGGAGCATCAACGCTGAGACTCGAACGGAAAGCAAACGAGCAAGTGAGAAATCCGCGCCGGCCGTCAAATGATGAACAGCTATCGGACAAGGGGGGGGGCAGGAGGGGAAAGAAGACAGGGAGCCCCCTTCCTGGCCAAAGACGCAAAAGAGCTTGTGTTGTCGATGGGCGAATCGGATGCTGGCCCTAGCCAGGTCAGAGGCTCCGTTCAAGCCCTGGGAAAGGGGCGGGCGACCCAAGCCTGGTCGAGCCTGGCACGATTGGGAGAGGTGGGAGAAAACGCGCAAAACAGGGATCCCTTGTCTTGCGTTCTAAGGCCAAAAAAAGAAGAAGAAGAAGAAAAAGCAAACGACAACAACGAGCAAACAAGAGGAACAAAAGGAACAAGAGGATTACAAAAAGAACACCATCTCCCAAAGAGGCCAGGCTAGTGAACAGGACCGGTCAGAAACGAAAGCCCCAAAACAGCGGGAGGAGCAGATGCGTCAGTTCAAGCTGTGCCTCTCTTTGACTAGCTCTGCAGGGCCGCAATGCACACTCCCCTATGATTTTCAAGAAACTCGCGAGGCCGGAAAACAGAGCGCTTGCATGCTTCGGAGGACGTGCCAGAGAAGGCAAAGCAGCAAAAGGCCAGCAGTTGAAACTTCAAAGAAAAGCAAACCAAAGATGCGTCCCCCCTCCCTGGGAGCCAGGATCTCAGAATCCACACCCTACCTCCCTGTTGGGTTTACCGGATCTGCACTGGGCTAGGTCGGCGATGTGGTGCGTGGAGTGGCAGGGTGGGTGGTGCGTGCAAACCTTGAAGGCGCAGAAGCGCATCTCGTTTTCTGCGAGGGCCCCTCGCCTCTGGACCCCAAGAAGTAAGAAGAACACTCAGTACTCCATACAACCATAAATACGCCGTTTTAACTCAAGCAGCACAAGCAACACAAGCAACACAATCGACACTATCAGCACACTGGACAGAATAGCGCCGCCAGGGATCACCACACCACACCCTTTTGCAGAAGCTTGTGCCTGGGATTCTGGCTGTCTGGGTCCCCCAATAGCCCAAGAAGGGGCATAGGCCCGAACGAAGCAGAAAAACCACCGACTGGAACAGCACGCCAAACGGCTTCTTTTCCACGGATTCCCGGGAATAGCAAAAGACAGGCAGAAAACCAAAAGAGGAATCATTAGCAGGAGCTGGACGAGCGAGCGCTAGTTAAAAAGTTGAGTGTGGGATGTGGGATGTGGATGGAGATCACGTCTGTGCAATCGCTGTTTGGCTCGAAACCGCCCCTACAGACATACTTTCGTATGCCCAAAATAAGACTGGAATTGGAAATTTCGAGAAACAGGAAGTGTCAGGAAAATGGCGCGAAGGAAGCCCCAGAGACAAGACCAAACAGCCCGAAAAGTGGACGTGCCCTCTGGCAGAAGCAAGAGTCAGACTCAGGGTAGCTTAACGGCCAGTTACCCAGAAAGGAAAACCGCGGAGGGCGCGCTTTAAAGCTCGGTCCAACATGAAACTTTTGATAGCACGTTTAGGAAGAAAGCTATTGAAAGAAAGCCACAGAAAATCGAGAATTTTGACACTGACAGATTTGGTGGGCAGGATACAGATCAAATTGTCTCCAAAGACAATTAAATTACGTTCACGATTAAAACACCCGATGATACACAAAACCCGTTCTAGGATTTATTTTTGACAAGCTCCAGACCACTCCAACACTCCAACCCTCCAACCCTCCTTCAACAGTCTCCAACTTACAGATGTACTTTCGAGTCCGCACCTGTCGTCCCAAGCTGCGGGTATGAGTGGCTGTCTCACACATACATATGCAAGTATACACATCTGACCGAGTCGTATCTCCGTCACACCGTTACAGCACAGATGCAACTGGAGTCTGTTGGTGCGGTGTTTGGGAACCTTGTTTGTGGGCCTTGTTCATTGGGCCATTGTCCTTGTCGTGTGACTTGCATGCAGACGCCTCTTTTCTTCTCTTTTTTTTTTCTTGAAAAAGGAAAGTGACAGAAGAAAAGAAAAAGAAAACAAGGCAGGAGGGCTGTATCTTTCCTCGGGATTTGTGCTGCAGACTACGCCCTGTATCTCGGCAGCTTTTCCGATATAGGTCGGGTCCCCAAAAAGCACATACGTATTTTTATCATTTTCACACGCTGTATTTGGTCTCATGCAGCACTTGCATCTCTCGCCAGGCTTTTGTTCTTCCTTTTTTTTTGTTTCTTTTTTGCCTCTCTCTGTGCGGAGCCGCAGCTGCGTTGCCAGGGGTTTCCTTGAGGGTCCTGTGCCCTCGCTTAATGAATGAGGAATAGAGCACAATTCAACGTTCACTGAAGTGTTGAGATCACCGACAGAATGAATTCACAAAAGATAATGTATGACGAGGCATGAGAAGAAAGATAGGGAAGAAAAGAAAAGGTGGTTGGATGGAGATGTGTATTGTGGATGGAGGGAACGGGTAAAAACGATGCAGAACCAAAGCTAACACAGCAAACGAACGGCGGATCAAATTGAAAAACGCGCATTGGGGCTTGCCGAATCAGTGGGGTTTTTGTAAGGGCGGAAAGAGGAGAAAAGAGGAAAAACCAAAAGGAGGACCAAGAAAGGGCCCATCTACAAGTACACATATTCCGAGCTTCATGATTCTTTAGTCTCTTGTGTATGCGATGTGCCCATAGTGGGTGAGGCTTTTGTATATTTGGCGATATGAAAGAGGTATCTCACAAACGATTGGCGTCAAGAATAGGACATTGTTAAGAGCTTTGTAAGGGTCGGAGCCCCGTGGCCCCTGTGAATTCCGTCGTGAAAAAGTACGATGCATACGCCAGTTTTGACTGCCAGAAATTCCACTGAGGGGCTCGGCGGGCTATCAACTGCGCCAAAACGTGTAGTGCCGGTAGAGCAGGGCGGAACAAACAGCATGAGAGCAACCAAATCGCATCGTGCTGGCCAAGTCTAATAGTCAATGGGGCACACACGAAATTAAAGGCACAATGAGGATTTATGATTTACAATGTAGTACACGGGAAGTAGATATGGGCGTGGGTAACGGTGTAGGCGAGCTTGGGGACGTGGAAGCTAAATTGCCTATTCGGGAGATGGACTGCGCTGAAAGAGAAAGAAATAAAAGACGAAAAGATGAAAAGACGAAAAAAGGGGGCAGGCAAGATGGAGTGTAAGAATCTCGCGATATTTCATACTGAGAGAGGGTAAAGTGGTCAAGGAGAGAAAAACTAAGCAAAGATACGAGATTGAATACACTCAACACGAACACGAAACAATGAGATGGAGGATAAAAATCAATGGGGAAAGCAAGGAAAACAGGATGGACCTTTTGAGAACATGACAAACGGTGAAAGGGGGAAATGGGAAACAAGAATTGCCCACGTGCTTGTTCTATGGGAAAGACAAAATACACATAATAATACGTACAATTGTCAGTACAACGGCCATATGAAACACCCTGATAGTTTACAAAAGGACAAGAAACATATGAAATCGTGGGGAGTCTTAAAAAAAGAGGTAAAAAAGCACATCATCGTACGATGCTCTTGTGAGAAGTACGGTCGTTGTAAATAAAGAACCAGATGGCAGCCCAGATAGCTGCCGGGAAAGTCTGGGGCGTCGTGAAAGTCGGGATGAAAAGCCTCCCGATGACAAAAATACCGGTCGATGACAGACGTTGCGAGTTTTGACGCATATCGTACAAAGATCCAGTCCCTGTTCCTTGAAGTAAGAGGTACTCAGTAGTAGCTGCTCTCCCGCACGTCGTAAAAAGTACAAAGAGGCAAAAAAACAAGATAGAAAAACGGACAATTACCACAAACTGACGGAAGAGTATTGTTTTTGAACTAAAAAAGAAAAAAAGAAAAAAGAAAAAAGCCTTTTACTATTCCTAAAGCTGAAAAGTACGGCATTGAGACAGCGGGATAATACTGTGGAAGACACCCCTGTTGAAAAGAAAGGGTGTCAGTAGTAACGGTGTGCATTCTCGGGATGGAGAAACCCAAGAAACAGAAGAAATGGGGAGAGGGAGGCGAGGCGAACAGAGGACCTGACTTGGAGGGCAGAGGAACTCCTCTGAAAGTTCTAGATCTGTGAGCTGGGCAGCCACAACGGGCAAACGACAAAAAGACTGTGCTTGTAGAAAAAGAAGATTAAATTGAAGAAAAGGAGAATTCCGTCGTCACTACTGAGGAGAAAAAAGATGGGGCTCTGGGCCTTTGATGGGGCTTTTTGGAGCTTTTGGACCCTCCTAAAACAGATGGGAAAGGGGGGATAGATCAAGATGGTGGGCAGCATAAGAGGGTTAAAAGTACAAAGAAGCAATGGAAAACGAAAAAGAAGAAAAAAGAACCAGACAAGGAAGCAAGAAAGAAGACAGATGGAAGAATATGATGCAAAGGACAACAGGGCAAGATGATGTGCAAGTCTAGACCCGAATCCTTATTTAATTTGGATTTGCACATCATCGAGCTCCGTACTTTGTGCGTATTTGGTTTCCTGATACGTCGATGTGCACGTCAATGTGCAATGTGATTGGCGATCATCACGTACGTTCTCGAGGGCTCCCTGCTTTTTGGAAGTGGCTTTTTTTTTAAAAAAAGAAAAATCATTCTTTTCCGACTTCTAATCAGATTTTGGCTCGGCTTTGACAAATTCGCTTTTTTCTCGCTGTTTGCCGTTTGTTGTCTGCCCTTTCCCATGCACGTTGCCTACGACAAGAAGGGCTAATTGAGGCGAGGGCGTGTAAATGTTGTGTTGCAGATGACCTGTCATTCTGCTGCTTTTGGATTTTCTTTCCTTTTTGCAGTACTTCTTTCTTTTTTTTTTTATCCCCTCGTCTATCATCATCACGCAACAGGAAGGGGCTGCGTCACCGCTCCTTCGCTATCGTCCTATCGGGCGCGCCTACCTTCCACAGACGCCAACCGCTGAGCCTTCCGAGGAAGGAAGGGCCAGGCCAAGGGGATGGGGAAGGTGCTTCCCCGGAGCAGCCACCGGGCATGACGAGGGTCGTATTCCAGGAAGGAGCGAGCGACACACCCTCGCACACCTTCCCTGCGTTTGTGCGCCTTTGGCTGTCGACAGGAAGGAATGCCATTCGCACCTTCCCACTGATGCCGTAAATCGCATTTTCTTGGTTCACCGTCCTGGATGCTTGGCGAGCCCAGTATCATATCTTACTTGTTTTGCTCCGTATTGCCTTTCAGCTGTCCAGGGATGCCATTCAGTGAATAGTGCATTGAGGGTTGCACTGTAGGATTTTAGCTACATCGTGCAGAGGCGGCAGACAACAAACGACAACGAGTGTGTGTCCTGAAGTGTGCCAGAGACTCTCAGAGCTGCCCTTTCCTGATTCGGCTCACTTTAAATGACAGGGCAGGCAAGGCAGGAGCAACCAAGTCCTCACTTACAAGACCAAATGCAGATAAAACTGCCAACTGCAGAGACGACTGCACAGAAAACCTGCATCTTACTCAAACAGGCCTCAAGATGCAGCGTCAGCCTGCAACAAGTACAGAAAATGTATGCTTCCTTCTTTTCTCGTTTGGTCAAGACAGTCCCAACCCTAAGGTGAAAACCTCCGTAGCTTGCTTCATTTCCCTGCATTGACCTCTTTGCCGGTTCTCATCTTGTCTCGGATTCTTCCATTCTTTTTCTGTGATTATTACAGACCGTCTGAAGAAAAAACGGCTTCTCTTTTGTTTTCATTCCCATTTTTATTCCCAAAAGGAAACATCTCAATTTCTACAATCCTCTGCGAAATCTCAGCTCAGGAGATCCCATCTCGCTTATGACGAAATGGTCACAGGATCTCTAGAACCGCTCCACAACGGTTAACCTTTCGCCTTTCAAATGTTGAGCCTCTATTCAGTGGCTTCTGTCTTTCTCTTCTCCTCTTCTTCTTCTTTTGTTCCTTTTCTTGAATCCTTCGGCCCCTTACGCGTGGCAACCACACGAGCAAGCCACGATGCCTATGCCTAGCCATATGTCTGGGCGCCTAGACGCTTCCTTTGCTTTGCTTCTTTCATGCAGTTTTGCTATCTCATATCGCATATCATCGTATCAGTTCTCCCTGTTTTACCATTCTCATTCTTCAAGGGCACGATCCCACGCAACACTTTCCTATACGAGATTCTCCAATACAGCCACCAATCCATTAACGCTCGCTTGTCATGGCCTCGTGTTGTTTTTCTACATCCATCCCATCATATCGTCGTAGGCGTCGTTTGAGGTAGCTTCGTAGTTTTGGTACACAGTGGTTTGTCGTTCCATGCCCCGTGCTTTTCACGACCGGACCGTGCTTTTCACGACCGGACCGTGCTTTTCACGACCGGACCGTGCTTTTCACGACCGGACTGTGCTTCATGTCGGGCAATCAGCACAAGGTCCCTGTTCCCCCCCTCACATCGAACATCGTACACCCCTGAGACCCCCCAGGCTAGCGAGCAGACCGATACTGGGATATTCCTCGTTGCATCGTCGCATTGTCTGCAGCGCGCCCCTCCCCCCTCGCTGCTTATTTTCAATTGCGGCCAGCCACGCCTCGCTCCTTTTAGACCCCCCTGAGTCGGATCCTCTCTTAGCTGAGAAAAAAGCTGGAGCACCCAAAGGCATTGGGCAAAAATGCAAAAGGGACACAAGAAGGCCACTCATGATGCGCCTGCCGATGCACTCCGCGTTCTCCCTACTCTGTCTTTTCCGTAGTCGTCGATCAGCCTTACCCGGCCAATCTGGTGTCGAAACAAAATAGAGGAAATACAGGGGACAGCCTTTTGAAAGGGGAAAAGAGATAACAAGATACACTTACAGGCAAGTACTTTGGTTGTCGATAAAGCTGGGCTCCGTCAGCAACGTGCATTATTTCAAAATCATTCTATACTTTTTTACAAGTAAACAAACCGCTCTGCTAAATGTTGAACCCTTATTATTTGGTCGCTTTGCTAGATAATTTGCCCCTTTGACCTGACCATCCATTGATCTCCAGAAATTGTCATAGTAGTAGTGCACCAGGGTTCTTCAGCTGTCGTGTCCCCTTGCTTCCCCCACTCGCCACCGTGTTCTCGCTTTTTGGATATTTTAGTTATTTTTTCCCTCTTGGCAGCCCCTATCCTTGTTGAGCTTTAAGGGGATCGTCGCTATCTTCTACTCTTACAAGTAAACAAACCGCTCTGCTAAATGTTGAACCCTTGCTCGACTCCATTGATCGTACATCGCACGTTGTACATCTTTCCCCTCGCTTACAATCTCTTTCCATCAAGAAAAAGAAAAAGCGTGGCCAAATCGCGTGCACGTGTTCCAACCCAAAACGCCACATGCCTGCATCCTTTGGTCCCCCTCCGGTCGTCCCTCTTCCTTGCCTTCCCTGCCTCCGCGCATCACGGTTTTGGCGATCATGAAAATGTTCTATGCCCTGCTCTTGCATTCAAGGAAAAAAAGAAGAAAACTGTCACGCCCCTCCACTCCATGCTGTCTTCCCTCAAAATGTCTCGCATGTACCTCAAATATCTCTTACTGTGTAGGCGTACATTCGACGTACATGTACGGAGTATGGTGTCTGTTGGTTCTTGTCTTGTCTAATTTGTTTTTGATGTCTCTTGTCCGTTGTCTGCACAGATTCGGGGCTTGCATCCTGTTTTCTCAAACATCTCCTTCACCTCCAGCCACATCCTTGACCTCCCTTGGCCTCGCTCTTTGTTTTGTATTGTCCAAAACTGCATATTGCGGCACACCGGCACTTTTGAAAATTGAATCAATGTCGTCATCACTTTCAGCCTCATCACACTTTTTGTTTCTCTTTTACTTATACACAGCAGCTGTCAGCTGTCCGGGGACCCAGCTCCTTAGACCTGGTTCCGGGAAAGCTGAGTAGTTTTGTTTCGAAAAGAAAAAGAAAATAGTTTACCTACCCAGGGCATCCTGCATATTCCCAATCACTCCAGCCTTTCCCTAAATTGGAACATCGTAACTGCGTTCCCTCAGCCAAGTTGGCCACACGAGCACAAAAAAAAAACTGTCAAGACGCCAAAGGATGCCATGAAAAAATCAAGAAAAGAAGAGAAACAAGCAAAAGAAGATGAGTGCGAAAACTCTGCATACATAACGGCTACTGAGATCCGCTTGCATTATGTTTCTCCGACAGTCAAAACAGTCGTGCTTTCTTGGCCAGGCTGACTATCTCACGTACATATGCACAAAGGTTGTAAAGAGATTTCACATACATGCTCAGTACACACCTAAGCCCTGTCAAGCTTGGAGCCTGTCAAGTTGAAACCTGTATCGTGAGTGGTCGGCCTTTCCTACGATGTACATCATTGGCGACTGCCGGTCCTTTTGCGCCTTCGCTTGCACTGGCCTTGTCATTAGGACGACTCTCTAACGCTCCTCGGAGAAATTCTGTTCCCCTGAATAAAAACGTCGTCCTGTGGCCCTGAACGTGTTTATCAATAGATAAGACACGGACTTCTCCCTTTTTTTTTCTCTTCTTTCTCACGTCTCCTGTTCTTGGCCGCATTAGTAGAGTAAGACGGACGCTTCTTTCTTGGTGATATGTCGCTCCTGCTCCTATCTTTTTTTTGTCGTGTTCTCAGAGTCACTTTTTTTTTCCCTTCCATTGTAGAATGTATCTTTTTTTTTTTTGCACATCTGTTTGCTTACACGAATTGTCAAACGTTGGAAAACCAACAACAGGGTTTTGATACTCCCTTGCATCCCCACTAGGACCGACCAGGCAAGGCTGTGAGATGTGCGAGGAGGAGAAAAACAGGCAGAATATCACTCCCATTGTGTATGCACCAGCAGACTCTGTTGGTCGCCATTGTCACACTGTGTAGGGGTCCAGGTCCAGGTCCCCTTCATTATTCGTCCGCTGGCCTGCTTGATTTTTTTTGTAGAAACGGAAAAGAAGAAACGAGGATTCCAAAAAACCTGTCTAGCATAACGCCTTTAACGCATTTCTTCTTATTTTCATCATGCTCTTTTTTCTTCTTCTTTTGACATAACCTGTAGTGGCATTCGGCTCTTCTTTCTCCTTTTTTTTTCTTCTTGGTTTTCTTGATTTTCGTGCTTACGCTTTGATCACACGCAGTGCAAAAAAAGAAGAAGAAAAAATTCTAGAGTCATGAAGATATGCACAAGGGAAACAAAGAAGAAAGAAGAAAGAAGGCAAGGCAAAAACGCCACAAAACCAACTGCGTGCCATCTTATTGCCTCACTTGCCTCTCTTGGGAGTCGTCTCTGCTGGTTTTCGCCTTGACCGGTACGGAGGTACTCCGTACACGGACAATTACCTTGTTTTGGTCGACAGACCCCGGCCCTTGCTTGGTTAGATCTCTATTTTGAGTGTTGGTCATGAATAAAACGAAGAGCGGGAAAGGGCAGGCTATTGTCGATCATGCGCCCCCATCATGACTTGTTGGTCTTGTTGGCCGTAGCCTTGTTGTTTGCTGTGCATCTGTCGTTTATTGTCGGGATTGTTGGCGGACTTTTTACTTGCACGTCCGAGGTTTCCAGCTTGAATTATCTCCCAGCCCGTCGGGATTCTTTTGTCTGTTGTCTGGTCCGCCCGGGCCCTTGGGACTTCCGCAGAGAGGATTTCCCAGAAATTTCAAAAATTAGAAAGGATTCTCAGGAACAGCTTGCGAAATGAATCAGAAAGTGGACTCTGCTGTCTAAAGACGTCTTGAGTTTGCTGTCTGTACTGTGTATGTGTATGTGTGTGTGTGTGTGGAGGATCTCCTGCAAGGTGTCAGCATGTTGTCATACAATCGAGAAAACAAAGCAGAGAATATAGAGCGAAATAGAGGAAAATAAAGTAGAGAGAGTGATAAAGTGATACTTTGGTCAGACTCGAAGCATTGGCCAGCCGTTTGAGCCCACTGTTTAGTCGATGTCCGCGCAAAACTAACCAGATTGGCATAAATTATCCCTATTTTCTTCCAACTCCTGTGCCAGCCGTGCCCGTTCTGCTACAAAAGGATACTCCGTACTTGGAAAGATACCTCGAGAGACGCGAGAGCAAGAGGAGTGCCCACAGGGTCACTATGGAGAAAGACAGTAAGCCAATGGTCCTGTACCTGGCGTGCCTGGCCCACTCTCGGCCCGTCTCAATCGCTAATGATACTGCCCTGTCCGCTTGCCGGAGGTTTGCCCGCCGGGAGGAGGAGCACATGCGTTGTCGTTGTCGAGCTTCGTCTGTTTTTCGTATTTGTAGGTAGAGCGCAGCTAAGGAAGCAAGACGCTCCAGCCTTGGCTAGGCGTCTTTTTGTTGGTGAGTTGCTGACGTTTAGACAGCTTTAGACAGCATCCTTCCCGCTCAAATCAAGATCTTTAGAGCCAACAGACACACAAGAGTACGGGTTGAAGCGGTGAGTTGGCCTGTTGGCTACGTTCGCAAGCGTTGACCCTGTCTGGACTTGTCTGTTGGCTCTAACCCCCTTTTGTCATATTCTGGGAGTTTTGAGAGAGCTAGGGCCCAACAGACAGCCCACCAAGTCGGGACAGCAATATGCAACTCGACTATTTTGGAGCAGTTTCCTCTGTTTCTCCGGCAGTCAGAAGCGAAGATGCACTCATTGCACTCATGCCAACCCACAAAGGTGGGCCACTGGCTCCAGCAGGCGGCGTTATGATCTCCATTCTGATCCTCATCAGGTGTATCCATTGATGCACACATTTCGTGCGCAAAGAAAAGTGTAATTTCTTTCAAGGAGTGCGCCGTGCATCTTGGATGTTTGAATCGTATGCATATCCTCCGATCGAGTACTGTGTATTAGAAGACGAAGACCAAGAAGGGCTCTGTCCAATACTGCTGGAGGGGATAATCTGGAGGGGCGTGCACTATTGACGCAGAAAATGCATCATCTGAGCAGAAGGACAACTGCACACCCCCTCGTCTTGCCCCACCTGGTGGCTTTGGGGACTGGTTGACGTTTTTAGCGAGGCTCCAGTTTGTTTAACGAGTGTGTGGGTTCTTAGCTTAACAAAAGAAGCAAAAAGGGCAAAAAAGCAATGTGTTCCTGAAAAAGACGTTTTCGACCGTCGTTCTTTTCAGCATTCGTTTGGTTCCTTTCCACTTGGCAAGCTCCCAGATCAGGTGATAAACGCATCTCGCCCTCGAGGAAGAGCTTAGAAGGTGAAATCGTATTCTGAACCCCCTCGCGCCATCCGAGTCCACGCAATCCACGCAACCCCACATCGCCCTCGTTCAGCCCACGCAGACACTACGGAACGATTTTCCGCTGGTTCATCGTGTTAATACGCCCGATGCCCTCTGGAATCTGCAAAACGCCCGGCATCCTGAGATCGCCCCCTTGTTCTCAGGGGAGAACATACTGAGTATGGCTTTTTCTTCGGACGCCGTGGCCGACAGCAGGCTGTCCTAAGGAGAAGCAGACTGTTGGATAACCGCACCCCAGCTGTCGCTGTCCTTCGACTGCAGCCAGTCGCATTTTGGCATCGGGCGGCAACTCGCCGTAGCTTCCAGGCCCTCGCGGAGTTGACTTTGCTCCGCAGTGTGGTTGTCTCGTTTTTGGTTGCTTCCTTTTTTTTCCTTTCTTTTTTTGCGTGCGATATGCAGCAGGCCCAAAACGGAGAGGGCATTGACCGTATTTTGCAGAGGGTTGCAAAAATAATCTGAAGGCCGCAGAAAAAACACTGGAGCGTTTGAGGATCCAAAGTTGCAAAATTCCCAAGTGTTCCCAGGGACTCAATCGACGACGGTGGCTGACAGCTTTGCTTTGGAACTGTCTTAGGAACCGTGTTATTCAATCAACCCCCCTAACGCTAAATTAGAGGAACAACACGCTGCAGGAAACGTTCAGGATTAAATGGAAAAAGACGGGGAGAAAGCAAAGGCAAGGAGAGACCAGTCCAGGTGTTTGACAAAATTGAAGAATAGCTGCGAAATAGTTCTACTCCATAAGCATCTTGCAGCTTACCGAGCAGGGCACCGTGCTCTGTATGCACAGTAATGAAGGCAGTGTGGTGCAGATTCATCATTGATTTCGGCGTTGAGAAATGTTGCTGAAAAAGCGAGACTTACCAGGCTGGGAAACAAAACACGAAATCCACACGACACAATATGTCGAGATAGATTGACCTTGGCGAGCAAGCGAGCCAACCCTCTGTAAGTGACCCCACCAGTATCCGAGAGAAAGGCACAGGCACGAGGCACAGGCACGAGGCACGAGGGGGCGACAGATGACGGACGAGGAACGAGGAACGAGGAACGAGCAAGACAGGTTCATGGTACTGGGATCCGAAAGCTAAGCTCCTAGGAACAAAGATTGGCACAGGGAAGCGAGAGCTGGCGGGCGTTAGGCATAACGTGATGTCCGGTTAGCGATCTTCTGGGCTGTCGGGTTCGTCAAACTGTTAGTACGGAGGGAGAACTTTGCTGTATTGTATTTCATACTGTACGCGTATGTCATGATGGCATTGTTCCAAATCCTCGATTCTTTCATCCCCCTCCTTTCCCCTTTCCCCTTGTTGTTGCATGTCGAATATGTGTATTCGTAAGATATACACAAGCTTGTGCCCAGAAAAGTGCTTCGATAAAAGTCTCGTTCTCCGTCCGAGACACATTCGTTTGGCTCCGTGTTCCGTAGTGGTTGCTTGAGACAACGCTGACCTGCTCAAACCGTAATAGTGCTCGAGGCGAATGCATCAATAGCGTTGCTCAGCGTTCGTGGACAAAAAAAAAAGGAGAGAAGAGGCGTTCTTTGTGTGGTTCTATTCTCAGGGAGCCATTTCCGTCTCATCTGCGGGTGCACTGGCCTGCGCTGGGCTCTGTCCCGCAAGTCTGTGTGGGCGGCGCGATGGGCAATTGATCGACGGACGGCTAGCTAGTAGTGTGATGGTGTCTTCCCGTTGTTCGCCAAGACCATCGGTCGTAGCAATAAACGCCTATCTACGACTAGCGGAATTGACAATGCTTTCCCCCACACGAATATGGCCCTTGATCAGCCACTAGAACGCTCTCCATCCACTCGAAACCGATGCGGCTCATTCTGGACTTTTGGGCTTCAGCTATGATGGGCACCCGGTGTGGTATGGCTTGTGAAAAAAGGAGACAAGAACGGAAAGAAAGTGTGAAGTGTGACGATGCTTGAAAAAGCATATTGTGGCATGGCGAGAAAGGCAAGATGCAAATTGCAAACACCGTAGTCGTGTTGGGTCCGGCTTGCACTACTTACTGTTTCTCCAGTGGACATTGTTTTGCCACAGCGATGTAACAGAAGCCTTCTATTGAGTGTCCAGATGCTGCGTTCTGGGCGAAAATGGAAGACGTATTGGAAAAGGACGTGGCTCCTTGATATGGTCTCGGCCGTAGTCACATCTGATCTCATCCGCCTGCAATAAAATTGTGCCTTCGAAAAAGCAAAGAAGCGTGACGCCTTTGCGGAGCAAGTCTAGGCAGCGGAAATCGTCCCCGCGTCGTCGAGGCCAATCCCTCGAAGCTCAAGGGGTCCTATTATTGATTAAGTATATTGAGCAAAGGGAAAGAAGCCAAAGAGGCCAGGGGCGACGCATATGATAGTGGGACCTTGAAGAAGCGTGCTGTCTGGCGTTGTCTCACTGTTTCCGTTCCCATGAGCCAATGTTACAGTCGACAATCGTCTCGCTGTCTTGTATCACGGGCATGACAAGGGGCGGGGGAGTCTCTCTATCTCTCCCTTGACCTGAAAGTTGGGATTGCGTCGTCCCGTTACCGTGGAGCCGAGCAGTCGGTTGGTTTAGTCGTCCGTGTCTCGTTCTTTGTTCATTGTTCTGGGTTCCTGGAGTTCCCTGGAGTTTGGTATTCGCGAGAATACACGCACTCGCTTCCTGGATGTCGGGATTCGAAGGCAAATCTCAGATGGGTGTCACCAACCAACTATCGAACTGAGATTGGCTCGCCGCTTGGCCCATCACTGATCAGACCATGGTCCTCTTCCACTCCACTGGGAACTGGGAATGGGACACTATTTCGTTGAAAGGGTCGATTGGACTTTGCCTCCTTTGGCGAGTGCCAGTCATTGGGCACTGAGCCCACACTGCCGTTGTATTTGGCCCTTTCGCTTGAGACAAGAAAAGCCTAGCTTGCCAGCCTCACCAGTAAAATCGCATCCGCAACCCTCCTAATTGATACACAGGGGAAGCATATTGCTTGCATCCGGGTGTCGTTTGCGCGGAAGAGTGGGCGGACGATGGGAAGATTTCGGCGAAGAGGGAGTGTGGATAGCGGGCGTATCATGAAAGCTGGCCGTACACAGTGTCGGGTACAGTGTCTTTGGTGACTCTCCATAAATAGAGTCCAAGCGAGGGGATAGAAGAATGAGAATGAGGAAGAGGTCCGACACGGGGTTCATCGGTCATGATAGTATTTCTTTTTGTTGCCGTTGCTGCCGTTGACGATGCTGGATAAACGGCTTCCGGTGGCCGCGGGCCAGTCTTTCTCATATCGTGGCTCCATATCTTTGGCGTAATCTGACAGCTTTGGCGCAACACGGCTCTCATGAATAATGATCGTGGTCGTCGGAGATGGCTCGGTTGATGGAGATGAAATGGCGTCTTATTAGGCACGTGTTTGTGCTTGTTTGTACTTGGTCGATAGCAAGAGAGTGAGAGAAAGATGTCGTAAAAACAGCAGCAGTCTCTTGTTATGTATTCCTTTGGCACTTGCCAACAACGACACAAAAAAAAACACAAATGACAACATCCAAACAGCTCCAAACTGAGGGGGAAAGAACGTACGATGTTCCAACAACAATCGTACCATCCCAGCTCGCGGGGAAGGAACAAACAACGAACAAGAGCCTGTAGAGCGAGATGTGGCAACCACCCTCGATATCGTGTGCTTCGAATAGGGAAGGGGCGTTCAAAACTCCAGATGGATTCAGTGATAGTATGGAAGGAGCCCGAAGCTATTGATTTTGACTACCACAGTATGCGGGAAGTGCAAGAGGCTACTGGTTGCCCTTGGGATGCGAGGTCAGGCCAGCATTGTGCCTTGAGGAGAGGTCTTTGTGGCAGCTTCGTGAGTACAATGGCCTGGTCTGGCCCAGCCTGGCCAACCTAGCCAGCCTAGGCAAACGAGCGGACCGGAGCAAGCTCGCCGCGGCCGCGAGCTCTGCGGCTCTGAGACAATGAGTGATATCTCTGAAAATGTGGAATATTCCGTAAACTGGGAAAAATTGAGAACTGAAGGAAAGACGTTAGCTTGCTAGCAAAACTTCCTGTAGCAATTCCTGCAGCAATCCCACATAATGCTGTAACAGGCAAGGCCGACCCACGGTGGACATTGAGCTCGCAACGGAGAACTTGCCGTTATGCACATCGTACGCCAGAACCAGCTGTTTGAGCGTCTTGGCAACAGTTTTTGTGGCGTATTCTCGGTGCCGAAAGTTGGAATCGTTTCTTGTTTTCTCGTCCGTGGAGCTGAGGAGAGGATAGTGGTATTTTTGCAGTTAGGCCGGCGAGTAAAGCCAATTTCGCATCGAAATTATCGTGTTTCCCGTCTGTTTCCATGATCGCATGACTTGCAAAAAAAGGGGAAGCCCGCTCTCTCCGCTGCCGGTCGTAGCTAAACGGAGAACCTTGACTAGAATGGCATCGTGAAAAGCCGGCAGCTGAGACACTAGGGCTCGCGATCAGAGACAAGTGTTGTTTACTTTTCAGGGGAAAAGTGCGGGAGGACGCGAGAGCGAGGAAGATGACTAATACTTGGAGGAACAATCCGGTCAAGTTTCCGATACCAACCAAAATGTCTGGTCAGGTGACCCCAAGGTCCACAAGCTCGGTACTCATCATAAAATATACCACGCCAGATAGTCCACCCTCTTTCGAATCTGTCTTCCTTCGTCTATTTTTCCTATTTATGCAAACTTCATGTATTCTATTACTTTCTTGAAAGTAGTTTAAGTCAATTCCTAGGTGACCTTTGTGTCGATTTTCTTTCGTATGCGGTCAAGTCAGGTGACCAGACATTTTCTAGGGTATCAGGTACGAGGTGGACATCACGTGGCTGTCGTCATCGCTTTTTATGTGGGTCCCTCTTTATTCCAGTTCCTGCTTCTGAATTCCCACTCTTCAGGGTTGGCGGTGGGTGGCTTTCGGGGATTTGGAAGACGGCATCCTCCCGTCGCATCAGATGTTTGTATTCCTCACGCTGGATTTGGAATTTCAGCATCGCAAGGCTGAGAGATCACAATTGCAAATTCTTTTCACAGTATTTGTATTTTCAAGCAATTATACACAGAGTATTCCACGCCATTGTACGGCCTTTCCGAGAAATTAGTCAGCTCCTTCCCGTTTTAGGGCGACCCGAGAAAGAGAGTTGCGTGCCGAGGCCTACTATCTTGCAGAACCTTTTTTAGAGCTTCTAGAAAGCTAGAGAGGCAGTGTCGTCATGATTGTTGTACGAATCTGTCCGACTCGTCCGAGATACCATATTGCACCGAATCGGGCACCGGGACGACCACACTCCATGTCTTTGCCTCGCCATCACGTCCAAAGGCATTTAAAGACACAGGCCGCAAGCTTTTCCAGCATTCGAAGCATACACAGCACACACAGCATCTCTTCACGAACAAATCGGCCCATCATCCCTAACCTTCATCACAGCAATTTGCGTCCAGGCAACTTCTCGAACTACACCGCAACAGCTCGCCGCACATACTCGAGCCAGCCCTCGTCCAAACCGCAAGCATCCTCACATCTCCCACACAACCAACAATCATCACAAGACAAACACAACAGCGCCATGTCGGACAAGCTTGTGCCATCTAACCCGGCTGACGTCATGGTCATCCGCGACATCACGCCCAACATCACCACTCTGTCGGTGCCCTTTTTGCGCGCCGGCCTCATTGAGGTTGGTGGCCGCTGCACCATTGTGCGCATGACCGGCGGCGGCGTGCTCGTCTTCTCGCCCGTGGCCCTCACGCCCGACGCAGCTGCTGTTGTCACGCGCCTCGGCGGCAAGGAGGGCGTCCGCTACCTCGTTGCGCCCGATATCGAGCACCACATCTATTTGTCCGAGTGGCTCAAGGCCTACCCCACAGCCCGCATTGTTGCGCCCCAGGGCCTGGCCGAGAAGCGCGCTGCCACCAAGGGCAAGAACCCGCGCATCAATGTCGACGATACCTTCTTTGCTGTCCTCCAGGACAAGCGCACACAGCCCATGAGCGAGCCGCAGTCTGTCGCGCCCGACTTTGACGCCGACTTTGGCCTTGTCTACTTTGACATGCACCCCAACAAGGAGGTTGTCCTCCTGTACCGCCCCGAAAACATTCTGATCGAGGCCGACCTCATGTTCAACCTGCCCGCCATTGAGCAGTACCAGCGTGTCGACACCGCCACCCGGCGCGGTGCGCCCGGCCACTCCAACCTGTTGAACCGCATCTTCCAGGCGGTGATGCGCACCGACGGCGAGCTCAAGTGGCCACGCCGCTTCCAGTGGTACATTGCCAGCAGCAGCGACCGCGCGCGCTTCAACGAGGGCATCCGGGTTATCGATGCCATGCCGTTCGACACGATCATCCCCTGCCATGGCGAGACCATCACCAAGGACGCCAAGGCCATTTTCCGGCGGGTGTTTGAATGGCACCTGGAGGACAAGAAGAACTGATTGTTAGCTGGAGCTTGGGTTTAGGAGTTGGGGCCATGGAGTTTTCGTTTGTGATATCCGACTTTGTTTATCTTGTATTATACTGTATTTGCTTCGCATTTTCTGGCATTGTCATAATGGAAGGAGGAGGTCATTGAGGCCGGGGGACAAAGAGGTTCATATATGTGTTTTAGACTGTAAATGGAAAAATACGTTATCAATAAGCCAATATTGCAACGCCAGCCCAACCACCAATTGGGTGTCAACTTGCATGCCAATAATTGCACGAGTGAGATCCCTCGTCTTCAGAGGATGAAAAGGATGGTGGGATGCTTCGTCAGAAGCTGGACGATGTGTATTACGGATTCTCATCCTGTGGCTGATGCTTTACTGTGGGCGACACACTGGAGAGTGTCAGAGTCGGAAGACTGTCGTGCTGATGCTGTTTAACCATAACTGTTTTTGCTGAATCATGTTCTTATCTTAAAATGGCTTCTATTTCTTGAAAATAAGAAGGGCTGGAAACTCTTTGACTTCTGTATGATTTCTTTCTATAGTTTAAGATACATCCTTTCATTTTGAGAAATATTTTCTGTATAAATAGAAATAGAGTTGAAAAACAGAAAGAAGAAAAAAGAGGTAAGTGCTAAAACTGAACAGTAGAATTACCATTGGAAAAAAGATCAGACACGGATATAGGAAGGGTCAAAAAATAGAATCATCTGTAAAGGTCAAGAGTAAAAAAAAACATTAAACAAAAAAAAAGGTAAAAAAAGAAAACATCTTTTAGCAACTCCTCGTTTCGATCAAGGGACCTCCGGGTTATGAGCCCGGCGCGCTTCCGCTGCGCCAAGTTGCTTTTGTGCTTTGGGAGATTGTTGATTCAAAAAAGCCCGTATGTCCATTCATATAGGCCGTAGCTACTCATAGGGCAAAAGGGAAATGGGAAACCGGAAATGGGGGACTTATTCTTGTCAATGGCAATTTTCTTGCTATTGTTCGGTGGGAAACGAGTTGCGCGACTTGAAAAAGTATGACTCTTATTTTCAACCACTCCACTTGCCTAATTTGACGAAATTTTGTGGCACCGAGTTTGTTGGCGGTTTGGAGAATTTCTTGGTGGACCAACGGCAGTCGAAAAGCACCTGCCCGAAAAAGCGGCGGTTTCTGCTCCTTCATTGACCCCACCGAATTGACCAAATTAGATAAGCAAAACGATAATCCAGACTACTAGTTCCACCCGCGTTAAACCTACGCGCTCCATCTGCCGTTTTAGCTTCGACCTCTTTCCTATCCATCAACTGCTCAACACGAAGATCATCGCACAACGCGTCTTATCGACGACAACGGCCGTGGCCACCGCGCCGCATACGGAGACGCGTCCGGAGAAAAGAATAGAGATTCTCCTTTCGATAATACTGGCACCCCGGATGCCGCTTTCTGCCCGGAGTAGTGCTCCAGAAACAGTGGCAGAAAGCAAGCCTCAAAAGGTAAGGCACATCTATCTCAACGCGCTGTCTGTTCCTTGCGTTTTGTTTCGTTCTTTGTCACTATACACTATCGCCATCCTTGGCTTACGCGTTGCATTTCTTTTCCTTTCTTGTTCTATCTCCATCTACCCACAACACCGCGGCCGACCTGCAGTGAAGACAAACCTCACGCTACGGGGGAGGGGAAAGGGGAACTGACTTTGTCGTACCTCTTACCCCCTTTCCTTAGTCTCGAGATTACACGTCCTCGCATGGCTCTGGGAGATTGGGCGCCAGCTCTTCTCCCCAGGACAAGCTTGGATCCATGAGGGATGGGAGGATATTGGCGGATCGGGAAGATGAAAGGTGCACAGAGGGAGACAGGGTTTTTATTATTATTATTCTGGTTCCCTAGGTGCATTTCGGACCTTTCCGTTGATGCTTCCCATCACAAAGAACAGAAATCTGAGCAGGTTGGCTGGTTTGTGTACACGGGGGAAACCTCACATACATACCTCCCTTCTTACATCCCCTTAGACAGTCCAGCATCTTTGCTAGGCGGAACCATGAGGACAACCTTTTCAATACTGGAACGAGGTTGGCTTTGAGCCCTCAGGCTGCCTGGCTCTCAGGCACGCCTGGGACTCGAAGTCGGCTGATGACTATCCCAAACATTTTAAAATATGTATAGTTTTCAATCTGAGTTCCTGGAGAATCGCAGACTCGGCGGTTTTCGGACCGTCCTGGCTCTTCTCCTTGTCGTTTTGTTTTCCCAGTGGGTTTTTAGGAAGTTTTACGAAGGGCAAGGCTTGCAGATGAAAATGTCGGTCGTATATGTACCCTCCGGTAAAAAATCTTCCAGCATCCTTCGCCCTCTCTTCCTGAAAAAAAAAGCGTCTTCGGTCTTTCTAAGCTTTGGTCGATGACGTTCAAAATCCGGTTAAAATGGGTACCATGGCGCCTTATGATGTGAAAGTCCCTACGAGGATTCAAAAATATTCAAAAGCCAAATTTGATGGGATCTTTGCTATCAATCTTTTGACCTTGTGGCCCCGGCCAATTTCCCCTTCCGGAGGGGTGCTCGGCAGATGGTGGACAGAAAAGAACGGTGGAGTTTTTACTCTATTGACGCTGCTCTGTCCATTTTTAACGTGCGAGCACCCTCCGGAAGCTGGCGGGGCCTGGCAAAGATCGCATGTGAGAACCACAAGAGAGCTTATCTGAGGGCACAAAATAACCATGAGTACTTTGTTTTTGCGTTGTTCGCTTAATTTACTTTGTCACTTCGTCGAACTTTTTAGGACGCACATGTGCTAACGAAAAAGACTTCATATTAGATTACCATACATCATCGTTAAAAGGTAGGTTAGCTGGATGTTCTTGATATATTTCTATGGAAATGCTATTCTTGCCTCGACGAGGCCACAGACGGGCGTGCCTATGGTGTGCGTGTGTATCAAATTCCTATCTCTTCTTAAAATAGGCGCGGAACATAATATGATAATGATAAATGAAAAAAAAACAGTAATAAATGGATATGCTCATGACATAATGTGGTACTCCTCCTATGCTCTAGCCCCGGATGCTTAATATCTTCAATCTTCTCTTCTCTCATCTATCGCTCCTATCCTAACCTCTGACCTCCTTAGCGACCGACAACCGCCACGCCTTGAGCGGCAGAGCCTGCAGACGCAGTACCTGCGGGCGGATAAACAGGGTGAAGGCCACCGTGCCCACCAGCACACACAGAATATTGACAATGTAGTAGCCGTCGCGCTGCAGCTCGCAGGTGCCACCGCCGTTGACGCAGCGCTCCTTGTCGAGCTGCATGGCACACGAAAAGGCCTCGGTCACCAGAGGGCCCTTGAGTTTGGCGGCCATTTCGGCCGGACCGGGGTGGCAGGTGGCTTTCGTGAAGTAGTCGACCAGCCGCAGGACAAAGTAGCGCGGGAACGTGCCGCCCAGGTTGCTTACAGTGGCCAGGAGGGTCATGTAGGTGCCGCCAATGGCCGGGTCGGCGATGCGGGCGTGGAAGGCGGAGACGGCGACGAACATGACGGTGTTCATAAAGGTGGACATGACATGCTCCAGAATGACAATGAATAGGTACAGAGGGTTGACGCCATTGGCCGGGAAGAAGATGACGGTGAGCTGGGCGAAAATGGCGGCCACCAAACGGCCGGTGAAGCCCCAGCACCAGATACGCATGGGGGTATACTCCTGGGACCACTTGCCGACATAGTAGCCTAGACCGATCTCAAAGGGGAAATCAATGAGGACGGTGAGGGCGAGGTTGTCGGTGCCAAAGCCCTTTTCGAGCAGTTTGAGGTTCGTGACGCCGTCGTTGGCCTGGAAGCCAATCTTGGCAATCAGGTGCACAAGGATGATGGTCTGGACGTTCTTAAGCTTCAGCACACCCCACATGATGCGGTACACGTCCCAGACGCCCTCCTCGTTCTGTGCACGCTCCTCACGCTTCCACACCGCCAGGCCGATCGTGACAACGATAAACGCCCAGCCCCAGAAGCTCAGGTAGTGACCAAGCTCAATCAGGCCGACCTCGAGCGGTGTCGAGCGGAACCAGCGGTTGGCAAAGTCGGGCGAGTTGAAGGCCAAGAACACCGTGTACGACAGGAAATGGCCGCCCGTCAGGCCGACCGTCTGTGCTGTCGAGGCATACGAGATGTTGCCCGGCGTGAGAAGTGTCAGTGCCCAGCCGTCAACGGCAATGTCCTGCGTGGCGCACATGAGCACCAAAAAAAACCACCAGCGGGTAAAGTTCCAGACGGTCGAGCCGCCGGGTTGGCCCATGGTCTCCATCATGCCGTCAACTTCAGAGCCCAGCCAGATCATGCCGAAGCCCGACAACAGCTGAATGGGCAAGATCCAGCTCTTGCGGCGGCCGACCTTGGGACTCCAGACGGCATCCACAATGGGACTCCATAGGAGCTTCAGCGAGTAGGGGTAGGAGGCGAGGGTGAAGACGCCGATTTGGGAGTAGGACATGTGCTTCTTGAGCAAGAAGGGCACGGAGCCCGTGGCGAGGCCGAGGGGGATGCCCTGCAAAAAGTAGAGCAACACCAAAAGGCCGAAATTCCGCTGGTCCTCCTTGGGCAGCTCAAAGAAGCCGTGGTTGTTGATTTTGGGGGTGGTGGGGACGTGGTCGTCGAGAGTGAATGTCTCGCGGGCCATGAGGTTGGAGGTCACGGCATCCGACTCCATGTTGCCGCCCTTGCGGCGGAGCTCAACGCCGCCGTTCATTTTATTGGAGCCGTTGCCGTTTATCGGGCTGTGGCCGTTGATATCGTCTGTCTGGATAGACAGGTGTAGTTTGCTCGTCTTTCGTCGTACGCTTCCGTTTTTCGTTCCGTTTCCGTTTGTGTTTGTGGTTGGAGTGTTCAAGTTTCTGGGGTTTTGTCTGGTAGAAGGAGAAGGAGTTCTGTCTTCATCGGATGTGTCTATGGGAGGCCCGTCTACGTTGCGGGTTTTGGAGCGTCGAGATCTGGCACCCATATGGACTTATTCGAGCTTGTATAAAGTGTCTCCTGGTGTTGGAGAGCGGTCGTGGAGGTCGAGACGAGCTTGCGGTTGCAAAGTCAACTGTTGGAGGATCCTTGGGTCAAGGAGTGACGTGTGGTAGCTGGCAGCTGGTAGTTGGCCGTTGGAAATTGGTGGCTGTTGATCGTTGTGGGTAGTGGAGCACTAGGTGCAGATTTGTAATATGGCAGTTGGTAGCTGATAGTTGTTGGATGGTGTAGATGTGGTGTGTCGTTGTGTGTATGTAGTTGGTATGTAGATGCTGTTCAAGTTGTGAAACGTGAGGGACCGGGTATGATGAAGTTCCAGTATGTTGGTAAAAGAAAGGATCGAAGATATTGTCGAGAGACGTTAAAGAAAGCGGGAAAGAAAAGAACACGGCCGAGTAGGAACAACGTGGCTAAGACGCTTCGCTGGCCTTTCGAGACAAAAGCTTCTGGAAGGCGGGCCGGAAACAGGAAAATAAAAAGACAAAAGGGACCAAAAAGGCGGCAGGTGGCCAACCAGCCTCAAGGGGGTTGATCGTCAAACTCTGTTCAACGCACGTTCTCTCTTTTCTGGGGGCGACTGCCTGGGGGGTTGCCTGTGCCGTGTAAGTGGGTGTGACAAGGACAGTGGATAAAGTGCAAGCAGTACCGGAAGGCCGGGTGACCTTTTTTGGCATTTGCTGTGTCGTGGTCTCTTCTTCGGCGGAGCTCCTTGGGTTGGTTACCTTTTTCTTGGGACTTTTTGGTTGGAAATCAAAACTCGCAACTAAAGCAACCGTGGCCTCTGTGTCGAGTGGTGGCAAACGGCGCCAAATAGGCGGCAAAGGCGATAGCTGCGGACAAGAGCTGCCCGACGGTGACAAAAAAACTCGTGCAGAAAAACGGGGCTAAAGACGAGTGGACGGGAGCGGCGCTGCGGCCTGAATGACGGAGGACGTGTTGTTTGAAGCCCTCTTTGACACTTCACGATGCCGTCGACGTCGAAGCTGAGGAAAGGGGGAAGGAACGAAGGAGAGACCAGGAAACGCCAGAAAAAAATGTCCGGGCCCTAAGAACACGAGGAAACAGAAGGTGCCAGCGAGGCAAAGACACGCCAATTTGCCAAATCGGGCAATGCCATGTGTGGGGGAGGAGCGGTTTCACGTGATCCTGATACCATTCAGGGGGCGCGCCATGTGCTGCTATTGGCTGGTTGGGGTGCCTGGCTCCTCCCTGGCTCGCCTTGTTCCATCCCATTTCAGGGGAGGCACGGCCCACTGCTGCAGGGGAACCGGTCCCCTGAAGGCTAACTGTCACCTTAACTCTGTTCAGCTTAGTCATTTACGACGCGGTTGTACTGAGTAATCTACAATTGTATTCGGAGCTTCATCGCGACGCGTCTCGATCGCCCCTCACTTTCACAGCCTTGTGCAGCCTCAGCAACCATGGCATCGACCCTCGACGACGAGATTGAGCAGCTGAAGGAGAGGGGTATGTACGCACGAGACTTACTACAGATTATGCTTTTAATACTGACATTTGTCTAGCTATCACCCTCAGAAAGCAGCTCCAGGTGCAGACCTCGACAATCTTGTCTGCCGCCGGCACGCCCGACTATCTTAGTGGCCAGCTCCCTCGCGATGCCGCCACAATAAATAAGCTGCTGAAGCTTTGTGATGCACACAATGCCCACAAGCAGCAAAGCCTCTATCGCGCCGGCGCGTCTGTCACTGCTTTCCGCGTCCGCGACCCAGATCCCAATGCTGTCGACGGCGGCCGCGTCCTCGGCCTGCGCTTCGACGTCATGATGGGCGCGCAGTTCTTGCGGCCGTACTATGTGCTTCTCAACCGCGACAACGAGCGCTCTCGCTCGAGTGGTTCGCAGCCGGACTTCTCAGGTAGACGCAGAAGCGCCTCTCCGTGTCCACCGGCACACCGTCCCGCCCTCTGTCCCGCTCGGCGGTCTGGCAACGCGCTACCTCGGTGCCACACAGTACGCACCCTCGGGCCCCAAATCGCCGGATCTTTATGGCTTTGCACGCGCTACACGCAGAGCTCTCGTCCGCTACCACAACCGCCTGGCCGTGATTGGCGACCTGCGCAAGAGCGTGCAGCAAAAGGCTTCGAAAGCGGCAGCCGATGCTGCCAGCAGCGGTATTGAGATTGAGGCTAGCGCTCTTCTGGCGGACGTCAGCGGCGCCGATGCCGAGGCCAAGCAGATTCGCTTCGATTGGGCGGATGGCCGCACGGGCCGACTTGTGCTGGACGACGACGGCGACATTCAAAAGATGGTCGTTATTGGCGTCACAGGTGCGCGGGACAGAGCTGCCGTGCGGGCTCTTTTGGGTGACGAGAAGACAGCAATGGGTCTGGTGCAACGTATGAGCGGTACATGAGGATGAGGGCGTGTCAAAACCGAAGCACTCAACACCGTCCACAACGACAAACGCACCCGAGCAACAGTAACACGGGCAGCAGCTCTTGCGAGAGGCTTCAGTTGAACTCCGGTCGACCGAGGAGCATCGTCAACTATGTCAGCGACATCGACAAGCATCTGCTTACTGCCGATGAGTCGACGATCTGACTAGCGACTACCTTATGACAATGCAATTGCCGTTCAAGGTGAACAGTCCGCGCCCATAGCATGGCCTTGCTATAGGCAAAGGGTCACGCGTGGTGTCGCCTTTCCCGGGCTCGTGCACTGCCCCAGTCTCAATATCGACATACAGAGTCATTGCTCATAGACAGCGTACTCCACGTTCTAGAATGCAGAGCCATACAACAAAAAGGCCGGGCCCAGACCAAACTTTTCGAGTCAACTCTCGCCAATCAACCGAGAAAAACAACGAAAAATGGAAACATGGAATGGAAACACACCAAACAGCAAGGGTTCTCGGTGACCGGCCGCAAAATCTGGGGAAATGAGACCTCATCTTGGGAAAACAAGAAGTCCCTCCCGCAATACGAACCTTGTATCTTTTGTTATTGTTGAAATAAGACCGGCGGTGCGCCTTGTTGTTATGGTCATATCACCGGAGCGCTGGGCTATAGAAGCTCGTTGCCAAGCCGTGTGTCAGTCAAATAGGAAACCAGTCATATAATGATCTACGAGGGTTTGCCCCTTAGTTGTGCACATTTTCTCTGCCGGCCAGCCACCCATTCTTACACTCGTTCATGTGTACCTCTCTTTGTCGTGTCATGCAGTTCCCGTTTTACCGGTGTTTTTCTTACTTCTATTTTACCAGGTGTATGTCGCTCGCACCCAATGACTCGAGAAAGCGGCCTATTAACGTGTGAGCAAGGCAAATATAGGTCAATATAAATAAAATGAGCAAAAGGGAGACAAGCAAACACTATTGTACCGCACTTTGACGGCACGGTCGGTTCAACGCACTGGGAAAAGGAGAGAAAACAATGCGAAGTAGACCAAGAGAAATAAACAAGAAACAGCGCACAGCAGGGCCCATAAACAATCTATGCACACGTGCAGGAGATGGGCCGAAAGGGGAAACATTGCGATAAACGGGTTGACAGAGAGTGACAAAGAAACAATTGTGTATGCTAATTTTCCGACCAGCCACCTGTTCCTGGAATCTGCCTGCTATTGTCCTGCTCTTGCAATACTATCGTAGAATGGAATGGAATGATACTTGGTGAAAGTAGTGGATTTTTGGTTTGAATGTAATTTTCTACAAATAAAAAAGAACCAATAACATCAAAGTCAAAATAGAAGAGTAAAAGAAAATTAAGCTGAATGATAGATTTTGCTCTAGGTTACCTATATCAGGTGAGAATAAATACAAAAGTAACAATACTAAGACCATAAGGGGCAAACATGAAAGACGAGACAAACGGTAGTTGATTGCGGAGGGAAAAAAGATAAAGGAGCAAAATAAATATTAACACATATTTTCAAACTGAAGAAATCAAACTTTCTCCGTGATCTTTTTCGTCAAGTTGCGTCTGTTCCTAATTTTGATCTAATGTTTTTTAAAATCAAAACATCATATAAGATCAGATTAGAAAAGGGCAGCAACGGCAACGGCGGCAGCGACAGCGCCGGCAGCACCAAGACCGTTGTGGGCAGCACCAGCCGTGACCACGACGTGGGGAGACGAGGTGGTCGGGGTCTTGGGGGCCGAGGTGCCAGTGCCGGCGGCAACACCGCTAGGGTGAGCAGCCGAGCTCCAAGCCTTGGAGGCAGGCGAGGAAGAAGCAGCAGCCGGGGCCGGGGGAGCCGGGGCCGGAGCTGAGGCAGCAGAGCTGGCAGCGGGGCGGGGGGCGCCGGGGCGGAGGTGGCCGGGGCGCTGGTGGGAGCAACCCAGGTGCTGGCCGGGGGCGAGACGGCAGCCACGGGAGTGGTTGTGGCACCGGCCGTGACAGGGCAGACGGTGGTGCTGACGGCCACAACAATGGTAGTCAGAACGGTGCTCTCGGCCGGGCACGAGACGACAGTGGGGTGGCAGCTGATGATGGTGCTGGTGGTGGTCGAGAAGATGGTGCTGGTGGTCAGCTCGACGCTGGGAGGCGAGAGCTCGGCAGCGGGCGTCGTCGGGCTCGAGTGGATGGTGGTGGAGGGCACCAAGACGCCGGGGGTGCTGGCGTACGAGGGCTCGTCCGAGCAGTCCTCATCGCCACCGGGCAGGCCCAGGACTCGTTGGCCGTGGCGTAGGCAGCCAGGGCAAGAAGGGAAACGAGAGCAGACTTCATTTTGTAAGGCGAGAGGGAGTATTAAAGATATAAGTTAGGTTGTATGGTTGTATGAGAGTGAAAATGATGATAATTGTAAGAGTCGTCAGGTGTATGGACACAGATAAATGTTATAGATGTTTGAACGAGTGACTGGCTAACGAGCGATAGTGGATAGAGAACTGAGAAGTAGAATTATGCGTAATGTTTGAAAACCAAAAGAAGAAAAGAAGAGGAGGATGGGAAGAGAAGGCCATGGGCCTTTTATCTATTGACTGCAGCACTGCTGCAGTCCTCCCATCGACCAAAGAAGATGCCGCTTGCGCCGGCAGTAGACTTCGAACAAACGTCAAGTGCAACAATAAAGGGACATTAGGACGGAGAAGTGCGGTCAGCAAGAAGAGGCCCGCCCGTACCTGAGACCATTGTAGGGGTGTTTTGCCAGTGTTAGTCCAACACAACAGGGCATGGTTGGATGGTGTGTAGAGTGTGATGCAACTTTTGCATTTGGACGGGATCCAAGAGCAACCTTCACTGGAAGGATGCGAGCGGAGGGCAACAGGCTGAATCCCCAGCACTACGTTGATAATTGCTGCTCATTTCGTGTATGCTGTGTCTTTGTTCCCAGGTGCGTCTGCCGCTCGGCCGTCTTGTTGAATGAGGCCGATGCCAACAGCAGGACTGCATAGCAAAGAAAAACCTCGCCACACTTTGCAGGCAGATGCAATTTAGCAGGGACAACAAAGGAGCAGACATAATATCGAGACGAGTGTGCGTATATTGCGGCGTCAATTCCAAAATTAAACACGCGAGCATACTTTCTTGCCAGGGCAGTCCGTTTGGTTGGCTAGCGATGGGTCGTTTCTGCAACGGGTAAAATCGAGATGTCTGTTGGGAGGGTGGACGGACACAGGGGGGCCAACAATGGGGCCGGAGACACGCGCAAACGCTCCTGACATGGTCACCCACCACCGATTTTCGGGTAGATCGCTGGCAGGAAAATCGTCGGCGGCTGTGAGCGAAGTGTGGGTGCTGCTGGCTCTTCGTTCGTCCCATCCACGGTTGCTGCTGACAGGTACGGTTTCTTGGTCGGAACGGCAAGCAACGTTCTTTTGTGAGTCGTGCGTGTCTTGCACTTGTTTTTTTTCTTCTTTTTCTTTCCTTTCCTCTCTTTTTGCCCCCAGAGGCTGACGCATGAAGCCAGGCGAAAGGCAAAGCAGTGCACCCTCTACGAGCAACGATAGATCTGTTCCTGCATTAGACACACTGCAACCTCGCCTCTTTTCTTCTGTCGTCGATATAGTGCAAGCTCACGACTGCGCCTTCCTTTGCCTTTACCTTCTTTTGTCTTTTGCATTGTCAGAACCGTGGTCGACACTTTGTGTATCCTCTTTTCTTGTCCCAAGTAAATGGTGCGGCGCTTGTGGTGTGGCCATGGTGCAACTGAAATGGGCCAATGGCTGGCGCTCCTGTCAGCTTATGCGTGTGAAACGAAACAAAATGGTCAAACAAAACACCTCCTTGCTCGTCCAAGCGCCAGCAAAGCAACGGGCGTGCAAGAGGCAATGCAAAACACCGAGTGCCAATTGATCTGCTCGCACACGTCACTTGCAGTTGATATTAAAAGAGAGACGTTTTTCTTGTATCAAAGGGAAAAGGGAAGTTGATGTCAGTGTTGGCCACGAATAGATGGGATTGTCATAATGATGGCGCACGCTGCAGTCCATAGATGATGGCAGCAGATCAAACAAGATTCTGTTTAGAACGATGTGTGGCTGACAATATGAAAGTTAACGCATGCAATATGCGATGCAGGTTTCTTGGTTCTTTTACCCGTGGCACATCAGTTGTCTTCTAGAACGTGCGTGGAAGATCGGCGGTAGTTGTCGGCATCCAGGGTGAGGCATGCTGCGAACGGGCTGTGGACGTTTTGCGACATCTTGGTTGGTGATAATTTGATCCGGAGAAAAATAGGGGTTAAAGCCAGGTTTTGGAAAGCTGCCTTCCCGGGATATAACCGTATCATGAAGTTGGCGATGCATCCATCGTGCTTGCAGTTTTTCTCTTTATTTGCTTCTCTAGAAAGAGCGATCAGCTAAGGAATGCGATATGGCAACCAACGTCATCGGCACTGCAAGATCAGAAGGCACGCCTGGCGGGAACTAGCGCCACTAACGGCCACGAGTTGTAGTACGACGTAATTACGGCTGGCACTAATAACAGGAACAAAATAGCACTGTTATCGCATATCTGCAACAGATTCCAGGCTTTATCACCACTTAATATGACTTTTAAGACGGCAGTTTGCATCTCCCAGCCTCCCCTGTGAGTTATGACGTTTGTGCAATAGTTATGCCCATATTGTTGTGCCCTGACAATGTCCATATTTGCATCTTCAAAAGAAAAGCAGATATGGTGAAAGGCAGGAGCGCTCTTTCTGTTTGGAGAAATGGGCAGCTCGCTCCTGCCTCTTCATGCAATATTGCGTCAGACACGTTCTGCTTGGTTGCTCACCTGGCGCACCATGTGCTCCTTCCCTGACAGTTGGGCTGAAGCAATGAGTCCAATGACCGCAAAATCTCACCAGAAGCGTGCCCAATGAAAGATTCGACGACTTCCCCCGCCCCCAACGGCTCATGCAAAGCCGGCACAATTTTGGTTTTGCTGTAATTTTTTGTTTCTTTTTCTGATCCTTCAGTATTATCCATTATCGTCGTCAGCCCAAAGCTACGTGTAGGACGCAGTCGGAGGCCGTGGAGGCCTGGGCTGAACTGGCTCGACTGCCCCCGCTGACTCCCACGAAGGCGCTAGAAAAAAGAGAGAAACCCTAGCATGCGGCCCGCAGTTAGGAGGGGCAGTGCTTGCTAAAAACGGCACCCACCACTTTCCTCTCTGACCAGGCAAGAACGAACGGCGACTGCTTGACTGCATGGAAAGCATGGCTAGCCCCCATGGCTCTTGCTGTCTGGAGTCTGGTTGGGCTATGACGAAAATTCTTGCGAAAACAGGAAGGAAAGAGGGGGGACGATGAGGGGACAAAACAACAAGTCGGGCTGCAATTCGCTGCAACTGCGGTGTTTTGTTCTCTTTGCACAAGGAAATAGATAGAAAAGTGTGCTGTAGGATGACATCGTTAGCCATTTGTAGTAACCCCGGGCTCTGTTCGTGCCTGTCTTCATGTCGCGCCGCACCTTCCCAGCCGCATGGTTTCCCTGCCTGCCTTCCTTCTGCAAATACCTGGCTGGCCTGGGACGCGAGGCCCTCTTTCCTCGCCAGGCTGAGTCCCTCCTTCCTGCGTTCTTCGCTCACGCGCAGCCCCTCCCCCTCCAACCTTTTTTTTTGCAGTCACTCTGTCCCGCCTCGTCGTTTCAAACCTTGCTTCGATCCTCTTCCCCCGCCAAGTCAGCCGCCTGTAGGCCTTGCCGACCCTCGCCTGCTAGTTACATACGCAGATACGCATTACTTTACTTGGCCTTACTTGTGCTTGTGCCATTTATTTTTCATTGCCGGTCTCTCTCTCACTCTCCTTCTTCTTTCGTCATCGTCTTGTATTTTTTTCTCTTGTCTTTTTCTCCAGCCTCGACCGATCAGCGATTTGTTTACTTTTTTTCGAAGTTTGCTACTTAGCCTACATCCAGCCGGGCCTTTGTTTATTGCACCTCTTTTCGCCTCTTTACCTCTTCGGCATCTCTCTTTGCTCGAACCAAGCTACTGAGTGTTGGCTCTAGCCCTTTTCTTTCGCCTCTATACGTGTTGGTTGCCGTTTTTCATTTACTACCGTTCGACTACCTCGCACACCACTTTGCCCACCATGGCCCGCAGAAGCCGTGACGTGATCGACGAGCGCGACTACCTGGACGTGCGTGTTCGTGAGCGCGAGCGTGAAAGTGACCGGGATCCTCTGGCCCGCTACTTCCAGGAAGACCGCCGGAGCGATGCCGGTGCGCTCGTTTTGCGCCAGCGCGAGGTTGAGACTATCGAGCGCCCGAGACCCCGCGCACGGTCGCCGAGCCCGCTCCGCTACCGTGAGGTGATCCGGGAACGGTCCCCGTCGCCTCTGCCACCGCCCCGTGAACGGGAGCGTGAAGTGGTGGACCGTGTGGAGATCCGGGACCGCGTGTACGACCGGGAGCGGGAGCGTGATCGGTACCGGGAGCCGTCTCGGGACCACCACAGGAGCGCGAGCGCATTGTGACACGAGTTATTGACCGTGAGCGGGAGCGAGAACGGTCGCCGACCCCGTCACCGGATCGGGAACATGACCGCATCCGCATTATTGAGCGGTCTCGTGTGCCCTCGCCAAGCCCATCACCGCCGCCGCAGGAGCAGAGACAGCTGATCCGCGGACCGGTTGTGGAACGAGAAGTCATCACCCATTACACAGATGTGGATCACGGTATGTAACCTTACAACATATTATATATTTTTGTGTGCACTCCCCCAAACTAACTTTGATTCTCTTCCCACATTAGGCGTCGTTTATGCACCCCGCGCACCTCCTCCAAAGCCAGAAGCCGCGCCGCGAACGTGAGCGCGAGCGTGACACAGAAATCGATATTTACTCGTCTCGCCACCGGACCGAAGTCGACATCCATCAGGACCGCGAACGGAGACGGTCCCGATCCCGTTCACGTCTGCGGGCACCACCGGCCAGATCGTCCGAGAAGGAAGTCATTGTGCGGTCGGACCGCAACCGCCTGGAGGTCGATATCGACGAGCGCCGCCAACGCCGCTCTCACTCGGCTCAACCCCCACGCCGGTCGAACGCCGTGGCCGACGAGGCAAGATATATCGAGACCCGGATCGACGAGAGAGGGCGCATGGGCGAGGCGTACAACGGTGCCACCAAGGACTGGACTATCATTGATGTGCCGCCAGGTACTGAGCATGTCCGCATGGATGGTGTTGGCGGCGGGTCAGCAGACGTTACCTGGCAGCGCTATAACGGAGTGCGCCGGACGCGGTTTTATCCCGGAGCGTGAAGGCGAGATGGCCGTGGCACCCCGGCGCAAGACCCGGGAGCCACCTCGTGAGCGTGAGCGTGAGCGGTCCAGCCGCGGTGAGCACATTAATGTGCAGATCATCGACCAGAAAAACAGCCACGGCCACAACCGCGACCGCGAGATTGAGGTCGAGACCGACCAGCGCATGGTTGTGAGCTCCGGACGCGAGCTTATGCCTGCTGCACGCAGCGACATGTGGACAGAGATCACCAAGGATCTTGTCTCTCGTGAGGCCCTCGACTACTTCGGCTACGATTACCAGGAGACCGAGTACTTTTACTACATCCTCCAATATCTGCGCTACGTAAGTGTCTCTTCCACCCATCATTTGTCGTACTGTGTTCCATCACTAACACCGTGTAGGAGGATGTCCAAGAGCTGGTGCAGCTGTCTGAGCGCATCCGTCGCCAGCGCCACAAGGAGTCGTACTCCGAGGTCGACATTGACGTTGACATCAAGCACCGCCGGCGCAGCCATAGCCACCACCGGCCTCGTCGTGAAGAAGAGCGTGTTTACGAGCACGAGGTGCTCGTCGACCATCTGCATCCCGGCTACTATCGTTAATGCATGAGAGAAGGACCAATCTAGATGGATTTTCTTTGGTTTTGTTTATGGAAACGTGTTGTCCATGTTTGATTATGAACAGCGGTAACGATTTATGATATCATCTACAGCAGCACATTGTCAGCGAGGAGGGCGGGGGTGTCTTTTCATGAATTTTTTCTTGTTCTTGTTGGATTTTATTGTTGTAGGCTTGTTCTTATTTTTGTTTGGAAAGACGCTCTGGGTTTATATTAGCGGACATTAGGTCACCATTTATCTCACTTATAAAAAAAGCAAAAGATTGTCCACAATTTTGTACATGTGGGGTGTGGATTGTAGTATCGTGTGTGCGTGTGGGACACAGCCAGCAGCCCTGTGTTAGTCGATGTGCAATGAATACACGTACTCGTTATGACAGCATACCATCAAAACAGAGTGTGTTGGTCGAGGCTGAAGTTCAATAACATGTCACAGCAACGAAGCTGCCTCTTTGTTTAAGAGCGCCCAAGTAAAATTAATTTAGACTTTTTTTTCTTGGTGTAAATTTTGTGAGGTTTGGGGGGGTGTTTTGCCTCTTGTTTTTGTTTTTAAAACAAGAAAAAAAAATGGTAAAGTGTAGTAAAAAACAAAAGAACAATAGACAGTTTTCCGTTTTCCGAGAAAGATGTACCAGCCAGCCGCGCGCCCGTTTCCCTACAACAAAAACCCTTTCGCGCATCCCTTCCTCGTTTTGTATCTTTTTCGCCCGGTTCCCCCTCTTTGTGTGTCCCCTCCTCCTCTCCATGGAACCTCCCAGTCGATTCCTCGCCGTCAACGTCGAGAAGGGAAAGAAGATCGGATCTTGTTGATTCTCGGTAGATGTAAGTCGCCCGTCTACCGTACCACGTCCCAACAGGTGCGCAAGACGCCTAGTCTCAGATCATGGCCTGAGGTGGCAGAGATGCAGCACCGATAGTGTGAAATGCGGTATTGTGATGGTGGTCGGTCGGCTGTACTGCAAGAGTCCCCAAGACTTGCGTCCCGATCTCCTGTTTTCGAATCCCGAATGTCGGTAGGTGTCGGTGGGCGGTTTTCAGAGGTGTGGTAGTTGGTTGGTTGGTTGTGGTCGGTGGTGGTTAGGTAGGTGGGTTGGGTTTTGAGAGAGAGCAAGAGAGAAGAAGAGAGAGAAGAGGATGAGAAAAGTGTTTGGGGGGTGTCTTGGGAGGGAGAGAGTTTTTATTGAATTTTTTTGATTTTGTCGTTATAGAATTATGTGACGTCGAAAGAAGAAGCAAGAATGAGGCGGAAAGGTAACAAAAACAAACACAAAAAGGACAAAAAACAACAAGGACCACAAAGCGAGGAGTACAAGAAGACGAGGCAAGTGAATGCCCGTCTCCGTTCATCCACGCCCCTCAGTCCTCACCGTCTTCGATTCCTTTATGCGCTCGCCTTGACCTTGGCCAGAGCCTTGCGCTCCTCGAAGCGGCGCTGCTTCTTCAACCGCAGAACCTTGAAGCGGTCGAAGTCAGTGAGGGCCTTCCGCCGCTCGTTCTGGACACGCTTCTTGTACCAGTTGGAAGCCTTCCACTTGCTGTCGACTTCGGTCTTCTCCCAGGCGGCCTTGACGGCACCGCTCCGTGCGCCACGGGGCAGCTTCTCGACGACGATGGCGGTCAGGAGGACATCGGCCAGGGCAACGGCTTGCCGGGCAACACCGCCGGGGTTGGCGTCTGATGCAGGGCCGTCAACGAGAAACCTGTAGGTTGGATGTTAGCGTTTGTCCAAAGTCCATCTTCCATCTGTCAATCCGGCATGTGCCAGCTGGTCGGCCACCACCACCCTTCCCAAAGGGCTATGAGAGCATCCTGTCCCTCCTCTTGTCTTGGATCCTACTGGTGCCATGATCCCATTGTGGTGGTGGTGGCTTCCCATCTGCATATCCCATCTTTCCATCTCCGATCGTAGAATGTTAACGCACCCGCTTGTGGTCGATGATCTCGACGATGGCGGCCAGACGGCCAGCCGAGGGACCGCTCTGCAGGAGAACGACGCGGCCAACCTCAACGAGGCGCCACTTCGAGCCGATAATTGTCGCGTCACCCATTTTGATGTGTTTGTCGGATAAAAGAGATCTGAAGAGAAAGAAAAGAGATGTCGCGTTAGTTATGCGTCGGGAGAATCGCTATCGTTGATGTCGGTGATGTCGAAGTGTCGAAGAAATAAAAAATTGCTGGATATTGTGGGAGGGGAAAAACTCACGAATCTTCTGTCGCGAATTCGTTGTCGTGGATGTCTGGTTGTGAAGAAGTTGGAGGTCACAGCAAAACTAAGAAAAAAGACTTGACGGGGATACTTTCTTTGGCGGGCATGGACGATTTGGTGCGCTTTGCAAAAATTGTTCATCCTGCCCTAAGGCCGCCCCCCACTGAAATTTTTCTTCTCCTCCTTATCTCGGCCACACGGAATTTTGTTATTGCGGATCTTGCGGAGCGGCCACTGTAAAAAATAATGTGTACCGTGCCGCTAACCAAAAATGTACTGTCTGTCGCTCACCAACACCGAAAGCTTCACCACAATCCAAACTCTTCCTTCTACATGGCATTTGGGGTGCGCAACAGCGACGTCGAATCGCTTTAAAAAGTACTGCAAATTAAACCCAACTGATGAGAATAAAGATAGTGTATTTAATGTGACTCCTTATGTTTTATGTCATTCCGTAGAGGCGCAAGATCTGTACATATTCTTTTCTAGTTTGGAGATCACGTGAGTAGGTACATATATCTGTATGTAAGCTCGGCCGACTTTGATGTACCTACCTTCCCCGCCATCCCACAGTGTCCCAAGAAAATCGCTGACGCAATTACCCAACTAGGACTAGCGCACAGCCACAGAAGCCCTACCTTTTTCACTTTTCCAATTCCACCTTCTGTTTGTCAAGAGAAGAGAGAAGCCTGATTCTGTGAACGAGAGACCGCTTCTTCCACATCACGAACCAACCCCATCACCCCTATTACCCTGTAAGTTAACAGATGTAGATGCAGCGATGTGCGATGTTGGGAGGAGAGAGAAGCTGAGAAGGCGTTTGCGGTTTCTTTTTACTTGCGTTTGCCGCTGGTGTGGCATCGGGGAAAAAAATAGAAACCGAGCTACAATTTCGAAGCATCCACCCCTCTTTTCATCTTTTCGGACGACCGACCCGACGAGAGAACAACATCGAACATTTATTGACATCTCCCATCACCGCAGTCACATCTATCAAAATGGCCAACCCCCGTGTCGAGGAGCTTCCGGATGACGAGCCGACCAACGTCAAGGTCGAGGAGCAGGATGAGGACAGCAGCGATGCTGAGTCCGACATTGAGGTCTCTGCCCCTCGGGCTCGACCACTGTCATCCACTCGCGCAACGAGAAGAAGGCCCGCAAGCTGCTCGAGAAGCAGAACCTGATCCGTGTCGAGGGTATCACCCGCGTCACCCTGCGCCGCCCCAAGAACGTCCTGTTCGTCATCAACAACCCCGAGGTCTACCGCTCGCCCAGCTCGGGCTGCTACATTGTCTTTGGTGAGGCCAAGGTTGAGGACCTCAACGCCTCCGCCCAGCAGGCTGCTGCCCAGCAGCTGGCCGCTGGTGGCCACGACCACGACCACGCCGGCCACGACCATGATCACGACCACGATCACGACCACGACCACGGCGCCGAGGAGGGTGCGAAGAAGGAGGAGGAGGACGATGACGACGAGGAGGTCGACGCCACCGGCATTGAGGACAAGGACATTGAGCTTGTCCAGACCCAGGCCGGTGTGTCGCGCAAGAAGGCCATCAAGGCGCTGAAAGAAAACGACAACGACATTGTCAATTCGATCATGTCGCTGAGCGTGTAAACTTCTTCCAACCTACCTTCTCTACAGCTTTGGCAGTAGTCTAGGAGAGTCACTATGAGCGAGAGAAAGTTCTGAAAAACAGTTGCATCTCTCCCTCTCTTGACGCCTTGACAACAATCTTAGCTGGGTTGTCGTTTTTTCCTTCTACAGCCATATTTACCTACCAATTAAAAGAATCTTTTCAAGACATACGTCGTCTCCCATGCCTGTTGTAGCTTGTCCACCATAATGCTTTCATCCGAATTGTCAACTCTGAATTAAGTGCTGGACAACGATGCTCCGTATATCATGCTCTACCATGCTCATCGCACAGCAGTTGGAAGGTACGTGCGGGCCGCTCCTGCTATAACGCTACTGCCAGAATCCTCGACGCTGATTCGCTTCCGGCGGTCCGAGGTAGGAGGTGGCTGCCCGAGGCTGGTGAGCAGAAGAGCTTACAACCAGCACCGCAATAAAGCTTCAGATGACTGAAAAGATCCGTTGACTGAATTGATAAATAATACAAGAATAATCCAGACGTATTTTCAATCCCATCAATTGTTTATGCGCGTCGTTGTCGCGGCTGTCTGCCGTTGTTATGCGCTGTTTTAATCACGTGACTGTGCCAGACTAGCCGGAATTTTCTTTAATTCTGCCAACCGCCCTAGCTTTTCCGAAGTGCCAGGCTCAGGCACAGGAGAGAGGAGAAGGAAGGAGGGAAGGAGGGAAAACTGGACTCCCGAGCCGTTGTCGTGCTCTTCACCAAAACTTCTACCAAAAATCACCACGCATTTGTTCTGGACGACACTTCTTCGCACCTCCACCTCCCACACCCACCCCCATCCCCCGACACCCCGAATTCTCGAATTTCATCATGGCTGCTGTAAGTCGACAATGATTCTGCGTCCGACGGCGATTGCACGGTCCAATTCGCGCGCTGCGGCCGTTCCGAAATCGCGCGTCAATTGAGCGAGCAAAGCGAGCGACGAACGACGAGCAAAGCTCTCGACCACAACGAGGAGGGACGACGACAACACGATCGAAAGTACTAACACTCTACAGAGAAACGCTGCCCTTAAGCTCGACTGGGCCAAGGTGACGACGTCGCTGGGCCTGCGCGGCCAGACCGTGGCCTCGCTGCAGGCGTTCAAGAAGCGCAACGACGATGTCCGGCGCAAGGTGCAGGCGCTGTCGGAGCAGCCCACCGAGGTCGACTTTGCGCACTACCGCAGCGTGCTGAAGAACACGGCCGTGGTCGACGAGATTGAGAAGCGTTTTGCTGCTTTCAAGCCGGCGACATACGATGTGAGCCGGCAGCTCAAGGCCATTGAGGCCTTTGAAGTGGAGGCTGTGCGCAACGCGGTTGCGACCAAGGAGACGGTGGACCTGGAGCTCAAGGACCTGGAGAAGACGCTCAAGAACATTGACGAGGCCCGTCCCTTCGAGGACCTGACGGTTGACGATGTTGCTGCGGCCGAGTCGTCGATTGACGAGAAGACGTCGAGCCTGGTGTCCAAGGGCCGCTGGTCCGTTCCGGGTTACAAGGTAAGTCAACCCGGGCAGCCCAATGGGGATGCCATTTACGTCCCTCCTTTTTACTTCTTAATTCTTGATTTGATACTCGAACCGTGTCTAACAACCCCACAGGAGAAGTTCGGCGACCTGGCCCTGGTATAAGCGACGACTTTCCTCAGCTTTTACTTTCCCCTCGCATTCAACTTCGTTTCCCCCTTTCATCATCATATGTGTACTCTAGCAGCAGCCGTGGAGATAGCGGAGAGAAGATAATATTGGAAAAAATACATATCCTTTTTACAAAAACAAAAAAAGTTGGAAAACGAACTGGAGAAGGCAATTGCAGACGTTTCCTTTCCTCCCCCTTTGTGTTCATATATCACCGTCTCCCTTGCCCTCTACTTGCTCCATTTTCAATCGAACAACATTTTACCTACACACGTCCTGACAAAATGAATGTGTCCTGTTTTCATGTCTTCTGTTGTCACGGTTTTTACTCGAGCTTTCATTATTGGGTCACCGCCATGCAAACACAGCACAGACTGCTTCATACTAACATAATAGGTTTATGATTTGGTTTGCTATTCTTTTCTAACATAACGGGGCTGGAGTACCGAATAACTAATGCAGACTATGCCTGCTACTGGACAGAGCATAAACATCTAATCAAGAAAGGAGGAAAGTATCCGAAGAAATGGACCAAAGACAGCCGAAGACAACAAAAGACAGCCAAAGACAACCGAAGCGACCAAAGACCAACGACAAGCGAAGAAAAGAGAACCGAAGACAGCCAGTACCGAAAAAAATAGAAACCGAAGATAACGTCGTTAACCAAACACCTAATCCGAACCGAAAAAAGAACATTGCCACTCCAAAGCATTTCTCTACCCGCGGGCTCCGGCTTCGAGGCCGACCTATGGCCCACCCGCCACCCAGGCCAGACCGCGCAACATCGCCTTGTCCGCCTCCAATGCCCGGTCCATCCACGGCGTCTTGAGCCAGAACGTATGTGGCCATCCAACGACAACGTCCACCTGCACCTCGGCTGCGCCTGCTGACTGCAAAGCCTTGGCATAGCACACACCATCCGAGTACAGCATGTCGTTAGTGCAGACCTGGATCCAGTGCCGGGGCTGTTTTTGAAGGAGGGCATGAGGTGCCTCCAGGGGCATGTAGGGCAGGCCGTCGCGGGGCACGAGACGGTGCATATGCCCCAGCAGAGTGGTGGCGAACTTGGCGTTGGCAGCGGATGTGTGCAGTCCTCGCAGAGCGGGCGGGATGTAGTTTTCACCATTGAAAGCATCGCTGGTGACGGGGCAGCGGAGGACGACGCCCGAAACACCTTGTGGGCGAGGATCTTTGGCGGCTTCTTGGGAGACAAAGGCAGCCAGCTCGCCGCCGCTGGAACTGCCGACGACCAGCAATTTGGTTTTCAAACGGTCCTCGTGGGCAGAGCGGACATAATGGTAGGCATCGATGCAATCGGCGACGCACGTGCTGGCCGGGTGTTGTGGCATGATGCGGTAGCCGACAGAGTAGACAACGAGAGACGGTGACGTTCCTCCCTCCTTTCGCGGTGGTAGTTTGGCCTCTTTCAGGATGCGCCGGCACGACAGCTCTTCACTGTCGGCCTCGCCAATGTGGAGTCCGCCGCCATGGATGTAGAGGACGGCGTAGTCTGGGTCCTCTTTGGTGGGTGCCGAACCTTCCAGCGAGTATGACAACAAAGGAATGTCGTAACTGTCAACAGACGACGTAACCGTCAAGGGCGTCACATCGATTCCGTCCGCCAGGTGGTGGTCCCGTGCACCGGGCGCCGTCATGCGCGCCGTGAGTTCGCGGCACTCGATAACATAGAGCGGCTGGCGGATCAGGGGCGGGATGACGGGCCGCGGGTTGGGCAGGTTCTGGTCACGTTCGTGCTGCACCCATTCTGGGTCGGGCGGTGGCGGGTTGGCGAGGAAGAGGTCGTCAAAGTTGGATGTGGTAACTGTTGTTGAAGAAGATGTTGTCGTCGTAGTTGGTGGTGCTTTGCCGGCCGGTAATGATGCGGGCGGTGCCGCCGCATCTGTTGGATGGGCCATGGCGTGGTGTGGGGTGGTGAGAGTGGAAGAAAAGAGATACCGAGAAGAATAAAAAAAGGGAGCAGGAAAACAAAAGAAAAGAGGAAGTAAAGAAGTCTAAAAACAAAAGTTAGAAGCTGTCTATTTTGATAATCGTGTGGTTGTGGTGGTGGTCCTCGTGGTGGTGGGTTGGTACCCAGGAGGACGGCAATAGACGAGAGACTAGGGGGGGAGGGCGAGCGAAGCCGAGAGCTGCACTGGACAGTGTACTAGCGGACAGGGAGGAACTAGTGGTGTAAAAAAAAAAGAGGAGAGGATGTGACGGGCCAGAAAAGTCAGGTCAAGTTCCAGGCCTAGGCCAGAAAGTCCAATTTTTTACGCAGCGCTAGCTGCGGCTGCTTGTGTCGGGGGGGGGGGAGAGAAGTAAACGAAGAGGGCTAAAAAGGGCCACAAGGAGGGGATGAGCCGTGGACAGTGAGTGACAGGATAGTGAGTCGTGAGTGTGATAAGTGAGTGAGCTGTGTGCAAATCCAAAGAGGTTCTGGGCCTGTCTCGATAACACTCTATGAAAGTGTAAAAAATTCTAGGGGATTGACTTGTCTTTTTATATCTTTGCTGGTTGAGTTCGAGTAACAACAAGGGATAAGAAGACGAAAGCAAGACAATGTCAATACTCGGGAAGACGAAAGAACAATGGCTTGGTGAAGCCTTCCCTGTTGCTGTACCTGACGTGTTTCTTTTTTGGTCCTTTCTGTAAATTTCTTATTGTTCCCCTTTTTTTCTGATTTTTGTTTGTACGTTGCCTTCCCTTGTTTTTGGTGAGGGTATGTATGATTCGTTTGTCAAAGGGTGACGAGTGAAGAGTACACAACATGACCAAAAACAACAGGGCGGGAAGCAACCGTAACAGACACGAAAAAATAGAGGACGATAAGAAAAAGAAAATAGAAACAAGAACACGGCAAATAGTACACAAGACACAGGAACCAGGGGGCGACATCTTGGGCTGTGATAGGTAGGCCACTGGCCTGTGAGAGGACAGACAACAGGCCCGTGTAAGAGGTCTGATGGGGTCACATAAAAAGGAGGAATGAATAGGAAGTGAGTCCGCGGAAGTTGTTCAACGAGGACACAGGATAGACGAGGTTGGGGAATGAGAAAGATGACGAGGCGGAGTCTTGCCGTGTGTCGTGTTGGTCAGGACACAAGTACACTGTACTCTTGTCATCCGGTGGCAGTAACAAAAGGGAAAGAAGAGAACAAAAAAAAAAACAGGAACGGGATGTGAGGTAAGAAGCAGGTACCTTTTCTTGTTGTGAGATTTTGTATGATAGATGTCGTATTTTGGTACAAAGAAAGTGAGGCTGTGAAAAGAGGCGTTACGGTGGTAATGGATTGTGTGAGATGGAATGTGAAGAGAAAAAACGAGAGTGTGAAATAGTTTGAGATCTTGGGAGAAAAAAAAAAAAGAAAAAAAAAAGGAATCTTTACAAGAACAAGGCGAATACCCGAGAGGGAGGGACCAAAAAGAAATAGACGAGCCCAAGCGAGCGGGTCGGCAGACAGACGGTGAGGGAGAGCAAGAAATGATCGACAATCGACAAGCCCAGTCGCCAGCCTTACTTCTCTCCCGTATTAAGATGGTGCTCTTCCATCAAAATTGGAAAAGATGTGCCGTGTTCGTCCCAGGTTCGTTTTGGGGGAGAAAAGAAAAGGAAAGAAAGTAACGACAAAAAAAGGAAAAATGCAAAGCACGTGTAAGAGATCCTTTTGTGCACCTCGTATGGGTGCATGACCGAGGTCAAGGACGATCATCAAGATACAGGTGCAGAAAATGAGGCTGACTTCAGCTCCCGGTGAGAGAAATAAAGGGAGAGAAAGGTGTGTCAAGGTGAAGGAGTGGGTATGCTGATATTGTACGGGCCGCAAGAATGATTGTTTATTTTCAAGTGTGCAGGCTTCACTCACCTCTGTTGATATCGTTGGTGTATCAATTCGCAGTTTGTTCGCTCGATGGCTTGATTCAGGTTGTTTATTTATTTGTCGTCTTTATCGATCTCTTTCTTTCTTGAGGTTTATATTTCTTGTTGAATTGAAGGTCGAAACTCTTGTATCTTATATTTTCTTGTCAAATGGTCACGGTGTAAGGTGTGGAATAACTCCGTATTCCGTAAGGGAGGGAAATGGCCGATGTATGACAGACGTCGATGAAGGGGGCGTGTCTGTAAATGATGAGGCGAATATCTGCGTGTGTCCCTGGACCGCGGTTGTGGAAATATAAGAACAAGATTTAAGAAACCGTAAAAAAGGAGAAAAAGAAAGTAAATAGGAGCACAAAATAAAAATAAAACCAGGTACTCCTCTGATTAAAAGACCGAGCAGACAAGGGATAGCGGCGACCCATTCAGCTGGGTCTGTCAACCTTTTTCGCGTTCTTTTCATCTTTGCCTTTTTTTTTTTTACTTCTCTTGCGAGCGTTGGGGTCTTAAGGTCTTGGGAATCTCTTCTACTGAGTAGTGGTGGTCCGGCAGTGGGATTCTACGCATTTGCTTATTAAAATTAGTGGGTTAGGCTTCTCGGTTCAACAACGGACAACGGGCGGTGGTTCCTGTCCGTCCTCCTGAGTCCATCCCCTGGCACGAAAGATACCCCCCCCTTTTCGTGTTCCTTTTTAGCGTTATTTTCTTATTCTTGTTCCATGTCTAGTTTTCTTCTTCTTTTTTTTTGGCAGATAAACGAGAAGAAGGCAAAGATGGGGCGCACACGGAATCACATTGATACCGGCATGGCGATCAGCTTGTGTTGAAGGTGAAGTTATAAAATAAAAAAAATAAAACAGAGCGTAAAGTCTACGAGACAAGACGGGTTAAAACAGACAAGACAGTTCTCGGGCTGGATAGGAATAAGGAAATGTGAGGGGGCAACCTCGGTCGACCAGGCCATCGGGTGCTGTATGTGAGAGGAGGGGGGGAAACTGATAAAAGTAGCATCTCTACAGAACCCAGTGAGCAAAGCTATTGTCAACAAAGAAGGGTTGACCGGTGTGAGGCGGCGGTCTCCGGTTCTCTGATTCGTGGTCTCTTTTTCCTCCGCAGTCAAAGATACTCAGTACAGATAGGGTAATGTGAATTACGGAGTACTCGGTCTGCGTATTCAAAACCACGGTAGTCTATTCTATCCAGTATTTTACGGTGGCTGGATTCTCGACTACGAGATCTTATGGGCCTCGACTTTTCCCCATACGAAGAGATGTTGTGAAGAGAGGGGAAATAATGTGGAGAATGCAAACTCAAGAAAAATGGGTGAGCTTGACCCGAGGAGAGGGAATGCTGGAACGGCGGTGCCGTCTGTTAGGAAGAAAAAAGTTTGTACGAAGAGGATTGTGGTCTAGCCTCCGTCTTAGTGGACTTGGGGTTCTTCCACTGGGGGTTCCTGGAGGTCTCGAAAGATCGTCTTCAAGGAAGAAGCGAAGCGAAGCGAGAGACGGGAAAACCGACCCGCTTTCTTGACAGTGACAAGCAAGCACTTTTGTAAAAGCGCAGTTCTACGACGTACATACGCGAGAGACAAGGGAAGATATCCCATTGTTTGGAGATGGACCTTGCGAAAGACAAAAAGATCCTCTCTTTTGCGAGGGCTCAGTGCTGGGATGAGACATCAAATGGAAAATTGTCCTCATAGGCATGGGGGGGGATGGAGAAGGGAAAGAATGCGGGTATTTTTGGAAGTGTGTCTGGGTCTCTGGCTTCGAGGCGTTCTGTTTTCCGGTATTCTGGGAGAGAGGGTCTCAGTCCTCTGTCCGTATCCTGGGAATGAGGGGAAGGGGATGGGGCCGCTGAAATCAAGAGACACAGACACAATACAGGGCAGAGCCGGCAGGGGTCAGCTGGAAAAGTGAGGCGGTCAAATTGGAAGAAGGGGATAGAGAAAAAGAAAAAAAGATAAAGAAGAAAAAAGCAAAAAATAATCCAGTGGTCAGATATGAAAGCAAGACTTTGTCGACACACTCAACACGCGGCCTGCAAAGCCGACCGCACGTGGTGGTCTCCAATCATCTGTCCATCGGTCTTTTTTTGACACAAGCTCGACCAGTTCCCTGGAAGACGCACAGTAGCCATGGAAAGCATGTAAAGCATGCAAAGCATGGAAGCATACAGAAGCATACAGGAAGCATACTGTAGCGTACTGCGCTGCAAATGCAAATGCAAGAGCAGAAAAAGAGGGCAAGTGTCCTGCAACTGCGCTGCAATGCGCGACCCAAGGCCAAGGCGTGCAACAACGATAGATGCAGGGTGCATACGCAGGAATAATATGGCCAGTTCTGGCCTGGCTGGCCTGGCTGGCCTGTCCTTTCTGTCGCCTTCGTGCCGACACAGCGGTTGTGCCTGCCGCCTGCTGCCGCTGTTGCTGCCTCTTCTGCTCGCTGCATCTCTCGCTCTGAGACCAGCTAGTAAGAATATGCAGCTTCCGCAGCTGGTCCAGAATGTCACGGCCAGGTTCTTTCTACAGTTTTTGCATTTTGATATCAGCTTGAACCGTGCACTTTGTCCTACCCGTTGGTCTAGCCGGCAGACGCATTTTGTGCGTATCGGACCGCACATCAAAAAGAGCAAATCAAAAGAGCACCTCAAATGGCATTGTGCAAAAAACAAGGGGCGGCAAAGTGCTATTCGAGTAAGGTCGGGCCTGCAGGCCGTCAAAGTCGAGAAAGTGCAAGGACAATGACCCCTGGGCTGGTTGGTCTGAGCTTGAAGCATACCCTGAAAATGGACGCTGTCTTGTATTATACCGTCGCAGTGAGGCTGGCCCTTCTTGCTCGCCTCGTTCTCGTCACCTTGATTGCTGGTGGAGGTGTTCATCGTCTTGTCGTCGTTCGGCTGTTTGTCCACACCTTCTCTGTTTGCTCGCCCCCATTTGTCTGTTTGTAAGTTGCAAGTTTTTTATTATTATTTTTGTCCGGCCCCCAGCTGCTCGGGACGGCCGTAGTAAAGTCCAGCTGCTGGGACTTTTTAGGTGGCGGTAGTGGGTGGCGGTAGTGGGTGGCGGCAGACAAGAGGGTGTGGCCGTTCCGTTTGCTAAAAAAGTTGGAGGTGGTAAGGGCCAGCCCAAGAGCTGGCCCGTTCTTTCCTTTGCTGGCCGAGCTGGCGTTTCCCCCCACACGCACCTTCCCCACTGTAAATAAAAAGGGATGATGGGAGCGGAAGCCCCCGTATTAGTGTCACAAGTGAAAAAAAGGGAAGTAGCGCCCCAGCGTCCTCAGTAGCGTACTTTCCATAGCGGACGATAGCGCACTTTGCGACGACCTCCCTTCACGGGCCGACCTCGCCCTTTCATCGTCACATAACCCTCGTTGCGTCATTGCCATCGTCCATTTGCCATACTGTCCGTCTGCCGAGTACGATATAAAGTCCTATTGAGAAAAGGCGCATTGCCATACCACCCACCAAGCACAGCATGACAGCAACACGATAAATAAGTTACATGAACGCAGAGCCATGATACGGTATCGACCGAAGACAACCAGGGTTGCAAAGCATCGCCGTTGTATTTACTGAGTACGGCAAAGTTACCGACATGCAGATATGCGAACGAAGGAATGCTTTCGTTGTTCTTGTGAAGCTAGACCTACCTCGAACTCGTGCATCTCTCGACTCCGTCGGTGTGCAGGTGAGGGGAAAGACCGATACGTTTGCGTCGTAAAATTGGTAGAGAAGGAGGGGGGAAAGAAGCTGGTGCTGACCCTTCCACCGGGTCTGGGAAAGGGCCGAGGGAATTCTTTGAGAGGAGGTGACTTCTGGCCGCCCAGTTGTCCTCGACTTTTTCCTCTTTTCTCATCTCTGCTTTTTTGCGACAAATCATCTTTCTGCCGATCTGGTCGACCCAGAGAAAAGCAAGACCCAGACAAGATAAAGTGACCAGACTCGAACCCGATCCAAGAATGAGACCCAGGACCAAAAAACGTGCACGGGACATGCCTGCAGGGTGGGCCAGACCGCCTGATATGCGGCCTACGAAAAGAGGAGGAGGCAAAGACATGGTAGAGGCAAAGGCCGCGCACTTCTCTCGCGGTGTACAAGAATAGTAAGTACGTCGTAGAGAAGTAGAGGGTCGAGAGGGGAGAAGGGATGAAGGGAGGACGGCGAACGAACGTGTAAGGACCACATGGGGAAGTGCGGAAAACGAGTTGATTGGTGTAGGTGTTGGACGTATTGCAAAGTACAGAGAGTGTGTCAAAAGTGCATTTTGTAATGCGGAAAGACCCTGTGGGAGGGTGACACTGGCAAACTAGCAGGTGCACAGACAATAATGGAAGGCAGTTCTTGTGTTCTTTGCGAAGTCCACACGGAGTACGGAGTACCTCCGTAGTGCACTTGTAATTTGTACCTCTCGGAGGACCAGAGCCGACGGATCTTGGACGACAGGCAACGACAGAAAATGATAGGATGAGACGACAAGGCAATATGTGAGCACGAAGCAAGGTGAACACACAAGGACGACAGTACGTCGTAGAAACCCGGCCTATTTTTGCAGACCTTTTTTTAGCGGCCTGCCAGACCCAAATGCTGTCGGTACCAGCACCCGTCCGTTCATGCGAGGGAGAAGAGTATTATCACGCTGTGTGCCACAAGACAGTCAGGTCACAGAGATCCTTTAACGCTTCACTAGAGCCATTGATTGTGACGAGAAGCGACGCGTTCAAAGAGATCATGCATGGAAGGGGACGATAGGGACTGGGCACAGGCCACAGAGGACCAACAGAACAAGAGAACCAGAGAACCACTCTGAACCAAAATTGAGACAGCTGTGGGCGTTGGTCAGTACGTTCTACAAAGCAACAGTGGCCATGTCTTTGAAAAAGGCACCATATTAAAGCTCTTCTTGAAGGAGACATGCCGCTGGGAAGGGTGAATTTGAAAGTATGGGCATAGACAAACTGCAATATTGTATGACCAATAAAGGCATACGGCTGGCCGCCCTGGCCGGCATATCAAATCCAGAGGCAGGGGACTGTCAAATTACGGGTGTACCAGGATCCGAAGGGAAAAGATAAAGAAACCAGCAGAACGGGAAGTAAATCCAGAAGTTGAAAAGAGCGATGGCATGCGGAGAATGAACACTCAAATAAGCAAAGAAAGAAGAAGCAACTTTGCAAAAGAAAAAAAAAACGGGCGGCAGAGAGTGGCTAAGCGAGGGACGCCAAATTCAGCCCCTTTTTTGTGGCAATACCAGAATAGCAGATGGTAACCAAGAAGGGGCTGAAGGACATGGTGCTTTTCTCGACCGGCGAGAAAAAGAAATCAACAAGAAAAAGAAAACATAAAAGGGAAAGGAAACAGAAAGTGACCGAGCGTCTTTAAGCGATCCCAAGCAAAAGCCTTCTCAGGAATTCCCTCCCTCCCCCAAAAACAAGGCGATACAGATGAGGCGAGCCAGATACCCCGAAGTAACAATAAGACACACTGTAAAAGGCAATGAGCAGCGTCTTTCGCGCTTGGTCGGCAAACAATTCAAGGTGTCCTAATCTGGAAAGTGAACAAAGTGTACGGAGTAGTGATAGGAAGATAGACTTTCGAAGGATTCAAGATGGAGATGCAGAATATGGGGGAGCGCGAACAGAAAGCAAGGCGATGTGTGTTTTCACCGCAACAAGGTGGTCCGATCTTTGCCTCCTCTCCAAGCTTTCGTCTGCTCAAGGCTTGCAGCGTGCATACAGACATGCAGACATGCAGACGGTGTTGGTGCATATACGCTTGGAAGTGCCCGAGTGGTTCACCTATAGGTATGTAAAATACGCTCTCTAAGCACTACCTAGGACATGCGTATCTAGTGGTCGTACACAGTATTTTCTCCCTATTCTCCGTCTCGTATTATCGTATTATTTATTCCTTTGTTCCATGTTCTATTCCTTTAAGTCTTTCTTATGATCTTCCGTGATTTTCCTGGGTCTGTAGGATCTTCTTGCTGTCTGGTACCAAAAGGTGGGTTCAGCCTGCATGAGGTCGGCATCATATGACTACGAGACTGCCCACTCTTGCAGGTCAAGGTGATCCAGGTGAGGAGAAAAGAGGCAAGATACAACGATTTGAGGTGAGAATCGAGACAGCGGATGACGTTTCCCTGGTCGATATCAAGATGGTCTTTGATCTTTCAAAATCAAGTGCGTATTTACATAAGATTTCTATAATACAGTAAACTGTTGATTTTTTTTATACCAAAAAAACCCTCAAATAATCATCAAAGTAATTTTTATTTAATCTCCAATAGAAGATAAATAAAGAGTATTCTTCAATGTATTATTTGAATTCGTCTTTGTACCGCCTCTCGAGTTCCCCACGATTAGATACTCGCAGGATACAGGCGACCTGTAGTTTATACTCACCGCTTTATGCATCGTTCACACCATGTAATCATCACGGTAGATAACCTCTTTTATTTGCGGAGGTCACCGTAGCCCCGTTCCTTGATTAACGTTGCCTTTCTTACACATGCTACGCATACGTCTCAGCTGGCATGGTCCACGGATTCGGACATTTGACAGCCCCGTAAGCATCATCAAGCATGCATCATCGCTGTCTCGGAGACTTTCAACGTCCGTCTGGTCTTTGCCGTCAGGTCTTCTGTCACCGGCCCTAGTCTTTGTATCCCCACGACTAGACGACCAACGGTGCTGAAAATTGAATTGCACGATGTTGCACAGTAAACATTAAGCCGACATGGTTACATCGATCTGGCTGCCATCGCACCTTCTTCTCTCCATCTCTCTCCACATATTTCAAGGCCGTTTGTGTAACCGATCAAACAGGTTAATGATGGACATTGTGTCTGACAAGACGCGCCTGTAGTGGAAGTGAGCGTCAGGGCACGACTGTCCTTGCGAGGTCGTGTTTGCGAGGCTGTGTTTCGAGGTCGCAGAGTTTGCCGTACTCTTGTGCTGCTGCTTCTGTTGATTCTGTTGCTTCTGTTGCCTCCCGTACCTCTCTGTGTTTTGTGCTGCCAAGTGCATATCTCGGCATTTGCTCTGTTGGCTATGATGGCTGCCCTGACGGCCGCCCTGACGCTGCCGAGTATCGGCAGAGCCGCATTCGGTGCCCAACATGGCAGATGTCAATAATTGAACATTCCACGTTTGTCCATATCAGGTAGTGCCTTGCGATGAATGTTGTACGATGTACGCCGTATGACCGATAAGGCAGCACATGGTCGTAGGGAAGTGGAGGACATGTTGTATAACGTTAAAAGACAAGGAGGTGTCCGCTTCCATGCGAGATTCAGCTGGCAGGAGCCATCCTCTCTTACACGCATTCTCCTTGTTTATACGGCCGGGTCCTTGCAGGTGACCGAGAGACGGGACGACATATGGAGAGATTGGATGTGGCGAAAACTGAGGGACGAAAAGAACCCGAAAAAAGTAAAAAAGTGCGGAATGACGGAGAGTTGACGGACATTTGTTGACCAACGGCAGCTGAGGGGAAAGCTGGATGCAGTGAGCAACGATCCTTCTTGTCACGTTAGGATCCAATGAGTTGGGCCTGTACGGATCAAGAACAATGACAATGACTCTAAAGGTGCACATTGGGCAGTCCTTGGAGGCTATTGAATAGACCGGTGAGCGAGACAACCTATCACGGAGGTTTCCCTCACTCTGCTGCAACCGTAAGTGTATGATACTGAGTACACCCCTTCTCTCTGCGTCAGTCGGGCCTCTGTCGTTCCCGAGATGTGCCGAGCGTCCATTTCTCATTGTCGCGCGGTGTTTATACCTGTCCACGTCATTTGATAGCAATACACATCTACCGTATCCGACAATGACTTGACCGATGCGAGCCAATAGCGGTAGGACAGTGCGAACAGCGGCAGCCGTCGGTTAGAGAGTATAACATGAGCCAGAACATATAACGGTATGACCCGACAGGCACAAAGGCAAGTGATGGTACAAAAAGTACGATGATGCAAAAATAAATTCAGAAACTGTGCTGCCCTCGTAGGTATCGTGTCATTGCAAATAAAAAAGAAGAAGAAAACGTCATTAAAAATACACCCGACTCGTCGACCACGTCGACTTGATTGACTCTACTCATCAATCGTACTCTATATCATCAGCGTCGTAGCCCTCGCGGTCCACAAACTGCATGTACGCAGGAGCATCCTCCGCATCAGACTCGTCACCCACCACCCGTCGCCATGCTTCCTTGACTACATCGAGCGGAGCGTCCTGCACCATGAGGTCGACGGGTAGCGGCGGGAAGCGGAATGTGAGAGGTGACTCATCTTTCAGAGTCACTGGCTCTGTCTGTTCTGCCCTTGGCTGTTCATAGTACAGCTGGTAGAGGACGGGGATGTCTTTATCTTTTACTCTCGTCACCCTCTTCTGTTGCAGCCTCCTTGGCAAAGGCAGCCAGCAACGTTGCCAGCGTGCTCTCCAGTGCGGTCTTGCTGTTCTCCGTACGAATGGTTGTAAAGTGTAAGATGCCTGTTGAGTTAGTCCATGATCTCTATCAAGTAAAGAATGAAGGAATAACAACAAAGAGTGGTAGGTAAAGAAAGCAATCAGATACGAATATGTTCTCGTCAAAGCAAAGCTCAGACAATGTAGATAAGTTTTTTGATTCAAGGATCATCATGTAGCTTTCGGGGTGGAATAGGAAAAGGAAAAAAAAGAGGATAAAAGAACGCAATAGGGGAAGAACTCACTCTGACCAACTGGACACTCTCCTGTGTCACTGGAGTGTGCCATGACAAACACGGGATACTCAGTCGCTGGCCCATCCGCCGATACTGACCGCCCAGCCGGCAGGGCTATCACCGCCCCACCGGCCACAGGTGCACCCTCGACTGTCGGTGCAAACAAGAACGGCAACGGGCTACCGACCACGGCAATAAGCCGGCTGAGCTGTTGGCCGTCAACAGCAGCTGCAAGAGCAGAAACTTCTGACGGTTCGACAATATCCTCGTCGCCGCGCACAAGCAACTTCGTCTTGACCGTCATGTCGCGCGTCAGCTCCAGCTCCAGGAGCTTGTCGGTCTGAGGCTGGCCCTCCTCTACGGGTTCAGGCGCCGCCACCTCCTTCATCGACTTGATGCCGCTGCCCAGCATGTAGATCCCGCCGCCGACCGCCGCCGCACGACATGCCACCTGCACAATCTCGCCGCAGCCACCCCACTTGGGATACACGGCCGCGAACCCCGGGCCAAACAGGCCCATGGACGAGATATGGCGGTGCAGCCGCGTCAGGCCCTGGCGGACAGTAACGGCAGGGCCGTCAAGGGACAGTGTCAACGCCAGGACGTTGTCCCGCAAACTGTCGTCAAGGCTGTAAGAGGACTGAAGGAACGCGGCCATCGGCTCGTCTGCATGCTCACGCCAGCCACCTTCTTCTTCGCCGCCCTCTGGATCAAACGAGAGCACAAACTTCAAAAACTTCATCAGCTGGCGCTTCGCCCGGGCGGGCATGGCGGTGCTGGCAAAGACGTCTTCGCGCGTGGCGGGGATGCGGTTGATGGAGGGAGGGGAAGAGGTTGAGGAGGTCGAGGTTGTGTCCAAAACGAAGAAGGACGAGACAGCCAGAAACTCTAGCTGGCGGAACGCGCGCGACGACACGAGGAGGTCAACGAGCGCGGACCGCGCGTGCAGAAACTGTGGCGCTAGAGCGACCGAGTAGGCTGACAAAGGGCCCAGCTTCGGTGCGTTTTCATCTTCCGAAGACGCTGCTCTTGTGGCCGACGCTTCCAGCCGAGCCGCGGCCCAGGCGTCGGCTTCGTTGAGGCTGAGGGCCGCCTCAGACCCGCCATAGTACTGGTTGGGGTCGATGTGCAGAATGTTCTTGTTGGAGCGGGAGAAGGATCTGCATCGTTACATAAACATAAAATCACATCAGGGGCTAAAGTCAGTCAGAAACAAGAACTCGGTCGCTTGGAAATCATAAAAAAGCAGAGGGGAAAAAATGGAAAGGGAGGCGATAGACGTACAGCGCAAGGAGAGACTGTTGCAGCCCCGTGCCGCAGATGACAACATCCCAAATGGTATCCGAGAGTGACTCCATGATTTGTGTATGTGTGGTGGTATCTGGGCAGTGGAAGGCTGCTTGAGAAGTAGAAAGAGAAAGAAGAGAAAGGGAGAAGCTTTTCGATAGGCAGAAATTGAGAGAGCAAGACTTTGGTAGGTAGATGTGGGGCAGGCAGGCACGGACGGTCTCTCCTGCAGCAAAGGCTGGCAGGCGGTGCGGAGAAACATGTGTCCGCGCTAAGGTTCCACCGCTCACTATGAAAAAGCTTTCTCACGGCCCTTCCCTTTGGCTTCGCTTTTCTCTTCTTCTTCTTCACAACCCACTCTGCCACCGAATGCAACGGCTGCTCAAACCCACGACCCTTTACCGGGGCGTGTCGATGGCTACCCGTGCTGCATTACCGGACTTTCTGCGAGCCTTCACTGGAGCGCATACTCTTTATGCTGCAGAGTGGGAGATTGAACACGAACACCCCACCTGTATCTACTGCCCTTGATTTTAAGGGGCGACCCTCAAGCCTGTAAGGATGGTTCGAAAGGTCGGGACATTATATCTCTCATGAGCTCTTTCTGTTTGTTGTGCGATGCACATGCTTCCTGTGTGTCTAGTCATGTATTATGCCTATGTAACGCCATGCCAATGCTATGTGATGGTTGAGATATGTGAGGCTGTCTGAAGTCTCTTCGATGATATATCTCTTTTGATGTGTCCTCCTGGCCATGGCCTTCGCTTGTGCCAATTTCCCTACACTTGGAAATTTGTGTGAGAACACCGGCAGTCGGTTGGCTGATTTTGAAGCATGCTTCACCAGGCCATGGTTCGATATGTGCCCGAAGGAGATGTCCGGGCATGCCTTGCTTATATCTCCTTATGCAGCCTGTCCTGGCCGGCTCTTTTTGTTTCCGCCGAAACCTTGGCTTGCCTCTTCATTGTTCCTCCTCATGGGTATCTTTGAGACCATATCCGGTCAACTAAACCGTAGCCGTGGTCGTCTGTCGTCTGTGGTTGTCTCTCTTCGTAACCTGTCATCTTCGTTCAAGGACCCTGCAGGGCTTTGTTCAAGCTCGCCCACCGCTTCTCCGCCGAGGCCACGAGCGTGTGCAGCTCCTCCGGCCCCACGAGCACACCGCCGCTCTTGGACAGCGCCCGCACCATCGTATTCGCCTTGCCCGTACCCTTGGAGCAGTCCACAACCACCGTCACCGTCTCGTGGCACTGGCCCTCCTCGAGGCGGTCCGGATCTTCCAGGATCCAGTGGGCACCAGCGGCTTCGCTGCTCTGTCTTTGTTGGCGTTTGCGGTTCTCGACGAGGACGACGGCGGTGGACGCGACGGGCAGCCCGCGCAGCGTCAAAGGAGGAGCGGGCGTCACCGATGGCGGCGAGCACACGACGCGGTCACGATCGGCGTCCCAGCGGGCATGCGGGAGACGGGTATCTTTGAGAGCGGCGACGATGGCGGCCCAGGCGGCGTCCAGAGGGTTGCCGTCAAAAGAGAGGAACAACAGATCAATGTAGAGTGTCCAGTAGGCCTTGATCTCGGGTGTGCGGTCCTCTTCCTCCTCCTCGGCGTTCTCTTCTTCGTCAACCTCCATATCCTCGTCGTTATCGCCCTCGCTGGCACCGCTAGGCCGCGAGCTCGGGGTATGCCAAATCTTGAGCCCCTCGGCGTCCACCAGTCCACTGCTGTGCAGCAGCGCGTACAGCCGCGTGCTCAGCACTTGGGCCAGCACGGACGGCGGTCCACCAGGTAGGAACTCGGGCGCGCTGCCGGTGGCCAGCTCCAAATTGGGCACCAGAAGGTCATAGTCGCGCAGCTGGCGGCGGTTGTCCGTCTCGGCCGCTGGTGTGTTGGCCTGTTCGGGTGTGATGGTGGACGGCCGGTACTGCGGGATGTTGGTGACAGGCAGGATTTCGCCGCGGACACCGCAGATGACGCGTGTCTTGCCGAGGCGGACAGCGGCCGAGCCGTGTGCCTGCGAGAGCGAGCCCGTGTGGACGTCAAAGTCGCGGGCCTCGTCCGGGGTGCGACCGTTGGGGCGGGTGCCTTTTGTTTCGGAGGAGGAGGAGCTGTCTTCTTCGTTGTTTCTCGCGAGGTTGGCGACGAGAAACTCGTGGGGAGCAATCTTGGCAAAGATGGGGCGGGCCAATTGGCCTTTTTGTTGTGCCATTGTGTGTACGTGTGTGTGAGTTCGACGGTTCGACGGTAAGGAAGGTCGTGGTGTCGTGGGTGGTAATGAGGCTGTTGTTCAATCGTTTGCTGGTTGGCGATGCTCTTCTGTCGGCAAATTTTTTTGAGCGATAAGAAACTGCGATAAAGAGCTGACCTGCTTTTAGGTGAACTAGCTCTCTTTCAGCGGACTTAGTGCTATGACTGGCCACCAACAGAGCCTACTGCTCGGGAGGGTTTAGTAGGCTTAGGGGATCAGCAACAGCCAATACAGCTGCTGCATAGGGCAAATAAGATGTGCCTGATCAGATATAGCCCGGATCGACGACATCTTGATATATTTCGAGATTTTACATATCATGGTCGGATACGATACGCAGATATATGATTGTATATATGTTCAATCTAGGAAATTATATAGACAGGTAGTTTAAAAAAATGCCGTATGGTAAGACCCAAATGTACAACGCCCAGCTTGACAGCCAATGCAAAATAGAAAGTATCAAAAAGAAGAAAATATCACGATCCAGGCTGGATGTAGAAATATAAAAAAACGAACAAAATCCAGTGCCGAAAATGCAAGATGCGATATGCCAGATGCGAGATGAAAAAGTTGAAAACATATGCAATTGTCCACATGTCGTTTGGCTGAGCGAGCCGGCGCTCATGCTGTCCCGAGGTGGCAGAAAGAGGTTCACCATTTCAGGTCACGCCACCGGGATATCTTTCGACGGATCCCGAGCGTGCCAGGGCCTCCGAAACTGCCTCTGTCGTGGCCGGCCTTGTTTATACCATTACCCTGGCTGCTTCCAGCCGCCGCCTCCCGCCGCAGATCACCATCCTCGTCTGGTATCTCTCGCGCAGCCGACGGTCGTGCCGATCCGCCCGGTTCCTTGACCAGCTTGCGAGGCGGAGGCCGTTCACCGGACCACGACGGTCTCCGGCCATCGGCAGCTGCTAGCCATGAGCGGTGCAGGTTGCGTTGTGAGCGGACGGCATAGTAGCGGTGCTGCTGGTGCTGCTGCTGATTTTGGGTCTGGTGGTGGAAGTTCTGGCCGCTGCCTATGCTGCCACACAGACTGCTTCGATCGGGCCCGTTGAGGAGGACTTCGTATCCCGAGGCCGAGGCAGATGCTAGCGAGGCGGATACAATGCTGCCTTCGCGGTGGAGGGGTTCAAATGGCGCCGGGGATGGATATCCAGAAAGTCCGGCCTGTCCGAGATGTCCGGGATGTCCGGGAAGAGGCGTGAAGTGGTCGCCTGTGCGTCGAACGAGCTTGGCACGCGGGGCCGGCGGTTCTTGAGTCTGTGTTTGGGACTGTGTCTGTGACAGTGTCGGTGTCTGCGACCGGCCAAAGAGGCGCGGCATTGAGCTGGCGAGGGTGTGCATCGTGAATGGAGTGCATCGGGCGGTCTTTGGTCGAGTCGTTTGTCGTCGTTGAAGACTGCCCCTTCATATACTCAAGAACAAGCCGGGGTGGTGCACAAAGTGAATGACGGCACAAAGAGACTCGAAAGAGACTCAAACCCCCCTTCAACTTCTTTGACGACCACAAAGAAAATACAACAGCTAACGCCCGAGACAGTTTTCACGTCAGCCCAGATCCTCTGAATGTGTCTCTCTACTCAGCACACACGTTTCGTGGTCGGCCATTCACTCATCCGTCGGTTGGTGATTCGGTCTTGTCTCGTCTTGCGTTTCCCTGTGTTTCCCTGCGTTTTCCCTGTATTTGTTTCCCTGTTCCTCTTTCTTTCCCCGCTTAATTCAGTCAATTACAGAGCCAGAATGGGCAACAATAGGCAGGAGTTAACAGGTGGTTGGGGGGGGGGGGGTAAGGCAGGAACAGGCAAGAGTAGGCACAAGAAGGCAGCGAGGGGTAAACTGGGGGAGAGTCGGGGGAAAGAGCGACTGACTGGCTCAGGGCCTCGCCTCGGACTTTGGCCTTCAGCGCATCCTCGGCCCCTCATTCGCCCACCCACAAAGAAGGATCTCAGCTTGGACCTGCATTTTGCCCAGCCCAGTGAGAGAGTGAGTGCGCCTCTCCAACGAATGGGCACTTGACGTTGCCAGCCACCACGAATCCACGAATCCACGAGGGAAAGGCAGTCAGGCCAGGCCACTCTGGGAAAAGGGGCAGCGTATGGAGAGAGGATAAGGGGAGAAGGAAGAAGGAATGAGGGCGAAAGCGAAAAGAGCGAGAAGGCTGCTTCTTGCTTCTTTTGGGCATATTTTTGCTTGAATCGAGAGTGCTCTTGCCTTGCCAAAGCAATGCCGAGCGTTGCGGTGTAGTGTGCCTGCACTTTCCCTCTTTTGCCGCCGTTGACCGTTTGCAACAGGCACCAACTGGGCAACTGCCACCCGCAACTGGTCTGTGCCTTGTCAACGCTCCCTCCTTCCCCCAAACACATGCTAACCTCTTTCCGACACCTCGATCCTTTTGAGCTCATCCTCTTTCAACTCTTTCACGACTTCAGCTTCCAACTTCATTTGCCTGTCAGATATGCTCCATTTTCCTGATGGGAGGCTGAGCTTACTTATATATATCTCCCCTCATGTCTCTCCTATCGAGGCGCAGGATGCGTAAGCAATTTATTTTTATATACGACTGTGCCAAAATGTGAGATGCATGCACCGCAAACAATGCAGAGGCAGCTGCATCTATCTAGTGTGCATATTCATTCATTTAATCAACTGTGTTGTCCCTACCGGAATTCTCCATTGCTCTATTAATTCGCATCTTAATGGGCAAAGTTCAATATGTTGCCGTCCACCTGTCCTGCCCACCTGTCAATCCGACGGGTGCCCACAGGCAATGCCCACCGGCCACATGCTCAACCCAGCACGCGTGCTTCCGTTGTCGTACTCCGTAGTCGTGGACACAAGTGAGAGTCGGGCTTCTCGGGTGCATCCCGTTCGTGAAAAGAGTGCGGGGAAGAGGAGCCTTCCGTCAGGTGCTATGAGATGCTATTAGGTAAGTAGAGAACAGTAAATAAGGGGCTGCCGGGAGGAGGGAGAGAAACGACAAGACGACAGGTCGTCAAAACAAGCAAACACGAGGAAACTGCGTGTTTTGGCCCCTAATTAGTCTGGCTGGACCCATCCTTGTCCGCGTACAGAGTATTGTGGGCGGATTTAGGCCCCACCTGTGGGTGATGAAGCCCAAAAGGCACCTTCTCAAAACGATTGTACTCAGTATCACCCGTCATGGTCGCGCCTGCCCTACGAGTCGACTATGGGTGTCAGTGATAGCGACTTTCCATTTTGAACGTGCTATTTTGTGCAAACTGCCTTCCTTTTATGTACCTTGGCATACGGCAACCCTACATGACTCGCGCCTTCCCTCTCTTCCTTGTCTTCCTGCTCTTACTGCCTCTATTCCCATTTTTGCTCCGTGCTCCGAGCGTTGCTTAGTTGTATGACCGGAGCTTGCACACTTGCATCGTAGCTGACAAGCCCCTTCCCGAACTTCCCTATCCACACCTGCTACGGAGTATCCCCTATCCATATCTTTACAAAGTGCATTTCACCAACACCAACGAACGGGGCTTGCCCACAGGGTCTTATCTCGTGACAAGCCGCCGCTCCTCACCACCCAAAATCCACAGCACACCTTCCATGCCTCCTTCCCTGTCCCTCCCCCGTTTGCTCGTGCTGCCTTCCTCAATCAGGAAGGCGCAATACGGTCGCATCTGAATCATGGAGGGTAGAGGGAGGACCAACCAAGCTGTACGAGGGCGGTACGAGGCAGGGAACTGCCGATACAGTTTGGTGAGGGAAATGTCGCACTGTGCCCACTAAATCGTTTCTAGAAGGTCTTTAGCTAGCGTAGAGTTTAAACGGAGATACTCCTGCAGCCAGCTCGGGCCCCTGTTCTCACTCCGATTTCATTTACCTTTTGCACATGCTTCTCACTTTCCTCCTCTGCCTCCTCCTCTGTTTCTCCTTCCTCCTCTTCTTCAACCCGCCCAGAAACATCCGTTTCGCGCGTGGGTTTGTCCTTCAACAACCCACAATACTTTACGTGTAGTCCGTATTTGGTGTAGTTTTGGCCTGGCCAATGGATGGGATCGTGGAAGGAGAGGGGGACATGTTTGCTCCTTCCCGCAGCGACAAAGGACTCCGTATGATACTTGATCGTGGATGGCTCCTTCTTTGCAACACAAAGTACTTGCACAACAGGGAAATACTCAGTTGCTTTGGTGGACTAGGCCACAGGGCAGTTAAAACCGGTGGCTCCTTCCTACATCGTGTTAATCGCCTTTCTTCGGTCTTTGCTGATCTTTCTCGTAGCTCTTTGTTTTCATACTTTGCAGCTCCTGTCTTTACTCTTATCCCACAGGCAGTACGGAGTACCCTCTCTCACTTTCTTTCCAATCCCCAATGTTCTCACCAATCTCACCACCAAACCCGCTACTCGCCCGCGGTCCGCACCACCATGTGAGCCTGAGACCTCGTGAAGAAGAGGAGCACGCAAAAAGGTGTCTATTTTGGCAAACCTTAAGTCGACGACGGAAAAGTCCGACACTGCAGTGCAGTGCAGCAGTGCAGCAGTGCAGCCGAGCTCCTCTCGCCTACACACAGAGTACCAGTTTGACCATCGCTCACCAGTTGCCCGGACCAAAGAATCCCTTTGCCAAAAAGTCAAAATACGACGGCAGCATTGCACGGTTTCCACTTGCCACTCCCCCTCTCCTTGTCGACCTTTTTGCTATCCGTCCTGCCATCCTGGTTTTTTATTATCACTGCGCTGCACTGTAATCTGGTCCTTTTTGCTATCGCAGCCGACCAATTGCAACGCCCATTACCCGCCGTATTTCTGCAGCCTTTTTTGTGAGTGCTGTTGGCGACTTCGTCCATAGCTTCAAGGAGGGGGGGGCCACGATACTGAGCAAAGGTGGTTGACAAGGTCGCTGAGGAATTACGGCACGACTTCACTAGGGGTACCTGCCCACCTGTCGACTTGCCGCTCAAAGGCCAACCTCTTCTCCTTGGCAGGCCTCTCTGCTCCTTTCTTTTTGGCTCCCCTTCTCGTCTTCTGATTTCTACCTGATAGCCTCGGATGTTTGGTTCTTACAACTCTGCTATCGACATCGGGCATTAACCAGAACGAGGGCTGGATCTTTCTAAGAGACCAAGAGAGAGATAGAGAGAGAGAGAGACGTGAGATACAGCGCGGCAAAGAACCCTTTTCGTGCACTCCGCACATACGTGTACGACGTACGAGAGGCGAAAACGACAAAAGAAAAAAGAGACAAAAACCCCCCAAAAAGTCAAGGGCCAAAGTGCACAAAAGACAGGGCTCGCTCACGCCCCGTTTCACACTTTTTCAACAATCAAACCGACAAGCAGTGGAGCTCAATGAGCGCCGGAAACTGTTCAGCGGCTCCGTTAATGCGCGGTCCAGGGCTCTTCCGAGAGCGAGCAGCATAAAATAAGAGCATAACAGCATACACATACTCTGAAAAGAGATAAGTCGAGAGAGCCCAGACAGCCAAGACAGTCCAAGTCCAGATTGTTCTCGCCATCATCTCTCCGTACGAGCTTTCGAGGTGTTTCTCAACTTGGGATCCGCCCCTATCGACGCCTGATTTCTATCCGTCGTCAGGACCAAGACGTGGAGGGAAAGTGGAACAAACTTAAGTCGACGGTCCGAGGATGTACTTACTTCGTGCATACCTCGCCGCGCAATTTCTATCTCTGTTTCGTTTGCAGAAGAGAGAAGCGACAACCGACAACCAACACACTCACAGATAACTTGCAGCCAACCACGATCCCCGCACCAATCGTCTCCACCCACCCACACCACCCCTTGCTAGCGGCCGATCTCAGTGACTTGGGGAAAACACACCTACCGTGCGTCCGGCACTGTCCTCTTTTCTCTCTTTCCAAAGAGGGAGGGTGCGGGTTGCGCTTTTTGATCCTAAGCTTGCCCGTATGAGGCAATGAGAAAACAAAGGCCGGACAGTGAGAGCGGAGTCCCCAATGCGAAACAATATATTCACTTTGACGACGTTGGATATCCATTTTGACAGGATCATCAACCACCGCGAGCAAGGTGAAGAGGGACGATCACAAAGAAAGTCCCTGCACCACATAGGGTTTGAGCCGCTCATCCAGGAACCTTTTTTCTTCTTCTTTTAGTACGAGGGACAACGCCTTTTCTCCTTCATGACGAGCGATGTTGCCATCCCATGCGGGCCTGGGTCTTGGCACAAAGTCGAAGAACCGGGGGGCTGCTCGCAACTGGTGGGCCTCCATACGACCTCAACACGTCAAAGTCGGACGCGGCCGCCGCGTGTCCCAGTGGGTATTAGGGAGAGACAGAAGGATGAGGGGATTCTGTCTTGGCTTTGAGTGAAGCATCGACAGCATACCTCCTCCCTCTCTAGGTTAAGCGTACTGACCGCTACCGTTGCGGCTATCCCAAAATACTCAATGGTGAAGCGCTTGAACTTTTGGGGGGTGAGACCCGGGTAGCAAAGTCAACAACTCAAAGGCCCTGGCTCCACGGCAAGGCAAGGCACACAGGCCAGGCCATGGGCCATATTGCGAATACACACTCTATCTGCTACTCAGAGAACAACGGCAAAAAAGTTTTCACCAGCTTTTCGACATTCCCGCTAGACTTAAGCACACTCGTGCACTCAATCATACTTCCGCGTCTTTAATCACTGTGCCGGAAATAAACATATTTCAGTGCCATTATGCCTGTGCCAAGGAAAGAATTGTCAAAGCATGAACCCCAAGACCCCCCAGCACGAAAGGCTTGGCTTTATGAGATAAGGATACGGGAACTCTGACACGCCGAGCAATTCTCACGCTCTCTCACACACTTTTTTCTGGGGGAGGCGACCTGGCGACCAAGACGACCAACGGCCAGACCGTGTGGCGGGCGAATAAAAGACTGGGCTCACTGGCTCGTCTGCTCCGGGGCGTTGCCGATCAATTCGAGAAGCCAACCGCCAACAAGCCCAGCATCTGCAAAAGGACAGTCACCCGTGACATACTGCATACGAGATAATATTAAGGTCATAAAAAAGGGTGTCTGGATTTTACTGTAAAGCGCACAGTAATACCCCGGTCGCCCGCTACGTCTGTTGGCCCTATCAGCCCCCGGAGGATATGAGAATAGGAACAACCCTCCGACCCAGGACAACCGGCGATCACTTCGATTAAAATCATTTTGGGCCGACTGGCCTCAACCAACCACTGGTCGTATCAAAGGGTCTTTCCCCCTTTTCAACCTTCCTTCTCGAACGACACTAGCTGAACACCATCTCACCATGTCTCGCATTTCTTGATCAACTTGGCATTCGAGACAGCCATCTCTCTTTTGTTCTTGCATGTTCTTGATGTTCTCGACGTTCGTTTTTCTGAGTTCATTGTGCTTCCAGAGACGGCCTCGCCTTGCCACGGTCTTGGCAAACCCCTTCCCTCCCTGCTTCCCTCCCATGCGGCTTTTGTTTTCCACATTTCGATGCACGGCCTATCTGCTCCGCGTGCTCTTGTAGTCTGGAATCAACAATAACGACTAAAAAAGGGTGCAAGGGCAAAAAGAAAGTTGCAAGTTGCTCTGCAAATGCAGTCTCGGACGTAACGTTGAACGGGGCAAATGCTCTTCTCAGTGTGTTTTTGTTGTGCACACAGGACACACAAGTGGCTCAATCCGTGGCTGGGCCGTACGGTACCAACAACTCAGCTATCATGGATGCAACCAAGTTTTTGCTATCAAGCTCAGACCTCCAGCGCCCCTGCTTTGCCTCTTTTTTTTCTATCCATCTCTATTGTTTCTTGTATCTCTGTCCAACAGCAACCGTGCTATTCGCTACAGCGATTTGGCTACACAGTATTCCCTCTTGCACGAACAGATTGCGACAGACGTGCATTGATACGAAATGTCGTGGATTCTTTATTCTGACGACAAGCCAACAAACCTACTAGGTATGTCAGATATCCGGCATACACGAGCCGGCTTGTCTTTCTGATGCCAATTTTGCTTGTCAATTTGTCACTGTCTTGGTGTTCTTGACAAGCATTTTACAAGCACTTACAAGCATTGTCCAAGAGACTCCAAGAGACTCCAAGAGATTTCCCCGGTCTCTGGGCGCTTCTGGGGGGATTTTGGCACTTTCTTCTTTGAACGATTTGAAAACAACAAAGCCTTGCCCTTTTTCTTGATAGTTTCCCAATCATTTACTTGGCGAAAGCGGGGCAAGAAAGGGCCAAGGTTGGCTGCAGCGGCATACCGCACCAACTTCACAAAGTTTCGAGCTTCGAGAGCTTCAAGTACATACATTACTTCGTACACAGAAAACACGGACGCCATCATTTATATCTTGGCCGCCCTAGCGGGAGCGGGAAATGGAAAAATATACGGAGACAGACACCGATTCGATCCTCGGCACAACTTGCAGGCAAAAGCACTAATACCCCATACGGACAGTGCGTGTGTGCGTGTGTGCGTGCGCTCTTGCATCCAAGGGACCCAAGGAAGCCTTTCTTTCTCGCTTCCCACACGGGCCACACTCTGTCTTTCATCCGCCCCCTGTATTCTGTCTGTATCTTGCAAAAAAAAAACAGGCGAAGTTCCGCGTCTCCCCAGCCCGGTCCTTTTCCCAATGGGCTCTAAGTTTGCCCTGAATTTCTAGCAGACCAAGGCACAGGATGCTGGCCGGCCTCCTTGTGTACTTGGTTCTAGGGAATTTGCAAGCTCGCCACACCACCACTTCGGAAACAGAGTTTCACCGTTGTCCCCCGCACACCCAGCATCATTGGGGTTTTTTTGCGTTTTTGGGCACTCTGGACTTTTTTCTCCACTGGCACTGGAAGAAGGACAGCTAGCTTCAGGGCCACTTTGCGAGATCCGGCGACGAAATGGCCTATTCCTCTCGTCCTTCTTTCTTCGTCCGGCCTCATTGTCCAATGAGCGGTGTTGGTGATGAGAGAATTGAAGCTACTGGGTAACTAATGTTTGGCCTCCGAATCTCCTCGTGAAAAACAGACTCCGCTACCCAGACCTGTCCGCCAGGGGGACTACCGCTAACAAACTCACTGCATTCCCGTTGGGTTTAAGTTTCCTTTTTATCGGTGCTTTGCTACAAAGGGCAGTAGTCTGCGGGTGTCCTGTTTAGGAAGGTCAACGACACCTCGTCTTCGTATAGGCGCACATCACTCACAAGAAGAGAAGGAAAGTACGACGTACACAAACAGAAAGACAACTGTCATGAAGATTGGACACTTGGTCTCTTTGTATTGTATTGTCTTGTCATGCCTTGTTATTTGGAGTGTTTCGAGTCTTTCAACGGTCAACATGAACCTTCCTTTTCGTCTTTGGCGTCCACCTGGGCACCTGTGAAACCTGGGCTGGCCTTATGTCACTTTTCATTTCTTCCACATGCCATAATAGCGGGTAGAAAAGATAAAAAGAGAGCCAGCACCATGGTTGTATGAGGTGATGGGGAGAGCGCGTGTGTCAATTTACACTTTTCCCACTTGCAACATCCACACGTGCGGGACGGCAAGGCGCAAAAAGAAGAGGCAAAAACTGGGGCTGCCACAAGGCTAAATTGAGGGCGAAAATGATACAAAGTACACGAGCACGAGACAAAGTCGACAGGTCGACATAGCGACATGGGCGACGATGCTTGCTTTTGTGGCTTGCTTTTCAACGGGATCCTGGCCGAGATGATCAGCACGCGAGAGACAGAGAACAATGAGCTTAAAAAGAAGGTGAATAAATGAAGGACACCAAAAGCCAAAAGAGTGGAGGCCACTTACACAGAACAAGCATTTGCAAGCAACTACCACGCGGTGCTTTTCCTCACTCAGAAGGTCCCTTCCTTTTTTTATGCCCGACAGCAGCACAGGAGCAGCAGACAAGCAGCAATCCTTCGACCCTTGGCAAGAGAAACAACCTTATCCATGCCCATGTTATTCGTGCTCTGGTTGCTCACTTCTATTCCCTCGGAAACACGATTATGCACCATTCACACGATTGCGATACCGAAAGTTTTTTTTCTAAAAAATGCATGGGACGTATGGGGAAGCAACAGTATCATAAGCTGGGTTTGGATTGTTGGGTTGCACATACAAAAAACACGCCCCATTTTCCGGATGGGGCAATACGCCCTTGGTTCGACAACATGCTTTACTTGAAACCGGCAGGGAGACCGAAAGAAAGCTCGAAAAGGGAATATGCAGGACGACTAAACGACAGAACGACAGAACGACAGGACGACAGGACGACAGAGTGACAAGACATTGAAAACGAAAGTGGCAGACGACACAGAAGATAATAAATAAATAAAATCAACGACTGACAGCAGAATGACAACGAAAGTAAAGTCAACTTACAAGGATAAAAAGAAGAAGCTCCAACAAATCGATTATCAGTCGGCTCCACCTTGGTCTGGCTCCAGAGTCTTTGGTCTCCATCTCCATACGGGAGCGTATCTTTCGATGTTTGGTCGCCTCTCTTTTGTCCCCTCTTTTTTACCTTTTCTCCTTCTCTTTTCGAAGCCGTCCCTTTTGTCCCGATTGATTGCTCCTGAATGCTCCTGATTGTCCTGTGCTTGTCCCCAATTTTGCCTCCTCCCTGGTTTAAGGGTGTCTCAAAGATCTCCTCTCCCAGTGAGGCGAGATTGGCCTGCAATTGGGTCCTTTTCGGGGAGACCCAGGTCGCCGTTCCCACATTCCCTTCTCAGGTAAGTGATGATCAGCGAGGCACAAAGCACATGGCCAGCTAAACAAAAAGAGGGGACGGAACTCAGTACACAGTCGACAGTACGATAGCGAAGGCGAAAAGAAGGAGATATACGACGCTGCATGAAGTACACATCCTGTGTAAGGCTTGGATGAAGTGAACGGCGTGAGAGAGGAGCATGAACGGCGAAGGGAATGAAGAACGTCAACAGGCACAAAGGATGAAACGAAGGATGGAAACAAAAGAGAGAGAAGAAGGTGGCTCTGTGAAGCGACACTCCTTGCAAATTGCGATTACATACGACGTACTGGCGGAAAATACTGACAGAAAAGTGACAGACATCGAATACTGATAATGGCACCCAAGTACGACTACGACGTACTCCGTACGTCGTACACACATTCCGATTCAGAATGACACGGCCCGTCAACGAATGCACCACGAGACGAACGCGTCAACCGTTTCGTGCAACGCTGCAATTTGAAAATGAAAAGCTTGTCTGCCCTTCTTTGCATTTATCTGCATTCTGTTTCTTCTCCAGCAACCCGGAACTGGGGATGGGTTGGGTTGGGTTGAACGAGGGCGGCAGGACAGGACCTTCGAGAAGAAACCGAGAAAAAGAAGAACCGACGATCACCAAGCCCTTTCTTTCGTTCTTCTCCTTTTTGGATGGCTGGCACGTGCCATTGGATGGAAACACGAAATGCAGCAAATACAGATGTGCAGCAGTGCAGCCGTGTCTGTACCAGTGCAGGTCTTGGTCCCTGGGCCGTCTCTTTTAACGGTATGTTGTCTCTTCCCGCCACCCAATATCTACCAAAATACCCAGAAACCCTCCAATGTGCCGTTTGCCTAATTAGGTGCCCTCTGTCATGCCCATCGAGCCAGCCAGCGAATAAACGCGGGGTGATGGCTACATCGACGTCAACATCTGCACTTGAAGTGTACAACGCGTACAATTGTACAGTATTTCGAGTACTTGCATTATGGTCCGTGTCATCAACCATGATCACCAGGGCATTAGATGCGCAACTGCTCGGTCTAAAACCGTCCAAACGTTTAAGACGTTAAACGCGGAATCATCCACATTGCCATCATCGGTTATCCGTGGCACTTTGCATCGACCTTCCGCTTTTTCAATGTCTGATAATTTGTTCGACCACAATACAAATTAACAACTTGCAAAGAAAAGGGTGTGCAAGTCAATAAACTCCTTCCTTTTTAATCATTGGAGCTGCCATCCCTATCCCCTCCCCCCATCCTTCCTAGCACCAGTTTCCACTTTCCAAAGAGATATCGGGAAGCGCATGGCCCATGGGTCCCATGTACTGAGTAGACAAAAAGGACAAAAGACAAAAAGGAAAAGAAACAGAAACAGAAAAGACAAGTCTATCGTGCCGCCCCAAGCTCTCTCTTCCGTTATTGTGTACCCCCCCTACCGTGGTACTACCCCCCTCCGAGCCCACTCTTGCCCACTCTCGCCCACCTACTTTATTTTCCCTTGCACCAGTCAAAATACACGCTTTCTTTTCGGTTTGCTTCCCCCCCATGTTCGCTTGTCTGCAGTGCGACCTGGGATCATCCATTTGTGTCTTGCTCTCTCACCTTTCAAGCCCTGCTCCAACTGAGTACCTTCTCTACCTTCTCTTTTTGCTCTTGTCTCTGGCCCCAGGGTCTGTCTACACAGTAATCCCCCATCCCAGTCTTGCTCTTTTTTTATCCTTTCCCATTTTATCTTTTTTCGGGCCGTCCTTTTATCTCTTTTTATTGCTCTCTGTTTCTTTTGTTTTGCGCTCATCATTTTCATTTATATACCCCCATCCCCTCCCCTTCTCCCTTCACATCCCTCCCCTTCCTCTTTCTTTTTCAGTAACGAGCTCATCACTCCCCCCATCTCCCCATTCATGTGTGCTTGAACAAAAAGAAGTCACAGCACCAAATCCATCACCATGGGTTTCAAGTTCAACCTCCGCAAGCGGCATGAGCAGGAGGATGCTCTTCCCGAGGTCATTGACGGCAGCGGCTCGCCCGTGAGCGGCGAGGCCACGGGTATCGAGGGCGGTGCCACATCGGGTGCCGAGGCTCTCAACGCCCTGAAGCACTTTGAGCGCATGCACCACTTGACCCCAACCTGCCCATTGAGGAGCTCAACGACGTCGACAATGCCATCAAACACCGGCAACGTCGAAAAGGCCTGGCCGTGGAGCAGAGCATCATGGAGGACAACTCGCCGTACCCCGAGGTGCGCGCGTCCGTCCGCAACTACGATGTCGACATGCGGCCAACACGATCCGCGCATGGGTCATTGGCCTGATTCTGTGCACGGTCGGTTCCGGTGTCAACATGCTGTTCTCGCTGCGCAACCCCAGTGTGTCCGTGACGACGTATGTGATCCAGCTGATTGCCTACCCGATTGGTCTTGCTGTGGGATTTGGTGTTTCCCGACCGCGTCTGGAACCTCTGTGGCCTCAAGTTCAACCTCCGCCCCGGCAAGTTCAACTTCAAGGAGCATGTCATTATCGTTGTCATGTCTAATGTATGTAGCGGCCACTTTTTTCTCTGAATTGCTCCGCCTTCACCCAACTGATATTTTTGAATTGTTTACTGACGAATACAGGCCGCCTATGGTGGTGGTGCTCTCTACGCTACGGATGTCATCATTGCTCAGCAAGTCTGGTACCAGCAGTACTTTGGCTGGGGCTGGCAGATCCTCTTCGGCATCACCACGCTCTGCACGGGCTACGGTATTGCCGGTCTGTCGCGTCGCTTCCTCGTCTGGCCCGCCGCCATGATCTGGCCCTCGGACTTGGTCAAGCCGCCCTCTTCTACACCCTGCACGGACCACTCGCCTTCCGACCCGGCCAAGACCAACGGCTGGAGCATGGGCCGCTACCGCTGGTTCATGATTGTCTTCGGCGGCTCCTTTGTGTGGTACTGGTTCCCCGGCTGGATCTTCCAGGGCCTGTCGTGGTTCTGCTGGATCACCTGGATCTGGCCCAACAGCAAGATTGTCAACCAGCTCTTTGGCGGTCTGTCGGGCTACGGTCTGTTCCCGCTGTCCTTTGACTGGACCATCATCTCGGGCTACCTGCTGTCGCCCCTGATCCCGCCCTTCTACGCCATTGCCAACATGATGTTTGGTATCATCGTATTCTTCGTCATCATCTCGACCGGCCTGCACTTTACCAACACCTGGTACGGCGCCCACCTGCCCGTCCAGAGCTTCCAGCGCCTTTGACAACACCGGTGCCGTCTACAATGTCACCCGCATCCTGACCAACTTTGAGTTTGACGCCGAAAAGTACTTTGCCTACTCGCCGCTCTACCTGTCGACCCAGTTCGCCCTGTCTTACGGTCTGTCTTTCGCTGCCGTCGCCGCCGTCATTGTCCATGTCTTCTTGTACCACGGTTCCGAGATCTGGTCGCAGTTCAAGCTCGCCCGCCACCAGGAGGACGATGTGCACATGCGTCTGATGAAGAAGTACCGCGACGCCGAGGATTGGTGGTACGGTGCCCTGTTTGTCATCATGATTGGCATCTCGTTTGCCGTCGTCTGCGCCTGGCCCACGGGTTTCCCCTGGTGGGGCTACATTGTCTGCATGATCCTGCCCCTTGTCTGGACCATCCCATCGGTATCATCCAGGCCATTACCAACACCCAGCTCGGTCTCAATGTTCTGACTGAGTTCATTGTCGGTTACATGCTGCCCGGTCGTCCTCTCGCCATGATGATGTTCAAGAACTACGGCTACCTCTGCATGTCCCAGGCTCTGTACTTTGCCCAGGATCTCAAGCTCGGCCACTACATGAAGGTCCCGCCTCGCACCATGTTTGCCTCGCAGCTTGTTGCTTCGGTGTGGTCCGCCATTGTCCAGATCGCCGTCATGAACTGGGCTCTCGGCTCCATTGAGGGCGTCTGCACGGACGACCAGGCCAACGCCTACACCTGTGCCAATGCCAAGGTGTTCTACACGGCCTCGGTCATCTGGGGTGCCATTGGTCCCAAGCGCATCTTCTCGGGCCAGGCTTTGTATGCCAACCTCCAGTACTTCTGGATCGTCGGTGCTGTCGCCCCCATCGTCACCTGGCTGCTGGCCCGCCGCTTCCCCAAGAGCTTCTGGCGCTACGTCAACACCCCTTGATCTTTGGCGGCTCGGGCTGGCTGCCCCCAGCAACCGTCTACATCTACCTCTGCTGGGGTTCCGTCGGTACTGTCTTCAACTGGTTCATCCGCCGCCGCTGGAACGGCTGGTGGCTGCAGTACAACTACGTCACATCGGCCGCCCTCGACAGCGGTCTCATTGTGTCGACACTTATTGTGTTCTTCACGCTGTACCTGACGCTCGCCGACGCGCCCAACTGGTTCGGCAACGTCGCCGTCTACGAGACGGCCGATTTCACCAAGACGGCCATCCAGCAGCCGATCCCCGACGGCACCACCTTTGGTCCGACTTCGTGGCCGTAAGCAACTAAACTGAAGCGAGAAAGCCGAGGATGAGAAAAGCCCCATGCTTTTCCGAGTCCTCAGCTCTCACACACTGTTGGTTACACACACACACCCCCTTCTGATTTTATCGTTTTTCAACACGAGGAGAAAAAAACCCCGCAACTCTCTTACCCCTGCGTCCATCTATCGCCCACGATGATGCTCACTTTTTTCTTTTGAAAATGACTGTTTCTTCTTTTGGCAGTTCATTAGTTTTTTCTCTCTTGATATCTCGTTCCTACGAAACTCTCAAAGCCCAACCAGATTGTTCTTTACTGTATCCCATCTCTTTCACTAGAGATTGGGACACGAAAAAACAATCAACAATTATTTTCATCTTCTGATGGCCGTCTCTCAGCTGAACACTAAGTGACGGCCACCAGAAGGGGGAAGTAAGAAACCCAAATATCATATATAATAAATAGTTTATATATATACCACAATCTTTTAATCGTACTTTATTTTTTAATATTTTCCACGTCTATTGCGATTTTTTTCGATTTATTTGAAATAATATTCGATGTAAAATAATCTACTTTATGTACTGTGAATTTATGTGTAAATTTTAATGTATATGCCAACGTATATGTAACATCTTTCTCAACTCTACGCATCCAACCCCAACCGCTCCAGCAAACTGTCAATCTTGCCCAGCAGGATCTGGTAGTTGAGCGCGTCCGAGTCAAACTCGTCTTCCACAATGTTGCCGTCCAGCGTGCGGATGATGCCGGTGGCTGGAGGTGGCTGTACTTCAGTAGTGGTGACGGCAGCAGCCACGTCAACGACCTCTCCTTCTTTGGCACCACCCTTGGCAGCATCCACGGCCGCCACTGCTGCCGCTGCTGCCGCCGCTTCAGCCTCCACCTCGTCTTCATCCTCAATGTCCGATAGCGCTACATCCTCAAACCGCAGTCGGAACCGCTCCGACAGGAAATACCGGATATCGTCAATCAGTTCAATCGTGTCTGTTTCTTGCCGTGTCTTGAGCCGGTTGGCACTCTCGCGCACCAGATCGGCAAACGCCTCTTCGTCAATGTAGTGCTCCAGCCGGGCCGCCAAAAAAGCGGGCAGCAAAGTCTTCGAGGCGCTGCACTTTGAGATCCCAGGCTGCTCGGAGTACTTCATACACATTGATCTCGTTTTCTTCCTGTGCCGCGTCTCCTCCTCCTCCCTCTCCATGCGTCGGGTCAATCAGGACGTTGCGGTTGCCGCTGCCGAGGGTGCTGATAATGACGGCGGCCTTTGTTTTAAGCTTTTTCGAGGAACAACATGTCGGCCATGTAGAGCACGTCGAGGGCCAGCTCCAAAGGGATGTCGGCCTGCTCGGTGTACAGGAACGACAGTACAATCTCCAGAACTTCGGGTGCGCAGTCGACTTTGATAATGCGTAGATGTTCTGACGCTTGGGCTTCGAGGAAGGCACTCGAGAACATGGTGGCAAAGTAGTCGGCGCGGACCAGCAAGGCCTTGTGGGCTGGGTACAGGATAGAGCGGCGTGGTTTCTTTGGTCCTCGTGATCCATTCGTTTTTGAGTCTGAAGATGTCCCGTTCTGTCGTGATACTGGTGGTGTCGCCGCACCATTGGCGGCCGGTCCGATTGGGATGCTGTTTGTCCGTTCTGGTGCAACAGGCGTTCCGTTTTCTGTCTCCTCTGCCTCCTCATCTGTCGTCTCCTCCGCGCACAGCAGACAATCCGCAAAGATAAAGTTGTCGTGCGGCCACTTCACATCGTTTACTTTGGTTGTTTCCACCACAATCTTGTTGCCCACCACGTGCTGTCGAAAAAAGGACTCGACCTGCTGCTGGGCCGCTCCACCTCATCCTGGTACCGCTGCCGCGCCAGCCGCCGGTCGTTGCCCACCAGCAAGGCCTCCCACAGCTGCTGGACCTCGAGCTGCTTGGTGATCTTGTCGATGCTCTTGAAGAGCTCTTCTTCGTCGGATGTGGACAGCGATGCCGTGGTATGCGGTGTAATGTCGTCGAGGTACAGATAGTGCAGGACGATGCGGAACGCGGCGGCGGCAATGTTACTCGACAGTTTCCACGTGGCCATGTCCGGTGCTTCTGTGAGTTTGCGGTGGAAGTAGGGTGTCCGTGCCGCCAAAAAGAACTTGTGCAGCTGGAACTCGTCACTCATCAACCCGGACCATCGGCCATAGCTGTTAGGGTGATATCGGACGTTTTGGGTTCCGTCCTGGAGAGTAACGAGGTAATGTGTGACGACCACGGCTGCAAAGGGTCGGCCGACTTGGAGTAGTCGTACTGCAACAGCAGATTGCGGATGCGGTCGTTCAGAGCATTGTACAGACATCGTTCACCTTGGAACGTGTTACGCTCGGCCAATGCCCCGACTCGAGCAGCAGCTGGGCCACCTCGTAGTGTCCGCACAGACTGGCCACAATCAGCGGTGTGTAGTCATACTCGTCTTTGCCGTTGATGTTGACACCGCCTAAGATGTAGTTTTGGCACTCTTTGAGGTCACCTCGCCGGCAAGCCTCCAGAAATTGGCCAAAATCTTCTGTGAGATCCAGCGGGTTCTCTTCCCGCAGGACCCCACTGTCGATGAGGTCGTGCTCCTCCTTGAGCTTGGCCTCGAGCTGGCCCTTGGGCATCGCCATGGCTAGGGCGGCGTTGTATGGGTTGGCGAGATAAGTGTCGTTTCTATCGTGAAGTTTGTGTATATCGTCGTCGTCGTCTCTATTCTGTACGTTCGGTGACGTTGGCTGATATCTTGTGCCGCTATCCGGATGACAAATGCAGGATGGTGAAATGCGCGACAGAAATGAGTGTACTGCCGCCTCAAAAGAGGGCATGAGGTCGGGGAGCAGAATACAATGCAATGAAGCAAATATCTACAGAAATGAATGCATAAAATGAAAAGGAGATGCAGATATATCACAGCCGGCCGCACCTGCCATATTAAGAAAAAAACACAGTCACCGGCGGGCGGCCAATTCAAGGTCGTTCTTGCCTGGCGTCTCGGCCAGTGAGATGCACGCATATCGGGCAGCTTCCAGGGCAGTTGGCGAATCGCCCCCACTATGGATCCCCGCCACTGGCTCTTGCCGTGGGCGATGCCGTTAAGTCCGACACCACCAAAAACTGTTCACAATAAGCACGTGATGTGTCACCCGCTTACACCGTATCTGCCACGTGACTGTTGCTGTGGAAACCACTCCATGCAGTAAACATGTCACCTGGCAGGGAGTGGGTCACTGGCCGCAGGTTGTCGGGCAGTCAGCTTCAGTGCACTTTGCAAAGCTCGGCAACCGACTGAAACGAGGCTCACGCCGCCTTTTCACCTTATTGTTGCTTTTGGGCCTAAGCCGTGTGCCGCCTTTTCTTTCCGGGTCTTTTATTGTTATTCTTGAATATTCGACACTTTAACCTCTCTTCATCCTTTCTTGTGGTTTATTGCACAGCGACAAGGCACCGGGCCTTTTTACTAACCTCGCAGCTTCACATCTACATCCTCGACAACAGAAAGCATCGTGATCGTGATCGTGATCGATGTCAACAAAGACGCTGACCTCGACACCGACCTTTCCTTGACACTTGGGCAGGTTCTTTCGTCAACCTCGCTCCCACCTTCCGACAACAACAGACAGCATCTTCGCCCTGCTGTCCCTTCCTGTTTCTTTGACAGAGCGGGTTGTTTCCTTCCAATTCACGGTCGCCTCTCGATTGCTGCTTCCACCACGCTCTCTTCTCGAGTCTCTTCTTGACTCCTTCCATTGCTCGACTATTTCTTCACCCTCCTCCCTCCTTCAACAATTTCACTCCCACCTACTCGCCGCCCGGCAGCGTCGAGTCACCCCATGCCAACATGGCGGAGACCGAGCTGAAGTATGATGTGCTGGAGAAGATTGGTCAGTCCCCCCGCTGGAAGAACAAGGCAACAAAACATCATCTAACCGTTTGCAGGCCATGGCTCCTTTGGCATCATCCGCAAGGTACGCCGCAAGGCCGACGGCATGGTGCTGTGCCGCAAAGAGATCAGCTACCTCAAGATGTCTCAAAAGGAGCGTGAACAGCTGCACGCCGAGTTCCAGATCCTCTCGACGCTCCGTCACATCAATATTGTCGGCTACTACCACCGCGAGCACCTCAAGGCCACCCAGGACCTGCATCTGTACATGGAGTACTGCGGCAACGGCGATCTCGGCCGCGTCATTCGCGATCTCGCCAACCGCAACCAGTACGCCGAGGAGTCGTTTGTCTGGAGCATCTTTGCCCAGCTCGTGACGGCACTGTACCGGTGCCACTACGGCGTCGACCCGCCCGAGGTCGGCAAGAACGTGCTGGGTCTGGGCATGACGGCCAAGCCCAAGGTGCCCACTGGCGGCGTCACCATTTTACACCGCGATCTCAAGCCCGAGAATGTGTTTCTGGGCGAAGACAACTCGGTCAAGCTCGGCGACTTTGGCCTCGCCAAGATGATTCAGTCCCATGACTTTGCCTCGACCTATGTCGGCACGCCCTTTTACATGTCGCCCGAGATCTGCGCCGCCGAGAAGTATACTCTCAAGTCCGACATTTGGTCGTTGGGTTGCATCATCTACGAACTCTGCGCGCGGGAACCGCCTTTCAACGCCAAGTCCCACTACCAGCTCGTCCAAAAGATCAAGGAGGGCAAGCTCGCCCCCCTACCCGTGGTCTACTCCCCCGAACTCTGTGCTGTCGTCCGCGACTGCCTCAAAGTCAACCCGGACCGCCGCCCGGATACCGCCCAGCTGCTCAACCTGCCCGTTGTGCGCCTCATGCGCAAGGAAAAGGAAGTCGTTGAGCTCAGCAAAATGATCAAGAGCAAAGAGGAGCAGCTCAACAAGCGGGCGCGCGAACTCGAGCGCAAGGCCGAGGCCGACAAGGCCATGCTGCGCCAGGAGATTGATGCCAGTCTGCGTCGCGAGTGGGAAGTGAAAGCCCGGCTCGAGATTGACCGTCTCGTCAATGCCGAGCTGGACCAGCTGCAAAGCAAGTTTGAAGAGGAGGTGCGCGCGCGTGTCGACAAGGACCTGACGGAAGCGCTGCGGAACGCCCAAGCCCAGGCGTCAGCGTCACGTCCGACGTCTGCTCTCGACAACGATCTGTTGCTGCAAATGCCCCGCCGCATCTCCCGCCGCCCATGTCCTTGGCTTCCTCGTCGGGCCACCACGAGCTGTCGTCGTCCATCTGCAAATCCGACTACAAGTCTGACTACCTGCACTCGTCCATGGGCGACGGCGAGTTCCCCTCCACGACCGACATTACCGAACTGTCCATTGACGAGTCGCTGCTTGAGCGGACGTCCGAAGCCTCGGCCAACAACAGCACAGAAAAGGTTGTCGTCGCCTCGGCCACGGCCGCGTTCATGAAGAAGCAGGGCGGCGGCGGTCCCGCTCCGCAGGCTCGTACACCCTTTGGCCGTGCCCAGACCATGTTTGTCGGCCCTGCGGGTACCCCCATGGACGTCGAGATGGCCTCGCCCTCGCCCATGGCCATTGCTTCTCTGTCACTCTCGCCGCGCCGGAACGCTGCGACCAAGGTGCCCACTGCTAACACTGGTGCCATCTTCACTGCTGCCAACGCTGCCAACGGCCCTGGCAACGATGACCCACGATGGAACGGTCCCCGCGAGTCGGCTAGCGCCGTCAACTCCGACTGGGACTCGGACGATGATGTCGCCATCCCATCGCCCACCCGCATGATCAAGTCCCGCAAGAACCCCTTCCAGTCTGGGAAGCAGAAGCTGCCTGGATCTGCACAACAAAAGGATGTTTCGTCCTCATTACAACCTGGTCAGCAGCGGCCCGGTATTGCGTCGCAAAAGTCGGCACCGCTCTTCACAGCCCGCGGCGGCGGTATCGCACCACGCTCCAAGATGGGCAACGACCTTATTGGAGGTGCTAAGACGACCTCGGCCGTGAGCGACAGCAACCTGCGGCCGACCCTTAGTGGCGGTGCTCTGCGCGAGCGCGAACGTGCTCAGTCACCTAGCCGGCGGCTCAGCAAGATTCCCTCGGCAGCCAACATGAATGCAGAGCACTCATCGACAGAAGGCGGTCGTGCCCTCACTCGCAAGGGTTCCTTCAACTGGAAGGACGCCGGTGATGTGCCGGAGTCACAGTCGTCACAGGCTTCTTCTCAACAACAACAACAACAACAATCGCAACAGTCAGGCGGCCTCATCAGCAAGCAGAAACCCGGCATCCGCGGCCGCACACTGGTCGAGCTGCAGCAGGCGCGTGCTGGTGGGAGACCGTTGAGTGCGGTGATGGATGGCGGTAACCCCAACGTCAGCCCCAAGCGGCCCTTCCGTGAACACGCCATGGCGGCCAACCGTGGTGGTAACAACGGCCACCACAGCCATATGGAGCCCGCCGCTGTCTGGGACCCCGAACAGGACGACATGCCGAGTCCGTTCTTGGTGCGCCGGAAAGTCATGATTGGCGGGCCGGCAAGTGCGAAGGCATAGACGGGCGCGCACTTTCTTTTTACATATCCCGTGTCCTTTTGACACAATCTTCCACACTGCCCAAACGGGCCTCTTTTTTACTTTTCCTTTGTCTTTAGAGGAGGACGTGGTGATGCCTTCTGGTTGGAGGCAAGTCGGGGTAGATACCCAAGCGTTGGGAGGTCCAAACGAAACAACACAACAAACAACACAACGCCAAACAAACGAAGAAACACACCGAGGACAACCGAACAAGACAAAGAACAGAATGATGCGATATTTTTGAGATGCAGTTGAATGCGGATGACGGCGTAATGCGAACGAGATACTCGGGATGGCGATATTGGAATCTGTTTTTGTCTTTTTTTGACTGTCTTTTTTGGTTTTTGGTTTTTTGGTTTCTTTTCTCTCACTTTCACTGTGTCTTTGGATTTGGACTCTCTTTTCTTTTTGCTTTTGTTTCTCTCTCTCCTTTTCTTTTCTTGTCCTTTCTCTTCATCACCTTTTGGGCCGGCGTACAAGGATGAGCAATTTTCAGGGAGCATTCTACTTTGCTTACACAAACACACAAAAACAAGACAATTATCATATGAAAAAACTAATGATGCCGTTGAGAGCGACGGAAGTGACTGTGGGTGACTATTGGCAATAGACTGTCGATGATGCTTTGTCGAGTTGCAATGTTTACTTTTTTGTTGTTGTCGGCCCCATCGCCTCCATACCTCGTACTCATTTCACACACCCCGGTATATCAAGCTTTTGTTAAGGCTTTATATCCATCCCCTGAGGATAGTCAAGGTCAATGGCACATTGTGCATTGCCATCGGTTGTCGAGTTTTGAAACGTTTGGTTTCAAAAGCGGGCTCCCAGAGTGCCAAAGCGCAGGCAAATCTCCCGTCAACTGAATTTACAGAATACGAAAAAAGCCTGGAAAAGCCTGTCCAGACTCTTTCTGTCACAAAATCTTCTCTTCATCCAGCGGACGACGTGCGACATAGGACATCTTCTCTATTTTTATTCTTATTTGGGAAATTCTCATCGTAACGGTTTACGCTTTGTACTTGTCTGAATAAGTCTGGACATTATTGAGGCAATGGTTTTCTCCATCTTATCCCTCCGTGTTTGCGTCTATGTTGCGCTCCAAAAGCTTTTTCTACTACGACACTGTTCTGTCGTTAGCAAAGATCTCAATACTCTGTACGTCGTACTCGGCACATTTCATGTCGCTTCGCCTGGGATGTTCTTTCTTCCCTCTCTCTATTTTTTTAAAAAAAAAAAATTATTCGTCCTCCGCTCACAACGTTCACCGCTTCCTCAATTCAGCCAGCGCAAAAAGTGGCTTGCATGAAGAAGCTTACCTTTGGGATCCAAAGAGAAAACAGTAGAGTCGCAACGCCCTCCAAAAAAGAAGCAATTTTATGGTGGAGTGGGACGTGCAGGAGCGTCTGCTCATGTGCCCTCGAAAAGGAGCCAGCCCATTAAAGCATGTATGCCGGCCAAAAGACACACCCCTTTCCACAGTTCTCACAACTCCATCCAATGCGGTGTGCATCATCGTGGAAATTCTCCTCGCGAAGTAGTACTGAGTAGTACTGCGGTAGACTATCCGGAGCCGTAGTGGGCATTCGAAAACTAAAACGCCCAGCCAGGTGACATGACTTTTTGAGTTTTGGGGGTTTCCCAAGACATACACCAAGAAACTGGGGAAGTTAAAAAACGCCACAAAAACGAAGCGATTGTGTGCATTCACCGATGTTCGGCTTGTGTTGGCTTGTGCTGGCCTTTTGTTGGTGCACTTGGAGAAAGCATCGTATTGGCGCAATTGGCCCTCGTCAAATTCGTCAACTTTGACACATTTGTCGACAATCACATTTGCTTACACAGAGCTGACGTAGAGAGTCTTGACTCGCACCAACATCAGCATGCACTTCTCAGATTGACAAGGGCGTTGCATCCCGAACATACACATACATGCTGGGGATCGTACCCGACCGTGCATCAACTTTTTGTTATTCGGTCTTTCGGGGTGCATCGACCCAGAGTTCGGGGTGCATCCTTTGGTGTGGGTGTGGTTGGTTGATGCGCTGGCAATACCAATTCGTATTGGTGTTGTGTGAATGGTCAGAACAAAGTGTGTGTGTGTGTGTGTCCCAAGCTCCCACAACCCAAATATGCGGTGATGGGATATCCCTTGAACGGCGACAATTTTGTCTTTATCGACAATGGAGCCCGGCAGACGGCGAGCCGGCAGGCAAATATATCAAGGGAGAGTCATAAATCAATAAGCCAAACAGTCGAAAAGACCGTTTGCGTAGAGCTATTAAAATTGAGGAATGAGACAATACGCTGTAAAAATGGGAGTGGAAAGGGTGAATAGAGAAAAGAATCAAGTCGAATATTGAGGTCGGCCAAACCCCCAAGAAGACAAAAGTGTACGAAACTAGACTACAAAATGAAGCAAATGTGATAGATGACACAACTTGCGTCCCACATTGCGCATACTTTCATCGTAGTCCGTAGTCCTTACTGAGTATTTACTAACTGAATAGTGGCTGCCCATTGTCGTTCCTCATATTTTGATCTGTTCTTGTCTTTTTTTTGACGCACAGAAGTAGAAGAAGTCGATGAAAGCGCGTGTGTGATCCCCGACAAGAACATCTAGACTCCAGCCTTCTTTTACAGACTTTCCTACCATACTACACTTCACAACGTTCAGACCGCGGCCCTATGGAGATCGGTCTAGACCTTATTCCGTCGAGGCTCCCTCTATTTTTTAACGTCGCGTCTTTTCTGAAAACGTACGTTGCCATGTCGTGCGAGGCTGGCGGACAAGTACGATGCCTTTGCTTTTTTTGCAGTCTCCGGAGTGTCTTATTCTACATGACAGGTCCCTTTTTTCTGTAACTTTCTTTTTCCTCCCTCCAGTAATGAAAAGGGGCTTTGGTCTCAAAGGGCGGATGTGTGCGGACAAGTTTGTTTATGTGTATACTTCGTATACTCTCAGTAAAAATGGTGGCTTGACGATGATCCACTCCCCGTTTTAAATCACCTTTCGCGATGAACTACTATTGAGCCCATAAGCCCCGTAAGGCTATCAAAGCGCAAGCCATTTTTCCATTTGTTCCTCTTTTCCATCTCTCAAAAAACCAACAGTCATGGCTTGATTGTGGTCATTTTTGGGGGCATCGTTTTTGGACTTTTACGTTTGAGGAGCCGCAAGCAGCGGCGCTACCACAATAACTGAGTCTCCAATTGTTTCTGTAAACGGCGAACCCAGAGCCTCGCCCTTTTGTCTCGTTCGACTTTTTTTCGTTTTGATACCAAATGTTTTTTTTTTTTTTGAGAAGCCGATTTGGGGTATTCAGTATCTTACGTTAGATCCGGAGGCCGGAGCAAAGCTCCGAAGAAACTCGCGCCAACAACAAATGATCACAACAGAAAAGCGCCAACAGAAGCGATCGCATATCAAATCTCCAACAAAACAAGGAGAAGAAGAAGAAAAGTAAACGCCGAGGGCGTGTACTTTGAGTTGGAGCTCCAACATCGACGTTGGGGGTCAGCCGCATTGCTTGGGCACATACTCCGTATTGATTTTTGATTGTTGGAGATGATGTGCAAGCGGACGTTCTCCGCAGTCCGTAGTTCATGTACTCCGTATGTGAGCGCGCAAAATGGAACAGAATAGGGAAACAACAGAGGACAATCTAGGTTGCCACGATGGACGCTGGACGGTGGACTGGAGACGATTTACTACGGGTTGTTCCAGATTCGGTATGCTGTTCACTGTTTAGGAGTCTTTTGGGAGGATTACGGAGATGCAGAATCCCAGATGCAGAAAAGAGGAAAAGAGGAAAAGATGCACAAACAAAACATCACAGGACATTTTAATTTGAATAAACGACATTTTGCAACAGTTACAGTCGCCCTCAAATGTACGGATATTGGTGCAGATACGACAGTACTCACTGCTGGCAGGGCCAACAAGGCCAACAGGGGCAGGACCCCGGAACCAGCTACCTGCATTGCCGGCATCCTTTCCCTGGAGTGACCTGGTTCACAGATGCGACGATCATAGGAAGTTGACAGCCGGGAGAGTGAGAGAGCATAGGCGAGCCTGGCGAACTTGGCCAAGAGAACGGCCGCTACACTGGGCGACCGTTGCATGTCGTATTCGGATAGGTTGCGGTGGAGGATGAGTGCATGACGGAAGGACAGTTCAACCGTCAAAAATCGTAAAATAGCGACGGGCTTGGATGCAGCTCGCAGGATCGAGAAAAGGACGTTTCGATTTCCTGATTCAGTCTTCGTCAATCGCCTGCCAACAGTTTTTACCTTGAATCGATATTCGCCTCCTTGGCCGGTCTTGGGCAGTGATCGACCATTTGTAGTCAGGGGTTGAAAGGGAGCTCATGATCCCTGACTCGCGGCGGCCAAAGACGAACGAGAGACGACCAGACGACATAAACGGCGATGCTCAAAACAGTATGGTCGTTGGCGCAGAATGCATGATGAATTGGGGCTGGCGAGTTTGCGAGCCTCGATGCCTGGACCTGATGCCCAGCGTTTTGCCAACCGAGAGGGGCCCTGGGGCCAAGAAAAGGAGTCCAACACCACCACCAGGCATCGGGTAGATCATATTTTCTCCACCCGGCGGGCGAGGAAAGGGCACAGGTAGCGAGGACAGGGAAGACGGGAGGCGAGCAAGTGTGGCACGGGTGGGTGAAGAAAAGAAGCACAGAAATAGAAAAAATTTAATGCAAAATTAAATGCAAAATAAAAGGATCTGCTGCAGGCTTGCTGCACAAAGACAAGGGTTGCACGGCGATCAATGGGGCCAGCAACATGAGCTCCGGACTCTGCTACTTTAATATTGGCAGCAAGGAGCGAAGCCAAAGGATTTTGCGCTCGCGCTTGCCGCTTTTGGGGCAGATGAGGGCAGATGGGGGCAGACAAAAGACAGTTCTGTGACTGCCTGTTCTTAGCGAAGTGCAGACTAAGATGTGAAAAGGCGTGTTCTGGTGATGAGCCTCTTGCGCAAAAGAGGAAAGGACAAGCGTGTTTCTTTTACCTTGCACTCACTCACAGCCTCAGAGCCTTTCGCATTTCCGAAGGATTCATGGTGGCTCATGTTGGCGGGCTGCGATGCTAATGATTGGAGGCTGAACAGGAAAGAAAAGAAAAGGAGGGAAAGAGAGAAAAGAAGAAGAAGAAAAAGAGGTGAAGAAAGTGAGAGACTGGCAGAAACCGAGTTGGTCGAGGAAAGCAAAAGCTGGCTCGCAGGCCCGGCAGGCAATGTCAAGTCTCTGTATGGAAGCAGACTAGAGAGAAGACAGAGAGAAAGATAGGAGAATGCCACCTCACAACAGTCCATGCCAGATTTGGTTTGCCGTTTACGGCACAAGGTTACATCCTTCCGTTGTTCAGTTTGACCTTGCCCTGCTTTCTGGAAACAGAACCCAATAACAATAGCAACAATACCGACACCACCGTCCTGGGTCGATCACCAGTGAGTTACGAGTGGCTGATGGATGCCGCGCGTCTCCTTTTTTTTCACATGCCTTTCGCCTTTCCCATCCTGACTTCCGAGTACTGAGTATGTAAAAGGATTCATGGTTGTCGATGTCAGCCGTACACGTACTCCGTACATCCACACAAAAAGTGGTCAATGCAGGACCCTACCCGCGACCACGGAACTGAGCCGATAACTATTCCGCGTCCGTCGGCAGCCTCCTATCTTGGTCTATGACGACGAACTTTCACCGACAGAGTCAGGCCGTACGACATATGGACATTGGTTGATTGTTTGGGGGCTGAATGAACTGGACAATGATTCCTCTTTTGGCTGGTCTCTTAACTTAGTCTGTCCGTCTGCCTTTTAATTGCCAACCTTGTTCCTCCTACCATTCCTTCGCCTGCTTTCTTTCCATACGAATATGCAGTAAAGTGTGTATTTGTATTTTGTGCTGCCGGATGCGTATTGCTTATTCACAAATTGGGGCAGTCGAAATGCCGGCGTCTGTTCAAACCCCGGTTTTATTGTACTCAGTATCCGTATTTGACGTGTGGTCCGTTCGTTACTTGTCTTTCAAATCAAACCCGAGATTTCCATGTCCCCATTGCCTATCCAGCTATCAGCTCAAAAGGCCGGCTATCAAAACTTATCCAAACCCGAAAAAGCGTGTTTTGTATTGAATAGTACTGTGTGCGTATCCCCGCCACACAGCTTCTTCCATCGCTTACCACCGGCGCCGCGCATCCGTTGTCTCCATCGTCTCCGTTTTCTCTCATTAGGACTTTGGTATGTGGATGGGATTGGATGGGGATGGTACTCCATTGATTTGCAAGCAGGCAGGCACATCCCATTCCGCGGGCCACCAAAGGAAGCACTTATTCGAAAAACTAAGAGAAAAACAGGAGAGCGGGTCCTCGACGGCGCGTTGATGAACGGCCTAGATGTGGTGGGTAGGCTCACGTTATGTGGGTTTGAGATAGTGCGCACAAAAAAATGAAGAAAATAATAAATTCAAAAACCAATAATTCAAATAAACTCACACAACAACGGCGACGAAACAACATTTCGTGTGCCTGGCATAACCACAAGACTCGTGGCCCCCAAGGCCCTGAACCCGGAGCGGCGGGGTCTGCGGAAGAGAATCGACCAAGAGACAGAAACGACGGCAAAATAGGATGTATCATAAAAGCTAATCCAGGACGAGTGAAGTGCTGTACGAAAGATGGAGTGCTGTGGGGAGGGGGATGCTTTCCGGAGCCCAAAAAAAAATGGTGCACGATGCGGCGGGCAACAAAGCAAGCGAAGAGGCAAAAATTGAAAAGGGCACGATGTTCCCTGACGAGGGGAGCCGAGGGGGGACCTTTAGCCCCATCTTCAACGGAGATTTACAACGTGGCCAAAAAAGAGGACGGTGAAGGGCGTCATGAGTCAAGTGAAGTCGTTTTGACAGAGCAGTTCAAAGTGTCTCTTGGAGGTGAGCCAAGTTGTCCCGAGTCAATTCCTCCGCTCGAATTGACTCGTTGCCGCACTTCCAGTTTGCTGTAGCCTCTTTCACTTTCTTTTCTTTTTTCTCTGTTGATTATCCCTCATTGCACCTCAGTTTCTCGCTTCCGAAAAAAGAAAAGAGAAAGAAAAAGGGCCATGAAAAGTCGGTGAAGAAGACGTTGTCTCGCGGTTAACGCGGGGCTAAGAGACGAAAGCAGATGTAAGTGTGCTTCGTGTGCGGGAAAACAATACAAGAGGAACACTTCTGTGAGAGTGAAAACGACTTGCTTTCCTATTCGGGTAAAATGGTAATAAGAACAATGTCCCAATGTCTCAGTTGCTGTGTGGCGCTTGTGCTGCACCATACCTGCACGTTCATGAGTGCATGCAGATGTCTGAACTGCAGTGTATGTATCCATTTGTATCGTCGTGTTTTGCGGGTTTATTTTTGCATTATTTTTACTTTTACTTTCCCTAGAGAATCGAGCAAAGATCGACGAAGCGGCAGTGGACCACTTTTTTTTTTAGTTTTTTTCTCGTGAAGTTTTTCTGATACACGCAGCCCCCAAGCGAGAGTGCAAGGAGGAGTGTCAACCGCCCTGTGCTCCGAGGACTTTGGCCCAAAAGGCTCCAGAGAGGACCCAGAAGAGAGGCAAGAGACTCCAGAAAAGGGCGGGGCTGTGGTGAACACCACCGTTACCTTCGGCGATCCTTGGTGGGCCGTCAGTTGTTAGTGGAAAAGGCCAAGAGAGAGAGGCTCAGAGGGAAATGATCGGGGGGCGTTGACAGTCGAGGCAGTGACATTGACAGTGAGTGACAGTGGACAGGTGAAGGAAACTGGCTCGACTGGTAATAAAGAACGGCGATGGGACAGCACGGTTGTTTGGTGGGACGGCTTTTTGGTGGGACAGTTTGGTGGGACAGTTTGGTGGGACGAAAGTGGCACAGGCCCGGCAGGCGGTGACCCAGGGAGATCAATGGAGCCCGAGAAAAGAGAAGAGCGATTCAAGTGGAAACAAAAAACAAAATGGAAATAAAGACAACCCAAAAAATAAGGAGTAAACGTCGTAAATCATACGTAAAAGTGTCGTGTGCAAAAGATTATGCCGAGGAACATCTTCTGTCCATCTTGTCCGCGTTTGTGTCGTTCTCCGAAGTGCTTTGCAATTACGGAGTATGCTTTCTTTTTTTCTTGTCGTTCGTCGTATATTGGAGAACGGTTTAAACGTCAAATCGTGAATCCTTTCGGTTTTCGACGACGCTCTCTTCACATGTATTGAGCAGGTTTATTTTCATCGTCCATTGTCCAGAGTCCAGATCTCCTCATCGGAGACTCTAGCTGTTTGTGCGTTAGACGACGATGGTGAATAAAGAAGGATGCACAAATTGTGACATTGAAGGATAGGAAAGATGTGCATCTGATACGAATACGATAGGGATGAGCATTGACGAGACTGAGAAGAGACACGAGCAAAAGGCATAAACAAATATCTAGACATTGATACTATCCTCAATGCTCTCTTAGGTTGAGCACATATCCCTGAGATCGACATCAACTCCCGACGATGCAAGTGGAGCCGACGGTTTTGCGGCTGTCCTGATCATGCTCCATCTGCACATCTCGACCGACTGCACACCGAGCCATAAGAGATTATCAGGAGTCTGGACAATCTGGATAAGTCTGGATACAGTCTGGACAATCGGCAATCTGGACAAACTAGACGAGGCTCGCGTCGTCGGCAACTGGTGAAGAGCGAGACCAAGAGGAGGTGTGTGTACAGACGTGGTAAATGTAATAAATGATCTTTATTCTTCACGTAATTCATTTTTGAAAAAGCAGAAAAATACATGTCAATATTCACGAGTAAACTTTTTTTTTATTTAAAAAAAAAGACTTTTGTATAGAACAAAATATCCAAAAAGTCAGTAATAAGATAATAAATTGAAAAAGAAAGAAGAAAAAAAAACAATGCAAAATAAAATAAAATAAAACCAGACGAACATAGCATATCACGAGTTATCAGAAGAACATTGAAAAATACCTGGTTGATCTGCTCCACGCAATACACTTATTCACTTGTCTCCTTCGGAGAATGGCTGACCCTTGTTCCCTGCTATCAATGCCCAACGGTCGACGGTCAGCGGCCAGAGGCCAACAATAAAAGTAAAACGATTGGCCGTCGGCGCCGAAACAAACAACGCCGACAGGACTGCGGTTTTCATCGCCGACGAGACGATATGGTACTCGGTCAATGGGGTAATACGACAAACGATACCGAGAGGCGACGGCCAGGTACAAGCGTCTGCACCAGCCGATGAGTGTTCGAATAGTTTCTTACAGTTCCAAAGCATTCTACGGCTTCCAGCCTCTCCTTTCCTCCCTCTCCTTTTTTCTTTGTTGCTGACGGCGTCCGTTGCAGAGAGAGAAAGAGAGAGAGAGAGAGTGGTGCGAGGGGGTGTAAAAGGGTGTAGACCGACCGTTACCGGATAGCTTCACCGAGAAGGCTGCCCGTAAATATTTGACGGACTCGACGGACTCGACGGACTGGAACGGACACGTAGACGATCTTTTGGTCTTGACACTGGCCCGACTGGCTCTCACCCCTACTGCGTATATGCGCCAACATTAGCCGCGCTTTTACACTCCTCTTCCAGGCACGATTGGCAGACCAAGGAGCGTCGTAGGACCGACATACACAGTAGACACTTGTCGTAGACGCACATCCCTTTGGAGATACATAGAAAAAAAAAGAAAACCGTTACGCGCGCCATTTAAACGATCTTAGGGTCATTCCTTGGTGTTATTTTTTGGTCTTGAACAAAACGGGCAACCAAGACGTCTGCTCGACTCACTTTTAAGAAGAGTTTAGGAATTAGGGATTGTCTGTTGGCGCTACTCGTTTGTTGCTCCGGCGTTTGTTTTTAGATGGGTGATAGCTCCGGACGAGGAGCAGTCGCAAACTCCCCGAGCCGTGTCCGAGGAGCCACAAAGACACAAAAAAGGAGACGGAGGAGAAAAGAAAATAAGCGTCAAGAAGAGTCAGGCAACTTAAGAGCGGCCGTCGTACTCCGTATCTTACATTGCTAACGCTGCACATGTATATGGACACGATTGAAAATTGGAAACATCTCGGAATGACACCGATGTAGAAACAGAAAGGAAGACCTAATGGTGGAGGCGTGTATATCCGTTCTCTTTCTCTTTCTCATTATTTTTTTCTGTATCATAGACTGCCGAGCAAATCGATCAAGATCCAACTGGGTCAGCCGGATCCAACTTCATACTAAAAACAGAAGAACAGAAAAAAGCAGAACGAGAAAAAGGATGTGCAGTCTGGATTATTTTGGATTCTCACGCCGTCGTCCTTTTTCGTGGGGCCGCAAGTTTGGTATCCTTGGACGTTTCCACGGAATCTTTTGCCTGTGCGCCGCCAGGAGGTATGGATTCAATGGATGGTTTGAACGGTTTACAGACCAGTGGCGAGACTGTTACGACATAAAGTTGAAGCCCCAAGGTCCAAGCCCAAGAAACTCTTACATCAAAAGTACTCTGCAGTGACAATGACGGTGTTCTGTCTGACGTCTGCCAATGGCAAGCGTGAAAGACGGACAAGCGTGTCTGTCGGTTGGCAAGCGAAGTTCTAAGGAGAGATGTGACGTAGGAGGTCGAGGGAATACGGCGTATTGGGAGCCAAAAAAAAAAAGAAAAAAGGGAAATTAAGAAAGCATCGGAGGAGAGGCCATCGAACCAGACGAGTGCAATTTGTTTGTGTGACTGCACTTTTCCTGCATTGGCAGGCTCGGCAGGCTGCACCCTCTTCGCTTGCACCACTGGTACGGAATATCCAAGGCATCGCTACGACGTGGCCCCCAAATGCCCCAAGAAACCCAGAACACACCCCCAACATGACGCCTCATTGGGGGTCAAGACAAAGGTATATTTTTTTGAACGAAGAAAAACACAAGACTGTCGAGCATGGGAAAGAACTGCCGATCGATGCTAAAGTATGTATAAAATAAAGTCATTGAGAAAAGGGCACGAGAGAAGAAGATTCTTTCACAGACATATGTCGTAAGAGGAAAAAATGCAAATGGAAAAAGAAATCACAAAATCGATGCAGCCGTCTGTCATGCTGCTCGTCCTTTTCCCCCTCTCTTTACTTTGTACTCTTCATACAGTGAGCACCTTACCTCGACACCCTCTTCTTCGCACAATGTCTCTCCGCGTTAGTCTCTGCCCAGGACCATGGGAGGCGCTCTTCTTGTCCTCAGCACTATCCGCTTCGCGTACCGCTCGCTACCGTAGCATCCTCCACTGTATGCGTACACAAAACGACGGAGTATTAGTGTCACAGTCTCGTTCGGAATATCCGTACCACCAACATGAATGCTCGGATTTGTTCCGAGTGTACGTCGTACGTCGTACTCCATACTCCTTTTCCAAGCCTTTCTTTTCTTGTCACTTTTATGGCTTGTCCTCCCAACCTGCCCTCTTTCAAGGAAGTGCCCCGCCCGTGGCTCATAAGGAAGACGCTCCCCGGCGGAGTTGTAAAGCTACTGTGTACGGACAAGATGGACAATGTGGACGACATGGACGAACCGGGAGAGGAAGAAGGTTGTTTTTAAAAAGAAGCCCGCGGCAATAGGAGACGCCCATCGAACGCTGGCGCAACCGCCATGCACATTAGCGCTGGGGGCTAGAAAATTCACAGGAACCTAAACCCTCAAAATAAGAAAAGGCGCACCCTCTACCAGCGAGACTCGTAACTGTATGCACCTTTTCAGTGCGGTGTTTGTGTGTTAGTGCACACCCAAGGCCAACTAAACAATAAGATCCCGTTGGTGAGCATCTCGAGATGGTTTCTCCCAACACCATGTCCTCGTCAAGGCTAACGATGCATGTCTCACTTTTGTTTTTCTTCTTCCTCCTTTTTTTTCTCCCCTTCTTCTTTACCCCCTTCTTTCCTCTTTCCTAACAGCCCGTCCGCTCCTTACACAGTACTTTCAGAAGCTGGGGGTCCGACTTCGCAGAACACACACACACATATTGAAAAAAAGAAAAAGAGAAAAAGGAAGTAATTGTGCGACCAACTAATAGATAGCCAGACCCTATGAGGTTACCTGGGAATTGCTCCGTTAACAAAATCCGAGGGGAAAGCACCGTAGCGGGCGCCCAGCGCGCCTGCATGTTTGAAGCCCAGCAAAAGCGCCAAGCATGGCGTTCCAATACTCCATATTCAAGTGCAGAAGAGTGCAAAGAGTGCGGACCGAAGACTGCAGCTACTGGGAGCCTCTTCATTAATTATGAATTTATTCTGTATATATACGTGTATTCTGTCCTACGACGTGTTTTATTTCATAATATCTTCTATCCACCGAATCCCCCTTTTCTTTGTCTCCGCTGGAGGGCTGCCACGAGTCTTTCCATCCTGCTGGGACAAAGCGGAAATCCACCCAATCTGAATAAATTCCCGGGGGTGGGGTTCTTCTGTGTACCACTTCACTCATTATGAGTGCAAAGTCGTTGCACAACTTGAACTTTGGCGTAAAAATAAAGATATGACTGCTGTCAATCTTTCTGTAAAAAATTAGAGACTGAATAAAAAATACCCGTCGGTGAGAGTTTTGAGAGATGATGACTACGAAGTAGGGTCGGGATGAGATTCAAATGTATACTTTGTATGTTCGCACAAATGGAACTGGAAAAATGTTTAAACAAAAAGAGGAAAAACAGACGGAAAACGCACACAAAAATGCACACAGCACGCAGACAGAATGTACGAAGTACCCTGGAAGGATCGTTGTGCATGCCTTTGGGGTGCTTTACCCTTTCAGTGCTTGTGCTTCTCTGGCTTGCACTTGTCTGCCCTGGTCTGCACTTGTCCACACTTGATTTGCACTTGCAACGCGCACTTGTATCGGATCAACCTCCTGCGGCTACACGGTTTATGCAAGAGAACACACCCACTAACTCAGTAGAGCACACAACTGAGTAAAAAAAAAAGAGGTGGAAACCGCCGGACCAGGCTAACCACCTTAGCTGCATGCCATCCAATTTGCCGGTGCGTGCTTTTCACGTGGGTTTTGCTCAAAAGAAAAAAGAAGTCAGAGCCAAGCGAAGCCAAAACAGCCCCCCAAAAACCTGGGCCAGGGGGTGGTTCTGAACGACGTACATACCTACACAACATGCTGTGTAAGTGCAGAGCAAGCCCAGCTATTTTGGCTTTGTGAAAGACGACGTATTCTTCGAGTATTGTTCGACATCGGCTTCATGCAAGGGGACACATCTCATCACAGATGGTGAAATAAATATCGCAACTCGACGACAACTTACTCCATACACATACAGCCGAGGCAGAAAAGAGAGGAAGACGAAAGCCCAATGAAACAAAGAGTGTAAATACAACGCTGCTCGACCTTGTTGTCTCGTTGTCTCGCACCCTCGTGAGGATAGTGTACAGAAAAATCTTGATTTTTTCCCTCTTTTTTTTTTCGACGTAGATGCATGGGAATCACATTCCAGAGGGAGGTCGGGCGCTACGCCGTCTGTCTCTCATTTCTTGCCGGCTCCTCTCCGAGTCTCTGTCAACGGCGTGGCACACATCAGACATGTCTTGTCCCCTTTTCTTCTTCTCCTTCTTTTCATGAAGATGTACTCTGTCCTCTGTAACCGGCATGTACATATTTCTCCCATCTTTCACCGCTGGTTTTCTTTTCTTTTTTCTTTTTCTGTAGAGGTACCTTTTCCCACTGCGCAAGACGATGGGACAGGATATCTCTTTATTTACAAGACATTTCACTTACTGAATAGTAACTTGTTGACGCTCGCACCTCGAGCCCACTCCGAGATGTCTCACTTTGGTCTCTTTTCTTGTCTTGCCCGCCTTACTTTTTGGTCGTTAATATCCATGACCGATTTATTCTAGCGCTGCAGCCGCGCGGTGAATATAGAGATCTATTACAGAGCAAAAATACAAGACACAAAATTAAAAATGAATAGGAAAATAAAAACACGCAAAAGGCAACAAAGCACAAGCCTCCGTCGTCATGAAGTTTTTTTTGTCGAAGTGTGAGTGGAGATGCACTTGTCGAACGGAAGGAAGAAGAGAAGAAGAAAAGAGAAGAAAAAGAAAAGAGACATGACATGGACACCAAATGTCCCCAAGGTGTGAGTGTGTGAGTGTGTGGTGGATTGGTAGACTGGTGGACCGACGGAAGACCACTCAAAGAAGAGTGACAGGGATCAAAGGTGAGTGCGTGCAAGTGCGTACTGTGTAAAGGCAGGCTAACGACGTTTGGGGCACTCGGGGGAAGAAAGCGAGAAAGAAAGAAAGTGACCAAACAGACGAGCAGGGGTACCAGGGTGGCAGGGTGGGTGCTTCCCCCTGGTGATCGGCAAGGGAAGGATAGAACCACGCGAAGATCAGAGGGGAACCGCCACGCAGACAAGATGAAAGGGAAAAGGGGGGTCTTTGTGAGAAGGAGAAGCGAGAAGGGCTGGCCGAATTTTTGGAGGTCACTCACAAAATGGCACCCTCGAAAATTGTGCGTGTGTGCAGTGCATATGCCCTCGTTTTCTAAGTAATCTTGCCTGCGTTGTGTCCTTTTGTATGCTGACTGTCGTATGCTATCTTGCTTCTTGTGGTCAATGCCTGTTGGAAGGAGGTATCTTCTCATCTCTGTATCTCGTCTCCACGCCCCAAACTTTTTTTTACTGTCCTCTCTCTCGCTTTGAATCATGCCATTTCCACGATATTTTCCCACTTTCCCATTTCTTTAATATTTTTCCGTCTCTTTTTCACCACTGCTGTTTGTCTCATCGCACACCCCTCCTCTCGCCATTATGCCTGCTTCCGGTAAGAGCCACGCAAGATGCGATGGAGTCCCGTGGGGCTTCTATGAGGAGTGAATAACAGACGGCGCGGAAAACAAGGAGAGTGAGATGAAAGCGTAAAAAAAAAAAAGAGTGGACATGGACAGCAGCGAATAGATTAAGAAGGAAAAAGAAGAAATCACAGCTTCTGGAATTTTGGCCGGTGCTCTCTCGCTTAATCCACACCACCCTCACTCAACGCTAGGGAACACAGACAGAGAAGGACACATCAAAATAAAATAAAAAAGAACGTGAAAGTATTTTACTTCGTAGAAGAAGACACTGTTAAAAAGAAATCGAAATAAGCACACCCCTACCATGCAAACTGATGCGTTCACAAGGATAAACAGTTGCGCTGGCCCCGAGAGTTGGTGTTGTTTTTGGTGTTACTGCGTACTACTTGGTGTCGAATCGTGTTGAGTTGAGTGGGATGTGCAGTTTGAGGGTAGGAAATGGGTTTAGTTTTTGGAAGGCTGCATTTGTTTCGCAGTAAACACGCAAGGGATGGGTCCTTGGAGAATTTTGGAGAATACGACGTGGGAGGGAGACATCGGGGAACATCGTGTCGAGGTGAAGAAAGGAGAGCATGAAGAAGGGAAGAAAGATGGATTCGTGGGGTCGGAAGGTCGAGGTCTGGCCCCCAACCTTTTTTTTTCTGCCTTCCATTTTTTGATGCTTGCAACGCTGTGCTGCATGCAGTGACGATCATTTTGCCCATAACCTCGTAGCATTTTCTCTCTCTTTCTTTCTTTTGTTGTCGAGTCTCTGTGTTACAGCTATTTCCTTTTTCATCTTACTTTCTTCTCCCACCCAATACCCCCTTTTCATCCCTTGCTTCCTGCAATTGACACCCCGGACGCCGGCTCGGCAACTGGGGTCGTTCGGCGATTGAACAAGGGAAGCGGGAAATATTTTGGAAGATTGACGGCCGAAAGAAGAAAAGAAAGCATATGGAGCAAGAACAAGGAATAAAGAGGAAAAACAGACAACAGACACACCGAAACAAAAAGTGACGACGAATCGCCGTCCAGATGTTGATAAAAACATTACCCGGCAACCTGCCAAGACGATATATGCGAGAGCAAGGTAAGAAAAATGGAAAAAAGAGACGCAGAAAGCAGAATAGTGTGTGATATTAAGAGACGAAAAAGACAAAAGGAAGAAAGAAGACACAATAAAAAGGCAACACGGTGAACACGGTAAAACGAATCATTAAAGCCAAAATGCAATGAAGCCAACAACAAGCCAACAGTCACTTACATGGCGACGATGCAAGGCGGTGAAAGATGCACATTTAATTCCTTTTCTCTTTCAGTGTCTCTCACTACCATCACCCACCTTTGGCAATATTAAAGGAATTCCCCATGGCGCTATCCCATGCTATCCCATGCTATGGCCATCCGCTTTCTCGATAGTATGGAGAATGTCGTACGACAATTAAGACTCCAATTAAGATAGTTTGCTTCGTAGAATAAATTAGGGGGCCTTCAAAGGGAGAGAGGAAAGCCTCAAAAGGCGTTGAAAAGCGTCAAAAGGCGTTCAAAGGCGTGAATGGGCGCGCAAGGCGTGTAAGGCTATTATTCTCCATTCTCTCATAGGGTGTCTCGTCGGTCGTCGTTATGAGTGAGGCGCGCTTTGAAGCGCCTTGGGCTCCCTTGAATACCCTCACACCCTCGACTAAATCAAGCCACTGCCCTTCATCCTTGGCAAGCTATCTTGTGTGAAAATATACACATAGGCTATCGGTGTGAGCTTGCGAGGAATGCAGGCAGACCATCGACAGACCACCGGAAGGCCGATGTCAAAATGGCGGCATTAAACCGTAGTGACTGAAAGACAGCATTCATACGAATACGATTTTTTCAGGATCTTTACTCAGTAGTTGTGCTTTCTTTTTCTTTTTGGTTCCTCTTGCTTGTTTTATTTTGCCCATGATTCTTTTTCTTTTTGGTTCCTCTTGCTTGTTTTATTTTGCCCATGATCCTTCCCTTCCGATGCAGGACCAGTCGTTCCGCTTCGGTCTCGCTTTGCCTTGCCTCGACTGGTGTCGTGGCTTGCTTCTTTGTCTGTTACCCTGCATTCCTTCTTCAATCTTGTCTTTTGCCTGCCGCCAACGGCGCCTCAAAAGGCGTTTTATGGCGTTGACCAAGTGTTCAGCGTATTGCATCGAATCAACGCCTTGCTTTCTTTTTCGTTTCTCTTGATGCTCCTATTTTCCTAGCTTTTGCTTCCTTTTTATTACTTCTTCTTTCTTTTTTCAACCGCTTCCCATTTTACCGCCATGGATCATGATCTTGTCCCTGTCCCATCTCGGTTAAAGCAGGCTTGGATTCGTGGCGTTTTCTTTCTTGTGTCGTCTGCATCGAGCATAGTCTCCTGCGTACTGAGTAGATGTGTCCTTGTCCGTTGGGGGAAGATGGGCAGGAGCAGGTCAGAATGCGGACAACAACGGAATGCCCCGTCGGCCCAGACCAAGATATCTCCTTGCATTTCGGCCGTGGCCCGGATTTTGTGAGGTTCGCTGCCTCCCTGGTGGTTTCCATTTGCAGTTTTCAGATCTTGGTGCTGGCCCTACACAGTACACAGTAGACAATCTCAGTACTTTCATCTTGTTTCGTCAAAACACGTTGGGTCTTAACACGATTACACGCTTATTCTTGCGTTTTCCTTTTTTTTTTTCTTCTCTTCTTTTTTAAACGCGGCCGATCAGCCCCTGTGCTCTTAAGACGTCGTCCCTATTATGAATACTGAGATACTTAAAACAACGCAGATCGGCCGGGAATCCTGTAAACGTTCACTGTCAACATCAACTTCCCTTGTCCAAACAGGGCAAGGCGGCGAGCACGACACTCTGGGCGAACTCGAAATGTCCGACGCACACAATACTGAGATGGGACAACGCCGGGGCCATGACGATTAAAATGCCCATTACGGCAAAAACGACATGCGACTCCCAAATGGACGCCGGACAAGAAAAAGTAAGAAACAGTCTAGGAAAGACCAAAAAAAGAAGACGAATCCATGAACGCCATGCACGTCGCAATATCTGCGCGTGGGAAGACACTGTATGATGTGAACATACTCCACGGTGTAAAACTATGTGTATTTTCACACACAGTTCACAGTAGGGCTGCAGCGTCACAACACAGTGCGGTATTTTCCCTTTGGCCAACCGTTTGGACGGGGATTTGTGATTTCTTTTTTTTGAGATTCTTCTTTTCCTTTTCTTTTTTCTCCTTGTTCCCTGGTCTTGAACTCTTGGCCTCTTTTCCTTTTTTGTCTGCTTTCTTTTTCTGTTTACCTCCACAGCTAAACGTCCAGTATGGAAGTTGCTGTCAAAGCCCGAACAGCACACGGCAACAACAAGAAGCTTAGACACTTTTTTTTTGGGCACACATCACATCACACTTGATACCGGACTGGGAAACAGCTCCGGCAGTGGAGATTCGCTGGCTTCGCCATGTTGGCTTCCTTGGTGCCCTTTTGGTGCCGTTGGTGCCCCTTCCTTTGAGTTAAGCGAGCTCCGATAAGATTGGCAAATGGTATCTTAGATGCGCTCTAAAATCTTTCCTTTGATTTGTGATTTTCTGGGGTGCGTGCCGCACCAAAAAGACCCCCAAACCGATATGCCTTGTTGCCCTTGTTTGCCCTTTTTGCCCTCTTTGCCCGTTCCCCTGTCCCTCCCAACTGATTGCAAGGCCATTCCCGGCACTTGCAAACCTGCCACGCGCAGCTACGCAGTGCCACGCACTTGCCAGACGCTGGCATATTGAGTATGCCGGCAAATGCGATACACGCAAAAAGGCGATCAACAGGACTGTTATTTTCATTACACTCTTCCGGTCTCCTCGTCTCCTTTCTGATTTCGTTGTCTTTCCTCTTTTTGTCTCCTGCATGACGCAACAACATGATTCTCTCTCTCTGAGTAAAGCACCCCCCGTCGAACATGATCGACGCGTCCGGCATAATACAAAGCAGGAAAGCCAAATAGCCTTTTCCCGATACGATGAGAAAAGGCTGCCTTACGAGACCGTTACAAAGAGGCAAATGGGGGGGTGTGCCGTTATTATTATTATTTTTTGAGATTTCGTGAGTGCTGCTGCCGCTGCTGCTGTTGCTGCCCATGCTCTGATTCTTGGGCGATCAGACGGATTCCTTGTTGCTGTTCTTTCACACTTCAAAACCGGGGGCAAGGACAACCCGTGTCCCAGTCCCAGTTCCCGTCCCAGCTCCCGTCAAAAATCCGTCGAAATCCGTCCATCAGATGTGACCCCTACCCCCTGTTTACACGACACCTGACACAGACCACAGACCATAGGCCACAGACCACACACAACACAGCGGAATATGATGCACGGCGCATCTTCCTTCTCTTTTCTGTTCCTTGTTGTCAATGTTCCGTACTTCCTACTCACTCCTTGAAGTGATGCACCGTAATGCACCGGCGATCGGTTTGTTCATGTCCCGTGGACCGTGGAACGCCATTTGCCTCTCGTCTCCCCGTCTTTCTCGTCCTTTTTTGTCATTCTTTCTGTCTGCCCCCCTGTGAGCATCATGTCGGGGCACAAATACAAGACCAGACACAAGGTTTGATAAAGTTTGGGAGCATGATGTCGGTCACGCAAGTCAGAAGACCAACAACAGTGAGAGATGCACGTAAAAGAATATTATGAAACCTTCTGGAATGCTTCGATGGCGTTTCAAAAAAAAAACAAAAAAAACACTGGGAGCGAACAAGAGGGCCTCTCTGACGATTTATATGATTTTCAAAATCATCGACACTCCAGATTTTTGTGTTGAACCAAACTTTTGGTGATACCAAAGGCGATGCCAATGTAGGCGACGCCGAGCCGCCTGTCAGGTGCTGGAAGGTGGTACTGGTGCGTGGTACTGATATTGGGTGAATTTCCCCTGTACTACTGTGTTTGTAATGCTAGTACGGGGTGGTCACACGAATGACGGAGCTCAATAAGACGGTTAGGCACATGGGAAATCGAGATTAAACTCAATCCAGCAACCTGGACTGGGTAACCGTGCTAGGGCTGACAGGGAACACTGGCAGACAGTCTCCTCACAGCGACTTCAAGCCTCAAAGCTCGTACTGTGTATTGCTCGTAATTTGTTCGACGCAAGCGATGTGCACTACTTTTGACGCCAATATCTCACGTCCCCCTCTGAAAATATCCCGAAGGATGATGGTCCTGGGTACTCCCATGATTCCTTCCGATTCCCTCACTCCCTCACTCCCTCACTCCTCAAATCCTTCGTCCAGGCCTCCCATGTGGCATCTGACAAGACTTTGATGGGCCTTGATGGACCTGACAGGACATCGGTTCGCCGAAGGATGCCCTAGGATTTCCACTTTCCCTCAACGATGCCCAACGACGTCGTATTGATGAATATCCTCGTCTCCATAGAGAGCCTTCACTCTTCGTAACCACTTTGTAATTGCAAGGTCTAGAATTATGATGTGCAACGCTTTTTTTCAGTGAGTCTTGAATTACGTCGTATTGACTCGTTGACTCCGTACGGCATACTTTTTGTATGCGTTTTTTCATCGTCAGGCCTACGACATATCGGCAAGGACTGCAGGTTCCAAGGTCCAAGGTTCAAGGTCCAAGGTCCATCCGCTCTTCTCACTCGCACCTCTTCATATCTCTTCACTCTTCTCTTTCTTGTTGTCCACTCCTGGTCTTCTCTGCCTTGTCTTTCTTGGACTCGACCTCTTGGCAGCTTGGAAGATTGGCAAATGCCGTCCTGTGAACCGTCCTCTTTGGTTTGGATGATTACGTAGTGCCCACCCTTCTTTTCCCCCCCAACATTTGGCAACCTCGTCTGCCACTATTCCCCGGTGTCCTGCCACGGATGTCTTGGTGATTTACTTTATCTTCCGAAATATTGGCATGGCATGTCTTGGTTTGCTTTGCCCATAAAGTATATCCAGTAGTGAAAAGAATTGGCCGACGGGACAAAAAAGTGCAACGGCAACGGCAGACGTGAACGGGAAGGATGATCTGCAAAAAAGGCTACATTTTCCCTTTTGTCGTACAGGGGGTTTCACGACACCAGTGCCAACGCCAGGACAATGAGGACAAAGTGGAAGAAAGAGAAGGAGAAAGAAATAAAGCATACGCAAAAGCCTAAGAGGCCTTGGCTTTCTGCTTTACTGTGTAATGAGGAGATGCACCTTCCGGCCCTCGTGGGGGGAGATATTACAGATATGAGGGATCGTTCTTAGGGATTTTTTCTTGGAGGAAGATCGTTTTCATCGTTTTTGGTCCTGGCCGTATTTAGGGGAAGAAGGAACGACACAGCCGGCCGTGGGGACACTACTGTGGCTGGTCTGAAGTGTATTAGCGTGATGTTCTGGGGGGGAAAGGTTGACTTTGGGGGCAGTTTGGGGCCAGTTGGGGCAATTTTGGATCATTTTTTGGGGGGTACGAGTACGAGAGAGAGAGCGAAAGAGGAAAAAGGGAAGAAGAGCACGGAGTATTTCGTTCACATACTGACTGAGGAATAGTGGGCAAAAAGGCACTGGACCTACCAGTGTTCAGCCTAACATTCCCTAGAAACACACTACCAGCAGGTCTCCCGGGGCTATGGCTGGATATGGTAAGGTGGTCCGAAGAGATGAGCAGGTCAAGCGCGGATCCCAGTTGAAAAAAAGGGCTGTGAAGGAGGAGCAAAAAAGAGAGACATCAGGAAGGGAAACAAAAAGAAAAGAAACATTGAACACAAAAGAAAAGAAGCAAAAGAAGCGGGCCCGTGGCAGCTTGACAGTCCAGCTGGGACGAGCACATGGAACAAATGGAAGAAATGGAGAAAATAGCGGACAAAAATAACAGAATTAACAAGCAGGAAGGCACGAAGGAGCCAAGAAGGACACAGAAAAAGAAATAAAAGAAATCGAGTGCCGAAACGGACGATCTTCGACAGGGAGAGGCAAGAGCGATGGATGGCAAAAAGTATTGAAGAAGGAAGGAGGAAAGAGGAAAAAGAAACGGGCAAGAGCGAGAGCGAGACTGACAGGAATGGCAACGGCGATGGACAGCCTCACGATACACAGAAGGAGAGGGCGACCAAAGCGAAATAGAAGGGGCAAGAGCGGATGTGGGCGTGCACGGCGTTCGCCGTGGCTTTCTTGTCGTTCTTGTCTCTCTTCTCCATGTTGAACGACGATCCATTTCTTACGACGTTTCGTGTTTAATTCTTTTCTTTTCTTATTTCCTTATTCCTCTTCTCCAGAGTCGCTTTAGAACGTTTCTGTCTCTCTTTACGACTGTTCGACTGCCGATCGGGAGGCTGTGAAAGAAGGGGACGACACGCGAAAGATTAGACATGCAGCTGGGAAAGTGACCCAAAATGAAAGGGGGAGGCCGCTGTTGTGGTGGATGTGGTGCTAGGGAGAACGTGACGAGAGAGACAAAGAGACTAGACGAGAGATTCCAGCTGGACCCAGAAAGGGAAAAGAAGGAAAAAGGAAGGCTCCACAGAAGGGCCAAAGAAGGAAAAGGTGGATACCAAACGACGAGCCAAACTACCGAAACAGGCAATTGCGAGACGGGCAGCGCCAATCCCATCCCCACCGTAATAGCAGAAAGAGTGAAAATGACTTGACTGAGGAAGTGAAGACCAAAGAGAACCGAGACAAGCAGAGACAGCAATGTCTCACTCCTGTCTTTTCCGGTCCAGCCTGCGCCAGTGCTCGTCACAGCAGCTGAAAGTGCGTTGGGGGGAAAGGCACGAGATGGCCTAATGGTATGTAAATAGGCGAACAGGGCGTTAAATAGGGCAATTGATGGACATGAAACCCCCAAAAGAAAAGAAAACGAGATGAGCAGGAGGACGTCACAGAGAGAGACAGTGATAGGCAAAAGAGGAGGAATACAGTTATGAGGGAGAGTTTGAAAATAGAAACAAGCACATCAATACCCAAAGAAACGATAGAAACGAAACGAAACAAATACGAGGACTCGACAAGGAATGAGAATGGACTGCGGCCAACGCATTTCTGGCAGGTGGTCGACGCATGGCTGGAGAGGGAGAGGATACACAGGACGGGGTACGGAGTACAGAAAGAAGAAAAAGGGAGACGACTCATAGCAGTACTGCAAGTGGGACCCTGCCCTTTCCCTTTTCCCCTTTCCTTTTCCTCCGTGACCTTAGATACCAACCTGGAACGGTATCCTCCGGGAGAGCAAGGTGTGGCACGTGGAATTTAGTTTTTTAGTTTTTTAGTTTCGCACTGGCGCCTTTTTCTTTCTCTTCCTGCCCCCTCGAGGGGCTCCCCTCGAGCCCCTTTAGTAGCGGATGCTGCTTGGCGTGCTCCCCGATGGGCTGACTTACTCACTGGCTTGACTGGATCGTCTTTTCATCGCTGTTGTCTCTTGTAATTTTTTTTTGGCGTTTCTTATACGGACGATTGCCTGCGGGCGATTTGTGAAAATGACAAAAAAGGTGGCCAAGATGACCAACATGGACCAAGGCAAGGACCATGCACAATTGCGGACAAAATTTGGCTCTTGGCTCGTGGCAGCGTCGCAGCCGTAGATTTTACTGCTGACCTTTTAGACCATTGTCGGTGTCGGTGTTGGTAGTGATGCAACGCAAAGGAGACGATGAAATGGAGAGGAAGACAAATTGTAAATTCAGGGCAACTTTGGACGAGGCTATGATACGACGTGTCAAATACGGAATGATTGAATGGAGGCAAAGGGGGCGACTCTGCGATGGCGATTGCGTTTGTGCTGGTCTAGATCTCTCACCATCGTACATCGTAAGATGCCGCGATGGACGTTGAGGCGATTGCCCCAGCAAAGGAGCAAACATTCCTAGCGTGTGATGTTGGTGAGAGCGTCAATTTCTGTTTTCTATTGACAGTGTCGCACAAACGTGCAACGAGCTCCAGCGCCAGCATGTGATATGACGAGCCAACAGAGAGCCAATGTACAAAACTATAAGGAGCCAAAACGAGCAACATGTTTATGACCTTCTCTCCTCGTAACGACGGGACGCAACATACGTAGGCAACATTTGTTTGTGCATGGCAAAATGGAACCTTTTCATACCTAAAATAAGTACTTTGTAGCTCCGGAGCCCGGAGCAACTAAGCAAAAAAGTGGAGATCGTCCCCGGAGCAACTTTTTATCAGTTAGTTGTTCGCCGTTCAACAATCAACAAGTCTACTTTTTTGTCGATAACTTTCTTTTTTTTCTTTTTTTTCTGCCTCAACGTCGACACGTCGTTGTCGATTGTGGCTGGTCGAGTTGATTCAAGCCCCCGCGTGGCCGACGGGTTAGACAGTGCTCGACAGGGGGTGTCTGACCAAGAAGACTGAGACGGCGTTTCCAAGAGAGACAGGCACATTCCCAGGGAGGTGATGGCTGAGAGTGACGGGGCCAGGTCAATGACAGGGAGGCAGCAAAGGACGGCAATCATGGATCCGGATGGCATGTAAAGAGGCAGGCAAACCAACAAGCAACGAAAGGAAACACAAAAAACATTTGCCGGCCACGCGTATGGTAAGTCAAGGCTACTATCTGAGAGGAAGTGAGGCGAGGGAGGGAGAGATACGGAGCCCGGAGAAGAGGTCGAAAAGGGAAATGAAAAAACGAATGGCAGTTGAGATAATCAATTCTTACTGAGTGAACAAAAAGAATGTCAAAGAGAACGTCGACCAAGGGCGAAGGAATGTTGAAAAAGAACAAGAGGAAAAAGACAAGACGACGTCAGAGACAGTCTACGAAGTAACTACACTCCTACGGACAGCGTATTCGTATCAGATCATGAGCTTGCATGAGTCGGCGATGGAAAAGGTCATCCCAAGTTGAGCGTGAGGGGGAAGGAAACGAATCATGTCTCCAGGTGTCTTGACGTTTATTGATGCGCGGCCGTCACAGCGCATCGGGTGCGCATCGGAAGCGCACCAGGATTGTCGCAGACACACACAAAATTTAAGCATGCGCAACACCGCTCGGGTGTTTGCTGCAAGAAAGCACTTTACTGGAGTCCGATCTTTCTCTCTTTATTTTTCACGTTGATGTTGCTGTTGTTGTTGTTAGTGCCCCGTGCTGAATAGCGTAATAGCGTAATAACGCCCCTGTATTATTACGTCGTTGGGCCAGACCAGACCCCTCCTCCATTCAGGCCCCAAACCAAACCAGGGGCAAGGCAAGCCAAGGCAAGGAAAAGACGATGCGCTTCTCCGGAGGATTAACGATTGACGGCCAACAAGATTGACGCCATCCTTTTTTCTCCCCGCTGACTGTCGCCATGTAACTCTGCAACTCTGTAACTCAGGATGCTCTTTTCATGGGGTTTCTTATCGCTTGTTTTGCAACTCTGTAACTGTAACTCTGCAACTCTTCCGTTCCCCGTTATTTCTTGCCCTTTTTTGTGAACTATGTATCCCCTCGTCTGAGAAAGTCAAAGAGCCGACCGTCAAACAATGACACTGACTGCACATCTGCTACTGCCAAGCTTTCCAGAGTGCTGCAGAGCCGCCCATTGCCGTGTTTCCCAACTTTTCCCCCCAAGTAATGTCTGTTCGCATATTGAGGCTCTCACCTTATTTGGAGGGGGTGTGAAGGCAATCTGAAGGCAATCTGAAGTCAATCCATCCCTCTTCCTTCTTTCCATCACGGAAACCTCAGACGGACTTGCCCGGCCAGCAGACTGGAGACCAGAGAAGAGACCAAAGGCCGGGGAGAGCCCAGGGGTCCCCCTTGTTGCAAAAGATTGTCCCTGAATTGCGACCGCACAGTCGTCTTGGATCGTATCGTACACATACTACAGACTCCAGGACGGAGTATTGTTTGTTGTTGTCTGCCACTGTGCGTCCAAACAGGACCAGCTTCGTTCCGGTCACCCCTGTCGTCCCAGCCTATGACAACCACGCCAAATACTCGAGACTGTCTTGTATTATGTGCCGCCGCACGTTGTCGTCTGGCGCCTGCCACCTGAACTGCCACCTGAACTTGCATTCTTTTCAAAGAGAGGCATGTGCACTTTTGCATTCTTTTTCGTCTGACAATGGGATGGCCTTGTCCATTGTCTGTCAATGTCACAGTAGACCGTCTTTTCCTCAAATGTCTTTCCTTTCTTTCTCTGCCACTTTCTGAGACACCACGGGCTTCTCGTTCAACCCGTCAACCCGTTCTCTTTTTTTTCCCGCCTAACGAGCGTGCTCATTCCAGAGACATTGCAGAGACATTAACCAAAACACAAGACGACCCTTTTGCCCTTCGCTCCTTCCATTTTGTCTCGTGCTGGCCCTCCCTCTCAAAGCAAATGGTGGGGTCGTTGTCGGACGGGTGTGGAAAGGGAAGCGGCGATCATATGAGATTAGCCTTTGTTTCTGGCATGCCCTGGGGTGTGCCTTCCTCAAAACCCTTGTTATTTTTAATTCCTTCCCTATGATTGCCAAATCTGCAATCTTGAGAGTCACGGCGTACTCCTTTTTTTTTTTTGGAGAGAGAGAGAGAGAGAGAGTTCTCAGTTCTACCTTCTCCCTTGTCGCACTTTGTCTTCCTTACCCTCCCGCCTTTTTTGAACCAAACTTTCCAAGTCGCACACCCTCCACCCCCAACAATGCATTTCTCTTTCCGATTGCACATTTTGCATTTCGCATGTTCCCAATGGGAAACGTGTGGCAGAACACGGAAACGGTCCACGCCGAAACAGCCCTGTCAGAAGTGCCCCCCCCCCCAATCGTGTGCAAGCAGTATTATCCCAACGTCAAACGTACGACGGAACACTCTCCGCCATTTCACTCCTCGTGTATCTTGATCGGATTTTATTTGGTGGATGTTGTATGTTGTGTCTCAACGCAGTAGCGCCTGTATGCAATGCAAAGCAGGCGCATCACCCTCTTGTCTTGTCCCGTAAAGGTGCCATTGTCACTAAAGACAAAAGTACTCCGTACACTGCTTTTGCGATGGAACTTGCTAGTCCTTTTTGTTGTCTTCACCGTTCCTCTCCTCCATACTTGGGGACAGTTTCGTCGTCATTTGTCACACGAGACTACGCCCGCTCGTGCAGATGTGCTATTGGTTTTGTGCAGGACGCTTGCGACAAGGGGACATTCCTCGACATTCCTTAAAAGATACGAAGTACGAAGTGCGGAGTATTTGCTCGCACTATTACCGACCACAAACGGATTCGTTCTCCGTTGTCCGTTGAATTGAAAAAAGGGAGAAAAAAAAGAAATAAGCACGATTTAGGTACAGGTCAAAGGGTGGATGCTCGGGATGCTCGCAACTTTGGGTCGCGCTAGTTGCAAAGGTCTCGTGGCTTTTAGTGTGCGAAATAGCCCCATTGCCATGCCGGCAGGCAATTCGGAGGCAGACAAGCCATCCTTTTCGCCTTCCACCAGATTACGTCGTACAGATACGGAGTACAGGCAGATACAGACACAGCTCAGCTTTCATTGTCCCACCTTCCTGCCTTCGAGCTGTTGCCGTCGATCCTAAGGGACGAAAGAAAGACGACGATTGTCTAACTTGATCTGTGCAAACCTCTTCAATCTCTTGGCCTTTTTTGGTCATCTCCGTTGATGTCTCCGTATCGGCCGCCGTCCGTCAGCTGTCGTCCGCATTGTTCATGTCTTTGACAATTGCATTTCGTACGAGAGAGAGAGAGAGAAACAGCCTAGTCTGTACGACGTATAGCCTCTGTCTCGTCTGTCTTACCAATAGACTCTCCAATAAACTGCCGAGAGCGTTCCGGGTGGCAACGACAAGCGACGCCAATCCAGGGCGACAACAAAGTGCATAAGAATTCCAAAAAACACGAATGCAAGTGTGCTCTTTAGACCGGCCATCCCCAGCCTAGCCAAGCATAATGTGGACGAACCATATCGTGGGAGAAACGTATGAGGAAGTTTGGTGTGGGAGTTTGGGGTTTTGCGGTGTGGGCAGTCTGGGGGTGACGGCCTCCAAAAGAAAGTCACAAAAGTAAAATAAAAAATAAGAAAAGCCGGACAGAAAAGAAAAGAATAGGTCACGGGCCAAAGAAACGATCAAGATCTGACAATCGCCACAGATCAAGAGTGTTCTGGAACAACGATAAGTAGCAAAAGGCGCTGAGACGACCAAGACGACCAAGACGACCAAGAGGCTCAAAACAAGCGCCCAGAATGACGAGAGCCACACAAGACACACAAGACACTTCAACCTCGACCTGGGGCAAAAAGAGCCGGACGGCATAAGATCCGCCTGACAATCCGGTCACAGCCTTGGACGTGGTGGGCTCACTGTTGCTGAGTTGGTGCAGCCTTTTTGTGTGGTGAAGGCTGTCTCCTCAGTATTTTCTGTCCCTCCTGCCATCCTTCTGTTCGAACGGCCGTCTCAAGTCTGGACATCCGTTCTCCGTGCCCTCGACGTCAAAAGGGGGGGGGAGTTTTGCTTTTGGCTGTTTTGTTTGGGAACAGGGGGGGTCACAGAAAGAAGCGAAGCGAACAGGGGTGTGGAGAGTGGGGGCGTGCACTGCAGCAGCAGCATGTGCTTGCCGGCCACAGCACGCACAGCACTGTTGCACTGTACTCCGTACGACGTACTCTGTAGCACATGTAGGGCGATGTCACTTTTGTGCGACGCCCCGCACAAAAAGTACCACCACACGGCCGCCAGCGTTTCCTTGTCCCCTTTTCCCTCAATCTCTCTTTCCCCCCGATGCACAGTGGTGGTCAGTGAGCTTTTTTGACTGGATGGTCCGTGACGTCGCGACGGGGGTTCTTGCGCACGACAGACGACACAGACTGTACTGCCATCTCATCTGCAAAATCTGATGACAGGAGACAAGACGCAAATAACAGACAGACGAAAAAAAACGAGATGACTCTAAAATAGATTTAACAAAAAAAAGCTGCCATCATCTGCCGCCGGTGTATATTCACATCGTGTCACACTCATACTTTGTACACATCACACCACGCACAAAATACGAATTGTAAAATACACAACACAAAAAGGAAACACAAAAACTAAAACTACGGCGTCGAGTTAGTTTGTTGCCCTTCCAGGAAGAAAGAGGCGTCGTGCGGATGAGGCGTCCGACAATTGGGATCTTGTGGAATTTCCCGGGACTTTGGGGTACTTTGGTACAAGGCACCAGCCAACGGTCAAAAAAAACGGCGTGATACTTGTACGGTGTCGTGCTTTTGCTGCAATTGTGTTCTGCGATTTGTACACATAATGAGAACATACTTGTGTAGACTCCGGCTTCCGGCTTCATCGACCTCCGGCTGGCTGCATCATTGCCAACAGCCTACGAGGCACGAAGCAGTACTTCGTAGCGCTGGGGAATAATTGAATTGCAGGGGGGAATAAGGCGCACAAAAGCAAAAGTGCTCCAAAAGCCCCGAAAAGCTGTCCCCAAAAAAGAAGGCAAAAAGAAAAGGAAAGAATAAAAAACGGAGAATAAACCAGGGTGGCCCGAAACACGCGCCAGGCTGCAAAAGGAAACAAGGGCAGAAGCGCGCGAGAGAGAACACGTCTAACTGCCTGAGGGAAAGTGCTTTCTGCGTCTTCTTCTTCTTCTTCGACATCCCATAGTAGCGTGCCCTGGATGTATCTTTTGCCATCGCGCCCTTTCCCTTTTTTTTTTTGTCATCATCTCGGATTCCCATCGGAGTGGTTTGGCTAGTGCTAGCGGGCCTCAACTGGTTGCCGGCCACCGAGTCCGTCTTTGTGTCGTCTCCATCGGGGTCCTTAAAGGTTCCTTCTCTCCTTGTTTGCTAGCATCGCGACTTTCCTCTACTTCTATGCCATCTTTGTCGTCTGCCTGTTAACCGTCTGCCCTCGTGGTTGAATCGAGGTTAAGCTCCCGCCTTTCCCCCCTTTCAGCCACCTTTCTTTTCCAAATACTCTACTGTGTCGTGTGTGCACATTCCCATTTCTCGCGTTCGTATCGGCTGCTCAACTGGCATTGGCAGACGTAACTGGCGTAACTGGTGGCACTTTCCCGCCACCCGCGTGCGTCGTCCCGTTTGTAATAGGTCCTACTTTCATACACAGCTACATGGCATCTTCCGTCGTATCTGTCATCGCTCGTATCCTGCCCGGATCTTCTGAGCTTGGAGCTTGGTCGCTCCTGCCGTCGTATTTGACATCTGCCTCCGTGATGGGGACCCCCATGTTTCTGGATCGAGCGTCCCCCGGTGGCAGATGGCAGTTGCAAAGAGTTTCCGAGTTAAAAAAAAAAAATGCTCGAGCTCTCCTTCCCTTCCTTGCAGCCTGGCCTGGCCTGGCCTGGCCTGGCCTGAGCCTGGTCGCTCCTTCCCTGTTCCGAGCGCAGAAATACAGAAACATCAGAAACCGCAAAATGAAGAAAGAGCAGACACGGTCGCACCTGCCTCCTGCGTTCTCTCTGCCGGATGTGTGTGCATCCTTTTTCCCCTGGTCGTCATGCCCCTGTCTCCCTTCTGCATCATTTTCTCTCTTTTTCTTTCCACCTTCTTTCTGCTTCCTCGCCCTCTTGACCGGATCAGCACCTGCTTTCGCCTTTACCTTTGCCTCTCCGAGTCCAACTCCAACTCTAACTCCAAACATCCCTGGTCCGCAACAGACGCCAGGGCCAAATACGCCCCTCTACGGAGTGGAAAGAGAGAAAGTCTTCAAGGAGACAGCCTCCCTCCCCAACGCAAACGCAAACGCACACACCCCTCCTCTCAACTCAAGGGCAGACACCCAGCAGAACACCCAGAAGCAGACCTTGTACACACCCCAGGGCACTCTCGGGTCGGACCCACACATATTTTGTGACAGATGGGCTCCGCTGGCCGCACATCGCCTAGGGGATCAACGGTGTGGGTTTTGGGGGTGTGAAAAAGAAAGAAAAGACAGCCAGGGGGGCGTGCACGACACTGGAGACACACTGGCGTTCGCCCCAGTCCACCGTCCACCATCCACCGGCCTAGCTCCAAAAAAAGCTCCAAAAAAGAACGGCCCAGTGCTAAAGACGCCAGCCAAAAAAAAAAAGAGACCCAGCAGAAGACCCAGAAGGACCCCCTGGAGAACGGAGGACGGAGTACCACCTGGTCCCTGCACTTGCACCTGGGAACAAGAAGAATGAAAGCGTGCAAGCGTTCAAGCGTGCTCTCGCTTGCTGTCTTCCTGGTCTAACACCCCAACACACTCCAACACACCCAGCATACCTTGTTCTTCGACTCCCGAGTGTCGATGCAAACTTATAAGATTCCCGCCCCTCCCCTCCACTTCCCCCTTCTTGTTTTCTTTCCCTCCTCTCTTTTTTCTTTTCCCTTGTTCGAATCATTCTTATATCTTTCTATGATCTCGATCTTCAGAAAACAAACTTAACAACAACAAGATATATCTACTACTACTATTACAACAAACTACAACAACATCCCAGCTGGTTCTTGGTTTAATATTTATTACCTACTTCCTCGACATCTCTTCGACTCGAACTCTTAATTCTCGCCAACTTCATATTCTCACAGTCTTCCCACCATATTCGATATCTACCAGCCACATTCACCATAATTCCTTAATACCTATTTCTCTCACTCCTCCCCTTTTTCACATCACCCATCACACACAGTACAACATGGCAGCCGGTCTGTTGTCGAACCCCTACGCTGGGCAGGCGAGCCTCTCGCACAACGTCTCCCACGTCTCGCAGTACGCCTCATATCCCAGCCAGATGCAGCAGCAGCAGCAACAACCACAAGGCCCTCCCTCGCCGCCTATGGACGACACCAAGTGCTCTCTGCCTTCCATCTCCAACCTGCTTGACCTAGCCGACCAGGGCTCGCCCACCTCCGAGACCTCGCCCCAGTCCCAGCAGATGCAGCAGCAGTCCTCACAACAACATCTGCAGCAGCAGGTCCTGCAGCAGGAGTTCTCTTTCAATGGTAAGCATCTGAGCATTTTCTTTACTTGTTTCTCTCTCACGAACTCTTCTCTAACACAGTAAACAGCCTCCTCCCGGCCAAGCACACGGCCCAACTCTTCACACTACAGCAACAACCCCATGAGCCTGCGCGGCGGTGTTCTGCCGCCTACGCCGCCCATGATCTCCGAGGCCAGCTTCGGCAACGGCTACGACTCGCCCTCGACCAAGTCCGTTAACCAGCTGCCTCACTCCGTTGCCGCTGCCGCCATTGCTGCTGCCGCTGCCACCAACAACTACTACTTTGAGGCCACACCACCACCGCAGCAGCCCTTCAGCCACGAGTCTGCAACTTCTGAGCCTCGCCACTCCTCGCAGCCTCCCAGCTCTCACCCTTCGCAGTACCAGTCGCCAGCACAGTCGCACTCTTCGCACTCCTCATCACAATCGCAGCACATCCACCACCAGCCGCAGCCTCAGCGCAGCATCTCCATGCACGCCACGACTTCGTACGGTGCTCCCTCTTACTCCGCCCAAACCTCCTACCTGAGCCAGTCACCCGCCGCCGCTGCCATGTACTACCCGGCCATGCAGCAGCCGACACCACCGCCTCAGCAGTCCGTCCAGGCACCGCAGCCGCAGCAACTCGGTGGCATGTACTACCAGCGCCCTCTGCCGCAGGTTGGTGCCAGTACCTTCCCGCCGATGCACCACGCCCACCACGCACACCACCCGCACCACCAGCCCTCGCCGTGGCAGCACCACCACTACATCTCGCCCTCGGCTGCTGCTGCTTTCCCCCAGTCCCAGGACCGCTACATTTGCCCGACCTGCAACAAGGCCTTCTCCCGGCCGAGCTCGCTGCGCATTCACAGCCACTCGCACACTGGTGAGAAGCCCTTCAAGTGCCCTCACCAGGGCTGCGGCAAGGCCTTTAGCGTGCGCAGCAACATGAAGCGCCACGAGCGCGGCTGCCACAACTTTGACAGTGGAAACTAGATTTTATTTCAAGTTCCTTCTGTGATCTACTTTCCTATGTCTTTGATTTACGTCTTTTTTTACTGCAAGCGATTTCTTTACTGTCAACTGGGTTTCCTATCTGGAGGAACAAAAATACCGGGGTTCTTTGTCTTTTTCTTCACAACCTTTTAGAATTAAAACGTTTTCCTATCTATTGGGATTGGGATTGGGCTGTCTATTTTAACGTTTTCCTGGGAAATGGGTCTTGGGTCTTGGGGTTGGGTTTTTTTTTTCTTCCACTTTATTACTACCCGGTACAATCGTTACAAATATCGGACACGGGGGAAAATGCAAACAAAAAGCTTTTGCCTTCTTTTACAACTACTCTTCTTTTCTTCTTATTTCATTGTGTCTTACATGGCGAACCATGGGCGGTGTTACAAAAAGAGAGAAACCATTCTGGGAAACGGCGCTCGGAAGGAGGGGCGAACACACAACAAGAAAGACTGAAAGGAAGTCTTTTTTTCCGCAGCGTTTGCTTTTTACAGTTCAGATACCACAATACCAATACCAATACCATGTTTTATTTTACAGAAACGTCATAATTGTTTTCTCCCTTTACAATCAAAATACCGAACATTCTTTCAAATTTTCAAATATTCCCGACGTTGATATCCCGTTTTTCTACTTTCTGATGGGTTATTTGCATTCACCCTTGACTCGTAAAAGGGATACGACATATGAATGTAGTGGTGTACTGTGGGTGAATGCATTAGGAGCAAGAATCAAAGAAAGATGTGGAAGAAGACGATAGACAAAAAGAAGAAGAAGAAAAAAGAAGAAAAACAGGAGGGGGCGGCTTTAACCCACCGCCCATTGTCAAGCCTCGTCGAGCTGTTGTATGGAGTACACGAGCTGACGAGTCTCTTGCCGCGCTTGTATTTTTCGTGTGCGCTCTTATACGTCGTATGCACGTCGGACAAGAGACAGCGAGAACAGCGAGACAAGAGCGAGCCTCGTTTCTCACTTCTGTATACCCCCGCCTCTCTCTACAGAGTACATTTTGCGTGTACTTGGTTGCCAATAAGCGCGGAAAGCGGCCGAGTCAAGCGAGGAGTGAGACGACGGCCAAAAAAGTAAACGTGAATAAAAGGGGAAACCATGTCGGCGGGGACGTGTCGGCCAGTTGGTTGACTTGACTGGTTCCCTTCAATAGGATCATAACCTTTATTGTCTTGTCCCTGTTTTCTTGGCCTTTCTTTTCCTTTTTTCTCGGTTCAGCCCCCTTTGAATCCTGCCACCTCCCCCGCGGTGAGTTCTTTATTTTACGAACCACGCCAAAATCCTTGTGGCTTTTGTTCTCCCCATTCTTTCTCCCCCAGACTCTTGCACATTGGGGGCCGTTCCTTCTTCCCCCTCATTCGCTAGAATACTTCGTAAAGAAGGGGTAGGGGAGAATGAAAAAATATCGCTCCCGCCTTAGCGAACGATGAAAGAGATGCCCAATTGAGACACAAAGAAGAAGCGTTTTCTTAAACGATACTCCATAGAGGCTGCAGTTCAGGGATATGCTTGACTCGTGAGGGCGTCCTTTTCAACAGGCAAACCCCCGTACTTTTTGGTGTGCCCGTGTAGAGCAGAAAAAATCATAAATGTAAACGTCGACTAAAGTAGAGGAAAATCCCCCATGTTTGGGCTGTTGTTTTTCTATTCTTTCAGGGGACTTGTATTGCTTTTGTTGGGGGGGGGGGGCAAATATCCAACGGGCAAAAAAAAAAAAAAAAAAAAAGGACACCACACAATAGGACAAGAGCCTTTGGAACTAAGAAAAAAGACCCCATATTGTCGTAAGCCACCCCCAGGAAAAGGTCCCCGGAATTTTCACGATGTGATGCTAAGCTTAAACGGCGAGGACTAAAGCTGTGGACTTGTCTCTTGTGCAGTGGGACAGAGCAAAAAAAAGAGTGGACTTTGTTGGTACGGAGGAATTACATAGTATGCGTCGTTCTTCTCATCCGCGTTTTTCTGTTTCTGTCGTTCGTGCCTGCGTAGTTTTGTTCTCCAATTTTTTTGGGAGAGAGTCTGTGACTTCTTTTGCCCGATGGCCCTTTCCCCTTTTCTGTTTTGATTTTTGTCCGCTTTCCCCTCAGAACACCCCGAGACGGGCGACTGCAAAAAGGAGGCCGTTGTCGAACGGGCTCGCATCGACTTGACTCGAGTCGCATACAAGTGCATTGCAGTTCCGAGTTGGTTTCCGAGAGTGGAAAAGAAAGTGCTGTCGATCGCAACCCTGTAGCGAGCCCCTCCAATATGGGTGTATATTACATTTACACTTACATACGGTATGGTATGTACTGCCCCTGGAGGGCTGCATCGATACCCTTTTACACCGTCTCTTTTCTATACTTTTGACCCCAGCGCTAACTGTTTCCCAACCGACGTCATGCAACAGAAGAAAGAAGACAAGAAAGAAACAAAGCACACTACACCAGAACAAGAACAGAAACATGCCAAACAAACGAAACAAGAGGAAAAAAAGACACAACAAAAAACAACGGTGCGTTTGTCGATCCTTTTCTTTTCTAGCGGACAGAGGAAGAAGTCTTTTCCAGTATTGGGTAGAATTTATTGTTTGTTCGGTTGATTCTGTTGGGGATGTTATTATGTTCTCTCTTCTTACGAGGTCGTGAATTTGTTTGTGTGCTTCGTTATTCTATTAACGCCATCTTTTTTTCGGTGTTGTTTTTTTACAGTCACTCTCCCTTGTATCGACCGGCCTTAAATTACAAGATACTCGTAATACTCCCCAAAGATGATAATGCTGTCCCAGTCGGGGCATCTCTTTGTCCCTAGCAAAGGAACTAACGAGAGTAGGTACCTTTGAATGGCTCACCTCGCTCGCCTATGGAAAAGTACCTTACAAACCCGTCTGTTTGCAAAAAAAGGGCGCGGAATATTCCTTTACCAAAAACTGTGAGAGCTTAAGCAGTCGCCGACCTACACAACCTACAACTGCCCACTACACCCACAACCATCCGTACTTTTTTCTTTTATGGTCTGGGGATGCGTAATGCCGTAGTACTTTTTGTGCACGTTGGCGGTCCCTTGTTGTCGATTGTTGTCGATTAATGCATTTCCCCAGTGTGAGTGGTGTGTTGAAATGGTTGCACCCTTATTAATTCCGCGTTTTTTTGCGATGGATGCTTCCGTTTTGTTCACAGGCCTTTGGGACAAAGATATGCACATATACGACATAATAATACTAATCGGGGCGCAAGGTGAAATTGAGGTTAAAGTGAGGCAAAGCTTGCTGTCTGTTGTCAGTTGTCTGTTGCTGTCGGCAGCTTGATGGTCTTTAAAGAACTTTTGTTGCATTCCGGGTCTTTTTTCGTCGTGTTTCGTTACTCTTGTTATTCGTTGACGACAGCCGGCATAAAAGAACGCACGACATCCGCTATCCGTTCGAGATCTGGTCTCTGATCAATGACGATATAACACCAACGTCCTTTATTTATTTTTTTTTTATTTTTTTTATTAAAATGTGTTGTCGGTGTCTTTCTTATTGTCCTTTTTGCCAACTTTATTTTTCGCAGTAAAATTCCGATACATGTCTCAACAAGTGTCGGTATCAGATCGAGATGCAAATGCACAACCTTCCAACTTTCACGAGTGATATTGCACACCTTCTTCCCTCTTACACACCCATCCCTTGCGTCCGAGCGTTGTGAAATTGTATCGTGGTGCGGGCTCTTGTCTCAATTGTACGTGAGCATTCGCCGTCCTTTTCTTCACCGAGCAGGCTGGTCGTGTTTCTGGTTATTCCCGGTTACCGTGTGGCTGGCATGTGCAATACAAGACGGCGTCCCGCGTTGTCTTAGACTCTCGTCCGCGTACCGCGTATTTACTCTCAAGAGGACGTCGTCGTTCTCACATACATGCAATGCTAATGCAATGCACCTCATCTAAACCTCGTCTCGCCCTTTCTTGTTATTTGTCTTGGTCCTGCTATTTGTTTTTCCATTTGCGGCTTCCCTCTCACCCAAAGACAAGGCAAGCCCCCCAAAAAGGAGGACCGAAGCCATGACCAAAAGAAGAAAACGAGGACGCCAAAGAATCCGAGTCCGTGGGAAAACGCCACAAAAAAAGAAGAAAAAAAAACAGTGACCCGCGATTCAAGAAGATGAAATAAAGAGTAGAAAAACAAAGACACATACTATTCAAAAGACAAGAAATGCCAAATCTCTGCTCAATCCCAAAGATTTACAGCGGGACGCACGGAGTGTTGCAAGAATCCGGACATTTGGTAGTTCAGGGTTCCCTTTCTTTCTTTTTTTTTTTTTTTTTTTTTTTTTTTTTTTTGGTGTGTGTGTGTGTATTTGCTTGTGAATGCGTCCTCTCCTTCCTTTTCCTACCTTGGGATGACTGTATGAGTGGAAAAAGGGAAGCGACTTGTGCACACAATACAGCATGCTTTGCATGTACGAGTATGTATAAGAAGGGCGGTGAAAGGGCCCCAACACATCTCGCCGCGACAAGACACCTTTTTTGTTCTCGCCAATCTCGTTTGGGGCGCGCCATCGTCTCACGGGCCCCAACAAGAGTTGTTCTCGTTCAAAGAATGTACCGCATCTGTTGAAAGAAACGGGGAATTTGGAGATGTCTCCCATTCTATCGTCTGGCAGAAAGGCCATCCTGGTGTCCCTTTCATCTGCATCCGACATGCGAAGATGGTGTCGAGCCTGGAGCCGACGAAAGAGATACAGAGAGAAAGAGAAAACAACGCATCCAAGACGGTGTCAGTGCCAGTATGGCCTGCAAGTAGATCTGCTTTGTACACGCACGGTCGTTGGTCCGGAAGCCAGTCCGTTTCCAAAGGGTGGATTCAGCGAATTAAGGTCTGGCATGGACTCTTTTTGTGTGGGTGTTTTAGTTTGTTCTAGCCTGGCTCCAGCGCCAGCCGAAGAGAGGCTGGGGAGAGACGAGAAGGGGCGGTGGGAAAGAAAGCAAGTACTTTGCTTAAGCTTCGACGAACTTGTTATGCAAATGGAACATATTGGCTCTCATTTAGCACCCGAGGCAACCCTTTTTTTGTCCATTTGCATTTTCTAGCCCTTCCAGCCCTGCGGTAAGGTAGCACTTTCGTCATTTTCGATCTTGGATCTTTGACGGCGTTTTTTTTTTCTTCTTTCGCTCGTGTTGGTTTTCATCCTTGGCTCTTCTCTATTTCTTCCTTTTTATTCCCATGAAGCGGACTCGCTGTCCGCCGTCTACTGCTGAGAAAGATATCTCGAAACGGCCGCCTTGTCTGTTGGTTCGAGAAGACGAAGAGGAAGAAGGAAGAAAAAAGGTGGAGGGTCGGGGAGCTAAAGATATTGAAAGCAACCAAGGGCAGCTCGGGCAGCTCCTCCTCTTGCGAGGTGTGACATAATTAGTTTTGCGAGGTGTGCGAGCCTTTCTTTCTTCTTTCTTTCGAGGGATATGTATTTCTCGCAAGAGGATAAATATATGAAGAAAACAAAGGCGTTCCACGAAACATCCCTAAGCTACTGATTTCGCGTGCCTCGGCCTACTGATGCATCGGCGTGCCGTTGGGTGCCATGATTCAATATTCAATATTGTAGTGTCATGCAATTTGTAGTTTTGGGGGGGGGAAATGGTTGCCTTGCAGCCTTCCTCCTCTTTTCTTGGAGAGGACTCATGTCGCGTGTCTCACGATCCCCACGCCCGCGTTCTTTTGCCTTGGCGATGGCTCATGCACACACACACACACACACACACACACACACACACACACCTCAAAAAAGCCTTTTTGGGGTGACGTTAAACAAGAAATGTGCTTGGCAGAAACAAGGCAGAGAGACAGTGAGAGCTCATGGAATATTTAGTTCGGTAGGACGGAGCCGAGTTGTTGTTGGTGGTGGCGGGATGGGAAAGGTCAACCGACAAAGAAAGAGAAAAAATAATAAAAGAGGAATAGCAAATGGTAGCAAGTACGGAGTATTCCGTAGCAAATAGCAAATAGCAAAAGGGAGAGAGGACGGAAGATTGGCGATGCACCAACATCTTGTCTGTTGGAGGCTTTCTGCAGGCTTTTTTGGGGGCTTTTGGCTGCTTGTTGGTGCCACGTCGGACAAATCCCCCATTTCAAAGATAAATTAAACGAAATGAATGCCACATCCGGCGTGCTGGGTCCTCCTCCCTTTCCTCCTCGACCTCTTCCTCGTTCAGAACGACCTGCCTTGTTCGTAATCAGGCCGTGCCGGCTGGCCAGTACACGGTATCTGTTGGTTTTGTTGGTTCTGCTGGTGGTGGACGACGTAATTTGTTTCTCCGAATGTTGTACCACAAAGCAACGGGGACCGGGGAATACCGTTTCGCTGCAGTTGCCAGTGCACGCCTGGTGCGCAAAGTGCGCCTCCTGTGTCTGTTGGCGCTAGGGCAATAAGACAGCACAAGAGCACACGAGCACACAAGCACACAAGAGCACAACGGCCTCGAGTCCCTTTCTCCTGAAGACCCTGCCCATCTCAAAGTACCTCGAGAGTATGTATTAACGCGGGCATATATTCGAGAGGATTTTTTGTCACGGATCAGCTGCCAGAACGGGCAAGATATACAACGGAGCATGTACTTGTCTTCTTGTCTTCTTGTCAAGATGTATTTTTGGTCGGGAAGTCGGCGGCGCATCAGGGAAATCGGAAGCATCGATCCAATAAGGCGTTACAGCATAGCAAACAGCAATGGATATCGCTACCGCCTGTTGTCGATGCAGTTCCGGAGCCGCAAAGCGCGTATACGTGTTTATTTTGCAAAAGGCCAAAGCCCAGCAAGGTAGATGCTTCGTTCCAAGAGAATAGATTGAGAATCGAGACCGGCTCGGGCTTCGCAAATACATTGGCTTTGCTGGGTATAGATCAAGATGGCGCAGGTTGACTCGAGACGGGCGAACAATGAGAGTTGCGGAGGGAGGGGGTATTTTCCACTTTGCTGTCCTCTGCTGTCTCTCCTTTCCCCTTTCCTCTCTACTAAGTATTTCGTCTTGTCATGATCGCTTGTGGTGTGCTGCCTGCCATAGGCTCGTTTTGTTTAACCGGAGCCAAGCCCAAACGTCACCCCCAAAGAAACTGTCAATCTTTGTGTAAATGGTTGCAATGTAAGGCTTCGGCTCCGAACCCTCATCATTCTCGACCACCTCCTTTTCGGTCTTACTCCGTCGTTTCTTAGGCTTCTTGTTCTCGACCTTTGATGGGCAATCTGCTTGACTTCTTTTGTCGTCTGCCCCTCTTTTCCCCCCGTCTTGGCCGCCGCGGACTTCGGAACAACCCCGTCGCCATCTTTCTTTTCTTTTCTTTTCTTCTTTATCTTGTTCCTGCTTGTCTTTCTTGGGGCTGCATTGGTCGCCTTGGTATGCACTTGTGCTATCTATTATCCCCCCCCCCCCCATATTGCCTATTTCCCCCCTTTCCCTCTTTCACATTGGTTTTCGTAGTGGCTTGGCTAGCATACCATCGGTGGCCTCTGTACGGAATATTCTGTATGTTCTCTTCTTTTTCTTCACCGCAAGATGCAACTCTTGACTCGTGGCACGAGAACGACAACACAGAGTGACACAATGCCAGCCCTCCCCAGCCTCCGTAGCGCAAGTGACAAGGGGGGTGGGACATTACTCGTGTAAGTGGTAGTGCCCTGTGTGCCCTGTTTTTTTGGTCCCCTTCGGGGACCACCTCGGGGTGCCGTATTGCAGTGGATTGTTTGGTTGTCGAAGCATGGCTAGAACCGTGTTTCAACTTTTCCTGATGCATGTCTTAGACAAAGAAGGTGTCCCGGTCGGGAAGAAAATTGAGCCCAAGCCCATGAGCCCATGAGCCCATGAGACCCATGAGGTCAGAGGGTTCAGTTTGGGCGTCGGAACAGCAAAAGAATAAACGAATAAGGAAGCACAAAAGAAAGCAGAGAGGAAGAACAAAGGCAGCAGGGAAGTGTAATTTCCCCGGTGGTGTGGTTGGCAAGGATGGCAAAACCCGATGTCCACCGATCGAGTGTGGACAGGCAAATTACTGCCACTCTTGGTCTCTTGCCTGAAGGCAAAAAAGGCGAATATCGAGGTGTTGTAGACGTCAAAAGGTGTACAAAATGTGCACGATGGCAAGAATGACGCAGGCCGTCTCCATTGTGGCCCATATACGGAATACACGCCCCCTTTCTTATTGTTTTTTTTTTTCCACTGGGCAAATACACGTATATTTTCTCTCGCATGAAATATGGGGATTCGCAGGCAAACATCCGTATTTGGGCCACATGATGTCGTGTCGCCCATGGAATTGCCGTTGCAATACGAGCATTGGGCTAGCTGAAAGATGGGCAGCCTCATGGCAAATTCGTCGATTTGCCTCGCTCAGTTTCTGAAACAAGCTGCCACCTGCAAACTCCAGATCAGTGCCTGGCGGGTGAGGAACCGCTTCCACCCCGAGTGCCCCTCTGGGGTGGCCACTCTGCCACTCAAAGTGCCCTCGGTGGCCTAAAAACACGAGGCAAAAAGGAGCCCCCAGCGGAAGAGCGACTGCTGATCGCCCGTGATCAACCCCAGGTTTTGTGCCCCTGTTGTTAGTCGAACGTTGTGGGTTTGATGTTTGGTGGATGTTTGTGGGCACTTTTTTTGTGCGTTCCTTGAATTTTGGAGGTTTTGTGACCAGAACGTCGTACTACTTGCACTAAATTGTTCGCTTTCCCCAAACAAGAACGCCAGAAAAAGGCAAAGCGGTTGTTTGTGCCAGGTTTGAGGTACAAGCTTGAAGCTGTAAACTAGGGTGAGACGGCGTGTACCCTTTACTTGCACAAGTATAGTTCGTGATGGACATTGATACACAAACGCCGTGCAACCGTCTACCCGTCCGTTGAACCAATCAGTCCCAGAACCCGTTTTTGGTGAATTTCTGGCTTTCATTTGTTTCTTTGGGGCATTGGAGAACAGACAAAACTCCAATATTGAGATGCCTGTTCCTTGCAAGTGTGCCAAGCAAATAACAAGTTGAAGGGACGGGATGTGCAGAGATGCGAATCTGGAATTCCAGGTCCAATAGTCAGATACTGAGTACGCTTGTGAATCGAGCAAGGCTCTCAGTTCGGAATAGGTCGTCTCGTTGTCAGGCTGTCAGGGTCGTTGAAAGCGGCTATCGAGGGCGCGAATGGCGGTGAGCGAGATTCAATCTTGTTAGCCTGCCTGCCGGCTTGTTGGCTTGTCGGCCGGCATCGTCAAAAAATACCTTGAGATGCAGAGTGATGTGATGTGATGTGATGTGATGCGAGCCGCCTACTTGTTTGGGTCTGGTGAAACAGCCCACAAGATGGGAAGGTCAGCACACAATCGAATGTATCAGGATACATTAGGATACTGCAGTCAAAAATCACGAGAGACCACGAAAAGCACAAGAAGAATCTCCTTTAGCCACACCGAGAGGCGTGATTCAAAAAAATTCTGCAGGCCGGACTCCAGTGAGAAGACGAAAAACGGATGGAAGAGGAAGGCACACAACGCAAGCTCGCAAGCAAACTGATATCGAAATAGATAAAAGTTGTATTCGTAAGTCAGCCAAGTCCACCGGGGGGCCCGCTCGGGTCGACCAGCCAGAACGGGGCAAAGATGATTCCAGGAGCGTGGGCAAGGAACGAAAAAGCGGGCAAAGTTTCGAAAGGCTGAACTGGGTAAAAAGGAAGCCAGTGGACGTTCTGGAGATGAAAGAAATGCCATCAAAGGGCAGTTGAGGGCACAAAATGGCACAAAATGGCACAAAATGGCACAAAAGGGGCACCAGATTGCCGCGGGCAATTGTCGATAGGCAGTTGATGGCAGAAAGGAAGCAACAAAGGCAGAAAAAAGAAGCCAAACTCACCTCGACAAAAGCACATCCTGGAAAGGTCCACTTCACAAGTGGCACACCCCCTTCCTAAACCCTTCCTAACTCTTCATAACCCCCAAACCAAGAGGGCGATCCTCCCTTGCCTCGTGCGGATCCCGTTACCCATGTTTCGTTTGGTGTATTTTTGGGTTCGATGGCGGTGGATTGGCGGTGGGATGGCTGAAAAGTGTGGGTGGTTTGGCATGGTATTGGCATGGTTGGTGGCAGTTGTGTCAGTTTTCACATTTTGTGGTGATTTCCTTTTCTGATTCGATGGCCTTCACCCCTGTGTGTGCCTTCCTCTTTTTTTTTTTTTTTTTTGCTTGCCGTAGTGCTTTCTGTTGGTTTCACAGCTCTCTCATCGCTCCTTCCTCTTAGCACTCGCCGCCTTCCCTTTGACTCCCCCACTTTAACTTTTGTGGTGACCACTCGCATTTTCTCCTGTCGCTAGCGTGGTGAGCGTGGCTTCTCTCTTTCCTTTTTTTTTTCTTCGTTTGCTCGGAGGCTCGTTGGTTTGTTGGCCCGTTGGTTGCTCTTTCTTTCTTAGATTTTCTTTAGATTTTATTGGATTTTCTTAGGCTTCTTAGGTCCTGCCGTCGACGCAATGATCCACCAGCGGTTGTCGATCATGGAGCTACCGGCGCTTGGGGACCAGGCCCCAGGCGAAATAAAAGAGAAAGAAGGAAAGAAAGAAACTTGTGTTCTCTGAAGGCAAGTGAACAGGCTAGAGACCAAAGAGAATCGGCTCACGGCCGACCGCCCGAAACGCAAAAGCTTCCGTGTGTTCGGTCTCCATATGAACAAAGCCCGATTCGCTGTGCACGCGACACAAGGAAAGAGCGATGCATTCTCCCAGTGTCACTAGCTATCAAAGGAAGGAAGGGAGGAGTCAAATAGGAAGAGCCGGAAGGAGCATTGGACAAGATTTTAGAGAAGCAAAATATCAACATTTAAAAAAAAAAAAAAAAAAAAAAAAAAAGAAAAGAAAAGAAAGAGACCGTATTTTTTCTATTATTTGAAGTATATCATTTCTGTTCAAGTACTGCATACGACATCCATTTTATGCAGGCACCAGTCGGATCGATGTCCGATGCAGAATGAAGGGTTGATTTTGCCCGCTGTAAAAGAATATGGCCTCCTGCAGCCATTGTGCATCATCATATCCCGGTTTTTTTCGCTTGTATCGTTCCCCCTCAGCTCTTTCAAGCGTTTTGCCTTTGTCCATCGTGTCCAGTGCAGTGCAGTGCGTTGCATGCAGGCCAAGCTAGAGTGGGCGCTGCATGGCCATCTGAGCCATCGTATGCACGATGTGCACACATGCATGCAATTATTCATGTGTCTTCTGAGGATCTCACTCCTCGTAAAAAGGGAATTGGAGGCACGTTGTGCTCGTCGACTTATTCGCGCCAGAAACAGTTTAGGCAGGAGCGATGCCCAGACCATATGCCCAGACCACGAGAACAGCCGGCATCTGCGACTGTCAACACGCTGTCAACTGACAATTGACATTCAGCACAGCATACGTCGTAGACAGCACATATTGGCCACAAGACGATCGCCATCCCGCCCCTTCCAGCATCGTTGCAAGGATCTGGTCAGGCGCCGGGAGGATCTTTAAGCTATTGCTCAAAACGGGTATGCATTTCGTGGCCGTGCAGGGGGCAAGTTGAAGTCTCAAAGGCAGATGCATAGGCCCCGGACTGACAGCCTGACAGGCCTGGACACTGACAGGATAGAGACACGCAACACGTTACAGAGCCGTAGCCACTCAGCCACTGTAGCTCTGTGTTCGTGAGCAAAACAAGTGCTCGCTGTGCACCTGCCGTTCAGAGACTTTTTGTCGCCCGTTGGCACCTGCCTGACCCTCCGATTTCGCCGTTGGTTCGCTCTTGCCATTCGGAATCGCATCCCGACAAAGGGGGCAAGAACGCTGAGAAATAGGGCAGTCACGATGCACTCAATGCAAGAAAGGCCACCTGCCGTTTTATGCAGCAAAACAACTTTGTGTCTGTTGGGCCTAAACAACTCCTAACTGTGGCATTGCTCATCGCCTTTTTCCTCTTCGCTCTCTCCCTCTACGAAGTAGTCTTTCAAGTCTCCTTTTTCCATTGTCTTACAGGCGCCAGTCCGGCCGTGATATACGAATACGATAGCCCGGTAGCTCATGTGTCGATTCCCGTCGGCGTTTTCCAGTGCTCACTACAAAATACACAGTATTGTCCATTGTCTTCTTTGAGATCCCATCTTCCCTGGGCGTCTTGGCATTCGATGGTTTGAATTGTCTTCTTGTGTTTGCTGCTCACTTTCTCACTGTATTTTAGGCTATTTAGGAACTTTTTCGGACCCTCTAGGCCTCTCGGCCTCGCAAGCCCCTTGAAAGTCCAACGTTCTGACTCTTGTTCCAAGACCTCACCTCGTGGCGTGCACTACTATTTTGGCCTCCTAATTTTGTGCACTACTGCACTGGATTGTATTGGGCAAGGCCTGGCGATGAGACGCACAAGACAGGGCAGGATGGGCAAGAGATGGTCAACGACAGGCATCGTTGGCCAAGACGAGAACCGGTCTCCTAGTGGACGTGTCCTCGATGGGCTTCTCACTAAAATCTGACGCCGTCGCCCGTCCGCATCTTGATTCTTGAGCATCTGTGGGCATCATCTGGTGGCCATCTGCGAGCATCCGTGAAGCACATCTTTGAGCAATTCGGCCGACTCCCCTATCCCCTGCTCCCTGCAAAGCCGGCCAGAAAAGAACAGTGGCCCCTGCAAGAACCCTGCTTTTTAGGGCATTTTTTTTGTGCAACTGCACACATCCCTGGCTCCCTGTTGGTGATCCTCATGCCCAGGGCCTTGCCGGAAGGGCAGTTTCCAACACAACCAAAAAAAAAAAAAAAAAAAAAAAAAAAAAAAAATGGGTGTGCTCGTTTTCCACAACGCCAGTGCAAGCTGTGCAGAAGTACAAAACAGAAACAAACAAAAATAGCCGTTCAGAGTTCCCCTCGAAGATGCGTCTGTTCCCTAGCTGCAGGACAAGCTCGAGACTAGCTGCAGTTTGGGGGAGTGTGTAGAGGCACCAGAAGAAAGTGCATGACGAGTCCAGCTTGCCAGTTGAAGAAAAAAAGAGGCGAGCAAAAGACCAAGCACGTCAAAGACCAAGGAAAAACGCCTTTCAGGTTCTCCGTAAAGACAGTGCAGAAGCGAAAGTGCGATGCGACATGGGCTTTCACCAGATTCAGCCTGACCTGCATGTACGTCGTGCGTTCTGAAACGAAAAAAAGAACATACTCAAGAAACGCCGAACAAAAAACGAAGCAAAAAAAGACGAGCAAACGTCAACATGAAGAGCAAAAGAAGGACCAAAAGAAAGAAAGACCAGCCTGAGACATGACAGCTATCCACCGTTGCGAAAAGGAAAATGCTCCGAGGAGATTGGCATTGAAAAAGAAAGCAGTCGTGAAAAACCCAAGACAGACAAAAGAACCACAAAACGACAACGAAGAAAAAAGAAACAATAACAGACCGACAAATCCATACGGATGTCGTCCTCAGCATCCAAAATAGAAAATCAAAGAATCGACAGCCCAAAACACGACACAAGACCCCACGAGCGACCCACGATGCCCACATCACCGCCCATCAGACAATTCCAAACACCTAGGCCGGGACTGGTAAGTGCTCCGGGACACGCAAATGTCTAAAGAGTGGACCAAGAGGGAGATGTTCATCAAGGGGATTAAAAGAAACAAAAGGCAAAAAAAGAAACAAAAAAAAGAAACATGAGGAGCAGCAACAGGTTCTGAGAGTCTGAGAGTCAAAAGGAAAGAAAAAGGGCTTGAGGGCTGGAACGTCACGATCGCCCTGAGACTTTCTGCATAAAGTGGAAGTTGCGAGCAAGAAAAAAGAAAACATACCAGACCGTCGTCAGCACAAAAAGCAAAAACACAGCACCGGCGATCTGGGCGGGCGAGGGCGGGCAGCGGGCCATCAACAAAGGGATGTGAATGGCTCCATGGCGTCGGGCTTGCCCATTTGCCAGTTTCAGCCATTCTACGACCAGCTCATCTCCCTCCTCTCCCTTCCCCATCTCCACGCAGCGACGGGGCGGGTCGTCGGCGTGCGTGCCAAAAGAAACGAGAGACAGCGCGCACGACTCGGGCCATCACAGCTAAGAAAAAGAAAAGAAGAATAACTCGACAGCAATGCTCATCCGCTCTCTCCCCGCAAGGGATGGGTTTTCCAACGCGGACGCCGTCCTCTCTTGGGACAAAGTAAGACATCCACGGCCTAAGTCCACCCGATGATCTTGGTGCTGTTTTTCTTTACCCTTCTGCAAAATAACGGCGGATTGGTAGCACTTTTGAGGGTGTTTCTTTGCTTTCTTTTTTTTCGTCTTCGTCGTCCCTTCTTTTTTATACATATAATTATATCTTTAAACCTGGCCACGTATTCGGGTAAGAAAGATCGACAAGGCTTTCCCCGTTGACCCGTATCACTCTTCCTTGTCGTCTGGGCCCTTTCTTCACCCTGAATTCACTTACACTCGTTTGTTCTTTTCGTTCTCCAGTCGCCGAAGCGTTGATCAACATAAGAAAGACAATCGCGCCGTTTACATGATATGTGCTTTGTCTACAAAGTACTCGTGCAACACACCTTATGACTTACACGACAAAGGTACTGGCAATGGTCGGCTCGTCGGGTACGCTTAAGAGAGTGCCTGCAGGCTTTGGAGAACACAGCCGAGCACACCGTCGACAGATCGACATCCCGCCCGTGAGGGGAATGCGTGTCTTCCGATGAAACGAGGCGAGATGCGAGGAGAGACAAGAAACAGTCAACGGTGATGAAAGGCAAAAGCGACTACGAAGTACCAGGACTAGCACTTCAATCACAAAAAAGGAATAACCAAAAGAAAGAACAAAAGAAAAGCAAAAGAAAGGAAGAAGACGGCGAACACAAAAGAAGAAGTTGTAGCGACGAAAGGGATGAGAAGCCGGACATGAATTGCGGGAACAGATGTGATATGCACAGCTAACACGATGCAAAGAATGAGTACGATGCAGTTACCGCAATGGTCTTGGTCTTGGACTTTTGGGAGTGAGATTAGCATGCATTTCACCCATGCTTGCAGACACCTGAATCAGCCTCTGCAGGATGCATCTTGCATCTCATCTGCATCGGAAGAACACTTGCAGCTGAATGGAGCAAGTCGCGCACTTTTGCAGAAAGAAGAATTAGGAAACCTGCATAAGAGTAAGCCAGAGAAAGGACAAGGGAACCGGGTTGCACAAGTCTAGATGTGAATAACAAACAGCTCATGGATACTTCCGACAACCTTGTTTAGGCCGCATGCAGCTGTTGATTTGCCATGCTTTTAAACTTTAATGTTCAAGCATAATGAGACGACACAAATACGACGCATTTCACAGTTGAGTGGGAGAAACACAAACTGTTTCGTTTCATATGTCGTCTCTTTCGTCTCTCTTCTCAATGGCAGCTCACAACAAACTCACCGTGCGCTGCTACAGTGACATTCTATTTTTAAGCAGCATCCTCTCTGTCTTTTTTTGGACTGATTTTCGAAACATCAAAGGTCAAGCTTTGCATTTTTCTATTTATGAAACCCTTGCTACACATCAACGGTCAATGGCCTGGCCAGACCTCTTTCTGGGGTTTTATTTTTTGCAGTGACACTGTTTTTTACCCGAGGGCGCTTTTGTTTCGCAGTTCATCCACCCCGCGATGTGACATGATGTGTCCGCCTGATGTGACCTTCTGCGACGTGAACACTGCAAAACTTTGGGCGTCAAAGGATGCTCGGAAGGCCCAAGTTGCAAGATGCCGAAACCCCCTTGTCACACATCACCTCATCTCCCTCTCACGCACGCACGCCCTCTCAAGGGTGCCCCTTGCACACTTTCCACCTTTTCAATTGCTTGTCATAGGGCTCAATTAATACGGAGTATTATGCATATTTCACTTTGTTGCGACATGTCGCAAGCTGGGTTCACCCCATGTCCAATGCTGAGTGTGGCGAGAATAAAGTCACAAATACTATTTTAAAAATCAAAATAAAATAAAAAAACGTGTACGACATAAGGTTACGAATATGTTTGCGTTGAAAAGAATATTTGCAGACAATAGTAATTGTAAGGGAGTGTTTGGATTAGCTACGTGGTGGATTAATATTTTGAAAATGTTAAAATACTCACGTCAATTTTCGCATGAAGAAATTATTTCGTGAGTTTTATTTTATAAAATCGAATTAAAAAACAAATCAATTGAAGAAAATAAACAAATGCAATAGTGTAAATAGAAAAAAGTCATGTCCATGTTGCGCTCCCCTAGTCATGTATTTTGGAGTGTCCTGACGATAATCGTGTATATTCGTCGATTGTAAACAAATATCGCAGCCTCTCCTCTATGGAGGTCCAGTATGCACGCATTCCCCATTCCACCGTGTAAATATGACCCTCTTAATACCCCCTCTCCAGTATGGTACAGCCTACTCACGCCCTTGCTATAAACAATGACCGACGTAGAATATATCATGTGGAGGATCTTGGGACTATGTATCGTCTATCCGCCTCAATGTACCTTCTCTCTCAGCCAGTATGCTTTCACGTATCCTTGCCGTAAACAAATGATTGCTGAAGGCCATGGCGAGTAAAAGTGTCAGAGTTCTGTCCATCGTATGTAGATATGTTGATATGCTCTCCACGTATCCTTTGCTGTAAACAATTGACCGTTGGAGATCGCATCAAGTGCGAGATTGCTTGCCCTGTGTATCACCATTCAACGTCTATTTGCAAGTACCCTCCCAGTATTCTCGCTGTAAAACAGGGTCCTCCATATGCATCGTGAAAAAAAAAAAAAATCAACAACCTTGTTATCCTTCGTCTTCCATCTCTGACAAGTTCTTGTAACGCCTTTTGCCGTAAATACAAGGCCGTCGAGGATTGTATCGAAGCGAGACTCGCTGCGTTCTATCTGACGCGCTTCATTGTGCATCCCACTACCCATCCTTGCATCACTGCTGTAAACAAACGAATGCGGTGGATGGTACTGAAATGGAAATTATCGACCACCATCTATCGTACATTTTCACACATCCTTTTTGTTGAATGTCCCCTTCTCGTCTTTGACATGTCCTCGCGTGTCCTTGCTGTAAGCAAACGGACTCGTTGAAGAGAATGTCAATTGAGAGACCAGAATACTTGATTGCCACCACTTGTCATCCAAAGTTCAATCTCTCCTCGTATCATTGCTGAAAACAATGACTGCCGTAGGCAAAAAAATCGAACTGGGACTCGTGGAACCTCAAATCACCAATCATTGCCCGTTCGCATGTATCGTCCTCGTATCGCTGCTGCAAACATTGATTTCCGTAGGCGATCATGGGAAAAAAAGAGGAAACGTCGTATATTATCGCTAGTCATAAATCTGATTCTGGTTCCGGTTTCTATATCTTCGTGCTGTCGTTTGCCGTAAACGAAAATAATCACCGTGGAAAATATTGAAAAATAAGGATTTTGTGTGTCACTCTCTGTCGCTCAAATTCTAGATCGTCCTCGTGTCGTTTGCTGTAAACAAAAGAACTGCCGTAGGCACAAACCTGAAATGGGACTTGTGAACCATCCCCCGTTGTGTATTCAGATATCGTCTTTGTGGTTTTTTGCTATAAACAATAATTATGATGGAAGATATCTGAAAAAAAAAGGAGAGGCGCTCGTGTACTATCATGTGTTGTCCATGGCCATATCCTCCTCGAGTCGTTGCTGTAAACAATGACATGTGTTGGATGACACTGGAAAAAAGATGCTCGTGTGCTGCCGCCTGTTGTATAGTTCTATGTCCTCCTCGTGTCCTTGCTGAAAACAAATGACAACCGTAGGTGACACTGAAATAAACACTCTTCATCCTGTACTAGGTGGTGACTTGTAGTATTGTGGTGAGCTAGACAAGACTCACATTCTCGGTATCGAGCAGCGAGTTTTTCTCGATGCATTGGCTGCCATGCTTGTCCTTTTCGACCTCCTTCCCTTTGGCCTTCTTCTCGCGTGGACCAAACATGTTGTTCACCGTGGCAAATACGTCATCCTCCTCGTCGGCGTCGTCGCCTTCATCATCGGCGTCATTGCCGGTGTCGTGTGAAGGCGCAACAGAGACGGGGAGATGCAAGTCCCGTGAGAGACTATTCACGGTGGGCAGGGTCTCGTCGATGGCGTCCAGCAGAGACAGCGACTCAATCTTGAACAGTGGCACTGCCTCGACCGGAGCAGATGGCTGCTTGGCCTCTGCCTTTGCCATCTTGAAGAACTTCTCGTCCACATCCTCATCGTCGTCATCCCGGTTGACGACAATTGTCTCCAGAACGTTGTTCTTCTCGTCGCCGCTCTCATCGCTCGTCGTCGACAAAATGTCGTCCTCTATCTCGGCCCAGGGAAAGTGCACACGCTTCTTGCCGGCTATGCTCTTTTTAAGTTGACGAAGCAAACGAGACGGCTTGCCGCCGCCCGAACCGTGCATCAAAAAGTCCATGTCGCTGCCATCGTCACCATCGCTCTCGCCTGCACCCTCCTGCTTGGTCGACGCCACAAGCTCAATGACGACGTCGGCCTCGGACTTGCCTGGAGGAAGTGTCCACATGGGCTCGAACTCACCGGCTGCGGTGCCGACTTTCTTGCTGCTGGCGTCGCCTACAGCGCCCCCCTCGACGTCTTCCACTTCACGAGTTCCATCGTAGGCCGAGATGTCGAGAGGGATACCATAGTGAGTGGGCACGCCGTTGATGATGCGGTACTCCATGGCAGCGAGCTCAGACGGCATCAAGAGGTAGTCTTGTTTGCCCGTTTGCTTCTTCTCGTCCTTTGGCCTGGCCTCCTTTTTGCCACCACCCTCAGCTGCCTTCTCAGCCTCGGCCTCACGAACTTGGTCGACCGCCGTAGCAATGATGCACAGTTCGTGCGAAAAGATCCAGGGGAAGCTGATGAGAGGGGCAATCTTGTGATTGAGACGAGGGCGGGGAGGCGGTGCCTCACCATCCGCCAAGTGTATTGTCGGCCGCGTACGCTCGGTGGTCAAGGCAAACTCGTGCAGGGCAATGCGCACCTCTTCGGACGTCACCTTGTACATGGCGGCAATAAAAGGTCCCAGCTTGGAGATATCTTGGGAGTTGCCGACCTCACGCAGGCACACACGGCGGAACCGGTGGGTAATCACGCGGAACAGGCGGCCCAGATCCTCAGCAGTCTTGTAGTCGGAGCCGACGCGGGGCTTGTTCATGGCGAAGCCAGACCAAATTTCAAACTCGCTCTCCAGGTCCTTTTGAGCCATGGCGCGTCGCATAACTAGATCGTACTGCGTCTTGATACGACGGGCGCGCTTGAGAAAATTAACATCCAAGTCTGGGTAGTGGCTCAGAATCCGCTCGTCGAACGGCTTGTTGTAGGCCGGCTCAAAGGTCTCGACCTGCACCTTGTCGTAGATCTGGCGAGCGCCGTGTCCTTGGAGTGGTACGTCCGCTTGAAGGTGCGGCCCATCCAATGGGGCCACTCCTTGGGCGAGAGACGGTGCGGCATGAGAGCGGGCACACCGGTTTTGGCGTAGTCGACGGCCTGGGAGTGCAGCTGGGCGAGCTCGAGGCAGCGCGGGTTCATGGCGGCGCCGTCGAGTTGGTCAGCAAAAGCGCGGTGGGACATGGCGATGCGCGGCAGGGTATCGTGCTTCATGTGCTGGACGAAGAACGAGATGAGATTCCGCGGGGTAACATTGTCAACGTCCGGTTCACGAGTGGCATCGTAGTTCATTGCCTCGTAGTTCCAGAAGTCGCAGGGTGGTAGCAGACGCTCGTCCCAAAAGACAAAGTAGTCGTCACCATCGAGGTCGCCACCAGAGCACATGCTGGGAATGTCGCGATCGCCGGTCCGGGGGAAGACGACGACATCCCGGAGATGGTGCAAGGCAGGGACATCCACAGCCTCTACGACACGCAGGTCACCTGGGTGAAGAGATGGGTTGCGGCCCACGAGACAGAGGCCCGTGATGACTCGGTACTTGGTGGCACCCTTGGCGGCACCATAGTTGCGGTTGATGCCTCGGGCCAGAATGCGGACACCGCCCTGGACCTTGTCAGTAAGGTCAGGGATCTGAAGGAATATTTGCGGGAGCTTGAGCTGTTCGTCTCCAGGCTTCTTCTGAGTGTGGCCACGCAACGTATCTGTCTCGTCGACACATCCGAGAACAAACGCGCTCTTCTCGACAGTGATGCGTGCCTTCTCTTTGAGCGACTTGAGTGTCCAGGAACGCCAGAGCTGCAGCATGGCCCAGACAAAGGGCTCATCCGAGGCCATGAAGCCGGCTTTGACCATATCGGCAAGCACAGGCGTGATGTGGTTCTGGTCGACACGCACCATCAGCTGGTCCACGGCCTTGCGTGGGTCTTTCATGACGGCATCGAGGCCAGCTAGCTCTTCGTGCAGAAGATCCAGAAATATGTTAGCCTTGACACCAAGAGTCGACAGCAGAATAATGGTCTGCTGGTTGAGGGTGGCCGTGGCCGTTTCAGAGCACCGGACAATTTCAAGAATATTGGCATTGTCGAGGGTAGGAAACTTTTCCTGCGAGGGCCGGATCTGGACGACCTGGCCCGAGGGCACATCGGGCCAAACGACGAGAATGCCCTTGCAACCGCCCATACGGAACTGCACGGCCGAGGGAACATCGTCGATGCGGAGATGACTGGCAATGACGCGGGCCCACCACTTGGAGATCTTGCCGACGCCATCCGTAAAACAGAACTGGCCATGGTCGACGTCAGCAATGCGCTGCACCGTCGTCGGCACACCAAATGTGGGCACAGGCCGAGTGGTCGAGAGACACTGGCCTAGTCGAGCCGCATACTTGGCAATGCTCTTGATGCTGCTGAAGTCGCCCATCCAGTCACGAATGTCCTGGCATGAGATGAGCTCAGTGGGGGCGAAGAAGTAAGTGCTGTTCTCACGCAGCTGCGAGTTGCCAAAGGCCAAAAACTCAAAGTAGCGGCCACCAACACGGATGCCGTTCTTGAGGGCTCGGAAGGCACGCAAGAAACACTCGTCCGTGCGTCTACCATCGCGGCCACCGCTGAGACGCCCAATCAAGAGCTCGTCTGTGAACTGGACACGAAGGAAGCGGTCATGGTGCTCGCGGAAGTGACGCAAGACACGGTTACCAGGCTCGAGCGAGGGTGTGGAGTAGATGATGGTGGTCGGTGTCACAATGGCCTTGCGGATATAGACAGCTCGATCCTTGTCAAGCGCAGCGTCCGGCGGCGACTTGCGCCAATACGAGGCAGCACGGGGATCACGAAAGATGCTGTGCGGCTGGTAGATGCGCTTGCCATGCTCAGCAACGTACTCGAGCATGCGTGTGGCACGGTCGGGCGTCAGAGCAGCCAGGCTTTCAAGGAAGACCACGTCGAGCGTGCTCTCGTTGAGAATGTTGCGCGAGATGCACACCTCGAGCTGGTAGGCAACATCGTACGAGAGACGGCGGGACAGATGGTGCATGTTGCTGGAGGCAGACCCCGTCAAGTCACCTGGTCCGACCGTGTTGTTCGTTTGCACGCAATCCCACATAGTGCGGTCATCACGAGGCAAGAAACGGAACTCGGGACAGGGCTTGGAACGCAGATCGTAGTCGCGCAGATAGCCAACCACATCCTGCCAGTCACCCATCGTGGACGGGCTGAAGCCAAACCGAAACACGGTCCAGCGGCCCAGATCCACGGCCTGACCCTTGGGGAAGACGCCATTGAGAGAAACGGCGGAATCACGAGCAGCGCGCTGGTTCATGGTGAGGTAGGCCATGCGCACCCACTGCTCCATGTTGTTCCAGCTGTTGCGGTCACTGCCGTGCGTTTTGGTTGCGTCCGGCATGATGCGCCAGTACTCGGGCGGCGAGTCCAGCGCCAAAACCACACAGAGTCGGCCGTCTGGGAATGACTGCTCCCAAATGTTCTTGATCCACGAGAAGCGAATGTCGATGCGGTACTCGGACTTGATGCGACGCTGAGGAGGAAGTGAGGAATTGTCGACATCCCCTTTGGGGGACTCCTCCAGAAAGCGCGTCACAAAAATGGACATGTCGCGGTGGCCAAAGTGGACGCGAAACTTGATCAGCGTGTCCTCACCGTCGTGCTCAACTTCGTCCATGACCATCATGGTCCGCTTCTGGCGCATGAAGCCTTGGCCGAGCATGGCCAGCTCAATCTCCTTGCGCGCAGGGACCCAGTGGTTCAAAGGTGTTCGGATGCTCTCCTCGGCCGCATTACGGAAGCCCTTGGAGTCGACCTGAGCGGACACCATTGGGTACGGATCCGGTGCAGATGGGTCTTCGAGCTCGAGACGCCAGCAGCGGTCGTACCAGTAGTCATGCCCCGGCGGAGTCAGACGCACGCGTGCATTGCTAGAGCGCTCGCCGTGGTTGTCCTCGAGGATGTCAATGGACAGGATGGCGAGCGGCATAAAGGATTTGTAGATATCGAGCGTGGTCGTCTGCGGAGGGAGGTTGCCAAGCAGGATAGTCATGGCGACAAACCCGCGCGGCTTCCAGTAGGCATAGCGAGGCGTCTTGTCTTCAGCACCCGGAGGCGAGATCTCCGTCTTCTTGGATGCGCTGGAGCTGTCACCGGGCCGACCGGGCGGCGCATCACCTGCCATGATGGCGGTTTGAGGAGGGGAATGTGTGAGCCTGAGGTGAAATGTTTGGTTAGCTTTGGTTGGGCAGATAGAGGATGTGGTAGGGATGTTGCATGTTTGTGTACCAGTATATGAAACCTTAGATGCTGATGATGATGTCGGTGTGCTGAGATAGTTTTGAAGAAGTATTGGTTTAACGAGATCGAGAAGTGAAAGATTTGGAAGCAATCAAACGAGCCAAAAAACTGTAGACGTGCAAATGGCTGAGATGGCTGGCCAACCTGGGGAGAGGAGAGATTGTTTACCTCGTCACTGTTGACCAAGGGTGCGGACGCACAAATGTCGAGCTTGGTTGTGACGAGGGAGGATGAGAGAGGATGAGGGGATGAAGGAGGAAGAGAGGAGGAGAGATGGAGAGATAAAGAAGAGAAGAGGTGGGAGTTATGAACTGGGCGTTTGCTTTGTTGTTTGCAGCGTGAAAGCACGCGAAATAAATAAGGCAAGAGCAAACGAAGCCAATTGCTTGTTTGGGCACGAGGTTGCCCTTTGCGGTCATACCGGGAAGGAGCGATGGGCAGAGTTGACCAAAGATCGCGGGAAGGTGCGATCGTGTCACTTTGTCACCAACTGCCCCTCACCCCTTTAATGAGTTTACAGTTGAGCTTACAACTGGGCTTATCATGACCTCTCTGTAACCTTGCACAATGGATGCACAATGCGCTTGCTGACCACAAATTGCCGCTGGCTTGACAGGTAGTTGGTGCGATACTGATGTGGAAGTTTGTTTACATAGTGCATTGCCAAACGCAAGGTTTGAAATTGCCACTTAATTGACAAGACAAGATGACTGTGACAAAGACTAAATCAAGTCCCAAATTTCTGACATAGTTCAAGGCAACTTGATCGAGTTATATCAAAGTCATGCAATTGATTGCGAAATGCGGATGTAGATGTGACGCCAGAGTAAATAACAGTGCAGAGACGTAAAATCACAATATGCTGAGTTAGAACTGAATCCAATCATATAAAAAGATGCAATGCAAACCGGGACAGTAGATGCAAGAAAATTAAACAGTAAAATGCTAACAAAACAAAGAATTTCCTGCAATATCCTCACCACTTGTTCCTCAACGTCACCCGCCTTTCTGTCAAGATGCTGGCCGCCCAAGCCCACACCACCAGATGCTTGTTGAATCATAAACATGGTTGCCCAAATGCAGTGTACATAAGAGATAGAAGTAGATGGAATATGCAAACAGATAGAAAGAGACCAAAAAAAAAGAACACTCTTCTCACACCTCACCGTAGCCCCGACCTCCTTTTATCACACTCTTCTCATGTCTCTCTCACCACCTCACCACTTACACCTTCGCTAGGTACTGCCGATCAAAGATCTTTCCAGGGTTCCTATTTTTGTTAGCATAACTCAGATAAACGTCAGCAGAAAAGTGAAAGAAAAAGAGACACTTACAGAATCCAGTGTGGATCCAGGGCAGCCTTGATTGCCTTCATCACGCCCAACGTTGCCGGCCCAACCTCGAGCAACAGCGAATCCTTCTTGCCCCATCCAATCGAGTGCTCTCCGTACACGTCCCTTCCATGTCCAACGCCGCTTCACCATATTCTTGACACAGGCTTCGACTTTGGCGCGCTCGCCCGAGTCGGCGCGGTTGTAAATGATGCTCTCGTGGAAATTGCCGTCGCCAATGTGGCCCAGGATGCTGGCAAACAAGCCCAAATCGTCCATTTCCTTTTTGCTGACCTCAATAATGTCGGCCAGCCGGCTAAAGGGGACGGCAACATCGGTGCTCCAGACTTCCTCACCGGCTTTGCGGAGGGCGAGCATCGACCAAAGAGATTCTTTGCGAGCGGACCATAGTAGCTTCTGTTCGCGGGCGTCCTTGGCAAACTCAAAGTTGGAGCCACGATTGCGGCCGGTAATCTTGGCGACGTTGTCGATATTCTCGCGGACACTGGCCTTGGTACCGGCAAACTTGAAGAAGAGAGTAGGCATCTCCTGCCAGACACGGGGTGCGGTGGCACCGCCCAAGTTGACGACACGCATCTGGACCTCGTCCATAATCTCCATGGCTGCGACTGGGATGCCTGTTTGCATGACCTCGGCAGCGGCGGATGCGGCGTCACGAATGGTCGGGAAGGTGACGACGGCGACGGAAAGCTCTTCGGGTACGACTGTCAGCTTGAGCGTGGCCTCTGTCACCAGTCCCAGCGTGCCTTCAGAGCCGACAAATAGGCTATTCAGATTGTATCCGGCGGATGACTTGCGCGGGCGGCGGCGCGTCTTGATAACAGTACCATCGGCGAGTACGACCGTCAAGTTGATGACCCAGTCTTTCATTGTGCCGTATTTCACAGCATTAGTTCCGGAGCAGTTGGTACCGATCATACCGCCAATCTTGGCACTCGGGCCAGGATCAATGGGGAAGAAGAGGCCGCTCTCCATCTTGGCGAGCTGGTCGTTCAAGTCCTGCCAGCCGATGCTGGGCTGCACGACAATGTCCATGTCCTCCTTGTTGAACTGGATGATTTGGTCCATGTACGCAAAATCAACACTGATGCCGCCGTAAGGTGCTGAGAAATTGCCCTCGAGACTGGTGCCACCCGAATAGGGGATCACGGGCACACGATGGGCACTGCAGACGCGCACAATAATCGAGACCTGCTCGGTCGACCGTGGGTATGCAACAGCTACAGGCAAACCTTCTGGGTTCGTGCTGGACCACTCCGAGTAGCCGTGCGCATGCAGGTCTTCTGGGTCGGTAGAGATGATGTCGTCGCTGTTCTCAAAGCCGGCCTTTTTGATTTCCCTCCGAATCTCTTCGATGGCGACCTCCATACCCCGCATGTTGGCGTATCGCGGTGCTGTCGACTTCTCACTGTCGAGTCGTATGCCCGACCAGCCGCCAAAGTAGACGGCCGCAAGACCCCATCCGGCCAGGCCGGCAGCGGCTACGGCGGCAAACGCCCGTTGACTTGTCCACCATGAGGCCGGAAGAGCTGCTGCTGTAGTTTTGCTGGCTGTTGATTTTGCTGAAGATGACGAGTTCGGTGGTGGTTGCCGACGGGGAGCAAACGCAGAGAATGTGCGCTGTCTGGGTATTGGTGTTGATCCTCGCGCTGTCTTTGCTATTGTTGATGCTGACCTGTTGCAATAGCGGCTGAACGGTGCAACCGCCCGACTGAGGACGGGCGAAGTCATCGTATGATTGTTATTGGTGTCAATACACTGCCGTCTTTTGCTGTTTTTATGTCGAGGTCAGGGCGAGAGAGATAATATGCCGTAGTTGCGAAACGGCTGCTCTTATAATGTTGTTGTCGATCTCGGGTTACCTTTTCTGTCTTCCGAAACAGCTCACTGTGCCGCGAAGAAAACGAAACAACAAGCGTGCTCGATGCCTCTCGCTCTCGGGGGATAAACGTTTTGCAAAAAAACACAGAAAGAGGGGCACCGATTTTCGTGCTCGGCAAGTAGGGAATAACGGCAACGAAGCTAAAATTGTTGATTTCCCCGATGCGTTGGAGAAGGTCGACGGTGACGGCTTTCTGGTTCGTTTTGTGGAGTGCGCTGTTGGTCGAGTTCTCGTGTTCCTGGTCTGATTTCCTTCTTTTCTTTTTCACTCTGTCTAGGTTTCTCGTCTATTCTTTCTCGTTTGTCGTTTGTTGTTCCCGTTCTTCGGGACCTCGTCTTATTGTCCACCGAGATAAATGACGGAATGGAAAGCACACTAGGAGAGAACACTCCGGAAATATGAAAAGAGAGTCTCGTCGGCTCTTTGAAGGCGTGGAACAAGGTCGTGAGTATGGGATAATGGGGTGGGGAATGGCCGCCTTTATGGCGTTTTTTTTAAGGCTTAGTTTCTTTTCATAGGCCCTGCCCCAGGATTTGGCTCTTGTTGCTTGTGCGGGCTTCCCCAGGCAGCTAAAATCGGTTCAGTTGTTCTTAGTTTTTAGTTTGCTCTTGATCAACACTAGGTACCGAGATGTTGACTGAATTTCGGGCCAACTGTTGCCAGATATTATCCTCGGGTCCTTCCTCTTGATATATGTACTAGTTCTGCAACGCACGTGTGTGCTCCTTCTAGCCCTTCAAGGCTTCCTTGCCGCTATTCCAGCTCGGTAAAGAAGGTTAGAAAGGGGGGGGGGGGAGAGAGAGAGAGAGAGAGAGTTGACCGTTGCTCTGTATCAAGACATCCCTAAAGCGAAGGGATCGCGCGACGTTGGGCATGTAAGTGAGAGGCCGGTGTCGGACTGGATGTTTGAAAAGGAGCGGCAAAAAGCGAGAGACGATAAAAAGGGAAACGAATGTCGTTTGGGGAGTGGTGAAAGATAGAGTTGGCAAAAAGAAAAAGTAAGAAAGAAAGAAAGAGAATAAAACGGCTAGAAAAAAGGACTGGAAGATGAGATAAAATTGGGCTCGACTGGTCAGGGGAGACGAACAAGAAAAAGAGGAGCGTAAATTGTGTGTTTATATAGGAGTGGTCCGGTCCATGTTCCTTTTGTTTAGCTTCTCGTTTCGTTTCGTTCTTCCGTTTCTATTTTGGCTGCCCAGAAAAGTATTAGTATGCGTTGCAAGACGGAGGGGCACATATACGTTGTGTAGCGACTTGGCATAAGGGAAAACGGCTGCGTGCAGCCAGACAGGAGAGAAGGTCGTGTTACTTACACGATTTGAGAGTCTCTCTTGAAAAAAAAAACGGCAACCGAAGGACAACCGAAAGGAGAAAGAAGCATAGATCAATAGAAGGAGCGAGTCAGCAGGGCCCAGACGCGGGAGATCTTTCAGCACAAGGCTAACGGCGGCAGAGAGACGGGATGGGAGCCGTCTTTCTGGTATGCGGGATGACGAGAGAAGGTCGATGGAGAAGAGAGAAGCACAAAAAAACAGGCACATGGGCGCGGACTGCTGAGGGCGATTCCAAGGATGAGGAAACGGAGTGAGGAGGTCTAGGTGCGAGTAGACTCCGTTGGGTACAAGCGCAGTTTTGGGGGCGGTACGGATCGGGTGAATGTGAGCTGGACAACAGTAAAAAGAACGCATGTGAGGATGTGGATGTTGGAAGTAAAACATACAGATGAGGTTACAGCGAGTGCATCTTTCTCTCTATCTAGCTCCATTTGCGCGCGGTCTGGTCCTTCCCTTTTCGCCTACACAGTATAAATCTACTTCCATCTCTATTTTTATCGTTCTTTCCTTTCCTTAAGATATATGAGTGGATCTTTTCTCGAATGTGATAATGAAATGGGCACGAGGGAAGGAGCGATGGAAGCTAGGAAGGAGGAGTTATTTTACAGAGCAGGTGCGATGGTTGTTTGCCGGCGGCAGTGATGTCGATGCTGATGTGTTGATCTCATATCTAGTCGTCTTTTTCTCCTTTTTGATATTATCGTTGTCTATTCCCTCCTCGTCAAAATCTTCGTTCCTTTACCATCTGGTCCTCCCATTTCTACTTCCTAGTACCTGTGACGACTGTCTACCTCGCTCTTCCTTCTTTCACAATCTCACTTCCCTATTCTCACGACGTTGCATTGTAACATGGGGCGTCGAAGCTAGCCGCAGCCTGCACTGCAGAGAGGCAAACAGAAAACGTCCGCTTGCAGCGCTCCGACAAAAACAGACCGTTTTGCCGCAAGGCGGCGGGACCTCGTGTCGCCCTTAGTTTTCTCTTTTCTGGCTGTCGGGTCCTTTCTCATGCGCCTGCTAATTCTCCAGCGCAGCGTAGGTTATGGCTTTGACTGTTTATCGGATAAGAGCACTCTCTGAATGTACTTGGGAACCCGATTAGGCGTCGACGACCCAAGTACAAGACGTCAACATTGTGTGAGTCGGGTGGTAGAAATAATTAAGAGAGAGGCTCGAGAGTGAGGCATAGGAACACTACAACAGAGGCTACATGATTGACATCGGGCACATATCCGATTTGACCTCACGCAGCCTGGACAGGACCGATGATATGCCGCCTCGTTTTTTTCTGTGCTATCCGCTCCAACATTGCTGAAGCACACGACACATTGATGTCGTACAAGAGGATTCAGAAAGTTAGAATTAAAATAAATACTTACATCAACGTGACAATGTGAAGGTTAGAATCAGGAACAGCAGACGGCCCTGGCATTGGCGTCTGTCATGAGGCGGAAAAGAGTTTTCTTTTTGTTTACAAAGTACTCCGTACCTCGACCTTCCATTGCTTTCTTTTGCCTCTTGACAGCCCTGTTGTGCTCCTGTTTCAATCACACCGCCGGTTTCTTTCCTTTTTCTTCTTCGTTTTTTTTTCTCCTTTTGCCTGTATTGTCTTCAGATGCAGGCCTTGTCCCCTTTTGGTGGCGGTTCCACGAACCATGTCCAATACTACACAAACGATTTTCAATGGCTTGGTTGACAACAAGAAGCAACCAACAGACACGAGAAAATTTACAAAGGTAAAGGAAAAAACGAACCCAGAGGTCCAACCAGATACAAGTATGCTGTGCGACAGTGAGCCACAACAGACTGTGCACCCAACACATGGCTGTTGTTTTCGGCTCTCCATCCTTTTTCTGGGGGAAGGCGGGGAGAGCTAGACAACAGATTGCACACGGAGAGAGTCATTCAAAATAATACCCGTTTGTACGACATCGCTAGGACTGGATGTAAAGTGCCTAGAGTATTTGAGTATTCCACGCGAGAAAACAGTGTACAGCTTACATAAAAGTCTCATGAATGAAAACATACTCCGTAGGCTCTTGTGCAAATGCTTTGAGGCAAATGGCAACGTAGCAGCCAACAGGGGGGCTGTGAAAATATCTCCCTTTTCCTCGACCGCGACTGGTCGGTGACACCGACGGTCGACTCCGGTGAGTGCAAACGGAGCGGCGGTCGTGCATCTCCTATTATGAGAGAAATCAACACGTCGAGCGTTGGTTTGCACGGTGACCTTGACCGTGATCCCTGTTTGGGCTGTCACATTGAAAAGGGGGGCTTGCCTCAACTTTCCTGACAGCTGAAAGCCACCGCCAAACCTTTGTCGCTGCCCAAGTCGGGCCCCCATCACCGAACCCATCCTACTTGATAGAGTAATTAATTTTCACGAAAAAAGTCGGCGCCACTGCCTCGTCAGTTCTCACCAAACTTTCTATTTTTTGAACCACTCCGTTTGTAGTTCACCCTGCAGGTCAGCCCTGCTTTTCCCAGCCGTTGACAAGAAAATGGGGCTCCACCGCTCTTTGCTGGGCTGTATGAGAGTACGTTGTACTGTGTTCGTCGATGACACCGGCAAGTAAAAAGCCGCGTATTGGTGCTTTGATATGTACATCTACAGTTCTGCACAGTTCAACATTGACTCGGAAGTTTCTGGCGGATCAACAAAATTTTGAGATATGACAGACCTGGTCCATGCCCTGGGTACGACGGCCGGCACGGCCGTTGCAAGAGGAACAGACTGCATCTGCATTGTATTGTGCAGTGCCTTTTATACAACGTATATTTGGTCTCGTAAGAGATTCAGAACTCGCAGTGCACAACGGAATGACAGCCTCATTTACAAGACAACTTGTAGGTACATACAACCCGTATTGAGCACGGCAGCTTGTGCCGAAGGACTTAGCCTTCCCTCGCCCACATCCGACCGACGGCCCTCAATTCTCATTACTCTTTGTATGACGCCAGTGAATTGCAATTCGGAAGTTTGATATTCTTCTCTGCTTTCTTCCTTTGATTTTACTGTGTATGCTATACCGACGTTCCAGCCCTTGTTGCCTCTTACGTATTTTGAATTACATTGCAACTGGTCGCGTGTCGTTGTCAAGGAGAGTACCTGCATCGGTTCACTCCACGATGTAACTAGTACTCAGTACGTCCAGACTGTTCACTTCCCCGCCTCTTTCTGTCGTCGTATTGCCTCGTTGTGCGGCAAGCACACACATAGACGATTTGCACTTCTTAGGTACACCCATTAGATGCACCTCTAGGGATACACTACACTCCCCGCCCTGTACGTTCTGCTGCACCACGTGGTCCACATTTTCTTTAAACGTAGCCGATTGTCTGTCGGGACGTTTCCCGCCCGTTAAACAGCTTACCTTCTACAATGCACGGAGTACATCTTGTTGCGTATTACATATTGTCGAAAATGCAGGAACTGACCACGAGACCAGTTTCTTGTAGTAAGTGAAGGTGGAGAGGGATGGACATTAGTATGGAGATATTGCAACGCAATATGGAGTACAGCTCTGCCAGAGGAAATGGCAAACCCGAAGCTTCTGTATGGAGCAAAGACAAACAATTTTCGAACTCGTTTGTCATTTGTGCGTCCCCCAAGGCATGGGGGCGCACCTGCAAGCTGCTTTCTGTTTTCTGTCTCCTGCATAACTGTGCCGCAGGCGAAGCTGACCATCAGGAAGCGGCCGCAAATTGAAAAAACAATACACTCCAATATGAACCGGGCAACAAAAGCCATGGCGACTCGAGTTTCTTTTCTTGTAACTTGTACGTCAAGAACCTGTCACGAGACTGGGAGAGCTATTGCCTCCTCTCGATATGTTGTTGCCATGGAGTGAGCAGAAAATACCACTTTGTCCTCGCGGCAGGCAATCGATGAGGCTCTGCAGGGTAGGTAGTTCAGATTAAGTCATGAAAGTTTGAACTGTATTCGTTCCTGTACGTCATTTGTACACTGTCCATCTAGCTGTATTTCAACCGCAAAGACATAGAGCCCACCGTTTGAAAAACGGCGAGATTGAATCCGTTAACATATGGCTCCATGGGTGGCCCATTTTATGCCAACAAGGTGCACGCTCGCCTGTCCCAGATGGACGGGATACCGGGCGTGGGGTGAGAAGAGAAGGCAAGTGAAGGCAGGATATTGTTTCCGTTTCAAGAACAAGACGGCAAACTTTAAAGACAAAAAGCCTAGGCCAGGCTGTGCTACGAGCGTGGGATGCGTACCAAACAAAGCAGACACAGATCTGTGGCTTTCAAAATGGCGCAATCGATGTTTACCGTTGTTTCAAGGGCCCTGATATCTTAGTGAAGCTACCATTTGTAATTCTTCCACTTCGTTGTCGACGTTAGTCTTGCCATTACATATATTCCTGTAGCATGATATGGGGGTACATCAGTAGAATGGGAGGGAAAAAAGGTGATATGACGCAGTGTTGGGCCTTTTGGCAGAACATGGCAAATAGTAGGAGGCCGGCTCAGCATCCAATCGTATGAGTGGACATTGCAGCAAAGACGGTGCCCCGATTGCCCGAGTACCGTGCAGATTTTAACCGCCAAGTAAAAGAGAAGGTATTATTTTATATCCTGGAATCGGTCTGTATCACATATGGCCATGAAAAAGATGAAGAAGAATATCGCAGCCTCGTCTTTCTCCCCCATTCAAGAGGGGAAAGAGCTCTCCCCAGTACGTTGCATCCCACGCTCTTAGAGACCCCCAACTTCCAGAAGGGGATGGAGGGGGACGATGCATGTACTTTTTGCTCACCGCTAGGCCGGTGCGGGATGAGAAGGGTGAAGGGAGAAAAGACTGCAATGGAAGGATGATAGAACACTGGAACGGTTTGAATGTTTGTTAAAGGAAAACTATTGTTTGTAAGCTTTTCACCTCCCACGCCGTGACCCCCATGCCCTCATGAGAAGCCTACACGGAAGAGACGGTGAAGGAATGTCAATATCAACGATCGAAAGGGATGTCATCTGCATGTGAACAGACTCAAGTTGAACGATTGACAGATTGGACAGTGTGGGTGAGAGTGAGAGGCATAATATTGTTGAGTTTTAGGGCCTCATTATTACAAGACAAAGTTCACAGCATATCTACATGCAAGGACAGTGTTGTTTGATTTCATGAATTTGGTATTTTTTTCTTCTTTTATCCAGTCACGCAGGATGATTTGCCCCGCGAACCGGTTTAAGGGGTGGGAGGCAGACAGCTACAGCGGGAATACACTATTTTGGAATGACTCCGGTAAACAATCAACGCCGATCCTCGCCATTTTCACCGTTTTTTTAACCGTCATTTTTAACATCAAACAACAAAAAAACACCTCGCTTCCAAGCAACTTAGGCGAGTACCTTAGTTGCCCTTGGCGCGCCGGCGGTCGCGCTCCTCGGCAATCGACAGCTTGACACCGCGGCCCTTGGGCAGCGAGATCCAGGGCTTCTCCTGGCCAATAACAAAGACGTTGGCCTCACGGGTGGCAAACGAGTTGTCAATGGCGTCCTTGAGGTGGACAATGTTGAAGCCACCGTCGTGGCGCTCACGGTGGGTGATGACACCAACACGACCCATGTTGCGACCGCCGGTGATCATGGCGAGGGCACCAGTGTCGAACTTGACAAAGTCGGTGATCTTGCCGGTGGCCAGGTCGATCTTGACGGTGTCGTTGACCTTGATGGTGGGGTCAGGGTAGCGGATGCTGTGAGAACAGAAAGTTAGTATAGAGTCAGGGGACAGGGGAGAACCTACCAGTCGTTGTTCCAATGTTTGTGTTGGCCACTCTTAGGAAGAGGGACAGACAAAAAGAGGTTCGTCAAAGGGGACGAGTATAAAGAGGTAGAGATGAGTGGTGAGAGAGAAAACAGCGGAGGGAAGATGTCGACAATCGACAAAAGGGGAAGGGGGTGTCCTCCGTGAGAACCGCGTGCTGCCGTCCCTGGTGCAGAACTACAGCCTACAATCCTACGTGCCCCGGTCAACGGTTCACGCAGTTCGTCTGCAGAGTTTGCCCTCCTTCTTTTGTCGTGTCGACTTTCTTGTCTTTACACTTCTCATCTACTCTTGACGACGCCGCCGACGGCTGTCATCCCATCTCTGTCACCATGCCTTTTTCTCGTTCGCCCTTACTGAGCCCTCTTTTTTGGTCTGTCGCCTCGATCCCATCGAGTGACCTCCAAAACTTGATCCAACGGCTGATAGATTGCAGAAATAGTTCATTGTCTGGGGACAAAAAAACGTACGTTCTCGCATCATGCGTAACCAAGAATGGAATGCCACCGCGGCCGAGCTGGACGCGGCGGACCTTGCCGAGCTTGTACTCGGCCTCCTCCGCCTGGATGCGGTGGACGGTGAAGCGGCCCTTGGTGTCGTAGATCAGGCGGAAGTTCTCGCCGGTCTTCTCAATGGAGATGACGTCCATGAAGCCCGTGGGGTAGGTCATGTCGGTGCGGACCTTGTGGTCGACCTTGATGAGGCGCTGCTGCAGGATAGCACGGGTCTCGCGGAAGTTGAGGGCGTACTTGAGGCGGTTGCGCAGGAAGATGATGAGCGGCAGGCACTCGCGGGACTTGTGCGGGCCGGGGGAGGCCTTGGGCGCGTAGACACCGGACAGTTTGTCCAGCAGCCAGTGCGAGGGCGCGCTAAGGCGCTTCTGATGCTTCTTCCTGGAGAAGGGGAAGGGAAAGTTAGTCGATGTTCAAAGATCTCGAGATGCATCGCCATCTCTTCATTTTCCGTCATTTTCCTCTTTTTTCGATCCTCCTCTTCATCGTCGTGGCGGCGACATCCAATTCTTCCCGTTCCCTTGCTCATTCTTCTCCTCCTGTTGTTTGATACTTACATTCCCTTACCCATGGTGACGGTTGTGATGTGATGTTGTCGAGGTGGTCGTGGTGAGAAAAGGAAGGAAAAAAGTTGAGATGCAAAATCCGTGCAGAGAAATCGACTACTTGGGCAACAGCGGGAAAAAAAAGAGGAACCACGCTAAAACAGCAAAAAAGGCGGGTAGGAGAAGAAAAAAATTGAATTGGTCGAGCGAAAAGAGCAAAAAGGCGCTAGTTGTTTGGGCAAGAGCCTACGCTCTTCCTCATTGGCGGAGGCAAGGGCTTTGAACCCTCAGCAGCCCTCACTCAAAATAGGCACGTGGTGATAGCAGAGAGCGGATACAGTGCTAAGAGACCGACTGCAAAGTCTGGGTACTGTACATGCACAGTCTCAATACAGTCTGAAAGCACTAAAAGCACTGTCTTCACACAGTATGCTCAGAGTTGCTGGTTGCCGCTTTCATCCATTCTCAGCTCTCATTGTCTCTCACAACAGTTGACGACTTGTACATGCTCAACTTTCACAACACTGAGTCGGTTGACGATGTGAGATGTTCCCCAAAATAAAATAATCACCACAATCATCACAGCCGTCCATCAACAGCCGCGTTCCATCGCCGGCTATTGTGACTGCCGAAAAATACAAGGGCCGGAACTGTCCTCTGCCGTTCATCAACACGAAATCCATCTCACGCCGCCCAGTCGGCCACTTTCACGTTTTCAGCCATTTCGTACTCTTCGCATGCTTCCTGTTGTAAGCTTATTTGGCCGATGGAGACTTGAATGCAGGGCCTGAAAGAGGCCTGTAAAAACTGGGATGCTGCACCGTATTACAGAAAAATGCCTTAAGCTAGTGCAACTGCTGCAGCTAAGCCTCACCCTGACACCCTGCTGAGAATAGCAGAGCAAAGGAAAATGAGCTGCCATTCCCGTTGTTCCTTCGGCCGATCGCGGTTGGGTGGCATTATGACATGGCAGCATACGGAGTAGTTGATGACAGGAAGATTGGGCTCTGTCAATCATCTCTTGTCGTCATTTTGTGTCTCTTACGACGTACAAAGAACAAGATGAAGGACGCTATGAGGCTCATGATGCTTGTCAATATTATGTCTAAGCGTCTCGTCTGAGTTCATCTTCATCAATATGACAGGTCACGTGTACGTCTACGATACTGAATGAAAACATGGAGGGGTGCCATCGGTCTCGCCTTTCGCTGCTGCGATGTGACGCGGCCAGGCTCAGGCCAGGCCAGGCCCCCGGGGTGGCCCAATGGTAAGGACCCTGAAAGCTTGCTCAGAAAGAGGGCTGGCGGGGTGTGAGAGTGAGAGGGAGAGATGGACGGCAGAAGGCAACGAGAATCCGGTGGCCCAATGAGCACCCGATGCCGGCCTCCATTGTGCTGTTTTGCTGTTCTTTTCCGGGTGCACAGCTGCACATAACGCATCCAGCCGTACGGGCTGGCTGTATTTTGTAGACGTAAGGCCCAGGTATCGGGATGTTGGGAACTGGCCAGACTCTCAAACGATACCGTCATCACAACTGACGAGAAGACTGTTCACCCACAAAAATGACCAGCAATTGCGTCACTTCTTCAAGAGTCCGGAACGCCATCTGTCGTGTGTGCGTCCGCACAGTATTTCTTGGAACCAAAGAAGTCTCTATCAACGGAGAGTCCGTCAGTGTCTGTTTCACAGCCGGGAGGTCGATTCAAGCCATGCCGGCTAGGCCACGTAGAAGAATGACGAAACGGATGATGGGCAGTGATGAGCGGAGACTTTCTGTAAGCATAAAATTGTAGTGTCGACGAGCGTAGCGAGTCGGTGCGGAAAGAGAACGGAAAAGAGGTCGGTCGACCCTGCCGCCCGCTGGAGCAGAGAAGAAACAGCCCTATGGATGTGAGAGTGGCTCGAGTGGGAAGGAATGGCAAGGGGGGCGTAGTATTGTGAGAGGGGGTGCGGCTTTGCGGGTGGAGTTTTGTCAGGTTATTGTGCGTGCGTGCGTGAGAAGCGTGGGAAGCGTGGGATTCTGGCAAGGCAAAAGGTGCAAAAGTGCAAAAGAGCGACAAGTATTAGATCCCTTGGAAAATTTGTGCCCCAGAAGGAGCCCAAAGAGGAACCCGAGAGGAACCCAAAGGGCGGGAGGCAACTGGTGCGCTATGCGGCTGCAAACGTCGAAAAGGGTAGGAGCGTCCGTTATGGAAAGAGAAGTTTTCATCGAAGGAAGGAAGAGCTTGCAGATGTCAAGTTGTCTGTCCAGAAAGGCAAGCGCAGTTCGCTAGAGAAGGAAGGAAGAGGCCACTGTCTCCTTCCCGCCTTGCCACAAACCGGAATGCGTAACTGCGTGTTCTGTCGAATCTGCAAGCTGGGAGGAAAGAGCAAAGCGACGAAAACGACGAAAACGAAGTCAACAGTATAACAGTGAGATCTACAAGGCGTGCGCTGCTCTCCAAAGTGGAAAGAGCCGCCCTGCCAGGCTGCACCTTCACGCACCATCGCGCCTTCTCTTCTGTGTCTGCACCTGCCTGCACGCTGCTGCACCTTCTGTTGAGCCGGCTCACCGCCCTCAGCCCCCAGTCAGTCCCAGCTGGTCGCGACTGCCTCCAGGGAAGGGGGAGGTGATTTCTTTTCATTCCGCCTTGGCTGTCAAAATCATCAGTCGCCAGTCATTTTTTGGCGTCTTTTGCATCCTTTTCTTGATCTCGATTGTTTTTTTTGTTGTTCCCCCTCTTCCCCTCATCAACACCTCCAAAGCGGCCCTCCAAAGCTTGCGTCCCTGGCGCCTGGCTAGCTCGTCCTCACCCGCCAACCTCCAGCTCTGCGCAAAACAAGGCCCCGTTCTGTCCCACCAAAACCAGCAGAAAACAACAGAAAGCAACACAAACAAAGCGGACCGGGTGTTTCGCCTTGCCCAGCAAGCCCAGCAGGACCCAGCGAACCAGGCCAATTAGTCGACTAGAAATTGCAAGGGCGCTTAGCGCTGTTGGTTGCAACAGGACGTTTCTTTGTGAGGACTACGGAGTACTTACGGAGTACGGAGTATGATAGCACCCAATAGCACAGCAGAAGAACAGGACCACACCAGCAAGCCAGAAAGCGAAGGAGAGACGACAACACCCATTTCGCCCGTTTCGCAAGCAATACCCCACATTGTGGCAGCCGCAGCGTCAAAACGGCCTGGCTCTGCTCAGCACTGAACTGAAGACGGATCAGCGTCAGCCAGCAGCCAAGAAACGACGGAAGAGCGAAAGCCTGACCTGACGACATTTCTCATTTCTGTCCCTCATCCATACCAGCCTTTGATCTCTTGATCTCTTGGTTTCTTAATCGTCCGGCGACTGCGACCACGAGCGCGACCATAACATCTCCTCCCCTCTGGACAGGCAGCCGATGCGCACGCCAGACTCCGATCGCTCCACCCACAGCCCCAACCACAACAACGCCGCCAAAGCCGCCGTCCGGACATAGGCCAGGCCACGACGACAAGGTCCGAAGACCACGACGAGACGATTAGAACACGATAGACGCATCAGACGCAGGCCAGGTGTGAGCAAAGACGCCCGTCTGGCCTGTTGACACGCGAGCGCTAGGCGACTACGACGACTACGACGACGACGACATCATCGCAGCTCACCGATTACACACCCTCTCTCCGACGCGCCTTTGTCATCAAGCGCTGGACTTCATCCCTCCCTTCTCCGTCACCTCTTTCGTCTTCCCCTCCCCCTCCACGACCTGCTGGCGCTTGTCGCACACCCAGCTACCCACCGTCTCTTGTCTAGCGACCTCCGCCCCCGCCTCCGTCGCCGCCGCCGCTACCCTCTGGACCCTCGGGGGCCGCGAGCACCATGGCCGCCTTTGTGAGGGTCTCGGGCCCGCCCAACAGCAACTTTCTCGTTGGCTACCCGGGCATCTCTGCAACTTTGGTGAGTCCACTTTCGACCAACAGTCACAAACAGTTGTCTCCTCCTTCCCCAGATCATCGCTGCTAACCGTTCCTCCTTGACAGCCCCGCATCGAGGGCAAGGTCGAAATCCGTCCATCACAGGGCTTCTCTATGCCCGTCGCCGTGTCGCTCGTCCGAATATGCCTGCAGCGCCGCGAAACCATCCACCCGGCCGCCGACAACATGGCCAAGAAACACTTGGGCACACCGCGTCGTGACACCACCGACGTCGTCGGCAAAGAGCTACTTCTGTTCCGATGTCCACCGGGCAAAGAATCCGAAAACGTCATCGCCATGGACCTGCCGTTCGTTTTGTTTATCCCATTCGGCCGTGGCGGCGAAGAGACGAACCGCCGCATACCGCCTGCCTCACTACAGCTGCCGAGCCGCATTGCCGAGACGTACTATGAGCTCGTGGTCACCGTCCAGCAGGGTCCCAGCATACAGAACAAATACGCCTTTCCCATCCCCCTCCAACGCTACGACACGCTGTCGACGTTTGGCATGTACAACAAGCAAGAGAACCGCGTCGTGGCTGCCGACAATGTGGTGACGCTCGCCATCTCGCTGCCGCGCTGGAGCTACGGCCCGCTCGATCCCATTACCGTCTACATAAAACTGGCGCCGAACCCAGACTGGCTCAGCAAAGCCAAGCGCGTGACCATCCAAAAGATTACATTGGGTATCGAAGAAGAAATCACGTTCAACCCGGAAGGCGACGAGCCAACAAAAAAGATTAACAAGATTGCCAAGCACACACAAAACGTGCAATTAAAAATGCCCGAGGCAGGGTACGTCACCAATCTGGGACTCGTGTTTCCGGCCCGCGACCTACGCGACAGCGACGGCATCATCCGACGGGGGAAGCCGGCCTTTCCCATGTACGAAGTGACATCCTTTACCACGACGTCCACCCTATATAAAGTGGAATACTTTTTGGCAATAAAGGTAGGTGCTTGCTCTCCTCTACAACGAAGTGTATTTCGTTACTAACCACGCACGGCGACAGGCCCAAATGAGCTCAGCACGCGACATTACCCTGCGACTGCCCATCGTCATCTGCCCGCTCGACCACCAGGCCTGCAAAGAGGAAATGGACGCCATCGAACAGGCCGCCAAGGACGCTTCCCAGGTCGACCCAAATAACCCCATGCTGCCCGCCCGCACCATTGTCCTCGCCAACGACCGCGACTCGCTGCGTCATCTGGGGTTGTGCATGGTCGCCGGACAGAAGAAACCTCTGATTGAGTGAACGACGACGACCTCTTACAACATCTTCTCAGTTGAAGGAATGACGACGCCTCAGGGGACGAGCCGTTATCGAAACTACAGGCAACAACGGCCATCGGACATCACATAATTCGGAGCGACCGATATGCGTTCGCTCATCATACCGAAGCTATCTGATGGTTTCTACACATCTGCCGAACATGACCCCGCCAAGAGTCAGCCACAAGCCACGGCCAAACATAGTCGACATGCCATATTCAGCATCTTGTGCTTAAGAGGCGTACACCTCAGATGAAACGATTCTTCCGAGCTATGCATTACCATATCCACGAACGCATTGATACAGGCCCGAGATCTGTATTATACGATATAGGATGAGTCACGAGTGAACTTCAAGCGACCTGATTTCATACACATCTGGCGCAAAGTTTACAGGCTAGACCACTTGACATTATGCGAGCTCGCGGCCAGCATGCTATCGCCTTTATTTTTTCTGAAATCTACGAGCAAACTATACTCGTCGGCATTCATCATCACCAACTTTTACGACGCATCCCATCCATCAACTTTTACGCCATCTTCTTCATTTCTCTTTGCCGTGCACCTTCTCATCTTCTTCCTATTTTACTACTCTTTCATGCTACACTATTGTGTCGTATATATACACATTTTGTTTCGGATTCCTACTTTTTTTTCCGTTTCTTTTTCTTTCTCATCTCTTTGTCCCTTTTGTGGTTCTTGGGAACTTCTTCATCTTTTTTTCTTTTCATTCTGGGCAGGCCTTTCTTGGTGTTCTTGGAGTCAAAATGCCTTTGGAAAGGAGGCATATACTTAGCAGGGTAGGGTATGGCGGGTCGAGAAGAAAGGATACGATATCAGGGCCGAAGGTGGACGGAGTGGAGGAGTAGTATTAGGCCAGCAGACGAATCTAACGAAACTTTTTTTTTCTTGTTCAAACTGTGCGCGTATTCACAAGTACAAATGCAATTTCCCGCTAGATAATATCTCTTAAATCCTTTTTAAATCAATAACGTTTCGAGGTGTTGTTCTGGGACCTGAATACATTAAAATTGAAGGTCGAAGAGGAGAAGGCTGAGAACTGGTCGTAGCGCGAGGCTCTGCGGCGGCGAAAGTGGAGAAGCACCTTTTAACGTTAGGTGGTGGTGGTGCCCGCCGAGGCTGCCTCACAGTGGGGTGGAAAGAAAATGGGTTGGCGCCAATGTCTTTTTTTTTCCGCGCCCTCCCTTACATACTCACAACGTCGAAGCTTGAAATGCGACACAACAAAGTCACCCCATTTCCAACGACAGTAATTCTTGCGAACACGACAAACTGAAGCATTTTATATACCGATTAGCGTGACGACAACTTTACGACCATGACTTGCGGCTTCTCATAACCACCATTTTCTTTTTTTTTTCTTTCCGTCTCATTTCTTCACCTTCTCTCTCTCTCTCACACACACGCAATGCCGCCGGCGCAAATACCAGACGGCGGCGGCGATGATCCAGTCATCGTCGCGGAGGACGCAATCACAGACGACGCCGATGTTTCCTTGTTGATCGGTGGCGACGATGATGAAGCCGCGCTGCCAACGGTCCGGAGTGCTGCTTCAAGAACGGCCGGCGACAACGACGATAACGAAGACAACGACGACATGGACGACGAAGACGGCGGCGCCGAGATTCAAGACTACCGTGGGTTTGCTGCTCTTGTGGCCACCACTGCAGGTGCAGGTGCAACACCATCTACAACAACGAACGGCGCCGGCAAAGTGGCCCACCGCAAACCGCAAATCTCTTCGCAGACCATCCGCAAGGGCGAGAAGGACTTTGAAGAGCACGGCACGCGGGCCCAGCGGGATGCGCTCGAGCAAAGCCGAGCAGTAATGGAGTCGGTGCTGGCGTACACAAGAGTGCACCACGGCGGCAGTGCCGCGGCGGGTGGTGGTGCTAAAAGCGCTGCTGCCGACATCGTCCGTGGATGGTACTTTCCCGAGGTGTGGGAGGGGGAGGATGAAGAGGAGGAGCTGGTATCCTCAGAGACAGCGACAACACCAGCAGGAGAGGCAGCGTCGTCATCGGCAGCTGACGCTACCTCTTCGTCTTCCTCTGCCTCTGCACGGCGCTTCGCCCACACGCGCCACCGCGTCGTCATGGTCGAGGCTCAGCGCGGCCCCATGTTTGCGTCGGTCGGTGCCGTCCCCGGCAAACCCAAATGGATCCCAAGTCTCCCCAAGGACCAGCAGCCAACGCCAAAACCGGGCTATGACCGGGTCTGGCTGCTCCCTGAAGAGGCTTTGTTTCTGGTTGAGCGCGGCAGCATGGAGCTGTGGTGGCCACTCAAAGAAATCGACGCCATTTTGCGTAGCTCGAAAGGCCGCGACGAGGTCGACGAAGACACCGGCATCCCACTCAGTCTCGAGGCAGCCTATTCTCTCTTTATCGGCCCGGACAACGACCCCCAACACGGCCGCATCCCACTTCCTACCTACCAAGTCTACACACACCTGCGGCGATCCGGCTACCAAGTCCTGCGGGCCGTCAAGACGGATCCACAGACACCACTCGACCCGCCATTACCATCACCACAGCCGACAGCGCCAACGAGCATATGGCAGTGGCTATTCTCTCTTCTCTCTTCGCCCTCTTCATCTTCATCTTCACCATCATTTCCACGACCCAATGGACCACTCGTCCAGCCGGGCTTCTACCGTTCCTACGGTCCCATTTACAACCAATTGCGACTTGTCTCACCGCACCGATACGTGCCTCCTGTGAAGAAGACCTCGTCTTCTGCTGACGATACACCACCAAATCCTTTCCGTGTTGTCTTCCACGTATGGAAATCCGGTGCCTCTGCCAACGCTGGCGCCGCCAGTGGCGCCTCTGCCAAGTCCACCTTTTCCAAGATCCGTCCGCCACCGCCCGACTTTTACATGGCCGTCGTCGATGCTCATGCCACAGGGGTGCCCTCCCTCAATGAGGTGGAGGAGCTGCTGGCGAGTGTGCCGCCATTGTCTCCAGAGGCCGGTATGAGTAAGAGGGCGAGAGCCGCCGCCGCCGCCGCGGCAGCGTCGAAACAGTCGGGATCCGCTTCGAAAACGAAGTCGACTTCGTCGCCGTCTCCGTCTACAGGCTTTTCGTTGCCCGCCACCTACCGCCGCCTCAAATTTGGCCGCCGATGCGTCATCGTCGCCGTCGTCGACCACGGCATCGTCAATTACATGCGTTTTTCGGACAGCACGTTTAGCCAAGACGCACTGTGGCCACGCTTCGACTCGCTGGCGTCAGGTCGCTTCGTCCCCGGAGCAAACGGGCGCAAGAACAAGGGCAAGTCGGGCGGCGGCAAGAACCAGAAGAAGAGCAGTAATAAGGCGGGAAATGGCGGTGCTAAGAAAACTGCTGCCACCGCCAAAGCTCCTCCAGACGGAAGTGATGCCAAAAGCAATAAGGATGCGCCGAGTGTCACTGTTGACGCTCCTGCCACCATAGCCGACACAACGGCCAGCAAGTAGGACTGCTGCCCTTGTAAGAGGCTGCACAGCAACACAAAAGAGGCCATTTGCGTCTGCATTGGTTTGGGGATAACCGCCGGGGGGGCATTTTAGTCCGCCATTATAGACGGCATCAAGAGAGATGGCTACTTGCTTGGTACATACACCATAGTTGGGCATTGGATAAGGCGTTTTTTCGAGGGTGATAATTCCCTCTATCTTAAGTCAATTTTGAGTATGCACAATATACCTTTCTGTTCTTTTTCCGTGTGCTCTTCTCTGACTTGTAAGGGAAAGAAAGGCAGAAAAGCGTAATTCTTTCGGTCTTTTATGAAAAATTGTATTAATGAGAGTTCATTTCTTATTTTTTATTTCTTAAATTAAATAATTAGAGCTAAAAAAGGTCGCGGACAAATTTCAAAATAAATTAATAGTCTTGACAAGCCTCAAAGGGAAATGCAATATCTCTTGCCACACTTTTGTTTGGGAGCTTCACATGTATTAGAACCTATCCAAACAACTCGTCACGTTGTTGTTCGCTCTTTCCTTCGTCCACTCACTTGCTATTTCCAAATGCAAGTAGTATTGTGCTCAAGGAAGGAGCTCTAAGCAAGGAGAGCGCCTCTGATTTGGGAGAGAGCTCTTTGCTAAGGAAGGAGCTATTATCAAGCACTTCCCATTCCCGCTCTAGAATTGGCTAATATGACGTGTGCTTCTGTAATTCCTAATAGGGAAAGTAGCTTTAGGATCTGAGCTCACGCGGAGCTTCAAAGTCACTTTTCTTACTGAAGTACCAACGACGACAAGCAATGATGTAGCGCTACTAGAAAGCACACGTTGTCGACATTACATACGTTGGATGCCGCTTTCTTGCCACCAGTGTGATACGAGGGAACTTTGATACTTTAGGTTCTTGGATGTTTTATCAGGCTCGTGATCGGTTTTATCTCTTTATTTAAAGATATTTAGCTTCGCCAGATTCCATCTTCCATCACTTCTTGATATTGGATCTCATTTATTTCTTTTATCAATTTGGAAATCTCAGTACTTTTTCTTTCTTTTCGAAATAACATTCATTAACCTAACCCCCCCCCCCCCCAAAATATGTCTTCTACAAGACCCTCACATACGGACAAGGAGAAGCAACGAGGGCTGTTGCCAAAGTCAAACTCATCCTTATCCTCGACCTCAGCCGTCAAGGAGCCTCACAGAGCCCTTTTCCGCGCATTCAACATATGGATCATCTACGAGAACATCTTTAACCGCGTGGCCCCCGGCGACAAAACGGCCTTAGCACTCACATGCCGCCGTCTCCGACAAAACTTTCCTGACGCGGCCAATATCCATACGCTACGGAAGCACCTATCGCGGCCCGAATTTCTCGACGTTTTGCGGGTTATTTCATATGACCTCCCGAACCACCATGTTTGCGAGCAATGCATGTATTTGCACCGTGATGCACGAAGGGCCCAAAAGAAAACGAAGATGGAGAAATGGGAGTTGATCACTGGCCACGCTGCCGACACGGCCGTCGTCCAAAAAGCATCCGAGGACTTTTTGGTGGGCCAGTTTGCTCCTAGCCCCATGCCCGAGCTCGAGCCGCCATGCCGCCGGTCAACCGCGATCAGGGCGTCGTCGCCCTCCTCCACCCCCCTCTACGATGCTGGCTTGTCCTCGTGTACATTCGCTTCGCGGCTCTCATCGACACGGCGGACACCGCTGGCGGGCTTGACGCACCGCGATGTGCAGCTGTTGTTGAAGCGTGTACGTGTTCTGAGAGAGCAGAGAAAACACAGAGAGAATGAAGAATGCAAGAAGCCTGGGCCTTTTAAATCAAAGGCCATCGAACAGAAATTTGCCAAAGAGGCACCGGCTCTAGCTCCAGCTCCAGCTCCAGGTTGGAAGTCTTGGTGGAGCAAGTTCAGAAAGCCCCGAGAGACATTCGATAAGGCACATGCACGGGACAAGAGTGAGAATGCGGGTGAAGAAGTGGACTTGGAAAGGGCTGTCCGTCTCGCTTTACGGCCATTTTTGGTACAGCGAGAGATACCTATACCAGAGATGATTTGCTCCCTCATGCCAGCGCTCAAGTACAAATTTGTGCCGCGTGTGATATTAGTACCCTGCGATAGCCATGATGGCAAAGCTGGTCATCGACGTGCCCACTTCCTCTTGCAGACTGTCCTTACTGCCCACATTACCGGAAGTTGGAACTTGCCCCTCTGCATCTGCCCGCACCAAATCCTCAGCAACAACATCTGCCCAGTCTGGACGCAGGCGAAAGATGATGCTTGCCGTGCGCTGGAAGACGAGGACAGGCTCCGAGGGACCAGAAACATGAACCCAGGCCTCCTATCTGGGCCGACGCCAGAGGGGGTACAAAATGTCCGGCCGCCGTTTCGTCTACAAACTGCCGCAAGGTGCGTCGTAAAAGAAAGGCATTCGAGACGGGACTGCCACTTTGGTCACCAACACTGCCAGAAGTACAAACACGAAGAGTATCATAAGGGCATGAACTCCGCCGAAAAGGAATTTGCAGCCGCGGCCAGAGCGTGCGCGACGGCCAGGGCACAGATTGAAGGGTTTGTGGTGTCATCGAGCTGTGACCGCTGCCCGACCGACTTTGTCGTTCAAACAAGGAATGATCCCGTCGGCAGGATATACAACGACGTGCTGGTGATTACCGTCTGGCAGGACTTTGGGCCCGAGGCGCCCGTAACTGATGAGCTGTGGCAAAGCCACATCCCTGGGCTGTTCCTGCAGGCCGAAATGGAAAATGCACAGGCACCGTACACGCATCCCAACACCTGGTACTCCGGTCCCTCGGTCAGCCATTCTCCTGGTTCTGTACGTGCGCTTTTTGAAAAGGGCGAAACTGCTTTTGATTGTTAGAGGAGGAGCTATTAGATGTAGATTAGGTTTAAGAAGGCAGATATTACAACAATTAGTAGAAAGAAAGTAAGAAACAGTTCTCGACTCTTACTCGTTTTGTTTGTTTCCACGGTATCGACCTGGTGTCTTTTTTAAAGTGGAAATAGCAACGAAACTGTACAACTCGGCGTGGTAAGGAAAAGATATTCGAAGCTTGGTCTTGCCTGATGATGCCCCGTTCTGTTTTGCATTGTGCTGGCCGCAGTTTCCATATATGGACGAGCGTAGACCGTGGGTTTGTACCTGTTGTGTACGTTATATCAGGTAGAAAGAGCCAAGAAGGAACCACCGAAGCACAGTATGCCAAAATAAAAAGAAGGAACGATCAAAACACACATCGACATAAAATAGGAAGTCACAATGTAAATAACATACAATGCCATGCAAAAGGGAAAATATTTTTATCCTGTCTTCTCCTTTTCTCTTCTTCTTTTTCTCGATGTTCTCCAGCTACGATAACAAACAAACGACCACACACACACACACACACACACACACACACACACAACTGCAACAACAACAGCAGCAACCATGACGGTCGACCCCGTCCCGTTAACCATCGGATTAGTGGGGCTGTTGGGGGTCCCCGCCGCAATCAACCAGGCCCGGAAACTCTATCTTTGGGTCCGGGGGCTCAACAAACCCGACCCCATACCCGGCCTGCAAGCCAGGATCAGATCCCTCGAAGAAAACTTTGGGACAGTCGTTAGCGGCAATCGAGAACTCAATCGCAAGCTCAACGCTGCCAATGAGAGGATTGCCGCTCTCGAGGGAGCCCGGGGGCCCTCCCAGCAGGCCGGGTCGGGGTCGAATCCGTAAGTTCAGCCACCTCCCCCGTTAAACTTGGGCTAACTGTGAATAGGATCAGAGGTGGGTGGGAGGGCCCCAGCAAACGCTCATACCTCATCGTGGTTGCTGGGTCGAGTAACCTACTCTCTTTTTTTTCAAACGGAAAAAGAAGAGATGGGCGAAACCAACATGAGCACACGCCATTTCGAGCCGTCGATACAAGATGACAAGATGACAAGACGTCACATCAAGCAAGCAGGGATGCACCGAGCTCTAGGATTTCCTATTTTGAGACCAGCGAGCCGCCAGAAAGCTGTATATGAACTGCCGCAGCCATTCATACTGTCCAGGGATTACTTCACAGGTGCCCTAGAAAAGATCGCCCTCCCCGGCTCGACCCGTACCAATGAGCCCATGGCGCCGTTTGGTCTCTATTTCTTTTTGGCGGCATGCGGATAGCCCCACGCTGTTGACGGCCCTGTCCCGGGACAGCATGCACCTTATCAAGACTACACAATATTTGACAGTGACCTTTGAGAACCGGTCTGGCAAGACAAGCAGGCGGGGTCTTGTGACGGAAGCTGGGCTGTTTGTAAGCAAAAGAGCATGCCTGGAGTTTGTGTTATGTTTGGGTTTGTTTTGTGGATGGAAGTTCAGTCCCATGTCGTTTGTGCGTTTTCATTCAATGCGTTTAGTCTTATGGGAGCTTGTCTGTTTTCATCTAATGCCAACACTTGAATTCCTCTGTCCAATTTGATCTCATTTTGCCGTCGTGTACTGTCGTTCTCCTGTTTCGTCGTGTAAGTGGCCGTGTAAGTGGTTACCGCAATCACGTGTCAAATACGCCGAGGGGAAGAGATGGACCCACACCAGCTCCAAAACGAACAGCTCCCTTGTCGGTGTTCGCTAGGCCCCGCTCCTTACATAACGGTGTACCTCTACGCCGTACTCCACCCAAAACGTCACATCTGCAGATTCATCCAGAAAAACACCGACCTCACTTTGGCCTCTGCACGCGACACACGACCAACGACAGCCACACCACCCTCCTGCTTGTCTATCTCCGTTTTCTCGTCGCCAGAACCACATCCAAAATGGCCTCCTTCGGCCTTCCTCCTGTCCGCGTGCTCCGGCCAACGCTGTGGTGTGCGGGCGCGGTCAGCACAATATTTGTCGGCTGTGCGGCCTACGAGATCCGCCACGACGCCGCCATTTCACGCGATGCACGACGGGCGCACCACATGCCGACGACACCGATACGAATGAAGGACCTGGACGGCGTGCGCTACATGATTGCCGCGGCCGGTGGACGTAACCCCTTGCGGCAGCCTTCACAAACGCAAACATCTTCACCTCTCGCAACATGGACCGAGCTGCCCGAGGCCGGCAAGCTTATGGGCGGTCTCGTGTCGACCAACATTGCCGTCTTTGCCTTGGAGCGACTTCTGCCCGGCACGTCGGCCCTCTTCTCGCACGTCCCGGCGTCAAGCATGTCCAACATGACGATGCTCACCTCGGCATTTGGTCACGTCGGCCTCACCCACTTGGCCCTCAACATGTACGGCATCATCCAGTTCCTGCCCCCTGTGGCCAACAGCCGCACATTTGCCAACAGCGGTAGCCACCTGGCGGCCTTTTACCTGTCGGCCGGCGTGCTGGCATCGTATGCCTACCATTTGGCCACCGTCTGGCCCCGCCCACTCGACCGCGTGATCCCTGCCCGAGGTGCCAGTGGTGCCGTCATGGCCGTCGTGGGTGCCTTTGGCATGTCCTACCCAGACAACCAATTGGGCATTATTCTGATTCCCTTTAGCTTACCTGCATCGCAATTTTTGCTGGGCGTGGCGGCCTTTGAGACGTATGGCCTGTTTGTCGGGTTCAAGCGGCTGCCGCTGGCGCATGCGGCGCACTTGGCCGGCCTGGCTATGGGCGCAGCATATGTCTATTGGGACGGGCGGGAGCGGGTGTGGCGGCCGGTGAAGCAGGCCACGTTTGGCGTGATGCAGCGGCTGTCTCTTGTGTGAGTAAGGAGGGTGAGGGAAGAGGACAGGTCCTCTTCGAAGATAAGATGGGCCCTCCTTTTAATCACAATAACGAGGTCAACACAGCCTTCAGCTTCGAGACGGCCAAGACTCGACGTGTGATTACACGACATAATAGCGTGCCGTTACAACGCGAGTGAAAGGCGCCGGGCCGAGGGCAGAGGAGAACGCTTGGTGCGGGTGTACCCAAGTGCTGGTGGCAACCGAGAAACAGATTGCGACAAGAGCGACACTGTCATTCAAAAAACCGCATTCGAAAACATTGTCAAAGAGCATTGTTGAAAGAGCAACAGCGATTGTACGATAGACTACATTTTCTTAAAGATGATACCCACGATTAAAGAAGAAAGAGAAAAATACAGTCTCCCATTCCACATTTAGCATTCTACATTTTACAAATTATTCATCATTCTGGGCCCTTTGCACAAGCCCCTGGACGTCGATCCTACCATGCGGCTTGTGTTTGTTCTTGGCGGGTAAATGGGGAGAAGAAGGGAGACACACAAAAAGGTTGAACTTGCCAAGCGTAGCATTCTCGGTGCGCACCAGTTGCTGCCCAGACGGCTGCCATGGGGCCCGATGATCCGGACGATCACGCATGTACAACGAACTTTGCGTCTTCTTCTATTTACTCGACGTCGAAGTCCATCACAGAAAACAGTAGACAGGATGTCATTATCAGGAAGTGGTAAAGACTGCTGTCGCGGTAGAAGAAATGTAGAGGCAAAAGACATTCGGCTGTTTGATCATCACCTAATTCTTCTCCTTGACGGGTTATCAAGACATTCAAGGCACAAACTACCAACGCCAGTATTCTTGGAAGAGATATAAGTCACACCCACCGTATGTTCATTCCATTGCAGAGTGTGATTTTGTCATGATCGTGCTTTGATTCTGTCTTTACTGTTCGTTGTCATCTAAATTTTTGTTTTTGTTTTTGTGCAGCTTCTCTACCCACCGCATCACAACATCCACCGACTATGTGGTCCTCACCAATCTTTGCCTGGGCCGCGGCCACGGGCAACCTCGCACTTCGACATTTACCTCATTTGCCTCTCGTGGGCCGGCAAGACGCTGATGCGTCTGGCACCTCCTCCATTACCTCTAACCCCGTCCTCTTGATTGGCGGCGGGTCGTCCGGGACGATTGCAGCGGCCACCTTTGACGGCTCCGTCTTTGAGATTGTGGCCAACAACACGCTCGAGGGCACCGACCCCAGTTGGCTGCTGTACAAGGACCCCAATCTGGTCTATGCCGTCGACGAGAACTCCAACAACACTCGCCTTTTTGGTTTTAATGGCACAACCAACAGCTTTGACCTCCTGCAAGAAGCCCAGGGATCGTCGGGTGTTGTGTTTCTTGAGTTCAACCTCGAGTCGACACGCATGGTCGGCGCTGCCTTTGGGGCGGGCCAGGTAGACGTCTGGGACGTGTCCGCCGCCGACGGCACGATGTCGCTCCTCAAACAGATTGTCAGCAACGATCCGTTGGGACCCAATACGGCCCGACAAGACGCGCCGCATCCGCACCAGGCCCTACTCGAGTCGAGCGGCCGGTTTTTTGTCGTCAACGACTTGGGGACTGACACGTTGCTGGTGATTGACTCCCTGGACGATGCCTTTGACGTTGTCAACCATGTCCGCGTGCCCGACGCCGGCTGTGGTCCCCGCCACGGCGCGTTTTCCCGGCCACGGGCGCCGATTTCCCGACAAACTATCTGGTTGTGTGCGAGCTCCTGAGTTTGGTGGAAGTGTTTTCGCTCAACTTTACTGCGGATGGTAACCTGACGTTCTCCCATGTACAATCCATCAGCACGTTTGACCCTCTGCAGCCCCCGGCCAACATTTCGACGGCCACGGCCGCCGAAATTGTTGTCTCGGCCGACAACCAGCACGCCTATGTCAGCAACCGCAACACGGGCAACGCGACGGACAGCCTGGCGCATTTCAGTGTGACGGGCGCCATTGGATCGAGCTCGGGTGATTCGCTGACACTCACGTTTGTGGAGCTCATCTCGTCGGGCGGCCTGCAACCGCGCATGGTTTCGCTGTCAACAACGGACGGCAGCGAGTCGGTCGTCTTTACGACGAACCAGGACGGTGCGGCCGGACTGCTGGCCATTACACGGGACAGCACGAGCGGCAACCTGACCAGTGACGTAGCATCGGCGCCGAGTGTACCGCTGTCGGTGTTTGGCACGGCCGGGAATGGGCCGCAGTATGTACAGCAGGTGCCCCTTGTTCTGGCGAGTTGAGTGTGCAGCGTGCAGTGTGCAGTGTAGGTAGCTCAATCCCAAAAATTCAAATGTATTGACAGCTGTGCCCCAACAACAACAACAACAACAACAACAACAACAACCTCAAACGTGCACCTTTTGTTTTGGGGAGGGACTGGCCGGCGTGGACATGGTCATCTTTGGGGCGAGATGGGCCATAGCACGAGTGTACAATGGGTAGAAAATTGATTAGGATTAGAGAAGTAGGTGTTTGTGGTGGACCGGGGCCGTCCTGGTTGATGTGCACGTACGGTCCTGTGCCGTTTTGATGTGTGACCCTCCTTCCCCCCCCTTCTCTTCAAGACTACTTCAAGGCTTCAAGACGGCCGCAACAGCCACGCAACAAACGAGGCGGCACTGTCGGAACGTACCACGACGGAATTTCCATCCGAGGGTGTACCAAACAGCTGGCCCAGCGGCTGTGGGGGGCCGTCGTCGTTGTCGAGCTTCCGCACGACCAATCGGCGGCCGTCTTTGTCCTCTGCTGTTGCTGGTTCTCCCTCTCCCACCCAGACTGCATGCCATCCGGCAGCATGGGCACCGGCAACATCCTTGGGCGCCTCGTCGCCGACATAGACCTTGTCCCAGTTGCCTAGCTTAGACGACTGATTGTCGCCCCCCGCCACAACTTTTGGCAGCATCTCTTCGGCCGCACGAAAGATGGCCGGATCGGGCTTTTCGACGCCGACATCATAGGAAATGCAATGGAAGTCGATGTCGTAAGCGGAGGGTGAGGGCGAGGATGACGATGACGAAAGCGTTGTACAGTCTGTTCCATACCGTAATGGACTCACCCTCAGGCCAAACGATGACAGGATGCCGGGTACGCGGTCGTCCGAGTTGGTAATGACGCCAACGACCACTCGACTGTAGGTGCTTTGCTGTTCCTTCAAAGAGCGCAACAGTCTGGGCAGCCTCTCGTCCATGGTGTAGCCGTCGCTGGATGCAAATCTTTCCAGCAGCAGAGGTGCCAGCCCCGCGGGCACCTCGGAGACAAACGGCCGGAACGTCTCCTCAATCACTTGTGTCCACCACGTTGTCGCGCCCATCCCGCTCGTCCAGCGGCCATAGTTGGGATGTGCGCGCGACTGCTGCTTAAAGGCAGCGCGAAAGGCGTTCTTTAACTCGGAATCGGTGACGTCTTTGGCCAGGCCAAACTGCCGGCGCGCGACGTCGCCGTATTGCCGCTCAATGGGCTGTTTGATGCGGAAGAGGGTGCCAAAGGCGTCAAAGCAAAGCAAAAGGTTGCGCTTTGCCATTGGTGAGGCTGTCTGTTGTGTGTGTTGAGAGAGTGAAGAGAATGGACGACGAAGAGAAGGATGTTCTGTCTCGACTGTGTATGACGTTGTAACAACAGCTCGGCCAGGCCATGTGGGGCGCTCGGCGCTGTAGTTTTGTTGACATTCAGTGGGGTAGGGACTCAAAGGGACGGTCGCTACGGAGTAAATTCAGATGGAATAGGTGGAGGCATATCAAGTAGAAAAGACAATGGCATTTTCGTTTGATTCTTGCTCTTATCCATGTCATCAAATTCCGTTTTTCAGTTTCCTTTCCCGTTTATCACATCTCTCTCCGACTTCATCTTGCGTTCGAAATTAATGAAGTTTATGGGGAGAGACACAAGCATCCTGAACCCCCAGAGAAAAAAAGATGCCACTCACAACAGCAAGACGGATGTTCTTTCTTTTAATTTTCTGTTAATTGTCATAAACGCATAGTAGCCATTCTACTCCTAAATCTCAAATATCGTGATATCAAATACATCATGTCAAGCCACATTATCCAACTGCTGCCACCATTTTCACTTCCATCTCCCCTCTCCCCTCCCCCTCTCCCCTCCTAATGCGAATGGTGACTGTCCAACTTCTTTGTGTTGTCGTCCATGACCTTCTTGGCAAAATCGACAATGCCCTGGAAATAGTCCTTTTTCTTTTGCGTCACACTGTCGTCCGTCGCCAACTCGCCCTCCGCCGGCTCCACCACCTCGGGCTCGTCAGGCGCCGTCGCCGAAAACAAGTCGGCAATCGTCCCCTTGCCTGTGGCCCGCTGGTACACCGCAAAAGCCGTGCCAAACTCCCGGTGCTTGCCTACCTGGATTGCGTCCAGCAAAAACAGAGCAAAATTCTGGCAGTTGTTGCTAATCAGATTGTACGCGGGCCGTTTCTGTCGCATATTGAAAATCACCATCTCGCCCGCCTGCCGCAGCGCCTCGTCGTTGAAATGCGTCTTGCCCACGTCAAACGTGTGCCACTCGTCCGTGACGACCTTTTCGTTGATGTAAATGACATCCAGGTGCTCGTCCATCCACAGCTCGTGGCAGTAGTCACCGACAAGAACGGCCCAGTGCTGCGTCGGGTCCGGGTAGTGGTGGATCCTGTCGGTAATCAGTTTGCCCAGCCCCGTCTTCTCGGCGAACCATTTGCCCGCGAAACCCGCCACAGGGTGCCAGCCGATCCGGACCGTCCGCTCGGGCCCGTGGATCTGGGCCTCGGCGGGCGGCACCACATTGGGCCGGGCGCCCAAACCCAACGAGTGCTGCAGCTTGATTTTGCCTTTGAGGAGTTCATTCTCGCCATACGAGAGTCCCGTCTTGAACAGGCCCTTGAGACGTTCGCGCTTTGAGCCGGACGAGTGCGAGTCGTTATCGTCGCTGTGGTCGCCAACGGCCGTCGCTGCCTCGGCCACCTCGGGGCTGTCCGCCGCCATTTCTGCGACGGAGGGGTGCATTGGATGTGTGACGGTGGGGTGTTCGTGTGGGAGAATGTGGTGGTTGTGGTCGCACAGTCGACGTTGTGGTCGCTGTAGTCGCTGTAGTCGGGATCAAAGTGTTCGAATGTCGTGCTGCGTCATTTGGGGGAAGGTCCCTTTATTTACGGCGTTGCGACGTGGATGCGCCGGCAAGGAGCAAATATGAACCCCTCACTGGACCCCTTCTGAGTTCCTGTTCCGGGCTACGAACTGCGCCAGGGACGCGCAAACATGCGCTCGCGCCAGCCAATAATATTTCATGGCAAGCAGGCACTTTTGCGCCAGGAACACCCAAAAAAAGACAAAAAGAAGAGGGAACCCAGCTGCCGACTACGCTAAAACCCAAAAAGCTTGACGGTGGAGGGGGCCGGCGCTTCAGCCGCACCGCGCGATTGAGAGAAATGACGATCTTAATCGGATAGCTTTTCGTGCAATAAATCGAAGAAATCTTTTCCTGATAAAGACAGCTTTGTTAATAACGGGGGAAGTAAAAGTCACTTTTACATTGTTTTATTCCCTTCTTTATCTTTTTCAATAATAAAAAAAGAGAATGCTAAAAACATAAAAGTAAATATACAATAACACAGCAGTGTAAGTCGGCGTACGCATCAATTTGTACACAAGTGTGGCTCATGAGCGGCGAGACAGGTTTGGTTTTTAATCTCTTTTTTATTTTATTTTTTTAACAAAAATATTCCCCATATTAATTGAATCGCCCCATCTACTTACTGTCTACTCATCATTCATCATCTCAATTTTTATCTATTTAGATAGCATCGCCGTCTTTAAATCTTCGCAGCCGCAATGATCGGCCCGCCCGGTCCCTCCTGCAGGAAAGCCACCGCTTCAGTGCCATGGTGCATCGCCGACTTGGGCACCGGCAGAGGGACGGTGAGGTCGCCGCCCTGCCATTGACCGGCCTTGGTGATATCGATGACCGTGTTGTGGTGCGGCAGTTTCTTGCCCTTGTTGGGGCCCTTGCCGATCTTGATGTTTTGGTCGGATGTGCGGTAGGTGGCGACGAGAATGTCGTAAACCGGAACAGGGGGCGAAACCGGAGCCGCGGCAGCGGCGGCGGGAGCGGGAGCAGGTGCCGTCACGCCGTCAGGCGTACTTTCAGCAGTGGTGGCCGTCTCAGCCGGACCATGACTATGCCCGGCGTGGGCATGGGCATGGGCATGGACGTGACCTGCCTGGCCCGGCCCCGGCGCATCCGAATCGATCCGCACTTCCGTATCGTTGGCATCCAGGTACACATGCCACGGCAGTTGGATTCCTGAGCGGGCCCGGTCCACCGTTTCGTGCACCTCGTCGGCGCCCTTGGCTCCAGATGCGTCGGCCAGTCCGTTGACCACCACTTGGGGTGTAAACAGCGTGTTGCGTCCCCACCGCTTGACGTAGGCACGCTGCCGCTGGTCGCCCGGACCGTTGCTGGCCAGTGTATCCTTCCAGCCCAGGTGGTCAAACAGTGTGACGTTGTAGGTGAGCAGCAGACGGTTGGGCCGTTCGGTGGCGGCTTTGATGATGGAGGGGACGGCGGGCGGGCAGGAGACACAGCCCTGGGACTGAAACAGTTCCACCAAGGCCAAGGGCTCAAAGTCGACAAAGCACGCGCCCGTGTGTTGGTGGTTTGGGTCGTCGCCGACAGGGTTGCCGTTGTCGTCCAAGGTGATGGAGCAGACCAAGGGGGCCGGCTTCTTGCGGCGGAAAAGGCGGCGAAGGAAGGACATTGTGGGAGAAGTGTTGTTTTGTGGTGGGTTGTATATATAGATGGAGTAAAGATGATGGTAATTGAGACAAATACTTTTTGAGAGAAGATACCCAGCCCACCTACTTATATCCTGATCGTACTCGGCCTTCATCCCAAAAGGGCAGTTTTGATTAGTCGGATTCGTCTGACTTGAAACAGCTGCCATCTCACCAGGGAAAGGAAGACGTGCAACGCACGACAGAAGGCTGTGCTGTTGGCTGTTGGCTTTGCAGCTGTTTCTTTGCTTCTATTGTCATCTGTTCTCCCCAAACAAGAAACGTCCGTCGTTTAGTGATCGCGTTTTCTTGCTTGTTCTTTTTCGTCGTTCTCGTCATTCCCAGGTTTTTGTTGACAATCATTCTCAGCCCGCGGGTCATCACGAGAATGCAGACCAATCAGACAACACACACTCTATCTGTGCAGCTGACATCCCCGGAAAGCATGCAAGTTTAAACTCTCCAGGCTGGAACGGAGGCAATGCCGTCAGATGCATGTCGTATCTGAGCGGGCTGTCGTCGGGAGTAAGAGAAAGTATTTGCGCGGGTGTGGAGATGTGGACAGGGTCGACAAGAAACAAGAGGGCTAGGCACATTCTGTGGCTGATAGACTGTTGAAAATCAGAAAATAAACAAGAAAGTGGCGAGTAAGCGAGTGAATGGGGAAATTCTGATGATTATTTTTTTATCGCGTCGAGCATCGGTAGATCACATCATACGGGGTGCATTGTACACACACAAATTCTTATGGTATCTTGCCGGTACGATTCTTGCTCCTCAAATTGCCGACTCCCCTTCCTCGAAAAGACGGCGTGCGGAGCCTTCGGTGTGTCTGAACGAGGTTCCTGTCCGCCACGTGTTGGTTGGCGCAGCCATAAAAGGGTGGTTCTCCGACAGATTCGGCGGGTCTCGGAGCCGTATCGGCCCGGCGATATGGCTCTGCCAATGCAGGGAGACTGGCGATTCTTCCGGGCCAAAATCTTGCCACACGGTTACGACGAGCCAGTCTCTTGAGGTGGCGTCTTTAGTCACAGAAAAGTCGGTGGCGCACTTGTCGCAGCTCGCCGTCATCACGGGCGGCCCCCTCTTCGGCACCCGGTGGAACTCGTCAATGTAACAGACGGCCTCCACAGCCGACTGGAAACGATACGCGCTCTCAATCTCGCCGAGGCCCCTGGGTGTGACAATAAACCGATTGACGGTGCGTGGCGGCTGGGTGTCCCGGTGATAGTGGGTTTCGTACGGGTAGTCGCACTGGTCGTCCTCCCCAAAGGGGGGTAGAGCTGATGGGGGTCGCGGGTGCCTGCACGAATTTCGGTTATTCTCCGATAGTGTGCTTCGAGGCGGTCCTGAAACCCCATATCACGCAGGCACCTGTTGTATTCCATGGCCCACAAATGGCCGTTGGGGCCTTTCTCGTTGTTCAAGAGCTGGTGTGGACAGAGGCTGATGCTCAACATTCCGTGGGCAATTTGCTGCATGGAAAATTCCGTCTTTAAGAAGAACCGAGTCTTGTTCTTGTTGTTGTTGTCGTTGGCATCAACAACCACGCGAGGCGTAAAGTGGTAGTTCACCTGGCCCGCCCCGAGCTGCCTCGATATTTCCACCAGATGACGGCCCCGTGGAAACTGCCACAGCTCCGCCGAAAATGGCTTCAAGGCTGCCTCGACTGCGTCCCTCATGGTCTTTATTGTTGTTGTGGTTGTGGTTGTGGTTGTGGTTGTGGTCGTGGTCGGGGCTGGGATGGAGGGGGACGGATTAGCAAACTTTATTTGCTTCTTTTGCTTGTTGTATTTTTTGCATACTCTGTGCACTTCGTACATCACGTACAACCGGTAAAGTTCGACCTTTATTGGACGCCGATGGGGTGCGGCGCGCCACGTAGGCGGTTGCCGGGACCGCATCGCAATGCGTAGAGACCGGCGTCGAGGAACAGCCAATTCAAATCCAGTCGTCTTGTCGGACCTGCCCTTTCTCTTGCCTTTGGAAGGTTTGCCTCCATTCGTATTTGCATTAATCGTCATCTCCCCCTCTTTAGTCTCTTCACCCTCTTCGCTCCTGAGCTTGAGCATCCGCACGCGTTTCAACACCATCTGCACATCCCGGTGTGCCAGTCCCGCCAGCGGTGTCCGCCGCATCGACGAGAAACTGCCCACGCATGTGCCAATCGTGTGGAACTCCATATAAGTGTATACGGGCCATAGTTGCCTTGGGCGCTGCTGTTGCCACGGATCCTCCCGCTGCCGCCGCTGCCGCCGCTGCCGCCCCAGCCGGCCAGGACGACGCAGCAGGCACGGCGGCTCCATCTCCTCGTACTTGAGCTGTGTGTTAAACACGCGTTCTCCCTCCCTATATCCCACGACCTCGATTGGCTCCAGTGGGCTGTCGCGTCTGGGGTTGCTGATGAGGGCATCTTTGACAAGGACACCCATGTCGCGGGCATGGCCTTCGTTGTTCTCCGTGTCGTGGCGGTGCAGGCGCAGACAATGCTCGCAGGCGTAGTGGTCTGGCATATCGTGGGCGATGGTCCACAGAACATCGAGAAATCTAGCGGGAGAAAGCTTTTTGCGCAGAGCTGAAAAGTCGGCTTTGTCGGGCATGTTGTGTCTGAGTGTGCGGTTGGTGAGAGCGAGCGCCGTCTGGTCTTCTGGGCGACTCGACTGAAGATGTTTTTGAAGATTAAGTGGTTGCCGAGGGCGAGGTGCAGGCGGTGCATCTTGTGAGCTTGTGAGGAGGCAGGCGTCGCCGCCGCAAGCGGGTGCTCACCCGGTGTTGATTCCGACATGGTGAAGGTGTTGTCATTTGAAGTTGAAAAGTCAAGACGTAGGTTTTGTGTTTCGTGAAGAAGAAATCAAGTATGGTTGTTTTTGGGGGGGGAGAGGTTCTCAAGGACAGGAGACGTAGGGATGAGCAAAACATCTTATTTAAAATAAAATAAAAATTTAACTTTCAGGTACTCCAGTGCCAGTGATATTAAAGTTCATCTGATGTGGTTGTATGTACGTCGTACTGTTGTCGTCTTCTCGTGTAAGTGCCGTTGATAGTCACGTGTATATGCTAAACTCTACATTAAGATAGACAATGAGATCACGTGCGAAAACAAGTCCAACGTCCTTTCTACATTTGGCCCAGTGCAAAAATAGTGGGTCTTGGCACGGGCGGCCCGTTATTAGGGTTTCGGGAACTGGGCGCACCCTTAACACCTTAAAGTTGGCGACCATACATGGCGTAATCACTGTGTACGGAGTAGTTGATGTAATTCATTGTATTTTGTACTGAACCTATGACTTCTAATCGACATTATTTCCTGACACTGAGTCACATTCTACACCAATCATTACGGCATGGCGCAAGTGACCCACCCTCCGAAGTTTTGTGTCTTTCCCCTCTTACATGTCATGCGCCAGAGCGCGCAAGTCCTCCTCACCCATCTCACCGTCCCAGCCGTGCTCAATCAGGTACTGGCGGAACTTTTCGTCGTTGATGGACAGGTCCTCGCCCGTGATGTCGGGGACAAAGAAGTAGGTGACGAGCATACCGGCAACACCGCAAATAGCAGCGACAATAAACGTCCAGCGCTTGCCCAGGTTGTTCTGGATGGGCGTGAAGGCTTCGGTGCCGACAGCAGCGCCCGTCTTGCCGAGGGCAGCGCTGATACCGTAGCAGGTACCGCGGACCGCAGTGGCGTAGCTTTCCGACGACAGCAGACCGAGCATGTCACCGGGGCCCAGGTTGCCAAAGGACATCATGAGGCCATAAAAGACAATAAAGAGCGGGAGGATCTTGGTGATCTTGTCGTAGGCGCAGCCGATAATGAGGCCAAAGATAAGGTAGCCCGAGAAACCGAGAATCATGGTGTTCTTGCGACCAATACGGTCACACAGGAAAGCGCCAACAAAGACGCCAGGAAGGGCAATGACGCCCAGCAGCAGATCCCATTCGGCCGTCTTGAGGATCGAGTTGCCCGACGACGGCACGACCGAGGCAATAATCAGACCAGAGAAAACACCGTTGGGAAACGTAATGAAATCATAAAGAAACCAGGCGCCACAAGTGCCAATCAGCGTCTTCCAGTAATAGCGCAGCACCAGCTTGTAGGGCACGCGCTTCTTGATGGCGCCGCGGCGGTACAGCTTGGAGTTGAGCATCTTGATACGGAAGTAGAAGACGGACAGCGGGAAGACGACACCAATGCCCATGCACACGCGCCAGACGGTCGACAGGTGGTTCGTGCCGGCGGCCGAGAGCACAATCATAAAGACAATAATGGCCAGCGGGCCACCAAACGAAAGGGGCAGGTTGGTCACCAGAATGAAAATGGGACCGCGCTGCTTGGGTGTGTGCTCGTTGGCGGCTTCCGACGCCGACGTGCTCGACGCTGGGTACTCGCCACCGGTACCGAAACCGACAATACCGCGCGACACCGTGAGCATCCAGAACATGCCCAGCGTGGTGATGCCGTGCGAGGCCGTGGCCAGGATACCGCCCAGCACAATCATGAGTGTCGTGACGATGATGGCCGTCTTGCGGCCCATGTAGTCGCACGTCAGACCGACAATGACTTGGCCCAGAATTTCACCGACCAGCAGGGCGTTGGAGACCTGCGTGCTGACGGCGGAGGTGTAGACGGTGGGGTACTCCTTCTTGAAGAGGACGTTGCACATGGTCATCAGGTTGTTTTGGTAGCCATCTGAGATCAAAGCGGCACCGGCGCAGATCTACACAGGACGCATTAGTAGGTTAGATTGCACGGTTGGTGCAGAAGAAGTACGCACAATCGTAAACAGATCCGAGATGGACTGCTTCTTTTCCGAGACGGGCGGGGCCACAGGGCCAAGCTCGCCGCCGGATTTCTCGTTGACAGTGCCATCGGCGACAGCGCCATCACGAGCGTGGGCGACCTGCTTCTCGTCTGAGCTGACCTGCTCGAGGCTGCTGCTGGCAGGGGCGATTTCTGCCATGGTGAGGGGTGGAGTTGTCTTGTAAGTGAAGTGCTTGGGGAGAAGAGAGAAAGGGAGAGGGAAAAAGAGGACGGGGGACACGATAAATAAAGTATTTCCAAAGATCAGCGGAAGCACGTTGCCTTGCCCTGCTTGCCTGCCGCTGCCGCTGTGAGGTTCTCCTTCCAAAAGAGGGGAAGGTTAGACAAGACTGGGGGACTTGCACGAATCGTCGTTGCTCGTAGCTTTTTCGTTCGGTTTTCCCGTTGTGCAGACCGCGCAGGGCACATGTTAGAGAAAACCTTATGTACAACATTGCCCAATACGGCAACTCCTTTTGCAAGTCTCATCGATCCCTTCCTTTTTTCTGTCTAGCGTGGACTTTCCGCTGTCCTGGTATCATTTTAGACGACGGCTAGCGGGTTGGTCCAGGCTCGAAAGCGGCTTCCAAGGGCCTGTGGCGGCTTTCCAGCGGGGACTCGGAGGAGGGTTGACTTTTTGGGTTCCTGTCCGGGACTCCTTTTTAGGATTGGACCGGTGGCCTTGCTCGCTTGTTTCCCTCGTTTACCGTATTTTCTGTGCAGCCCTCGCTTCTTCGACTGTCTCCTATCTCATTTCCTATCTCTCGTGGTCGTCTGCTCATCTGGACGTCCAATGATCGTCTGCTCGTTACCCCTCATCCCAAGGTTGCGGGCGGCTGTTTGTGAGGCAGTCTGTCTCTGTGTTTGTGAGTCTTCTCGTCGTCATACATTGTACATGCGTTTTTCAGTCATCGACTCATCTTCTGTGAGGTGTCTCGTGCGCAGAGGCTGCCCTAATTTTGCTAATACGCAAACCATAGAAAGTACTACATACTCCCACCTCATACGCACTACGACATGACACAAGGTGAAGGTAACAACGTCCTTTCAATAATTCCATTTCGTCTTCGTCTCTCTTTCTTCTCCATCTCGAATTTTCTTCAATTTCAAACCTGTCCACGTGGGCAATCCCTGGTTCTTTGGTTCTCTCGGTCACCCCACGTGAAGATCTTCTCGCGTGTGGTTGCGTGAAGAATAAAAAAAAAAGATAGAAACGGCAAAGGTGCGTAAGGGTACATTTGGTGTCGATACGAGAAGTCTTTTTTTTGGGCCTTCTTCTCACCATCGGTCTGGTCTATTTTTCCTTCGTCCAAGGTTGTCTTGCCTTCTCCGCGAAGTCTTATTCCCAGAGACGGTGTAAGACAGGACGAGCCACGGACAAAAACCACCGGGTTGCATTTGCAGTGGAGTCGCTGTGATAACGTCGGCAGACAAGAGAGTTTCTTTGAGTTCATTCCCAGCAAAGGTCCAGGAGTGGCCCTGCCTAGCCTTTCGCGCCAAAATCCATAATAACCCGCTCCCATGCCAAGTAAGCCAGTTTCGTTTCGAGACCGGCACACGTGCATCACCAACCAGACATTTAAGAGCACATCGACCATCGCCCGGCAGCCACCAAAAGCTTGTTTTCGCCTTTTCTTGGCAAAAATTCCCGAAACACCTTGAAAAGCTTGGCCAGCCTCGTAAAAAAAAAAAAAAAAAAAAAAAACGACCGACGAACTTCTTTTCCCAACGGTCGCAACGCCGCGCGGCAGTGGTCCCTGTCTTTCGTTTCTTTTTCTGTTGGTCCCAACGGCGCCAAAGGATTGTGGGTTCTCGCGTGAGATGTACTTTGTATGAACAGTTAATATCACGAAGGGCAAAGCGGGTGTACGAGATATCTCTCGCGTGGTGTAGTAGGATACTACCAGACAGAGAAACGGCCGAACGGCGAAAGAATAAAGACCTCAAATCATACGGAAATGAAGTGGCTTTTGAAAATGGAAAATGTGAGAGTTTTTGTGTTTTAAAAGAAGTGTATGATACAGCAGTAAGGTTATTTTGATTTCGAAGTAATTTTTTAAAAGATAAATTTTCCTTGTTCGTAAGGCTTGTCTTTTTTATTATTATTATTATTATTATTATTTTAAAAAAAAAAAAAAAGAAAAAAAAAAGAAAAAAGCGAGCCATTACACGTGGTAGAGCTACATAACCCTGACAATACTCTTGAATCTGGCTATTTCTCGAGGCCCAAGTGTGTTCCACTACTAATGTACACTGCCCTATGATTTATTTTAAGCACTTGCATCATGTCCCAGTAGCATACGACGGGAAGGAGCGATCAAAACAACAAGTCAAGCAAGAGGAAGGAGCAGCCGGAAGACAAACCTTGAATAGAAAAGAGAAGGAGCGATCAAAACAGAGTCTACGGACCAACTAAGTGCAAGAGGAGATACATTGTTGTTGTCAAGGTTGACATTGAGACGGGCCTTTTTGTTCTGTCTTCCTCTTCCTTTCGTTTCTCTTCCGCATAATCTTCATCATCATCAGCTGTTATCATTCTTCATATTATTTTTCTCTTAAGCAAACTTCCATTTTGCTTACATTCTAAACAATATTCCTCTTCCTTTTCTTCACCCATTTCTCGAAGTCGCCACACAAACAAACACACACACAAACAAACACACACACACAAACAAACACACACACACAAACAAACACACAAACAAACACACACACACAAACAAACACACACAACACACACACCACGCAACACAAACAAGCCGCGCGTACAATCCATAAACATTAGCTGCATCGTGATCTCGAAAGCGGTCCATTAGCATGTCTGCTGTCTGTCAGCCACCGAGTGGCTCACCCCCCTGAGAACTTTGGCGGTGGCGCCGTTCATCAACCTGTGAACATTGTTAAAGATATAAAAATCTCACAAAAGATGGCGGATCAGGCCAACGCCGGAGGTATGGCGGTTGTGGATGCAGTCCCAGGTCCGTCCAGAATGGAGAGACCCATCGGCTTGGTGCAAGATCTTTGAGAGAGATCCGAATGTCTCGAGGGAGCAAGGAAACATTTCTTGCTGGACGAGATTGGTCAGTGGAAGCGCATATTGCCGCTCGACACATGGTGAGCAGATGCCATTATTGTACGGCTGTGGGATATGGTTGGATCTGGGTGGCAATGAGCTGTTTTGAAGAACATGCCTGGAGTATGGCTTGTTGTTTTATGTATATCTGATACTGAGCTTGGTGGGAAAGTGCGTTTCCTTTATATCCATATTATTTATAGATGACTGGTCAAGCCAGTTTTCTACTTCCAATGTAGCCTCTTACGGATGTGTTTTTTTTTTTCTTTTCAGTTGGTAACTTTGACTTCCCACACGGATACCGTGCATCTACACAGTGAATAAAATAGAGTTTTGTGCCACTCCTACTCTTAACATGGCCTAGGCCTTCCCCTTTATGCCTCCAGACAAGGTGTGGCCGTTCTAATATATTATCGGATAGATTGCGACTTTTGCTACTGGACAAATAATGGTCTATATCTACACAATACTTGTCCTCGTAACTATGAGTCAAAGTCTTTTGTGTGCGTATGAGACTTGAAAGCTTTGATTTTGACCTGCCGTATTACCTTCCTCATAGCGACGCGCAATGAACGTTGGATACAGTATACTCGCCACCATGCTGTTATTCGCGAGTCACAACTTTTAACAGCCTTCTTACTGAGCCTTGAAAGATCAAACAAAATATATATGTATATATATATACAAACACCACGAAGGCCGTCGTAGGTATGCTTCTATCCTCCCTTATGCGAATCAGTGTTTTCTCTGTCAACAGGTTTCTATTACCACAGACATACAGATCCACCTTCATCAACACGATATCATAAACGGCGTTTTTTTCTCCATTTATTTACTTTTCATCACCTTCATCGAAGAAACACTCGATATTTTTCTAACAATCATGGCTCCTACAAAGCGCAAGGATGGGGACCCTGAGGACAGGCAGAAACGGCCACGGCAGCAGCCTTCACAATCGTCAACAAACAGCCACCACCAGCAGCAGCAACAGCAGCCGCAGCAACGGCCACTGTCCGCCATGTGCCACGCCCTCTTTATCTGGATGGTCCACCGAAACATCTTCAAGCATGTCACTGTACAAGACCAGTTGAATCTCGCACGCTCGTGCAGCGATGCACGGACAGCTTTGATTGGTGTGGCCGATCTGCCTACGCTGCGCCAAAAACTCGTGAGAGCCGGACGTCGTTTTGAAGTCATCGATATCCTCACAACCATTGCTCGAGACATGCCGTACCACTACGCCTGCGAACAGTGTCTGCACCTGCACCGTGTCGAGGACAAGGAAGAGCACATCCGGGATGTTGCCATGGCTCAGATGATTTCTGAGTATGGGCTGGAGCTCCGCACTGCTCGCCCGCATCCAGCACTGGCACCACCATGCCGCCGCAGGCGCCGTGGCGGCAGCGACGAGCCAATCCCTGGCCAGACAACTGGACAGAGGTCGACAGCAGTGAAGACGAAGAAAACGTGCTGGAGCCTCGTAGGGTCGTAGGACCCATGACATTCCAACAGCGTGTCCATTCGGAGTGCAGGGACAACATGCACACACTTGTCGGCATCTTGTCGGCGTATATGAGGCGGACGCCGCTTTCGGGTCTGGCGCACCGGGACGTATATTTGTTGTTGAAGCAGGTGCGGCTATTCAATGAGAAGAGGGCCAAGTTGAGCCGGGGCGGCAGGGAATTCGGGGTAGACCTCTCAGACTATCAAGAAGCCGATCTGGTGGGCATCTTGCAGTGCAAAATACGCAGAGCTCTCGAGCCGTACGCAGCGCAGATGCCGCTTGTCCCGCGCACGTGGGAACCGGCGGCCCAGTCTTGGCTCATTAGCCTCCGGTACTGGTTCATGCCGCGCGTCATTGTCGGCCTTGAGGGCAAGCCGCAGTTCTTGCTCAAGACGGTGGTGGAAATCCCCCGCAGAGTAGATGTGGATGTGAAAGATGCCAAGCTGGCCTTCTGCCCGCACCAGCTTCTGAACCACCACCAGTGGGCGGCGTGGGAGCGGGACCGGGAGGACTTTTCTTATCGGCGGCACCAATTTGACTCGGACTACCTGACAGCATGGCATGATGTGCTGACCCAGCCACCACCCTCTCTATACACTTCTGCTGATCAAAAACGGGAAACCCACGAGAAACCTTGTCAGCCTTGTCCGATGCCAGAATGGACTATTGGGAGGATTGCATCCCGACAAGTCGGCTGGATAACAATACCATCATGAAGAAGCCGAAGCCGCGCATGGACCTGGGCAATGCTCTGGAATCGGGTGCGGACGCGGACATGTACGCGTACCTGGACCTGGACCTGGACGAAGGGGAACCGCTCCTGCCCAGGATATACGGACAATGTCGCCGCTGCATGACGGAGTACGCCATTGCCGCCACTCACGGGACCATGCAGATTTCCGTGTGGAAGGATTTCGGGACCGAGGCGCCAATGACGAGCGAGACATGGCAGATGCACCTGCCGGGCTACTTTTTGCAGGCCGAGAGCAAGGAGGTGCCCGCGAGAAGCTCGTTTGCGCAGCCAAATACATGGCAGGCTTCGGGGCCTGGTCGGCCACATAGCGACGGCTTTGTGCGGCAGCTGTTTGAGAGGGCCGAATCTGCGGTTTCCAAGCAGGACAGAAGTCGGGAGTCAGTTGTGGAAGATTGTTGGAATAAAGGGCATGGGAGGACAAAATAAAGCTTAGAATTAAATTGAGATTTATTTTGACGCCCTTCTCTTACTGTGGTGTATGTTGAGCACGGAAGGAGGGCCAGACCGGCGGTTGGTTCTTTCCGCCTCAAATGTGAAAGTCGCTTTCCCAATCGGGAAATCACGAAAACATCCGGCCATACTCGACCGCACCTTCCGTGCAAGGTGAAAAAGAGTGATAAAAAGAAAGGAGCGAACTATAGATATGGGGGAAGGCTCATATATCGTCCCCCCTTTTTTTCAAAAAAAAAAATTGTGTCTCCTTTCCATCTCTTTCTCCCATTCTTGACTTTGTCTCATTGTCGACCTCCATCAGCCATCGACAACCACTTCGTCGCGAGCCAGTTTCCATCAATCACTTGGACACGATGAAGGATGTTTGCTTTCACTCAGGCAGGCCCGTTGACAGCAATACTTAGCATTGATGTTGGAAGCCGAGATGCAATACAACCAAATATTCAATCATTTGCAAAATGGAGAGGAGACAGAGGGCTACTCACGGCCGAGTGAAGAGGTGGGTCGCATTCCGTTCAAAATAAAGTTGCCTTTTCTTCTTTTCCCGTTGTTGTTTACCCCGTCCCAAGAGACGTATGACTACGCCCTGCGACATGTCAATGCGTTGTTGCTGCATCGCAATCGCAACCGCAATTGTTGCGGACGCGATGCAGGATTAGTCACAAAGGCCGAAGCAGATGGCCTAATTGGGCAGGTCCAGCTAGGAAGTCAAGCGCATCCTTAGAGATGGCACCATCATACGCCGGGACGACATTGTCCCCGAAGTGCAAAGTGACTCACGAGACGGCATTGATAAAAACGAGTTCTCTTGCCCTTTTTGTCGACACATTCAATCTTTACTTTCTACTCCTTTTTTTTCAACATCCTCGGTGCTACGCAACTACGCCACTACCCGACTGCCCACCATGTCGACATCGACCCCACTCGAGCTGCCCTTTGTGACGCTGGACGTCTTCACGACCAAACGCTTCGAGGGCAATCCTCTGGCGGTCGTGCACATTCCTGCAGGCGTGACGTTGGCGCAGGAGCAGAAGCAGCTTGTGGCGCGCGAATTCAACTTTTCCGAGACGGTCTTTCTGCACGAGACAGAGACGGAGGGTGACGGTAACGAGAAGAGCGAGCATACAGTGGACATTTTCACTACGGACCGCGAGCTTGCCGTTTGCCGGGCACCCGACGATTGGCACGGCCAGCCACGTGCTAGGGAGGCAGGCGACGGCGGCGGCGGCGGCGGCAGGTGGCACCGAAAACAAGAACACGGCCCTGCTCGTCAAGGCAGGCCGCATCCCGATTGAGAGAGTCGGTTCTTCTGGTCCTCTGGTGGTCCGCGCGTCCGTCCCCCACGACGTCCACATCCACGCCGGCCATTTGCGCACGACACCGGGCATCGACGCCGTCCTCGCGTCGGGCGCCATTGGCCACGGCAGTGATGTTGTCGCGACAGCCGAGCTCGATGCGCCTGTTGTGTCGATTGTCCGCGGCATGGCCTTTGTGCTGGTACAGCTGGAAACGCTCGAGCAGCTAGGGGCGCTCAGCAACAGTGGCCGCGGCCTGGACTTTGACCTGCTGCCGGACCTGCTGGACAAGGGACCCTGGGGACGGGAAGCCGGCGGGCATGTGAGCCGGTACTACTATGTTGTGACCGAGTCCAACGAAAACGAGACAAACATCCGCACGCGCATGATTGGGCTGCACGAAGAGGACCCGGCGACGGGCAGTGCGGCGTGCACGCTGACGAGCTACCTGACGCTGCAGGCCGTTGAGAAGGACGCAAAAGCCAAGGGCAAGCTGTTGCGGTACAATGTGACGCAGGGTGTGGAGATGGGCCGGCGCAGCGAGATTCTGGTGGAGGTGGAGAGCAGGGCTGAGGGCGACGGCGACAACGGCGACAACGGCGACAGCGGCATTGCGGCGGTCTACCTGGGCGGCAGCGCCGTTGAAGTGACGCGGGGCACCATCCGTGTGTAGACTAGACGAGATAGGGGAAGAACGACAGTTAAGAATGCATGATCAAGTTGAAAAGGATCGAGTCGGTAAAATGAAATCTTGTCAGCGTACACCCAACGGTCAGGACGCAAAATTTGGAATGACCGTTTTTATTTGTGGAGCGAGCCGTTCCTTTGTCTTGTGAAAAAATGTAAAAGAAGAAAAAAGGGTGAGCACAAAGGTCTCGCTTGTTTCCTTGATTTTCAGGTCTGAGACGTGGGCTGGTGGGCTATGAGAAAGGATGTTTGCCTTTGTACGACGTGCGATGCACGCTTTTCTGAGACATTCGTGTGGCAGCTGTGTGGTAGTAGTCCATACAGCGTACGACGTAATCTAAAGATGACATGCCGTCGCGACTTTATTGGCGTCGTGTACACCTGCTGTGCAGCGTGTCGCGAGGCGCTGCAAGGTGGTCGCTACCAAAGGAGAGGGATACGGGTGCAATTTAATATGTGGAAAGCATGCTGGTGATGCTAAAGAAAGGGCTGAAAAGGGCGCGAGAGCTCGTAAATTGCAGCCGTTCTGGCCAAGCGCGTAAAGAGTCAAATGTAGGGGTACGCGTTGAGTGCACTACAATGCCGCGATTTACGTGTGCAAGCAGGTACAGGTACAGAGCACCGCATGTGACGTCTGGGCGTACAAAACGGTTCGCAACACGAGCCGCACCAAATGCAAGGCCCTCAATGCGCAAATGCACTGTATTTGTGCTGGGCAAGATTCGAACTGGAACCTGGTAATGGTAATGGCCTGGACCGTCATCTTTGAATTAGGCGAGCGCGTTCTGGGCCCTTTTGATTTTCAGCCCTCCCCCCCCTCCCCCCCTAATACCGAAACGTTTCTTTTTTGGGCGTGGTGGTGCAATGGTTGCATGGTTGCTTGTTGCCGTTTTGTCGCTGGTACGCTCTTGGCAATCGTGAATTTTGGGACCATTTGGAGACCATTTGGAGATTTTTGGCCGCACGGGCTTGAAAGGGCTGAAGAATGCACAGCGTTGCGGTCGGTCCATGTCTGCGGAGCTTTTTTGATATTTTTCTCTAAAATAAATTAAATGGCCTAGACCAATTTATCTCTGTCAAAACTGACGTATTCTGCACGACACTGACAGACACGACACTGTCCGATTGCCTTTGTACAAAGTACAGCATGTAATGATGAACGGCAATGCGAGCGAGATGATCGGCATTGGATCTTGATTACTGGGAACGACAATGAGTATTACTGAGTGAGGCTGAAAGAACAAGCACGCAAAGCCCAGGCCTTGTTTCTCGAGTCCGTTTTCTGCAGTCGCCAATTGAGGGAGTTTCTTCACTTTTTACTTTCTACTCCGTACTTTTTTGACTGTCGCACTGCCCTGGCAGTTTTCTTGCACGCCGTTTCAGAATGAACACCTCCGTCCACGGCAGTTGTGCATTTGTGTACTCTGATACCGTCAGAGACTCAGAATACCCCTTTTCAGTGCGTCCTAAACTGACCGTTTTTGACATTTGACTCCTTCCTCCTTCCTCCTTCCAATTCAAATGCAACCCGCCCTACTTCCTGCTTGCCGCCCTGCAGGACAAGCTCTGCCCGACCATCCCAAACGGGCAACCACACGCAATAAATAGAAGGTACATACAGATAGTGCCATCAGTTCCCCATCGTTTCCTTCTTTCCCATACCCATAATCGTAATAGGGGCTCTTTTTGGGCTCCTTTGGGCTCCTCTGGGCTCCGCCGGGGGATCCACTAGCGCGTGCAAGTTGTCCGATACGGGCTACATTATTGGAGTGTATTGGGGGCAATTGTTCTTTTTTGGAGCGTTTCCAAGCGTTTTGGAGCTTCCATGGAAGCCACTTTGGAGGGGCTATTTCGATTTCCCCGGTAGCTGGGACTCGTTTGCTGGGCCGTCTTTTTTTCTGTCTCCTCTCCTTTTTGCCCAGCCCTTCGTCAGCCCCGTCTGCCCTTTCAATCTTGCCTTTCCACCCCTGGCTTTCGTAGTCTCTCCTTTGCACTCCTAGGCCGTTCCCGTTCCATCCCTTTTCTCGACTTTCGCGTCGGCTTTTCACATTCCTTTTTTCTTTTCTTTTCGTCTCTGGTTCTCCTCTCGTGAAAGCAGACTTATCCCGTTTTCAATATAATTTTCGAGACCCAATTTTGGGAAGGAAAGGACACACGCGCGCCCATCTTTTGTCGACTCTCTTTTGTCGACTCTCGACACTATCCTTTCGATACCCTTCCCATCGACATCGACGTCGAATTCGTCTTTGACTTTCCACTCTTTTGTACATCGACTGCAACTCACGATCGTCTGCCGTCACTCCGTCACACCGTCACACCGTCACACCCTCCCGACCCCTATCTCTCTCTTGGCATCCCGTGTGCAACGCGAGGCGCCGTCCAGACGAGCGCCTTTGACGACTCTCGACTTCTCGACTTACTTCTTCCCCTCGACCTTTTCTCCTTCCTTCTCACCAACCTCCACCATGTCGATACTGATGGATTATGGCATCTCGCGGCGGTTCGTCGGCATTGCCCTGGCCCTGCTGGCCATCATCTACATTGTCCGCCTGACGCCGCGGGAAATGGTTCCAAGTGTGAGTGCAGTTTGCGTGCCTACGAGTCTGCGTAGCATCCAATTGTTGTCTCCCATCTCTATCTGTCCACTACTAACAACTGTAGACCTCCTTCTTCGATACAAAGCCCAAGACCGCCGAGGCCGCTCCGGGCGCGGGCGCGTTCGAGATCAAAGACAAGGTCGCCCTCATCTCCGACACCCAGTACTCGGCCCGCCTCGTGCCTCTTATTCTGCACTTCCACGCCGTGCTCGGCCCCGAATGGCCCATTGTCTTTTACACGTCCAACGAGACCAACGCTATTTTGACGGGCAACAACGGCACCCGCCAGGCCGCCATCTGGGAGCAGGCCGTAAGCCGGGGCTCGATTGACGTCCGCATCATCCCCGAGCAGTTTAACATGACCACCCGCCACGGCGTCAATGTCTACCTGTCGCGGCCCTGGCTGTGGGAGCAGCTCGCGCCCGCCAAGCATGTCCTGGTGTTCCAGACGGACGCCATGCTGTGCGCCAATGCCTATGAATCGATGGACGACTTCTTGGAGTGGGACTTTATCGCCGCGCCCCTCCACACCAAGGAAAAGCTGTTCAACGGTGGACTGAGTCTACGCAACCGCACAATGATGATGGAAATCTTGGCCAACCCGGCCAACAACTGGGAAGACGAGACGGCCGCGGGGACGTGGACCATGGGCGGCGAGGACATTTGGTTTTCGCGCAAGATGGACCGCATGGGCGCGCACCTGCCCGACTTTAAGAAAGCAGTGACGTTTGCGTGCCAGCACGACTGGCATGTGAGCCACAGCAAGACGCCACTGGGCTACCACAAGGTGCACAAGAATGCGGGCAAGCGGTTGGGCGAGATTGCCGAGTGGTGTCCGGAGATTGCGTTGGCGGCGCCGGGCAAACTGAAGCAGCAGGAGTAGAAGAGCAGAGGAGTAGAAGTAGAAGAGCAACCGAAGGTTGCGATTCTACGACGATGCGATTATGCTGTTGTTGACGATGATTCTTTTCCGGTTTCTTTTCTTTCCTTGTTTCTTGTCTTGGCGTACAATATAAACAAGCCGGCCGTGGGACGGACCTGGCTGGTTGACTGGGATTTTTTTTTTGTTTTGATGTCTGTTATACACTTTTTCTTTTTGACTTATTTGCATCTCTTTCTATCTTGTCTAATTATCTGCGCTTGTCTCGTTGTTTCCCACACGACGTCTGTGGAAGTGCACGGCGCAGTTGCATTTTGTACTTTATGATCGTTTTTACCAGGGTATATTTTGCATCTTACACTATTTTATATTTAACTAGAATTACATTGCTGGTTTTCCGTCTATGTACTTGCTGTTTGTTGTTTGTATCCGGTGATCTATCGTCTACCGTGTACCCCCCATACCTATCTGGTCTATCGTTATTATGGTGTATTATAGAATTTATGCTCCTTGATGACAAGTGCTGCGCACTTGTATCTTCCTCCTACAACTTAAAGTCAAACAGCATCTTTTCCTGCGCGGTGCACAGCCCGTCCTGGTACTCTGTCGCGACATGCACGCCCTCGGGACTCCAGATCTTGTTGAGGATAATCGACCGTCCAGCCCCGCCCGCGGGAAACAGACCTCCTGGATCCACCAGCCCGCCCGTAAGTCGGTATCTGTCTTGGAGGTGGGCAGGTACGTCATGGCCGTGTCGGCGACGTTGGTGTGCACGACAAAGGTATTGCTCAGCGACGCGACTTTGTCGTTGAGCGGAAACTCGAGGTGGTTGGCCGTCATCAGCAGCCCGTTGCGGTCGGCCGCGTAGGCGTGCACCAGGACATGGGCATTGCACTCGGGCGTTGTCGAGCTGGGGAGGGGTGCAAGCAGTCGGTAGAGGATGAGCTCGCGGCGCTCGTGCAGTGGCTTCTCGTCGTTCCAGTCGTTCATGTCGACCTTTTTCATGTCCACCATCGGAAAAGTGCCGACAACGTCGCGCCGCTCCAGTACATTGAGCAAAACATCAATGTCGACGGGCGGCGACGGGTCCCATTTCGAGGGGGCTCTTTGTGACAGGACCGAAGCAAAGCGTTGCTGTACCGGCTCTTCCTGGCAGTCGGCGCCAAAACTGTGCGGCCGCGGCAGGACAAACGAGACAATCGCCGTAAAGCACACAAAACCCAGCGGACCGTCCGCACTCGCCTCGCCCCGGAAATCCGTGTCATCGGGCACCATGTAGTCCCCCGGCGTCGCCGCCCGGCTCGGTGCCAACGGCTGCCGCGCCTCCACACGGGCCGTCAGAAACGATCGTCCGCGTGTCAGCACGGCCACTTCATAGACAAAGGGCCGGTCAGGTTTGCCAACGGCCGTAAAGTAGCCGTGTATCGTGTGCAGGCCCAGCCCCGACACATCGGTCCGGCTGTCTGGGTTGGCTGCTGCTTCAGCCTCCAAAGTTTTGCACACGGCCAGCACAGACTGGGCATAGACATGACCGCCAAAGGCGGCCTGGTGGACAGGGAACCCCGGCCGGTCGCGGCGGAGGTCGTCCATTTCTTTGCGGAGGTCGGACCCGGGCAGCCAGGCGGCGCGGCGGCTCATGTAGCGGGCGACATTGCTGGAGCCGTCGGCATTGGTGAGGGCCGAAGAGGAGCTGGATGTGGAAGAAGGGGACCCCGGCAGCGGGATGAGTTCCATGGACTCTTGGAATGTTTTGCGGCGGGCCATTGTGGATGTTGTAGCGAGCATGAAATCGGGTGAAGTGTTGAAAGGCGTTACGAGCTTCGATTTAATCCATTCGGAGCTGGCAATGTTCAGTACAAGCTATGTCGATGATCGGTGTCGATGTCGATGTTCAATGTTCAACGTTCGATGGGATATGAAGAACAGGCTGTCGGTGCAACGAGGTCAATGCGACGAGAGAGGAGGTGTCGTAAATGCAGGTCGCGTATAACGTCTGTGTTTGTTGTAACGGTTCGACGTTGCAATATGGTTTGTCTCTAACGTCGACGAGTTTTACAGACTGGAAGATGGAGCTTCCTCGCGACATTCGCGAACAATTCGACACTCGCTTGTGAACGGCAGTTTGCTCTCAGCAGTCGAGGCTGCTGAGCCGAGGCATCTTGCACGTGACGATGTGTTCGCCTGGCCGCTGGCGCTGGCGGCCGAGACTACTGTGGTAGCATATCTGGGGCCCTCGTTCGAGTGGATGGGGTACACTACCAGAATACCGTGGGGAAAGAATATTGAATGTTGAGCATCTCCGGTTCAACCGATTTTTTTTTTGGAGGGCCGTTGCATTCAACTAAAAAAAAAAAAAAAAAAAAAAAGTGAAGCTTGAGATGTCGCAGACAAGACACGCAATGAACGATGTACAAAAAAAGGTCGGAGACAAAGTTGTCTTTCACAGATAGAGTGCTGATAGTTCCGCTGTAGCGTCTGACATGACAGAAATACAGCGGGGACTGATGATCTGGCCAAGGAGGGAGCACTTGGACACAGGACCCTGCTTTTACGAAATACAGCGGGTGCTAGGCCACTTTTGGATCGACGGCCACCACCCGCCACCACCACATTGTTTTAGTGGAGTTTAAGGAGACGATTTAGAGAAAGGAGAAGTCTGACTACTGTTACCAACAGCATGGAAGGACATTCGAGAGACAGACAAGACACGATAAAAGTCCCAAGAATTCAAGAGTTCCAACAGATAAAATACCGATGAAGTTGGGGAGATTGAAAGATTGGAAGATTGGAAGGCAACGGCGAGATGTCAGAGCTGAAAATGTGTTGTGTGTGCCCAAGAAAAGTAGGTGTCTTCAATATTGGCAGGGCAAAGTGCAACACAATACGGAGTACGGAGTACGTTGTTCGGAGTAAAATGGAGTATGACGTTCGTTGTGAATACTCCGTAGGATGCCAATATTAACCGGGAGGCAAAATAAGATGCAGGGGAAAGAAGAAAGAGAAGACGAGACGACTGAATGACAGGTTATCAGATTTCAAAAACCAGGTAAAGTATTGAACAGAGAGACCCAGCGAAAACATACTGACGGTCTTTTCAGAGGTGTATTTGTCCAACAGCCACGGCTGGGTCATGCTCTGACATGAACAGACGACCCCAAGGCAGTGGATTATACGGGGTAAAAAAGGTTATTAATACAAAGAGGGGACACGCCTGCACTGCACATCGATTTGCTCATCGTGCACGAGTCATGGACCCTGCACGCCGTGCTTCGCGTCGCAGTTGACGTGCTCTCTGGGCTGCCAAAACAGTCAAAAGAACCAACAACGACCAGAAAAGAAAGAAAGGAAAGAACAGAAAAGAATAAAAAGACGGAGGTCGGGACTTGACATCGGCGACAAGGTGAGCACACCACTTTACGCGTCTTCGTTTTGAGTGCCAAAAAGTGGTCGGCGACAACCGCCGTTGTCTATGCAGGGCCTGTCTTCACGCTGGTCGGAGCGCGCCGCCCAAGTCAGCGCTACTAAAGATCAGCAGCAGGGTCTCATGGCAAGCTCGTTTTCTGTCGTTTGTGCCCTTTTCGTTTGCTCCTCATCTCACATCCTTGGTCATGCTCATGCTCACCGAGAGAGCCTCCTTCCTTTCTTGTCATTACACCTCTTGCCTCCTCCAGATATAAAGATGCTGGCAAAATCCGGAACGGGACGGCTGTTCTGTTCAGCACTCTCTGACTCTGTCAAGTAAATTCTGTGCCTCATGACAGGCGCGTACTTTTTGGTCTCTTCAGCTGCGCAAATACTTTCTTTTATCGACTGAAAGAGGCGACTGAAATCGTCCCATGCTGCCCAACGGTGTCGAGGGTGTGCCTCCCAAATAAGTGCCAAGAAGACAGAAAAAGTGGCCATCCAAATTGCACTTCTTTTTTCAATTGCTCTTACGTTTTTTACCTTCCCCTCTTTCTGGTCAGTGCTTTTGCAGTTGCAGGCACTGCTTTCCTTTGTCCCTTGTCCCTGCGGGCCCTTTACCTAAAGAAAAAAGGGAGTGCCCGCGGGCTAGCGACGGGCCTTTGCGCGCGCTCGTAGCGCTGTGGACGGAGGTTTCTTTGTTAGGCGATGGGGCGACTGAACGACAACGACAGACGACAAGGAAGAACAACGACAGCCGTCGACGATAAACGAAATGGCGATCGATGAAGAGTGAGGATGAGAATCACAGCTCAAATTAAAACACTCTCCTCGGGCTCGAAAATGCCCTCGTCTCGGTGTGCACTTTTATTCCATTTTGGGCCAAGACATGCTTTCCCAGAAATACAGTGCAAGGATTCGGGCCAGGGAATAACTATGTGTCGTCTCGATTTGTCGACCTTGTTTCTATTCGCACACCTACTACGGAGTATTACTTCTCACATAAATCCTGAGCGCCTCCTCTTATTTTTTAGGTGGTCACGCGCGTTGAAAAATATAGACGGCAACAGCCAATAAGAAATCAAACATGCGTCCTTTTTTATTTTCAGGCATTGTCAGTCGTCGACAACGACAAACTTTCGTATCCTTCCACACCCCTGTCTGCATCTGTCAGATCTCTCTTTTCCCAAGTGCCTGGCTGCCTGGGAAAACGCCAAAGAAGTAAACGAGAAAGACAAGGAAGACAAAGCACAAAAAAAGGAGAGAAAAAGAAAAGAAAGCAGTGACTGAAAAGGACAACCTTTGAGGGGGAAGCGGGCTGGGCAGGCCGACTGTCCCTTGTACGTCGTATGTATGTATCTTACGGTAAAGTTGCATCGTACAAAACAACGTGAGATGCCGCCGGCGAGCCCTGTGTTGCCTCTGCTTTCTTTTTGCTGTTCCTACCAGCCTACGTACTCCGTACTTCCTTTCCACTGCAACACAGGCACCAGTCTCTTTGCCTCTCGCTTGTTTCCAGCAAATCAGGATGAGAAGAAAGCCAAACGAAAGGGCGGGACAGAAACTCACCCTTTTCCTTTTCTTGTCCTTCTCCTTCCCTCTCTGGTTACTCCGTGCCCGGCAGCTCCTCGCCCCTGCCCAAGAAATGGCTCGCCAGGGGAAAGAATGAAGGAGGGTGGCATCTCATCACTTGTCACGTAGCCTGACGAGACTAGTTCCCCCCAGCCCAGCCTTTCAAGCTTGCACAAAGCAAAGCCCTGCCGAGCCTGCATCTCGACATCTTAGTGCTCCTTCTGTCAGTCGCCTCATCGCCTCGTTTCCTTCTTTTTTTTGTCGTCCTCTTAACTCTCATGCATCACAGGTCACGCCCCAGATCGCGAGGCTAGTGTCCAAGGTTGTGTCCGCGACTACGGAGTACTAATTGCCGGACCTGCATCTCAGAATGTTGCCCGGTCTTGAAGGGTGTCGATGGGAGGACTTTCCAAACAAATGCAATGATCGTCGGGCAGCAGCCCTCTCCATGACAGTATCTATCTATCCCCTGCTTGTTCTCGTTTTCTCGTTTTCTCGTTTTGATCCCGTACAAGGTATTACTCCGTATTTCTGGGACATCCAAAAGGTGCTGAACCAAATTTATTACAGTGTTCCCAAGGATCCAAAACATGACTTGTCAATCCCAGCAGTCCCAGAAAAAAGAAATACCGCCCATGCCCGCTTCTTGGTGTGTCCCAGTCCCAGTCCCCAGAAAAAAAAAGAGCGACATCCAATTTCACTACCAGATCGGCGACACCGGCACCGACGACCTGTTGTAGGTTAGCCTCTCTACTCTTTCTATGAGCACCAGCAACAACGACGAGAAACAACGAAATGATTCATTATCTGGCTGGTATCGAAGAAGACAATAAACAAGAACAGAAGTCTGTTAAACCCCTCAGTTGAAAAGGGGGAGGCAACAGAGAAGACGGTCGAGCCGAACAATGGTAAAAACGTGGCAAACAAAGGCAAAAGGCAAAACACAAGACAGCGGTCAGTCTTTTCTTATGAAGTGCTGTCCAAAAGTGCAAATATTGGTTGACATTTGCACGTCCGACAAGCTGCAGTTGTACAAAGTACGTCGTATGTATGAGTGAGTTGCGGTCGAGTCTCTTGGAGGAAGACTGTCTGGGGTTGTCTTCTCCGCCCCGGCTGCATGCATCTGGGATGCAGAGAACCAGAAAGAAAAGGTACAAGCAACAGAAACTACGGGGTGAAATTGATGAGGGGTGCTGGGGTGGTAGTGGCCAGCCCTGCCTGCATGCCTGCATGTACACTGTCAAATACATGCAAAAATACATGCAAGAATACAAAAGGCATGCAGAATTGCTTCTTTTCGTTGTGTTTAATGTACCTCTTCTTACTCTCTCCCCTCCCCGCGGCCGGCAAATTCAATTTCTTGGGTGACGAGAGGAGAAAGACAAAAAGAGAAAAAAGAGGAGAGTCGACACGACCCGTCCCAAACAAACAGAGACCCAGACTTTGATCCAGACCTTTGGTCACAGACTCTGACCCAAACAAATTTGGTTTCTCGTCACCTTTGCCTGCCGCCCAAAGACCTAATGCAAATGCCATTACGCGAACAAAATTGAATGAAAGAAGCAATTCTTGTTCAAAGTATCACTCCGTACTCCGTAATACGTCGTAGAAAGTCAACACCGCGCGCCTTGGAGATACCCTTGTCAATACACAACGACGCCTGAAAACGCCACGGCCGACCTGACTTCTCGCCCTTTTTTGCCCTCTTTGCCTCTTTTCGCCTTTTTGCGCACATCTTTACCTTTTCTTTGACCTACTTGAGCATGCCCCATCGTCGTCTTTTCCCCAGATTCAGGTTGCATCGTCTCTCCCAGACATTGTTCTGGGCCTGCAGCCTCGCCTTTGGGTACCGGAGTACGGAGGACGGAGCACTTTATCTTACTTTCTGTTGCCCACCCTCTTTTCTTCGTTCGGTTCTGCCGCCCCTCGTAAATATTGGCTCGGTTCCTCTTTCCTCGTTTCCTCTTTTCTCTTTTCTCCTTTCTCTTTTCCTCGTTTGTCTCTTGTCCTCTCGTTTGTTTCCCGGGGCCGCACACCCTCTTCTTCGATTGTCTTTTCTCTTTACTCAGAAACACAAGGCACACTCTATTCACGGTACTCTGTAGTTCTTTCCGGCACCGCGTCGGTCAAAGGTCTGCGTTAAAGCGCAAAAAGTCTCATGGTAGTCGTACGAAAGTTCTCCGACTTCTTCACGTTGTCTTCTCCAGGTACTTTCGTCCTCCGACTTACACTAGAGGACCCGTCACCGATCTTTTTAAATAGTTTAGTGCCTGTTGTGTTGCCCTTAAGAAACGACAAAAAAAAAGCAGAAAGGTAAAAGTGAAAAGGCTCCGCCTCACGTCTCCTAACTTTGAGAAAAGTCTCACGGCTTGTTCTGGTGTAATACTCCGTACCCTGGCACGGCACCCTTGCACCCTGGGGAGCTGGAGTTTGCGCTGCGCTGGGCTCACACGACGCAGTGACACATGGGGATACTTTACACACCCCCCTCTCATCTCTCTCCTCTCCTCTTTTTGCGTTAAACTTTCTGCTGCATCCTTCCTCTTTCTGCACCTCTTTCTGCACCTTATTGCTGTCCTCCTTTGCCTGCCCTCCTCATTTTTAACTTACCCGGCTGTTTGGATTTTGTGGAGAAGCCCGCAGCAAAGCACAAGACCCAAGACACGGAATAAAAGAGAGAAACAAGAGACAGACAAAACAGAGTAAAATAAGACACGGCCAGTCCCAGCCCCAGTTTCTCCTCACTCCTCTTTTCCAGTCCCATCCTGTCGAGTCGGACACCTCCTCTTTTGTCGACTCCTTCATTCCCTCATTCCCGTTCTTATTCGTTTCCTTTTTTTTTCTTTTTCTCACAGGTGGTCTGTGTCGTGTCGCTCTCCTTTCCTTTGCTTTCTTTTGCGGCACTTTTTATTTGACGACGGAAAGGACCCAGAGCTCCTCTTTCACGGACACAAGCGGACACAACCGCAAGGGGAGCAAAAAGAGTCCCACAACGCAACAACGCACCCCAGAAAATCCAGACCCAAGCCTGCGAGAAAATCGCCTGCAAAGCCCTGGATGCACACTGCGGTTGAGACTTCCGCCTCACACCACCCCCTCTCCTACTCTCCTACTTCAACCTTTTGTCTCCCACCCACCACCTCGAAGAGCACACGACTCTTGCTTTTCTTCGTTTCTTATTTCTTTGTTTCGTCTTTATTTTTGTTTTTTGTTTTGCCGTCTGATTGTTTCGCGGTGGAGCCCCAGAATCTATCTTGCATATTACCTTTCACGTCTTCCATTTCGTCTCTAATTGTTCTCACACTCACACTCTCTCATTCTCTCTCCTCCCTACCCTACCCGGGCTTCATATAACACGAGTCTCCCCACACTCTCTTCACCTAGCTACATCTCACTCTCATCTCTACTCTCCCACATCGACGACCTTCATCTTGACGACTCGACGACTTGACGACTTGACGACTCGACGACACATTGACAAGCACTCTCATCGCCTCACTCTCACTCACTACTCATTTCTCAGCACACATCACTCATCTGCCGCCATGACATGACCCGTTTTCATCCCCGTCTTTCGGTGTTAGATTTTGGAGACATAAGCCGTCGACATGGCCACACAGGTCGACTCCCTCGGCCGGGGCGGCACATTCAAGTCGTTCCGACCATGGCGACATAGGGAACAACTATCAGCCAGCGGACAGGACATGTCACATGAGGCGCCTTCTTCACAAAAAGAGAACCACCGCCCTAGGTCCATGTTCTCGTATCAGCCCACCGTAAACACACAACGGATATCCGCATCACATCCAGCACAGGCAGACTCGGATGTCGACACAGCCGACATTGTAGCAGACGATGTTCCACCCACCGTCTCAACACAATCACAATCACAGCCACAGCCACAATCATCCGCCGACGACGAACGCATACCACGCACGCCAGGACCGATCACTCTTCCGCAGGAGACGCCGTTACATATCACATTACCCAGTAATCTACCAGAGACGTCACCATCACCAACACCACCGCCAGTATGCCCGCCACGCCCTTCCCTCAAGCGCCGCCGCGCTCTGTCCGACGTCGACGGTCCCAACACGGCCGCCCTCTGCTGCAAGAAGCGGAGACTAAGGCGGTTTCTCATTACGTCACGACTGTCACAACCCTTTTCGCAACCCGCCACGCACATCTTGAACAGAGAGTCTGTTGCCGCCGGCGACAAGCGGTTCTTGAAACTGGCCGCCATCATGAATGCCCGCAGAATCGCAAAGACGTCTTCGCCAGCGGCGACAGCCACCCCGACAACACCCGTGGCCAGCGAAGTACTAAGGAGAGCCGCCATGGCCAACAGACTGAGACGCCGCATCTATGCCGAAGCCACAGCCGCCTCAACGGCCGGCCGGCCCTTGACAGGCATCCCGCTCTCGCTCATGGCCAACATGGCCAATGCACGGTTTACGATTGTGCCGGTGTCGGCGGTGTCGACGGCGGGGAGAGCACCGCCACAGGCACAGTCGCAGAGCACACCTGTCCCCGGCGCCCCACCCTCGGCCGTCTTTGCCGCCGTTGCGCCCGGTCCACCAGGCGTTGTCGTCGGCGGCGGCAGATGGATACCGTCGGCCGTTTTGAAATCACCACCACTCAGCCCCCACCGTCCGATTGTAAGAGCCGTCTCGCGGAGTCCAAAACTCCGGCCGAGGGATGCAAGGCCGCACCACCGGCCGAGTCGAGTAGAGTCGGCAGAGACGCCGTCTGCCTGCTACGCAGACGTTGATGACGACTCCGAGTGCTCGTTCCCCACGAGCGAACACGACCACGACGTCGACCTGGACGACATCAACGACGACAACGCGTCCGACACGGAAGACGTCTATGCGGATTTCAGTGTGCTGTTTAGCAGCGACACGGCCGGCGACGAGCTGGACGATCTCGATGGGTTAGACGGGCTGGATGGATTGGATGGGCTCGACGACTACATGGACGAGCTGGACGGTATTGCCCATCTTCCGAGGCAGTCTACTTGACTGGGCAAAAGACAACAAAAACAAAAACAAAAAACATCATGATACCAGGCGTTATAAGTGGGAAGGTCACAATTCATATTTAGGTCATATTCATACCAGGTTCGCATCAAAAATCAAAATCAAAAATCAAAATCAAACATTGTAAAAACTATGCTCGCTGTTTATATGTCCTCGCTCCGCTTGCTTTTACTCCTCCTTGAACCGGAACAGAATGGCCTGCTCCAGCGGCGGCATCCCCGCGTCCATGGCCCGCCCAATCAACAACTCACTCGGCTCGTCGACCAAGTCCGCCCGCCACTGCTCCATGTGGTACAAGTACCGCATCGCCAGGATGCGCAGATTCTGAATCGTGTGGGAGGGCCGCAGCAGTTCCCGCAAAAAGCCGGCATTGCCAATCCGCAGTCCACCCAGGCGGCCCCGCAAGTGTGCTCGACCCTCGCTGCCGACATTCTCGCTCGGTGGAGACGTCTCGCGCAGTGGCCGCACTTTGCTTAGGGCATGAATTCGTTGCAGCGTCTTCCGGTCGCTGAGCGGCACAAAAAACATTTGCTCTTCGGGCGACGCGGCACTGCCAAACAGCCCGCTCGCCACGGCCTGCTCGCGCGTCCCCGACACGACAATCTCGTCAAAGTAGACCATGAGCTGCGGCGGTGGCGATTTTGGTCTTTGGGCGGCGGCCTCGGCCACTCGTTGGAGGAGCGGGAAAATGGCGCGGCCGACATGCGACCGCAGCAGTTCGTGTTCGACGGCGATGCCGCCGCCGCTGCGGACGGCTTCGTCGAGGCAGCCGATGAGCTGGTGTTGGGCGAGGTCGGCGATACTGACGGTGCTTGCGGGGTTGAGCACAGGCCGCGAAGCGGGCCGGCCATCGCCGGTAGCGTCAGCTACCGGTGCCATAGGGGGAGGGGGCGCCGCCGGCATCGCTTGCGGCACACGCCAAATGGACACTTCATCCTCGGCCGCCAGCCCGGGCAACTCGGGCGGATCCATTACGCTCCGCGGCGGTGTGCGCGACCCGTCGGGCCGTGTCGCCCTCCCCAACAAAAAGTAGTCGACGGGCCGTCTGCTATTGAGGAGGATGGTATCCCGCGTGGGGTCAAACCACACGGGCTGGCCCTCGGCGCCAATGGTCCACCGGCCGGAGCGCATGGCGGCCATTCTCGACTCGTAGCACGTGCCGGCCATGGCCTGGGGCATACGGCTGCCTGCCCCTGCACGCGCGCCCGTGGGCATGGCGGCCGCGGGGCCGTACTGGGCGGCTGTGTTGGTGGTGACGCCGGCCGCCGCCGCTTCTGCCTCGTCGGGGACCAATGGCCGCAGACCAATGACTCGCCGGGGCAGGGACTCGGTCCAGATGGCGCTGCGAATCTCGGCAGGCAGACTGGAAAAGGTGATGCGAGGTTTGGAGGGGGCAGGAGGAGTATCGGGAGGTGGTGGCGTCGTGTCTTGATCGGCGTCGTTTGTTGTTGTAGTTTCTGGTGCTTGTGCAGGTCCTGGTACTGATGATTCAGTTGCCTTCGTCTCCTCTTCCTCCTCATCGTTTGCTACACGTCTCAGCTCATCGGCAAACGGTAGTGGCGGGCCAGCCCTGATGGGCGGGTTTTGCCGGATGAAAAGTGCAGTCTGCATGAGGGGCGGTAGTCGTGGTGGTGGAGGTGGTGATCTTGGAAGTGGTGATGCTGAAGAAGCCATTGTGATGTAAAGTGAATGAAATAAGAAACAATCGACAGTACACTCTCTTATACAATTTCAATCGACTCTTTCGTTTGTTCTGTCGTCGCTTAACTTGGTTGTTCCCCTGAATTCAAATGAATTATATCGGTGCCTGACCCAGGCTGCAGGATTTCTTGACTTTCTTTTTTAAGGGGATTGTCTGTTTTGAATGTCTAGGAAAATGAAGGCCAATCCATCAATTGGAGAAGGCTGCTTTATTAATGATTTCCTCGATCCTTTTTGTACAGCTTCATCTAGGCACCGGTGACTGTAGCTCCCGTTTTTGTTCATCTGCACGTCCCCGGCAAAGAGTGCCGGGGAAGCAAGGCGTTCTTGAAAAGTCACTGCATGTGGTGACGCTCTGATATTGCTGGTGGTAATACTCCGTACTCCAAACAATTTGATCATGGCTTGTCTTGTTTGGGCTTGGCGCAAGGCGCTTCAATATTGGCACTGCCCTGTAGTCTTCTTGAAGGGCTGAATTTGTGTGTAAGTGGGCGGCCCCACACGTTGGTCGGACTGAATTCCAGTCAACTTACACGACAGTTCCACGACAAACGTCCATGTCAACACAGATCTCGTCTACCAGAGTACTGAAATTCAAAACGCAAGTATTGCTTTTGGTGGCTATCAGTTGCGATTGTATGTAGAGTTGATTCTTTCTACTTTTTTTCTCTTCCTCTTCTTCCTACTGAGCTCCTTCTCAGACCCGGGCAGCGGCTAGGTAAATAAAACAATTTTGAACAGAAAAAGAGAAGCGAGGTTGGCAGTCTCCGTAAACCATTTCTTATATATAAAGTCTTGTAGCAGTTCTCATCCCCATTCTCAAAGGCGTCGCAGCTCATTGGAAAGTCGTTGTCGTACACCTCCCAAGGGTGAGACAATGTATGTCGGCATACCCTGACAATGGCAATGCTGATCACGGAAGCATAAACAGGATGCATAGTGTCTCTAGGTCGAGCACAACGCAGCGTATAATACCGCGTTTCACAACGTTGAAGGCATTGGCCATGGGTATTGTCGTGTAGGAAGGGAGGGAGAGAGCGCCGACTGATTTGTAGTTTGTATAGTAGTGTAGAGACGACGAAGATGGTTGATGTAGATGAGGGACGAGCAAGTGATGTGAAGGTGAAGTTAGTTTGTGAAAATAGAAGCAGCTTAAGCGAAGATATGAGTGGCGATGAGGTACAGGCGAAAAAGAAAAAGAAAAAGAGAGATGAAGATATAAATCCATTTGGGGACGAAGAGGATGAAGAGAAAGCAACTACTCGCACTCTCGCCGATGCCATCGTGTTGCTGCTCGCCCGCATCATTGTGCTCCTTAAAGATACAGTCGACGTCAGCATCCTACTCATAATCACCATCCCCATTATCCGTAAATCGAACTGATCCCATAATCTTCCATGGCCAATATTTGAATGTCGAAGCTGATTGATTGATGTGTATTGCTACCGCTGTCGCTATTTGCTGGGGTAATGTACAAAACGTAAAACGTAAAATGCAGTTAAAAGAAAAAGAAAATACAATGCTGTTGCCAGTCTGCTCTATGCTCTACCGTCCGTCCTGTCCCGCCCTGTCCAGTCCAATTCCAATTCCAGACCCCGTCATAAACGTAAATTCAATCACCTTCTCTCTTCCTCCCCTCACTTCTCCACGTGGCCGTTAACACCGTTCGTCTCCGCCTTCTTGTCCGTCTTCTTCATCTCCGGCATCGTCGGCTGCCCCGGCGGCGCCTGCCCGCGGCTCCGCCACAGCGCTTCCCGTTCTTGCAGCAGTTCGACTGCCCACGCCCGCGTCTCAGGCAGCGCCATCTTGGTGGCCACGTACGCAAACTCGCCCAGGTCGACACAGCCCTCGCCGCGCTTCTCGTATTCGTGCATTTGCAGTAAGAGCTCCATCTTGTCGACGTCGTGGACAAACAAGGATTCGGGGGTCTGGGAGTCTTCGTATTCTTGCCACACCGCACGGATTTCACGGCCAACGCTTCCTGTGGCGTCCCCCACCCTCCCCAAGAGGTCCCCGTGATGTAGTCCATGGTCGACGCTTCCCGACGGCTCTTTTCGGGTTTGGGGACACCGTCGACGGGCGTAATGTCGCCCACGAGCGCTTCGGCCATGTCGTGCACGAGGCACATTTTGATGCAGCGGTTCATGTCGAGTTTGGCGGCGAGATGGGGCGGGGCCAGCATCGAGATGAGCGACATGCGGTACATGTGATCGGCAATGGACTCGCCGTAGGTGATGCCGAAACGGCGCCAGCCCTCACGTTTTGTCGTCTTCAAGAGCTCGAGGAGGTGGAAGTAGGGCAGTGGGGAGGTCGTGCTGGGCGCGGGTTTGGCGTCTGCACCAAAGATGGCGTCGGTGGCCTTGTCGACGGACCAGTCGCCGGCGATCTTGGGCGTTGGGACGACGCCGAGTTCTGGGGGGAGCGCAGAGATGTCAGTGGTTGTTTGTGCGAGCGTTGTCCCGCCTGTCGGCGTGACTTGAGTATGACCTACCCGCAATCAATTGCTCCGTGGTGAGTGCTGTGCCATTCGGCACAGGCTTGCTGTCGGCCATGGCGAAAGAGGAGAGTGTGTGGTCGTGAGAAAGAAGACGAGGGAGTTGTCGAGACTGTTGCTTGCGATGAAAGTGCGGACAGGAGAGAGAAAGATTGACGGTAAATCTGCTGCTGGAAAGGATATTTGAAGACGTCGGTTTGTCAATCGACCGTCGTTTGTTTGTTTGTCAATCTGTGTTGCGTTTGAAGTTGAGCAGAGAGTCAGGGGAAAGAGTCAGAAACGAAGAAAAACTGACAGAAAAGACTACTGACTACCGACGCAAAGCCCCTAAAAGACAAAAAGTGCCTGAGTGGTTCCCCGCCATGACATGTAAACACAGCGGCCGCTATCGCTTATCGGGCGCAAAAAGTCAGGCACTGTTATCGGCATGTGCCCCCCTGATGGCCCAATCAGAGGCCCAGTATTGGCCACTGCCAGGTCCCCGTTCTGCGACCCACAATCTGGCTCGGCTTACTCCGGTTTTGGGAGCTGAAGAGAGAGGAAAGCCGCATTTGCTCGATTTGCAGAGGGACCAGACAGCACGCTTTGTCTGCGTGTCTCAAAAACCACTTTGATCTCAGACGCGAGAAGACAAAAGAACATTTGAGAAGGCTCTCATTTTAACGTTGATTTATATTAGTTTTGTCTATGCCCACATCTTTTTTTCTTGATTTAATCTTGAAGCTGGACTTTTTTGACACAAAAACTTTGTGACATTTTCTTATTTTCTTGTCTAAATATTTAGCTACCATTTATTTTTAACTTTATGACTCTTTTAGAAGCCAAGATAATTAAAGCAATAAAATAAAAATACAACAAAAGCTAGAGTACAACAATCTCATCTAGAAAGAACCTTTTCTCCAGTTTGTGACATTACTGTCGTCGGTCGAGTATCGTCTCCTGTGCCTGGATTGTGCTATTGTACTTTTAGCAGTCCGTCACAGGCGGTCCGGGCGCTAGCGCTGTGTTGCAAGCTAAGATTGTTGACTTTTAAGCCGCTGGAGTCTGTGGAGCATTGTTTACTGCGATTGCTGGGGGCAACGCGACGTTCCCGCCCTGACGTCTTAGCGCAGTTTGGCATCTTTTTGGCGGTCGAACAGCGCTGTCGCAGCAGGAGAGGGAAAGACAGAGACAGCTTGTTGAGGCCGGCATTCAGCATTTGTGCATTCGAAGTAAAAAATAAAAAGTTAATCCTTCATCTTATCGTCAAATCAGCATTCTACCACCCTCGCCTCACTCTGCGCGACATCTCCGACTCACCCGCCACCTCACCAGAATGCACGTCTGCCTGCTGCTGGCGTATTAGCGGCTGGGCTTCTTTCACTCTTTCCTCACGCCTCCTTCTAGGCAAACCTGCGACGGCTGTATTACCCCAACAAAGAAGGCACACACTTTTGCCGTTCCCCCATACTTTGAACAAAAGTCTTGTGACGTGCCTCCGCACTCTTTTCAGCCTTTTGTGTAGCCTCACATTTCCTTGGACTTTGTCCATCGCACCGAGAGTTCATCGGACATCAGCAGCAACACCATATCCATCGAACATCGTATTCCATCGAAAGCGATTCGATCTGAAGCTCGAAAACCGAAACACATCTTCAGCTTCGCCTCGCGTGCAGCATGCGCTGCTAGAAGAAAAGAGAAGAGCGCGTGCTGCGACTGCGACGACAAGCGATCACGTTCACGATATCCTCAGCCTCATTCGAGAGTCACGTTCACACACAGCGACTCTACCACACGACCTCCCACACTCCCACCCACACAACCGCCACAATGCCGGGCTCACCCCAGCAGGAGTTCCATATGCCCGGCGCATACCATTTCGATAACAACAACAATAATAACAGCCACAATACGTCCTTCACCCGCACCGGCGCCGACGTCTTTCTCCCACCAGCCGTCGGCTCCCCGGCCGACTCGACCTACCTCGACCTGACAAGGTCGGCCGGCAGTCTGTACTCGGACTTTTCCACCTTTTCCACCGTCGCCCATCCAGGGAATACCGACCATGGCGGGAAGAGAAAACGGGCCGCCCAAGATTCACGGGAGGGCACGCCTACCCTGGGCGAGTGGGACGCTAGTACGTCGAATGGCCGTGACCCTCGGCGGGTGCCGGCGTATACTTTGGCCGGGCAGATTGATGTTGGTGGTAATGGAGGAGGACAGCAACACGACATGGACGAGAGTGTCTACTCGGATGTCGAGTACAGAAGGGCCCTGGGCCCGGGCCACACGGTGACGACAACGGCGACGACAACGTCAGTGACGGATGGCACTACAGAAGAAGAGAGGTGGAACGTGCTGCACGCGCTGGGCAACGTCGTCGGCAAGGTCTGGGAGTTTTGCACGACGGGCGCGTTCCGGGGGTTCCATGCGGGCGGTGGTGCTGGGTACGACTGGGAGACGGGGAAGCCAGAAACGCCAGCAGCAGCAGCGGCAGCAGCGGCAGTCGGCGCGTCGACAGAAACGGAGAAGAGCACAGTCTTTGTTGCTGAAGCACCACCACCGCCGACGACGCAGATCTCCCGCGAGACGACACCACAGCGCACGGGCAAACGGCGCCAGGTCAGCTTGAATGCGGGCGACGAGCTGGGCCGGAACTGGGTGATTGTCGACCCAAAGAAGCAGAAGCAGGCGACACAAATGCAGACGACACCATCGCAGGCGAACACACATACACCGAGACGACCGGCAGCCAAGGCGCCACTACGCAACGGACGCGCATCGACGTCGGCGACACCCGCGGCTACAACGACATCCACGAGAACACCCGACAGACGGGCCACGAGCTATACACGAGGGTCGGCAGTCACGGCAACACCCGGCACAGCCGCTTCAAGACGCATCAACACGCCGATATCACGGATGAGTACAACAACGACGACACAGAATGGCCGGCGCGGCGCATCCGGTGCATCCACAGCCCGCATATCCCATGCTGGTAGTCCATCTTTGTCGTCACGCGAACCAGCCAGCTTTGCCTCTCCGCGGTCGTCGACGCCCGTGGGCGGTGCCACGATTGCCTCGCCAAGAAGGCCCTATGCCTCTTCTATCGGCTACAACAGTCCCGGTGGCGTTGGCAGCCGGATACCCCAGCCCGGCATGTCTGACGGCAACTACAATCCCTTTTCGAGAGCAGCCGCTGCGTCGCCACGGCCAGGAAGCCGAGCAGGTGGTGGTGGTGGAGGGCGGTCCAGCAGTATGGCCTTTGGTGCGGTAACGGGCAGTCCTGCTCAGAATGGTCACGGCCATGGCCATCGACGAAGTTATAGTGGGCGTGTCGGCATGTCCCCGCTGCCGAAAAAGGTCATCGCCAAGAATGTTGTGGACGTCGGCGACGGGGATATCCCCAACATTACAGAGAGTCCCCGCCTCACCGACGAGGCCAAGCGCCTGGCTGCACAGAACCTCGCCGCCGAACAAGAGTCGGATGCCAAAATGGAAGCCTTTAACCTCAGACTACAACAGATGATCCGGCAAGGACAAGAAGCGCTGGGCACGACGTTTGAAGTGGATATTGGCGACGACGACCATGGTGGTGGTGGGGATGACTATTGGGCGGATGATTGAGGAGGGCCCGACTTACAAACAGTTCATTTCTTCACATGTATTTTTGATCTTATAGCCATTTAATGCATTTAACACGGGGACGCTCTTATTATCAATACATGGAATTTTTTGCTATCTTGTGTGAAAAAGATGGAAGAAAAAGAGAAAAAAATAAGCTACAAATGCCCTCCATTGGAAACAAGGCCAAATATAAAAAGACGAGAAACAAAAGACAAAAACCAAAGACATAATGTAATTACAGTGAAAAGGACAAGACTAAAAGCAAGAACAGATTAATAAAAGACATGGAAAAGAACCGAATACCAATGACCAACGACCAACTATCAAGAAATTAAAATGACAAGAAGACGACCAAAATACAGTGTATATCAACATCCTCCCCCGCCTCACTTTTCAACACTCAAGACCCCCTATCGGGGCTCTCCTACCGAAACCGCATGCTCGCCCGGTTGGCCGGCCGCACATTGTTCTCCACCCGCGACCGCAACTGCCGCGTCTCGTGCAGCGTCTGCTCCAGCTCATTCTTCGTCTGGGCATCCCGCACCGTCGCCAAGATCTCCGAGACAGCCCGCTCCGCCCGTGCCATCAAGTCGCTGACCCATGCGCCGAGGTGCGAGGAGCTGCCACTCCCCAGACTATCAGAGCCGACACTGCCCGTCACCTCGACATCGTGGCACCACAGGGCAACGGCGGTATCGATCCATTCGACCACGACACGCCGGCGGCGACCGGTAAAGGGCACTTCCTGTGTATCCAGCAGCCGTTCCAAAACATGGACGACCATGGCATGGGAGACGCGCAGCTGCAGAAAGAGCAAGACAGGCCAGGAGGGGTCGGCGCCAATGGAGGCGTCCTGCTGGCGGGTCAGGGCGTATTCGCACAGCGTGCCCAGCAGTGTTTCCACCGGGAAAATGAGCGAGTCCAACGAAGTGCGGTGGGCAATCGTCTGGATCTGGACCGAGACCGCTTCGTAGGGCATAGCGGGCGGGCCGACGGCGACGATGGGATCATTCGACCCAGGCTTCTGGGTGCGGACGGCCTCCTCGTAGGCGGCCATGCGCTCTTCGACTTCTTCATGCGTCGTGTTGATGAGCTGTTTCCAGGTATCGGCAATGACGCGCGGGTTGTGGTAGTCGGCGGCGTTGTAGATCAACAGGCACAAATCGTAGTAGCCCGCCTGGTCGGCATAGCCATTAAAAAGCTCTGACAGACCCAGGACGGCACCGTCCAGATCAGCCTGGATCTCGAGTTTGCGCTCGTCGGGGATACGGCCGTCGCCCAGCAGCCGCTCGAGCAAATCGTCCTGGATGTGGGCAATGTCCAGCAGTTCCGTCACTTCATGGTTGAGCTGCTGCTGGCGCTGGCCCGAGACGCCGGCCGAGGAGACGCTGGCATTGGCTTTGGCACGGCTCAGCAGGGTAATGCGGTCCTTGATACCAATGGCAAAGGCCGAGCCGGCCAGGTTGTACTGCACTTGCGCGGCATCAAAGAAGCGGCTGCGGTGGGTGTAGAAGCGGCACAGCAGATCGGCATGGACGGCGTCGGCCGCGGCCAGGCGCTGCAAAAACGTAATGACGTGCGGCGAGTCAATGGCCAGCAGCCGGTCCGTCAGGTTCTCTTCAATGTACCACTCGTACAGGTCAAAGTGGAACACCTCGTCAGCCGCGTCGTTGACGACATTGTAGGCCTCGATGCGCTTTGTGTAGGCGAGCGTGGGGCGGCCGTCAATCTGTTCCGGTTCGGCGGCCGAGTCAATGTCGAGCTGTCTGAGCACAGTATGCACGAGATCGTAGCAGCGCTTGCGCTCTTCCCACTGGACCCGGCGCGGGTCCGTCTCGGGTTTGCCGTCGTTGAGCCAGGCTAAGGCCGCATTGCCGCGGTCCTTTTCGTGCGCCACCATCAAACAGAGCTGGATGGCGCCCGCATAGTACTTGAGCTGGACGTACTGCGCGACGGCGCCCGTCAGGTTGGCATACGTCAAACTGCCGGCAACGCGCTCAAACAAGTGTAAACTCTCAGACAAGAGGCTGCGCGCGGCTTGCGGCGACTTGATTTGTTCCGAGGCACGCTGCAGCTGTTCTTGCGCCTTGAAGATGACAACGTCGTCCGGGCTGCAGAAGCTGCCGCAGCGGCGGCGCAGAGCATCGGCGACGGTCTCGACGTTGCTGCCGGACTCAATGTTGCGGTTAACAATGGATTTCACAAGCAGTTTGGCCAAATCTTTGCCGGCGGGCCGAGAGAACAAGCTCTCATAGGTCAGCTGGCGCAGCTGGTCACGCGTGTTGTCGTCGAGGCGGACATAAATATCGGCGACGCGCTCGTCAAAGAGCATCAACACGAAAGAAATACCTTCCGAAATACTCTCCATCAGCTTCTGGAGCGCGTGCAGAGCCTGGTGCTCGGCCTGCAGGGCAATCTCTTCGTGGCGTGTGGCGCGGCGGCGGGCGTCTGTAGGGCCCGACAGGCCCTGGATGGAGCCTGCGTTGGTTTTCAAGAAATTGCGCAGGCGCTCCAGGTTTTCTTGGACGGCCGTCAGCTTGGCCGTGGGGATGGTCGAGCCGACGACGACACCGGCGGCAGAGTGGTTCACCGCGACGACCTTGGCGGCCCAGAGCGTGCGCACAAGGCGCGTGAGGTAGAGGGCCAGCGCGTCGTGGCGTGACGACAGACGCACCGAGTCAATGGTAATAGCATTGCTGTCCGTCTCGGCAACGGTGGGCTGCCCGCCGTAGTTGACAAAGGCCGTCTTGGCTCTGTCCTCGGTGGCCTGGTCGGTGGCGCGGCTGGTGCCCGAGCGGAGGTCGCTGCCGTTGCCGCAGGCGACAGCCAGGGCCGTCGACACCGTCTCGACACGGCCGTACAGATTGATAAACTTGCGAATCTCCTTGTCAAACAGATCGTCGCTACCGAGCGTCCTAATGGCGGTAGCAAAGATATCGACCAGCCGGCGGCGGCGGACTACATGGACACCGTCATTCGTGAGAATGGCAAACTCGCTGGGCGGGTCGTCAAACTGGACAGCCAGCTCGTTGCCGAACCCAGGGGCTGCTGCGCGGCCGCAAAGGGTTTCGTAATCAACCCGACATCCAGAGCTTGCTGGGCCCTTCCTAAATTGACCCAGTTGCCATGCTCGTAGTATTTGAGAGCCGAGGCGGGCGTGGTGACCTTGATCTTGCCGGTCTCGGGGGCCGACAGGAACAGACGAAGCTCCTTGTTGCGCTCGACAAAGTCAAAGCAGAAGCCGGGCGCGAAACGGGAACCCTTGGTGGTGGGGTCGAGCGAGCGCGACTGCAGGTCGACCATGGCCGGATCGTTGACGGCAGAGCGGCCGAAGCCGTTGGCAGACAGAGCTGGCGTGGAAGGGGCGCCTGGCTCTTTGGGCGGGAACTTGACAAACTGGACCTGCATGGACTGCGGCGCCGTGTTTGACGAGTTCATGGTGTACGAGGCGGAGCTGGTGGCGCTCAGAAACAGGCGGCAGCCCGTACTGGTGACGGCCATCAGGTGCAGCTTGGAGGCTTCCTGCATGGCAATGGGGCTGATGCCGACAATGCTCATTCTGTCTGTGAGGAGTGGTGAAGTGTTGATCATGTGCGTGACGTCGCGCAGGCAGTCGTTCTTGTGCTTCTCAATGACCTTTGTGAGCCGGTCGGGGCTCTCGATGTGGTACGTGCGCACCGTCGACTTGTTGGACAGCGTGTACAGCAGATTGCGCGAGTTGTCGACGACCATCTGCACAAGGCTCTCGTTATTCTTGGGACCCCAAAAGTCGCCGAGACCGACGGGGAACGCGGGCACAACGGACGACCAACCAGGGTGGCTGTGGTTGGTCTTGCCGACGCGGTTGGAGAACCACTTCTCTTCTTGCTGATAAAAGATCTCGTGCACGTCCGTGTCGGTGCGGCCGCCCAGAAAGATGCGACCAGAGGCAGTGCCGACAATAAAGGAGACATTGCCGCCGCCGCGGTGGATGGACATCTTGGTCTGGTACAGTGAAATCTGCTTGGAGCCCGTGGCCGTGGGCGTGGCTTCGACACCCAACAGGATAATGTCGACCTCGGTAGCCACCACGAGCACATGGCTAATGTTCTTGACAAAGACGCCCGGCTTGGGCGGGACGAGGCCAATGGCCGTGATGGCGTGCGGCTGGTCCTCGAAGCCAATCAGCTCGGGGTTGGGCTGTGTGTAGTCCCACAGAAACAGACTGCTGTCGATGCAGGCGTAGGCGTGGTTGATTTCGGTGAACAGGCCCATGGTCGTGACCAGCTGCGATACGTTATACCGCTCAAAGATCTGGTCCGGGATGGGGTAGGTCTGCATTTTCGTGAAAGGAGCCCACGGGGACTCGGCGCTGTGGATATCGTACTCGGAGGAGGCGCCGGCTGTCAGGTCAGTATGCGTAGCAGGAAGATGGGGGGGGGGGCACGTCAAGGGAACTTACGTCTGCAGTAGGAATCAAGATCTGGGTAGCTTTCTTCAAGCTGAAGCACCCGGTTGACCGACCCGGCCGCCTTTTGGATCGGCGTCAACACAGCCGGTGCCGGCAGGGCCATGACCGACTCGGGCTGGTGTACTGTGACGCCTGGCCGCTGCTGTTGCTGGAGCTGCTGCTGCTGCTGTTGGAGGTGTTGCTGCTGTTGTTGTTGCAGCAGCTGCTGCTGTTGGGCAGCAGATGTGGTGGCAGAAGATGCAGAGACAGGTCCTGCGGGCGCCGGATCAAACAGCGACCGGCCGCCATCGAGACGAGACGCTGCTGCCGGACCGGGCGTGGCAAAGTAGGAGCCCGGGATCTGGCGCCTTGGAGTGGACAGCGTCGCCATGGCGGGCGAGGGAGTGTGCTGTCGGCGATGTCGCCTGTTTCGGGGGTTGTGTGGTGTGTTGTTGACTGGTGATTGTGTCGGTTGCTCGTGTCGAGTTATTCGTCAACAGTGACAGCCACCACGTCCAATTCCTCCGGCCGACGGGATGCGCGAGGATCCAGGGGGGCGATGAACGCAGTTCGCAGTCTCGTGTTGATATCGATGTCGTCGTCGATGTCGATGTCGAGGAGAGTGAAGTGAGGGATGGTGATGTTGATGACTGAGGTCGTCGTCAAGCGTGGAGCTTTGTTCGTAGGCGACGCAGCTATAGCTGGCTCGAGTATAGGTCGGAACTCAATTTATTGTCGACGATGGTTGCTCGTTGGCTTGGCTGGTCGTCGTGGTGAGCCGTGGGATTGGGGTGCGTCGAGGTGCGTCGTGGTGTTGTCCTTTGGCCTCTACTTTTTAGCTGGTAAAATGTGAGGCTGGGCCCAGTTTTGGCTTCTTCTCTCAATTTTTTCCCCTTTGCCTGGCTTTGCCTAGAGAACGGACGCGAAGTTGTCGCGCAAAAGACGCTAAACCCAAAACAGCAATCAGAGCTCTCTGGAAGTGGGGCCAACAAGCCAAAGCCAACCAGGTCAACGGCTAACAATTGAGGAAGGGGGAGCAAGAAACAGAAACGGCAGGAACAGGGACAAGTAAGAAACAGCTTTTCTTCGTGCGACTGAGTTCAATTGAACATGTTTACATTTATCAACAGTATTCTCATTCATTCATTGGAGCTTTGATTGATTAAATATGATTGATTTGCTCCCTAGTAATACCCCGTTGTCCCCCTAGACTTGTTTCCTTGACTTTTGTTTTCCTTTTATTTCCTCCCAGTGAACAGTGAATAAGAAATGATTCGCCGAAACAATTCGCACAATAGATAACAATAAAAATGAAGATGATCATTCCCTTATTGGTGGGAAGTCAATTGAAATGTGCCTCGAGAGGCGGTAGGATCACTCACTGCATGGGCAGTACCATAGGAGGAGCAGCTCTACAGCACGACAGCACTCGTCCCATGCAGGCGATGCTCACGCATCAACAGGACCGTCAGTTCTCACGACTCGACTCGACTCGCTTCGCTCGTCTTGTCCCGTCTACTGCTTCTTGGCCTCCCGCGCCGCCTTGCGCAGCGCCCGCCGCCGAATATCCTGGTGCATCACCAGGTTGTACCAGACGGCCAGCTTGTTGCCCACACCAATGGTGTTCTCCACCCACCACTGCATGAGCGCGTGCGACCAGTAGGGCGTGTAGGTCGAGGCCATGGCCTGCCAGCCGCGGCCGACTTTGCCGAGGGCGAAGCGGACAAAGACGTCGGGCTTGGGGACGAGGAGGGACGGGCGGCGGACTTTGGACATGGCAGACACGACCAGGTATGAAAGAACGAGGTAGGTGTCAACGCCCGAGGACTTGACTTCAGCGGAGAGAGCCGTGTTCCAGTGCTGCAGGAACGCCTTGGAGCCCGAGTAGGTGGCGAGGAAGGGTATGGGCATCCAGCCGCCAAAGGAGCCCATGGTGAGCACGAGACCCTTCTTGCGGGCGACGAGGAGGGGCAAAATTGTTTTCGTAGTCTTCAAGGTGCCGAGGCAGTTGATGGTGACAATGTTTTCGAGTTCCTGGGGCTCGGTGTCCAAAAAGGAAACGGGGATGCTGTGGCTCTGGCCGACATTGTTGATGAGGATGCCGACATCCAGACCCTTGACGGCGTCGGCGAGGCGGACGTAGTCGCTGTCGTCGTTTTGGGCGTAGTCCATGGCCACGACCTTGGTCTTGAGCCCCGTGGCAGAGTGCTTGGCCTCGAGCTTGGCGGCGAGGTCGTCGAGCTTGGACTGGGTGCGGGAAACCAAAACAAGGTTGAAGCCCTTGGAGGCGAGCTGGGTTGCGAATTCCTTGCCGAGGCCGTCGGAGGCGCCGGTCACGACGGCCCACGTGCCCTTCTTTCCGTATTTGCGGAGCTGTTGGTCAGTACATGAAAGTAGACAATAAATGCTGGCGGACGAGACTTACGTTGGTCCCTCTCAGGAGAAAGATGTTGAGGAGAAAGCCCAGGTACGAGAACAGCTTGCTGCCCAAAAAGAGCGCGCCGATGGCCGCAAAGGTGGCCGTCACCGGGCTGGGGATCGCCGCGACAAACGAGCGAATGGCCTCCATGGTGGTGGTTGTGTGTTGTGTCGATGGTAGAGAGTGTCGATTTTGGTGTTTATGATAGGAGACGACCTAATTGAGGCTCTTGTTTTCGACAATCAACTTTCCAGCCGTTGGGGAAGCCGAGGGAAAGGAAGGTTTTTAGCTCCTTTTGCTCCTGCTTGCTGACAATGCTGAGGCGTGCTCACGGCGGCCGCGCGGTGGACCGCGACTGGCCAATGGGAGAGCTCGGTGGCAGGTCAAGGAAGCTGCGACCAACCAACGAAAAAGGGGCAGCACCAACCAAAGAGCCAAAAAGCTTTGGGGATCGACCCCACCAGTAAATTGGCAGGTGCGAACGGCGGTTCGACAGCTGACTCTCGCCTTTTCGACTTTCAGCTTGTGAAGTCGAATTCTTTTGAAAAAAGCAGCGACAGCCCTCGAACTCTTCCAAACCACCAATTGCACTCGAACACATACACCACCAATTCCTCGCGACTGTCATTCTCACTTCCACTCTTCGACAATCTGCTCAATCTCACCAACACACAATGGACACTGTTCTGTCGTACCTCCCGTCCGGGGACCAGGGCCTCATTCCCTACTATCTGTTCTTGGTGAGTCCGCGCTGATGTGGTGCGATGCAATGTCTCTGTCCTCCTGCTAACATCTCCAGGTCGGCATCGTCTCCGTCGGCAACTCGCTCCAGAACCTCGTCACCCTCCACTACACCCGCCGCATCTACAACGGCCTGTTCGTGCCGAACCACAAACTGCTCAAGGAGCCCGCCACGGGCAAGAAGACGCCCGAGGACAGCATCCACAAGCTGGTGCCGGCGTCCACCGCTAGCAAGGACAGTGACACCAGCCAGGCTCAAGACCAGGTGACGCCGCTGGCTGCGCGTGTGTTTGGTACATGGACGATGCTGGCGGGTTTCATCCGGATGTACGCGGCACACGATATCAGCAACCGGGCCCTGTACCAGCTGGCACTGATCACACACCTGGTGGCCGCCTTCCACTTTATTAGTGAACTCACAGTCTACAAGACGCTGCGGTTGACGGGTCCGCAGTTCTTCCCGCTGGTGGCGGGCACGGGCGGCAGTATCTGGATGGCGCTGCAGTACTCGCACTATGTGCAGGCATAGAGAGCTACGCGCAGCGTGGAGCGCGGAGCCGAGCTGTAGCGTACGGACAATCGTAGGAGACGGGTTGTAGACAGTATATAATATGTATTTATTAGAACACGACTATGCTATTTCAACTCCAATCCGACCTCAACTTAACGCCATGCCACGCCATGCCACGCCACGCTACCCTGCTATGGCAACACGCTTCGCTGCCGCTCGCTGTCACTCGCTGCCGCTCGCTTCGCTCTTGCGTGTGCCTGCGTTTTACAGCGACTTCCGGTACAGCTCGCCGCCTGTCGTGCGCAGCCGCGCCGCCGCCTGCTCGGGCGTAATGTCGCGCTGCGGCTCGCCCAGCAGCTCGTACCCGACCAGAAACTTGCGCACGGTGGCGGACCGCAGCAGCGGCGGGTAAAAGTGCATATGGAACCAGCTGCTGTCGGCTTCGTCGTCGTCGAGCGTCTCGAGGGGTGCCTGGTGGATGCCTGACGAATATGGGAAATTGGTCTCAAACAGGTTGTCGTACCGCCGCGTGACTTCCTGGATGGCGTCGGCAAAGTGGGAGCGCTCGTCGTCCGTAAACTCGACAATGGCGCGGACGTGTCGTTTCGAGAGAATCATGACCTCGAATGGCCAGATGGCCCACCAGGGGCACACTACCAAGAAACTCGGGTTCTCGTAGACGATGCGCTCCTGCTTGGCGAGCTCGAGCTTGACGTAGTCGCCCAGCAGGTGCCGCCCCGCACCATGCTGTTGGCGGTACTGCCGCATCTGTGTGAGTTCCTTCTCGGGTTCCTGCGGCAGACTCGATGTCGTCCAGACCTGGCAGTGCGGGTGCGGGTTCGAGCAGCCCATGGCGGCGCCCTTGTTTTCGAAAATCTGCATGTAGCGCAGCTGGTTCGCCGGGGTGGGCACGTTGTCGTAGGACGAGGTCGAGGGGTGTGCCTCCAAGAACTTTTGCGCTGCACCAAAGACGGGGTTCTTGGGCGACAGGTGCGCCGCATAGATGCGCGTCCATGTCTCAATGACGGGCAGAATGTCGCGCGCGGCCATGTCGGCGAGCGTGACGTGGTGCTTGGGCGAGAAGGTCAGGACATAGCACTTGCCGGTGGTGGCTTCGGCCTTCAAAAGGAGTGACTCGAGGTCGTCGTCCTTGCCGGTGGCCTCGGCCGGGGTGTACTCGGCCTGTGTCTCCTTGACGGCTGAGTAGTCATTGACAAAGACAAAGGTGTTGTCGTACGCCGGGTTGGCATCGCCCTGGCGCGCTTGTTGCCGGGGCACAAATAACAGGCCGGGTCGTACTCGGGCAGCGTGTTCTTGGAGGGGGCCTCTTGCTGGCCCTGCCAGGGCCGCTTGGTGCGGTGCGGCGAGACGAGCAGCCATGTGCCGGTGAGCGGGTTGTACCGGCGGTGCGAGATGTCGTTTAAGATCTCGTCGGGCATTGTGAGGGAGGTTGTTGTTGAAGTTGTTGAAGCTGGGAGGGGAGTGGAGTAGAGAGCTGCCGAGTTGAGAAGCTTCAGTTTGTTGACAGAGACGAGGTTGAGAGAGGGTGATGTAAAAAGAGGGAAAGAGCAATGACGGAAGTTCCTTCCTGGAAAAGCTGCAAAAAGAACCAAAAAAAAGTTTACTCAAAGTGAGCACAATAAGAAGTTGCCATCGGCCGTTCCTTCCCTGCCTTTTTTTTCTTTCTTTCTTACCAACCAGCAGGTACGTTCGTAATTACTCCGCGGTGATGATGGTAGAAAAGGTGGGGTGGCGGCGACAGTTTGCGCGAGCATTGCGACTCGCGCAGGGCAGGTGCAGCTGTTACAGCGGTCCTGATGCACGAGTAAGCCAAAAGCTCTTGCCTGTTTGGGCAGTTTGCGGGGCCTTTCCAGTCTTTCACGTCTTTCAGGTCCTTCTTGGTTCCTTTTTTTCTTGGTCTCTCCTGGGCCATTTTCGCGGGGATGTCCACCAAGTCGCGGGTTGTCGGCGGAACCACCGAAGAAGCCCCCGCCATTCAGAGGCTGTTGCAGAGTGGTTTGCCCACGGACAAAAAAAAGCTAACAAAAAGTAACTAAAAAAGAGTTTGACACAGCACGCCCAACAACGGCTGCCAACGTCGCCACAGCCCGCTAAATCGCCCGAGAGCCCGGGAGCGCCACCGTTTCATTCGAAGCCACCAAAAGCCACCAAAGCGACTAATACAGAAACAAAGGGGATCGGGGAAGGCCGTTCCTTTTATGTTTTCCCGTCGGTGCTGTTTTGTTCATGCAGTCTACGGAGTAATTTTGCGACCTTTGCCTTCATATGAATTTGGCAATATTGGCTGTCAAAGCCGCGTCATTTCAGCCTTGTAGATTGTCAGAGGTGGTTAGTTAAAAGAAACTGGGCTTTGAGTTGACAACTGAAACGATGTGAGAATCAAAGGCATAAGCAAAGATATCCCACCAATAACGAAAAGAGCCGCAATTATTTTGGTATCTGCGGCCTTTTGAGTGCAAGATTTGCCATCTGGTCGGCATGCATCGTGGACATTTTGTCAGTACGGTTTTGATGGTGTATAATCATGTAATAAATAGACGGTTCACAATGGATGTCAAATATGATATATCTTTCTCTCTTGTTCCATATTTGTTCCATATTTGAGGAGCGTGAAAAGAGTTGGCGTCAAGTAAAGACGTGATACGGCGTATTCTTATCGCCTTTGTCGTCATCGTAGTTCCCATTCTTATGATGTAAAAGAGCCGCATTATGTAAAACGAAGAGACCAAAGTACATACGCGCCGCACACTTTTGTTCTTGAACGATTTTTTATTGTTGCATGTGTTACATTAAATGGTGCACTGGAGAGGCTACAGTTTTAAGTGACCGACCGACCGATTTTTGGGAAAGGATGTGGAACTGGACTGTCGATCCTTGCCGGAAGAACCCCCTATTTACATGGATCTCAGGGGAAATAAGCATCCTTGAGCACCGTTAACTCATCGCTGAGGATCTCTTGAGGATCTCTTAACTCTCTTAACTCTGTCGAGAACCAACACGTGCGACCATCCTTGTCAAATTGACGAAATTGATTGGACGATTCAGACTAACAACGACAGAACAACCAGACAAGCATACTTTCAAGCATGCAAGGTACACTCAAGCTTACCGGACCGGACCGACTTGGAACTGACCGGAATTTGTTCCCTTAAACAGTACTTTTGAGGGTCCTCTATTCCTTTTCTACTCCTTTCCTCCTTTCACTCCTTTGATTCTGCATCGCCTTGATCTAAATGGGGGCAGGATCTCCAGGAGACCTTGAGGTGCTGTCAGATTTAATTGGGGGCTGAGACAGAAAAGACGCCAAAGACAGTCAAAAGAACTCAAATAGATATAATGGCTCCGTCAATGGCTCATCCTGAGCAGACAATGGCTCCTTACAAAGCTCTTCGTGGTCGACGATCTGTTCCTTTTTCACTCTTTTAACGTCTACACGTGTTGCAATCTGTCGAGATAGAGGTGACCTTATTTTCAAAGCATGTAACATGCCGTCGGACTAAGAGGATCTGCCAGGGCCGTGCATTAGACATTTGCAGGGCCTATCTCGGTCCATGTAGGTGCCAATGCAGGAACAGAAAGGAACAAGAAAGGAACAAGAAAGGAACGCCAGACGGAGGCGCGTTTTTTTTCTTGTCGTGCCTGCCGCGTCTTCTTCGCCTATTCCACCTATTCCTGGTCACGTCTTTTCAGTCTTCTCCTTTACCCGGAAATTCACTTCTCAAATCATACTCTGCCGCCCCGTCTTTCAGGATGCAGTCCCCGGTTTTTTGCTCTTTTTAACCAGCACGTAGAACTACAATTATTAACTCTGTTTCTTCTATTCCGGGCAGTGCTTGCCGACACGTGCGGTCGTAGCCAGACGTGGGATGGATATGGGTTCGTCTGAATATTTGTAGATATATTATGTGGTCGTCCCATGTCGATAATCGATCTTTGATGTCCAACTTGAAGATCAAGCTCATCTCCCAATCAACAGCCATGACTCGACACTCCTTTTCTCTTGCTTCTCTCGCCGCCTGGGCCACGCTGGCCGTGCCTGCCCTGGCGGCTGGCGGCAAGCTCAATGTCTACTGGGGCCAGAGCGGTTTCCGCACGCTCAGCCAAGTCTGCCAGGAAGACGCCCTGGACTTTGTGACCCTGTCATTCATCAATGAGACACCCGAAAACGACGGCAACACCAACTACCCCGGAATGGAGTTTGCGGCGCACTGCCCTGGAACGACGTACACGGTCAACGGCGAGGCCTCGAACCTGATCTCGGGCTGTACAGACATCCAAGAGGGCATCCCCGTGTGCCAGGCTGCCGGCACCAAGGTGATCCTGTCCATTGGTGGCGTCTTTGATGCCCAGCTGGCCAACTACAACCTGACCACGGAGGCCAATGGACGCTACTTTGCCGATTTCCTATGGGGTGCCTTTGGGCCGTACAACGCCTCGTGGACGGGGCCGCGGCCGTTTGATCTGAGTGCGACGCAACACAATAGTGTGGACGGATTCGACTTTGATATCGAAGAGGAGTTTTCCTCGGAAGACCCGTGGGTGGCCTTGATCGATCAACTCAGAAGCTACTGGACGGGCAGCGAGTACCTCATTACGGGCGCACCTCAATGTCCCATCGTCTCGGATGCCACGCTCCCGATGAAGCGCATGATTGCGGCCGCGCAGTTTGACTTGATCTGGGTCCAGTTCTACAACAACCCCGAGTGCGACGGTACGACCACGGCTTTCAACTTTGACGAGTGGGTGTCATTTTTGCCCGGGACGCGCAGCGCCCATGCCCAGCTGTACATTGGCCTGCCAGCGGACCAGGGCGCGTCGGGCTACCTGGATGAACCGACACTGACGTCGCTGCTGAACAAGTATGCCGTGAGCCCGTCGTTTGGGGGTGTCATGCTGTGGGACGAGAATCTGTCGTATACCAACACGAACGCCTCTTCAACGAACGAGACGTATGCCGATCTGGTCAAGCAGATTTTGGCTGCCGTCCCGTCGTCGGTGCCAACATCCACGTCGTCCGTGTCGGTGACGTCTCCGACCGCCTCCCCGACTCCGTCGGCCTGTGCCAACGCCTACACCGTCAAGCCCACTGACGACTGCTACAACCTGGCCGCTCAGTACAACACGACCGTCACCCAGATCTTGGCTCTCAACCCACAGCTCGACCGCTTTTGTGACTTGACCGTCGGCGCCACCATCTGTCTCCCGCAGGCCTGCACCCAATACTACACTGTCCAGTCGGGCGACTCGTGCTACAAAATTGACACCAAGTATGGTATTTCGCTCACGCAGTTCTTGGCGTGGAACCCGGCCGTCAACACCGACTGCACGAACCTCGGCATTGGCCAGAATGTGTGTGTCTCTGTCACACCGGGGGGCTCCTCAAACTCGTCGTCGTCGTCGTCCTCTCGCCCGTCGTCGGTCACATCCTCGCCGACTTCGTCGGCTTCGCCTTCTGTCGTCCCCTGCAGCAAGCACTACACCGTCGCCGCCGGCGACTCGTGCTATGTCATCGACACAAAGTATGGCCTCACTTTCAGTCAGCTGCAGGCTCTCAACCCGGGCGTCATCAACAGCGACTGCACCAACCTCGACATTGGGCAGGTCATCTGTGTGACCGGTCTCAACTCGACGACGTCAACAACAAAATCGTCATCGGTGCCGTCGTCCACTGTGCACTCGACATCGGCGACCGCCTCGCCGTCCTCGGTCCCTTGTGGACAGTACTACACCGTCGTCGCGGGTGACTCCTGCTACAAGATCGATACTCTGTACAGCCTCACTTTCAGCGAGTTACAGTCACTCAATCCCTCGGCCGCCATCAACACCGACTGCACCAACCTGCAGATTGGACAGGTGCTGTGTGTGGCGGGTGTCAAGCCGAGCTTGAGCGTCCACTCGTCGACATCCATTCCGCTGTCGACTGGTCCGAGCACCAGCCTGAGCACCGCGCCTAGCAGCGGCTTCTCGACGGTCGTCACCAGCAGCCAGTCGTACATTTGGTCAAACACCACTACGGGCAGTGACAACGACGAAGAGCAAAAACTAGGGTGGTTAGTCAGGGGATAGCTGTTGAGAGAGATCGTGGTGTCTGTACATACTCTGCATATCCTGTATATTCCTTTTCCTTTCGGTTTCTCTTTCCATTTCATTCTTCTCTTTCATTCATTTTTTCCTATTTTCATTTCCTTCTTATTCTTTCTTTCATTTATTCTTTTTTCTACCTTCTCTCCGCATCTTTTTCTTGTACTTGTATAAATTTCTCTTGTTGATGTTTTGCCATATGACATCTTTTACATTCTTTCACAACCTGTGTTATACTTCCTTGTTTGTTTCCTAGACTTTGTCATACAAATCGAGTTTGATTGTTCATTTCACTGTGTGAGTTGTAGATGCTACGCAATGTCAACATTGCCCTCCACCCGCATCATCCCATATCATTCCTATTTCCGGAGCCGGCCGTCATCGAAAACGGGTCCAGTGGCCAAATGGCAAGGCGCTTGGCTACGAACCAAGAGATTGCAGGTTCGATCCCTGCCTGGATCGTTTCTTTTTGTCTTTCTTATCATAAGAAGTTTATTTTTTCAGAAGTTTGATGGCGTTTGCTTTTTGTTGGATTTTAATCTTATGGAGTTTTTGGTTTGAACAATACCTGTCTCTGAACAACGCAGACATTTTGCGAGACGACCACGGCGTATCATCAGTAGAGACTTGGTAGCCTTTCTCCACAGAATTGTTGAATAAGACAGTGTACGGAGTATGAATAAATACTGTTAAAAGTGATTGTTATAAAAGGTTGGAAAGTCATCATCTCGAGGCAATCCGCCCAGGTGAAGATTTTTTTTATGCCCCACCGACCCATCTGTCAAAAACTGACGATGAAGACATCCGAGCAAAGTGCCTCGCAAGCCACGCACTTTTCTCAAGCCGTATTCCGAGAGAGGAGTCTTCAATGTCCCCTCTCTTTCCATCTGATAAGATCCAAGTGGGGCAAGACGGAAGGGAAGAAGAGGGTGGGAGACACAAGAGCTCCTAGAGAGACAACCCTGGTAGGCCCGTGTAATGGTTGCATGTCTCCACATAAATTATCTTATCAGATGGAGACCATCAGTTTGTCCGCCCACCCCCATTCCTCGTTCGTCTCGTGCGTTTTCCCCAATAACTCCCGCACCCACCTGGACCACCATCGAGTCACTTTTTTGGGGCTGGTTAGGCTGATCCGCTCGGTGTTCCGACAACCGGAGACAATAAACTCGGACCAGGGAAGACGCCTTCTTGAGAGAAACCAGCCGTCCAGACGAGACAATCGGCAAGAGACGGATTCATTATAGTTTTATGGTCTCATATATTTGCACACAATATCATCTTCTATGAAAAGGACAAGGCAAACGATGGATAGCAGTAGAGCATATCAGCTCTATGCGAGCTCTACGGTAATCCGAACTCCAGACACTCGCTCTTCTTGTGATTTGACTGACGGTCGATGCTTGCCGGGCCAGCCACAGCCGTAAATGCAGAAAACAGAAATACAGCATACGCACGCTATCTGATCCTTGCCCTCCAAGAAGAATGGCACGGACGGATAACACGGAACAGGGCTTGCAGAATGGGATAGTCTCTTATGGTTAGTAGCTTATGTGAAAGTGAGTAAAATAGACGACATAGGACGTGCAGCCATGCAACAGCGACCCACCGTCGACTACCAGTCTGCCAGTCCTTTTCTTTTTCTTCACGTTTCCCTTCGAGCCAACCCCCACTAGTTTTTTGTCCCACAGAATGAGCACTATCAGATGTAGGAAGCTGCCAGAAGACCAAAGTGAAGAAAAGAGTCTGCATCCATCCACATCTCCATCTATCCATCTACTACTCAATACGCCAGCGGGGAGACATACGTATTCCTTGGTACTGCATTGGGTGTAGTCTCAATATGCAAGTTCCGGTCACGGCCAGGCCCACTGGTCTACTGGACGAAAGTGGCTGTCCCAGTGTCAGTGGTTGTTTGCAGAGAGACAGTCAAGTGTAAAAGGACCAACTGACAGAAGGGTGTGAAGCTGCAGTGGTGACTGCATGCTACCATTCATATCTTCCTGTCTCTTCTTCTCCTGTATAAAGTCTTGGCTTGGCCCTGCATGATCGTCAAAACGAGGGTTTCTTTCTTTCCATCTTTTCACATCCTATCTTTTTTGAGATTTATATTCGTTAAATATACTTTCCCTTCCATTCCACCTTCCACCCAATTCCATCCCACACTTTCCTTCCCGTGGCGCTGGTTAGTCGCTCTTGGCTGCTTCTCTTGGCTCTCTCCATTATCTCTTGGCTGTTGCTTGTCTGTTGCCACCACCATTACTCACACCCATCTCTCTATTTACTCCATCACCTCTGCCCCTATTTCACAATGAAGTCCTTCTTCTCGTCTGCCCTTGTGGCTGCCGGTCTGGCTGCTCGCACAGTCCGTGCCGAAGACATTGACTCCAACCTCGGGGCGGCCGGCTTCTTGTTCCCGACCGAGCGCGAGTACTCGGCCTCGGCCGACACGACCGCCCCCTGTGGCTCCGTCGCCCAGGTCGGCAACCGCACCAACTTTCCCATCACGGGTGGCTTTGTTGGACTGGTGGATCAAGAAGAAGCCTACTCTGTGTCGGTGTCCATCTCCTACAACAGCAACCCGACCTCGCTCAACGAGTTTTGAGACACTCATTGCCTCGACGCGTATCAAGGATCTCTATGAGGGACATACGTGCGTGACCATCCCCAATCCTCCGTCGAACATTAGCGTTGGCGATGTGGCCACTTTGCAAGTGGCCTTTGAGGCGGTGTGGGACGGCAGCACGACCAACAAGACGTACTATGCGTGTGCCGATATCGTGTACATTCTGGATGCCGATTTCACAGAGAATGACTATTGTTTCAACGCGACGATTGGTGGAGCGTCGACTACTGCTGCAGCCTCCTCGTCGACGTCGACCTCCACCAGCGGCAGCGGAAGCAGCACGACAGGATCGTCGGGCTCGTCCAGCTCCTCTGGCTCTTCGTCGAGCTCGTCATCCTCGAAGATCTCCAAAGGCGCCATTGCTGGTGCGGTCGTCGGCTCTGTCGTGGGAGCCGCTTTGATTGCTGGCGCCTTGATGTTCACATACCGCCTGGGCAAGAAGCATCAGCGGGAGGCCATGATGCGGGTGCACATGAACACCATGGCTCTGGGTGACATGAACAAGCCGGCGGCCGCCACTGGTTCGCAGGCGAGCAACTATTAGGGGGAGGAAAGAGGATGACAGGAGAAGATACGGTGGTTAATTAATGATAATGGATATGACAAAAAGAGTAGATAGAGCAAAAATGACAGTACAGAATTTGCATACAGATCAATCATGAGAAACTTGCAGGATAAAATGGACATATGTCCCATAATAAAATCAAAGCAAGCCGCGACAGGCCCACATGAGAAAATCAAGCACAAATCGAGACAAAAAAAAAAAAAAAAAAAGAAATACTCCTCCAAAACACTACCTCCTCGCCTCCTCCTGTCGCTTCAGCTCCTCCCGGAAGGCATTGCTTCGCCCCGTGGGTGTGGCACTGATGGGTCCTGTGGCCGCACCAGGACCGCCATAAGTACTCTCCGGCGGCGGCGGCGCAAACACATTGTTGTGCAGGCCGGGGCCGTACGTTCCATTAGGGTTCGTGGTACTTCCCGTCCTCTGCCCATAGCTCTGCCGCACACCGTACCCCTTGGCCGAAAAGGAAGACGTCCGCCGCGACACCAGGCCGCCAATGCACGGCAGATGCCCGTGGTGGCGGTACGACCACACGCAGAAGCCAAGCAAACAAAGGACGGCCGCACCGATGACGACAGGCACGGCAATGGCGACGGCGGCCACGCGGTGATGGTGGCTATGGGGCAACACAACGGTGTTTGTCACCAACACGCTGGGCCCTTGGAGTTTAATCAATTTGAGGGTGCCGTTGTTCCCTGCTGCCGAGTCCGGGATGGTCGACGCATTGTAGGCCAGACTGAAGGTGACATTAACATGCCCCGAAGCGTCGCCGTGGGTGGTCACCAAAGAACTGGGGACGGTCCATGCATAGAAGCCGGTGTGTGCTTCCAAAGGCTCGCTGGTGAACCCTTCTCCACCGGCGTAACTGGCCTGCACGTCTACCGTGGCATTCGCCGCGAAGGACAACGGGTCCCAGACGACAAAGTAGGTATGGTTGGTAGCGATCTGGGTTCCCTCGCGCGGCTGGCAAAAGTGTGCGTTTTGGTCGTTTACGTAGTCCTGACCTGCATTGCAAGCCATAAAGGCTCCAGCCGTTCCGGGCCCTGTGGCGCTGGCGACGGGCGGCGAGGCCGTGGTGGTTGTAGCGTGGCCGTTGATGGACAAAATGTACGGTGTTGGTTGCGTCAAAGCGGAGGGCGGCGCCGACACAGTGGATTTGCCCGACAGCGATGGCGTGACAGTCGAGACATGCCCAGCGGCGTCGATGGTGACCCACGGTCCGGGGAAGGATGTTGTCGTGGTAGCGGCGCGTGGCTCGACGGCGATGGCAGCGGCACTCCCCGCGAAGGACAACGCCAGAATGGCACCACGAATGAAATGCATCGTTGTGTATAAATACGAGTTTGTGAAAATCTGCTTATTTACGTGTTGGTAGGGGGGATACAGACTACCATTAAGTCATTCGTTTGTAGAAAAAAAAAGGAGCATCGAAAGGATAAGTATCGCCATGAGTTGCGGTCAACAGAAATAAATGAACATTGCTCTCTTCTCCCCAACCTCCTCTTTTTCATCTTTTCATCTTCCCCTCATTTTTTCTGTCGGTCTGTCGGTCCATCTTTTATCACGGCATGGCCTGCAATAAGGCTGCAATAACAAAGCTTTGCAGGCAGAATGTGGGAAAGGATGAGAACAGCGAGGTAAAATACGGCGATAAAGAGTGATAAAGAGTGGTTTTGAGAGTGTGATGGTGGTGTCGAGTTGCAATGGGCCTGCAATAAAACGTGCTCACTATAGCTGCGTTTATGCTGTGAGGAGAAGTGACAGTAAAGGAAAGGGCCCTTCCATTTTTGAGCCGTTCCGCTCGTGCATGGCTGCCAGGCCCCAGAAGCGAGGCCAGGCAATATGAGGTGTGATATAGGTTGGCACACCGTGAAGACAGCAGAGAGAGGATAAGAGGATAAGAGGAAAGAAAAGGCTGGAAGGATGTTGGAAGAAAGACGTAATATAGTTATATGAATTTTGAAATTTAACATAGATAAAGATGCAAACCAACAAGCACATGCTGATTACAAGGCCGTCTTGCCTTTTGAGCTGTTGGTGTTGGCTTGTCTACCACGTACTCAGACCACTTGCACGTTTTTTGCCAAGGGCCTGGATTGCGGGCATTATGACTGGAACCTGCAAGGATCTTTCCTAAGAGGTGGTTGATTTTCCAGGATAAATATGGAAAATGCCAAGCAAGCCTTGTGAAGCCTTGTTGGTCGTGATGATCTGGGTCGTTCTAAGAACTACACGTATGGACTTTCTTGGCCAATGAATCAAAAGAATAAAAGGTAAATGATAGAGGAGAGGTCAAATACAGTTTTGGCTCATTAATCATCTCACTCTCGACAACTCTTGGCTCTTTTAATACCAGTAGGTTTCTCTCTTTCTCTCTTATTTTCGTCATCTTATTTTCGCCCTTCAAAATATTCTGCAGATCAACCACACGTCGCAACATCATGACCTCCTCTAGGGTATCGACGGCCCTCGCAGCCACTGCCGCTCTGTTTGCCAATGTGACATGCAACCGGCGTCGATGTGCACGCCACCAGCCCGGGCGATGAACTCAACTACCACGGCATACTAAATAGTTCGCTCACAGTGTCGTCGTCCGGTGGCAGCAAACTATGGCTAGCCACGGCGTTTTGCCGTGGCGGGTGACAGGGCTTTGTCTTCGTCGTCATCCCTCAAGGTGGGCGACCAGTTCAGTAAGTTCCAGAACAGCACAGTCAACGATACGACGTGTGCAGCAGACTATTTCGCGCCGACTCTGACATCTGGTGCATATTCATGGCTGCAAGAACTGTTGCTTTTCGCTGACGGCACGACGGCGTATGTTGCCCTGCACGGAAGTGGAAGTGACGACACCAAAACAGGCTTTGCCGTGGGCAGCATTGCCTTTGACAACACGACGGGTCTCGGCGGCTGCAGGCAATGATACCTCCGGCCAGTTCCAGTACCGACGGCCGCCCTTGGCATCGCCATTACCAGCATCGTCATGGCTCCCTCGATTGTAGTTTAGTCGGCGTGTCAACAATATGATAGATTCCTTCCATCTCAAATATGATGCATATATTCACAGTATCTACACAGTTTCAGTCCCTCTTTTTATGTTTCGCTGCCTTGGCTGCTTACAGCTTGCTTCCCTTCCACACGGCCTGCCGCCGCTCAACAAAGCTCAACACACCCTCCTTCATGTTCTCGGCACCGTCCATGATGCCGTACATGCCCCGCTCCAGCAGGTCCGTCGCCAGCTCGGGTGCCACACCCTCCCAGCCCAGACGCATGCCCTCGCGCGAGACCACCACGGCATCCGGCGAGTTGGCCGCGACCGTCGACGCCATCGCCACCGCCTCGGCCACAACCTTGTCGTCCGCCACCACCTTGTTCACAATGCCCCACTTCTCCATCTCGTCCGCCGTGTAGTTGCGGCCCGTCAGCGCCATCTCGGCCGACCGCTGCCGGCCCAGTGTGCGCACGATTCGGGGGAGTGCACCGGCAATCGCCACCACACCGCGCTTCACCTCGGGCAGACCAAACACGGCCGACTGCGCCGCCACCACCATGTCGCAGTTGACGGTAATCTCCATGCCGCCACCGAGGCAGATACCGTTGACAGCAGCAATCACGGGCTTCTTGCCGGTGCGGTTGCTCAGACCGCCAAAGCCGGCCGGGGTCCAGCGCTCCGTGCGGGCTTGGGGTGCGGCGCCGGGTTGGTTGGCGGCGTCATTGCGGTCGTTCCATTCTTTGAGGTCGGCGCCGGCACAGAACGCCCGGCCCGCGCCAGTGATGACGGCGCAGCGGAGGGCAGGTTCGTTGTCGTACCATCTGAAGAGACGGTCGAGGGGTGCGTGGTAGGTGGAGGGCAGAGAGTTCAGCTGGCGGGGCCGGTTGATGGTGACGAGCATGACATGCTGAGCCGGGAAGGTGACGAGGACGTCTGGGACGGCCGGCGGCTGGGATGCGAACGAGTGGGAGGCCATGATGTCTACGAATATGTGTAGCTGGTGGATTGAGTGAGAAATGAGAAAGGATGTGGAGTTGGTGATATGTCACAGTACGTAGTGAGGAAGGTACGATGTGAAGTTCAAACAAAGAAGGTGCGACTGGTCAAAGGTCAACAGAGGAAAGATGATCAAGAAATAATAGAACAGAGATCAATTAAAAAGAAAGAAAAGAAAAAAAAGAAAACTCAAAGATCCATCATCAATGTAAATCTAAACCTGGGGAAGCTATCAGCCTATCAAGGCGCGAGCGATGCTCTGAGAAATGGGCCTTTGTCGCCCTGGGGAAGCTGGGAAGCTATCGTAGCGCAAAAAGAGTGAGGAAACAGCACCAAAAGGGCGACTGCCTCGGTTCGCCGGGTTCGCTTCTCCGCATTTGATAGTGTGGATAGCTTGGCGCATAGCGGCGGCATTTTATGGAGGAGTGGGCAGCAAGTGCGTTGCGAGTGCCCCAACAAAACACACTAAACACACGCACTGCATCCATCATGCGAGGTAAGTTCTCCTCTTCTCCCCATTGCTCTCATCTAATCACGATTCCAAACATCAACATCACCAACACGAAAAAACATATGATCTTCAACCAATGCCTTTAAACAATGCCATTAAACTCCAAACTTTTCAAACTATTAGATACATGGTAGACACGTAGATGCATTTAGATGCATACAGGTGCACAAGAAGATGCACAAGACGATGCCGTAGACACCCGTAGACTGACCTCGTTGCTTCGCACCCTTTTACGCAGGCAGCCCTCTCTTCTCGCTCTCGGTAAAGAAAATGACCATGCGCCACAGCTTCTTCACCAGATCCTCGGCCGCCTCGTCCAGAGCCTCCTGCAGCTCTTCCACCAACTCCTGCGGGCCGCCGTGCTTGCGTAGGTGCTCTTCGACCACCTCGACCAGAAACTGTTCTTGCACGCCCAAGTACTCCACCACTTTCTTCTCCACAAACGGCCGCAGCTTGTCCCGCACCACGGCATCGTCCATGTACTTCCACTCCACGGGCCAGGCCCACAGTCCTTCTTGCGTGGTGGGGATCTCTTGCACAAGCGCACGCACGGCCTCGTTGATCTCTTCGTCGGACATACGCGCCGACGCCGCCATTGGCTCAAACTTGATGGGCACCAGCTGGCGTTTGGTGGCGCCCTCGTGCTCGCCGTCGTCCAGCAGGCCCTCGACTTCGGCGACGGTGCGCCGGACCGTGGCAGTGCCGCGCTGGGCCTGGTTGCGCTGGGCGGCGGCGCCAAACGAGATGGTAACCTTGGAAGAAGCGGCGGCAGCCTCTTTCTCTTCCTTCGCGGCGGTCTTCTTGTCTTCCTTGGCGCTCTTCGCCGCGGCGGCGTCGGCACCTGCGGTGCCTCCGCCCATTCCGTCCAGGAACGAGTCGGCCTGCCCCTTGACGGCCTCCATCGCTGCCGCCTGCTTCTTCTGCTCTTCTTGCTCGGCCCGCCGGTCCGCTGCATCCCGCGCCTCTTCGTCCGCCCGGTCGTGCGCCCGCTTGCGTAGCCACGCTGCATGGTCGCGGTAGTACAGCGCATGCTTGCGGCTGGCTTCGCGCTCGTCGTCCCACGCGGCGTCTCTCTCCAGGGCTTCCGTACGATAATGTTTCTCGCGCTCGGCCTCTGTGCGTTCACGGTCCTTTTCGCGCTCCAGTGCAGCCGCCCGCTGACGTTCGCGCGTGGCCCACTTGCGTTCGGCTTCCGCATACAGACGGTCGTCGTCGGCCTGGATCTTGCGCTGTTCGCGGCGGTAGAGTTCGTCGTCGCTGGCCTCGGTGTCGGGGGAGGAGTCGCGGCGGCGGTCGTCTCGACGGTCACGGTGATCACGGTCATCGCGGTCACCATTCACAAAGCCAGTCCTGCGCGGACCGACAGGCACGTTGTTACTCGACGCGCCCACGTTAGGAGACTCCAGCCGACCCAGCCGGGAGGGACCCGGTGGGTTGTCTTCGCCGTTGCGCCGCCGCTCGAGCTCTTCCATTTCCTGTTCGCGCTTGAGTCGCTCCAAATCGCGCTGGGTGCTGCGGTCACGGAACGAGGCAATTTCGGAGGCGACCATTTCGCGCATCTCGGCGGGCACGTCGGCGAGCTCGTCTTCTTGGTTCGCTGCGGCAGCAGCAGCAGCAGCAGCGGCGGCAGTAGCGCCACCGAGCGGAAGGTTGAGTGCTTCCAGGTCGAGACTGCTGCCCGTCAAAATCGGAATGCCGTGGATGTCCGTCATGATGGCGTCGCCGTTGGCGTTGGTCGTAGAGGAGGAAGCTGCTGCGGCGGCGGCTGCAACGGCGGCAGGGTCAATCTTGGGTGGGAAAAACAAGCTGTGAATCGCCTTCTCAAAGATGGGCCGTAATGCCTCTTGTTTTGCTTTGGCGTCGGCCTTGGCGTCGTCAGACTGTTTCTCTTCGAACGCCTCAATGTACTGCAGGCTAACGGGGTCGACCGAGACTTGGAGTTGAGTCTTTTTGATGCCCTTGAAGGGTGAGTCTGAGTCGATGTCTTTGTTGTCGTTCTCGTCGTCCTTGTCGTCATCATCCTTCTTCTCCTTGTCCTCCTTCTCCTTCTCCTCCTTGTCGCCGCCGTCCTTCATCTCCGTATCCTTTTCTTCCTCCTCCGTCTTCTTCTCGTCCTTCTCGTCCTTCTCCTCTTTATACTCCTGCTTTTCCACCGGCACGTAGACATCTTTCAACAAAGCAATAGCCGACGCCAGTGCATTCGCATCTTCGTATTGGGCAAACGCAAACAGCGACTCCTTTTTCTTCAGTTGGTTTTCCTCCAAGTGCGACGTGCCCACATCAAACCGCCGCAGACGGCCCACCAGGCCCAACAACTGCTGCAGTCCGGCCTCGCCGCCCACACCCGCCGACGGCACCTTGTGCACAAAAATGGTCCGCAGCTTCTCGTCGTTGGTCGGTGGTGCCTGCGAGTGCATCGTGTCGCGGACGGCCGCGCGTGCCTGTTCGAGGCCGTTGCGGTCGCCTCGATCACGATCGCCCCTGTCGTTTCGGTCACCGCGCTCGCGCTCTCTGTCGTATCTGTCGTTGCGGTCACGGTCGCGGTCGCGATCACCATACCGGTCGCCGCCATATCTGTCGCCTCCACCACCTCCACCAAATCGGTCCCGTCCGAAATCCGGCCGTATCGGGGTGCCGTTGCTGTGTGCTGACAGAGGTGTGTCGTCGCCTCGTCTCTCTCCACCACCGGCAGGCCCTGTTGGGATGCCGTTGCTGTAGCCGCTGGGGCCCGTCGGGATGTTGGGTCGTGCAGGCAGGGAAGATGCGCCGCTGGGGCCGGTAGGTGGGCCGCTGAGTCGAGCTCCGGGAGGTCCTCCGGGAGGTCCTCCGTAGCTGCTGGGACCACCAGGTGGGCCATAGCCGCCACGACCACCGCCCGGCGGTCCCCTACTGGTCCCCCTCCTGGTCCATACCCGCTTGGTCGATTAGCTTGCGCACTCGGTTGATGGTGGACAATACCAGGCGGAGGAGCCATGTTTAGGCCCATCCCCGGGGGTAGACCAGCAGCAGAAGCAGCAGCAGGAGACATGCCTGGAGGCGGGTAGCCCATGCCGGGCCCTTGTGGGTGGTGTTGATTTGGGTTTGGGTGGTGGCCGTGGCCAGGGTATGGGTTGTAGTTGGGTGGTGGTTGGCCGTAGTGGCCGCCTGTGAGTGTTAGCCGTAGTCAAAAGACAAGAGAAGAAGGAGAGCGACCTACCACCATAGGGATTGTACGCCATGGCGACGTGGCAATGTGTCGACGTGAATGTAGCTCGTCTCGGGTCGTTTGTCAACTGTCTGTTTGCGATTGAGGTCGAGGCTGCCGTCTGCCTGTTGTCGTTGAATCGCGCCGAGAAAAGAACTAATATCGGTGCTTGCTCAATCGGTCTTCAGTCGCCTTTTCGGGAGGCGATGTCGTCGAAAAGAAAGGAGTTGGTCAGAAAAGTGCCGGCGAGTCGCAATCCTAGACAGAAGAGGAAGTCAAAGTTCAACGTCCAAAGGAGGCTGTCGCGAACGCTTTACATGCAAGGCTCGTCACCTGCAAAAACGCTAGCGTAGTAGCGCGAAGGCTGGCTGCTGCATGTACCTGAAGGCGCGCATACAACACAGCGCAACAACGCTACAGCTGGAGTAGACAAACAGCGCCGGCTTCGGATAATTGTATGACCGAAGAAATTTTGGTAGCCCCGTCCCAAACCTCCGTCGACCATCCCGAGGAAAGCTTGCGATAGCTGGTGGAACGACGTTTTGATTGTTTTGTTTGGAATAGCGAGCAATTGATTGACCACATTGACATTGCTGGTCACCTTCAAGGTACGTCACGACTGTCTTTTTTTACTCTTTGCTCTCAATTGACTCTAACACCGCCCTTGTTGCAGATGCACCTCCCACAATTTGCGCGGACAGCGCTGTCAACATCGACATCGACGACATCGACGACAATGACGACGACGACGACAACCCTCGCGCGCATGTTTGGCGCGGCCCAGACACCTTTTACCTCTTCTCCCTTTCTCACATCCTTCTCTCGCTCTCTGTCGACAACACCCGCTCGTCTCGCACCACCCCCGTGGCCGCCAGCAAGAGGCTCCGCGCCGGCGCCGGCCACAGCAGCAACAGGCTCTGCCCCAGCACCGACAGGCAACGCCACCTCGACGCCTGCGGCCCCCGCCGCATCCTCGTCGAACCCGTTGAAGGACATGTACTCGGGCGACTCCCCGGCCCAGTGGGCCAACTGGTCCTCCAACGATTTCCAGACCCGCAACAACCTGGGCGGCCTCAACGGCATTGGCGCCGGCGTGGGCGGCAGCGGTTGTCGATTCGGGTTTGGCAGCCACAAGCAGCCGGTCGTCGGTGACGGGCGGCACACGCATCTATTTAGGCCCCCGTACCGGCCGCACCGTCCACGTGGGCGGCCGGATCGATGCGGCCACAGCGTTTGCGCTGGTGAATGTGGTCTGTACACGCAACAATGTGTTTTCGGATTTCAATAAGCAAAAGTTTCACGAGCGGCCTGGTCTGCGGCGGAAGCGGGTGGCGATGGAGTCGCGGCACGCGGTGTACCGGCGGAACAAGCGGGCAACGGTGGACCGGGTGGAGAAGCTGGTGAAGATGGGGTGGTAAGGCGCCCGGCGTAGCAACGAGGACAACTTTACAACTGTACAATACATGACATACACAATCAAGCATTAAACATTTTAAGCATACACGGGAATTATATTATCTACTACACATGGCGCACCCTCCCTAGTCAAACTCCAACTCGCGGGTTGGACTCGGAATGGGACTCATTTTAATCTTGGGCCGACTGCGAAAGATGGCTTCCGCGTCGTCCTGGCCGCCCGACATGAGCTCTTCGGCCAGCATGGCCGTGTCCTCCTCTTCGTAGCCTTCTCCCTCGTCGACCGCGGGGAAGGCCGCCTCGCGTCGAGAGGTTGCTGTCGACGTTGCTCCTCCACCGCCAACGCCCAACGACGACTGCCGGCTCTTGCGCATCGACCGGCGTCGGTCGAGCTGGGCCTTTTGCCGGGCCGCCTCGAAACCGGCCATGCTCTTGCGCGTACGGGCGACCAAGTCGTCGTATTTGACTTCCTCTGGCGGGGCCTCAACCTTGTCCTCCACCCCACTGTTAACCTTTGCGCGGACCAAATCATTCTCATCATTGTAGACGTCATCGCCCTCCTCATCGCTGTCGTGGACCGACCGTCCACCGCCACCACCACCACTGCCACCGACTCTTGACGCTCGTGCCATGGACAAGCGTGTGCGTTCGGCAAGTGACAGGGTATGCCGCGGCCGTTTGACCGGCGACGGCGAGGCATTGTTCATGGACGCCAGGATCTGGTCGGCCAGGTCTTGCGTGGGGGAGGCCACCAGGGAGGCGTTGGCGGATGCCGAGGTAGAACCGCCATCTTGTGGCGGCTGCAGGACGATGGAGTGTTGCGGTGTCGAAACAAGCTCAAAGGGGCCGTCCTCGTCGATGGCGGTGAAGGCGGCGGTGGGGACCGGTCGGGAGAGGGCGTTCTTGGTATGACCGGAGCCGGTGGTGGTGGTGGCGCTGCTGGCGCTCGAATCGGCGGTGACTGGTTCCGCCGGCGGATGGGCAGGGAGGCCGCGTCTCGAAACTGGCCGGACAGTTTGCGCACAGCGGGGGGGAGGGGCGGGTGTAACATGTGCGGGCTGTAGAGGCTGATCGTTTTGGATGGTGGCGGCTCTCTGCATTTTGGGCGGCAAAAACTCGCGCGGCGGCGAGGGCCCGTCGTCGTCGGTGGAGTGGTAGGACTTAACACTAAACGTCATGCTCTTTTTTGTCAACAAAACGCGGCGACGGGTGGGCGACTCGGCGTCTTCACTGGGCGGAGCGGACAGTTGTTGTTGGAGTTGTTGTTCCTGCTGCTGGACAATAGGGTGCTCGTCAATGTCGCTGATATCCGACTCAATGTCGTCAGGATCGACAGCACGGCTTTCCTTCCGTGCGTGTCCAGTTTTGGACTTTGTTGGCGCCTTCTTTGCATCCAGAAAGGAGGCCAGCTGTGAAGGACCTTGCCGTGGTTTGTTGACGTTGGCGAGGTCGGTCTGAAAGCTTCGTAGGAGCTCAGAGTAGTCGTCGTTGGTCGGCGGTACTACTGTCTCGTCTCTCTCCCTCTTTCCTTTCTGTTGGCCCAGTGTCGGGTGCAGGTCGCTGTGTGCATCAAACCCAAAGTCGATGCCCGTCGTCTTTTTCGTTGGTGGGCGGTCCACCTTCTCTTTTGTCGCCGCCGCCGCGCGGCTTTCTGTCGGGTGCTTGCCGAGAACATGCCGACTGTACTCGTGCCACCGGTGCAGCCGCTCTTTTTGGGAAGTGACCCGCCGGTCCAGCTGGTCCAGCATTCCCACTTCTGTTTTGCTCTCCAGCTCGCCCAGCCGGCCGGCCTGCACGCGCCGCCAGACCCGGTCGGGCGGTGTTGATAATAGTCCGTCGCTGCGTGTGCTGCGCTCGTCGCCATAGACCAACGTGTTCATCCAGGCTTCGCTGCCGGACCAGTTGTTGCGCACCAGCCGCTGGAGGCGTTCCCTTACGTCGTCGGACACTGTGGATCGAGTGTTGTCCTCCTCCTCGAGAGCACGCGCCAGTTCGCGCCGTCTCACGATGCTCCTTTCCTTCAAGGAGAGCAGCTCGGCAAAGTCGCGGTACCGTGCCCGGGCGGCCTCCTTGTGCCGCAGGCTGCGACTCAAAGACGCCTTGTGGGCCAGAATTAGGGCGTGCAGTTGTGTACGGTCCGCCGAGTAGCCGCGGTTCTCAAGGGCGAGCCTGCAGGCCACCGAAGCATTGCCACCACCATCCTGTTCGACGACCCTTTTGAGGACGGCCGACGAGAACACGGCCAGGATTTCTTCAAAACGCTCGCCCCGGCACTCGTCCAGCATGGTTTTCCGGAGGATGGCATCTCGTCCCAGGGCGCCCGTCTTTTTGGCCGTTTCCAGCGCCCTCAAAAAGGCAGCCCTCAAATTGACCGACTGGACTTGGTCGGCCGGCGGGAAGTAGGGTTGCATCTTGGATCGTGCCTCGTCCGGGTCCCAATAGCAAAACAGGTGGTACAGAGCCCACTCGACGCTCTGGATGCGGCGTTTCTGGCCGCCTTGCGAGGAGGCATCTTTTGAAGCAGAAAATGTGCGAGCCGTGATATTAGGCCAGTCGGGGCGCAGGTCGAGATCGAGGAGACAGAGGTTGGTGATGAAGACGGCAATGTAGGAGGACGGTAAGAAGAGGGGAGAGGAGGTCGAGGTTGAGGTTGAGGTCGAAGTAGTCGAGCCGCCGGTCGCCGAGATCACATCGTGGCTGGCATGGCCGAGACCAGACTTGCCGCTCGGCAGACGGCCGGACCTTGTCCGAGAGAGTAGTGATGTGGACGACACTGTGGCCATGTGGACATTGTCGTGTGAGAGAGGGAGGTGAGGTCGAAGTTCGTGGTGCCGTGTTTCGCAATGTCGAGTCGTCGAGTCGAGTCGATTTTGAAAAGAGTCGCGTGTTGACTTTTGATCTAGCGGTCACCTTCACCGCAGTCGGTCATAATCCTCGAGAACAATAGAAAAGGAAAGGAACAAAAGATATGCACGTCCCCTGCAGGCTCATGCACAATTGTCGGTGCTGGGAGTGACCAATGACGACGAGTGCCGGGCTGTTGACCGTCAAGTTTCATAGGAGACGTGGACGTGGACCGTGTTCTGGTTGCTTTGGTGGGGGGTTGTTTTGTTGACAACACACGTCAGGCGTCAGGCACAACAGGCGGTAAAAAGACGGTGGGGAAATAAGCCTACTTACAGGGGGACTAGCGGGCTGTTCCACCGCCCAGCCCAGCCAGGACCCTAGATCGGCACTCGTCAAATTTGGTTATTTCTGGTCATTCACTTGGGCTAGACCGATCTTTTCAAAGTGACACTGTCAAAGTGATGATGAACGAGCTGAGAAGTGAGATATCTCGACAACGAAAACAATTCACTTTTCGATACTTTGTATTTAGGTCAAGTATATTATTTTGAGATATACCGAATGAAATTAATGGCTCTGGTATTTTTATTACATTATACCTGGGCGAAATCTCTAGTAATAAATTTATTTTATTCAAAATAGACTTGATGAAATAATGACAATTGAATCATGATTTGATAACTAAATCTATTCATCTTTTGCATATGACTCTCAGCGAATATGAATGTTTTATTTATTTCCCACTAACGCCTTGTAAGTTCAAAGTAAAGTGCAAGTAAAGACGTCTAACCGTTTTCCAACATTGATAGAGACGTGTATGACTCTCATGCCTTCATATGCTGAGCTGCCTTCACTTATTCATAACTTCTCATGAATCCTGAAGAGAATTCTCGTTTATATATGAACTTCCCTTCACCCCCTCAATATCCTTAATCCCCCTCCTCCCTTAGTAGTTCATCCATATCTCCTTCCGAAAGTTCTCGGTCAACTGCGTGTCCTCGCCATAGACTTCTTGCCAGCCGACAAAGCCCCGGTCCAAGATGTACACCGTCTGTGGTTTGCTTTCGGAAGAAGACTTCTTCTCTCTCAGATAGCGCAACGCCGCCCCTGGTCCTCGCTGCTGCGACAGTGCACAGTGAAAGACGACGGTGTCGACGTCCTCGAGCTTGCGGAGGAGGGTCGGCATGGTGGCGTCGAGGCTGCCCGAGGCAAAGTGCAGGCTGCCCTTGATGTGGCCGCCAATGTGGTCTGCACGGTTAGCCATGAACAAAAAAAACCAGTGGCGCAATCAATCGGAATGCGTGGGCTTGGGGAGTTTACCATCATCTCTGACATCCACAATCGCCAACGATTTGGCCCCCGCGCGGATGCGGTCGGCGAGTTGGGCGGCGGTCATGCGCTGTAGGGTGGCGATGGTGGCCATTGTGAGAGGGGTGGTGGGGGGTGAGTAGTTGAGTGGAAGAGGACGAGAGTGCGACGTGAGTGAGTAAGAAGTTCGATGACAGAGTGAAGCTTTTGAGGCTGTGGTTTTTGACGTTTGAGATGCGCCAGCAAAATGCACCCAAAATGCACACTAAACGATCGCCAAACGTAAGGTGGGCACTAACTGTCTGGCCCACGCTATTCGGACAGCCTACGAAGTACACACTACGACTACACAGAAAACATTGATATCAAGAGAACATTGCTGTTTTACATGCTTCATTTTTCGCTAAAAAATTACATGCCGATAAAATCAGAAATACCTCTCGTACATCTTCACCCTCTGGCCTACCTCCTCCTCGTTGTTCTTGCTGTCGGCGGTGGTTCAAAGTCGTCGCTATCGTCCGAGATCTCGTCCGCACTGATTTCTTGGACGGCCGCCTTCTTTCCTCTTGTTGTCGTAGTAGAGGCAGCAGCTGCCCGTGGCCGTTGTGACGGTGCCGGCGCCTGTGACTGCGAAAACTGTAGACTGGTCTGGCGCATCCGGCTGGCCGCCGCAGAGGGTTTGGCTTTGGGTGCTGGTTTCGCTGCAGCCTTAGCTGGTGCTTTGGCTGCTGCTCCTCGTCCACGGCGTGTTGGTGGCGGCGGTGCCGGCTCGTCCATTTCGTCGTCTTCAATCTCGTCGGCCTCTTCTTCATCGTCGTCGTCGTCCAACATTAGGGCATCCTCATCCGACTCGGAGTCTTCAAAGGGACCCTTTTTGCGGCCGGAAGCGCTGCGTTTAGTGGGAGCCTTCTTCGTAGCAGCAGGTCTTGCCCGCGATGTCGTCGCTTTCGATGCTGTCGCCCTCTTGGCCGTCGTCTTGGCAATTGGCTGCACATTGTCGAAATCGTCCATCATCAGGTCTTCGTCGATGCTGTTGTTGTTGGGTGCTGCTGCTGCCCGTGACGACGCGGCCGTTGCTCGTGCCCGCACGGCATCCAGTTGTGAGCGTGCTTGCGATACTCCGGGTGCCGGCGTTTCCTTCTGCAAGTCCACCCTGCTCGACCAAGGCCCCCGGATGCTGCTCCCAGTGGCCCTCCATGTCCGAGTCCCAGTCGTCCGGTTTCGGCTTGTACATGCGCTTGTGGCGTTGTTTGACGAGACCGGCCTGGAACTGTTTCTCGCGCTCGTCGCGGAGTCGTTCAATGGCTGTGTCCAACTCCTCATCTTCCGCCCCGAGTGCTAACAAGTCCTTGAGTTGGTTGGCCAAAGACCCCGACACAAACGTGTCCATGGCGTGCTTGTCGTCCTTGTTGACAAACTGGTTGACGGCGTCGCCAAACTCACCCTGGGGCAGAATTTTGAGGGATTGGGCGGCCAGGTACTCGTCGACGAGGGCTTCGACTTTGATGGCGTTAAAGTCGACACCGGCCTCGGCGTCTCTGACGCCGCCAGGCAAGGCGGCCGTGCCTGCTTTTGTCTGGCCCGCCGTGGTCTTGCGCCGGTGGAAGTAGACGACGTCGTTGACGTTGGCGACTTTGCCGGCAAAACGGTTGGAGAACCGCTGGGGATTTTTCGCAGTCGAAATTGCCGCCCTCGGGGGCGTGTACTCGACCTTTAGGCGGATCAAGGGGAGTGGTGGCTCGTCGTCGTCGTCGTCTTCACCCTCACCATCGGGGTGGTCCGTGTCGTGCAGCGAGAGATATTCGGCATGTGCTTCTTCAATCATTTCTTCGACAACCACCATCAGCCGCCGCGTCAGCTCGGCACGGTTGTCCCGTTTCTTGGCCAAGTCTTTGAACCGCTTTTCCTGGGCGAGCACGATTTCCCGCGTGACAAACGGCCGCACTGTGCGAAGGGGAATCTTTTCGACGGTGAACTCTTTGCCCGTGACACTCAAGATGGCCACGTGTTTGGGGACGGCTTCACCGGGCACGAGGGAGGTGGCCACGGACGAGCCGGGCTGCATTACATGAAAGCCCGTCTCCGGGTTCTTTTGGGGGTCAATCAGGCACTCGTGCTCGTGGCCCCAGACGACCAGGTCCAGCCAGTCGGGCAAAAAGTTTTCGGGAAGGTAGCTGGTGGCCGTGTGGGCATGGTGGTTCTGGTGGACGACCATCAAGTTAAAAAAATCGTTGGCCTGCTGGTTCGGCCGGAAAAAAGTGACCTTGTGGTCGCGAAACGTGCGGAACATGCGCTCGTCGCGGACGTTGCCTGTGCCAAAGAGGGCGAGTTTTGTGGCGCCCTTTTGTAAGAGGACAGGCTTGACTTTGATGTTGTCGGCTTCGGGCACACGACCAAAATAGTTGACAAACCCGGCCACCTGTAACAAGTCCAACGAGCAATAGTGGCCGTCGCCGCTGGGGTCGTCGTGGTTGCCGTGGATCGAGAAGACAGGAATCGAAATGTTAATGTCCGGGTCTTCGTAGTTGACGTGGCCGACAGCACCTTCGAAAATTTCGGCGGCGTCGCTCAGAAACTCGAGCTCGCACGGCTTCATGCCCAAGCAGTTTTGCCGCAGGCTGCGCATGACCTGGTACATGGCCTTGCGGGACGGCTTATTGTCGTGAAATAGGTCACCGCCTAATAAGACCATGTCGACGTCTTGGGTGCGGGCCAGGTTCATAATCTCGTCAAAGGTGCGCCAGCTGTCGTCTTTGCGGATTGGATCGCGCTCTTCGTAGCCGACATGGTTGTCCGTGGCCACGAGGATGCGTATTGTGTCGGGTTCTGACCGTCAGCGAGTGAAGATAAATGTGCGTGGTGAAATTATTGACCTACCTGTGTTGCGCACCATTGTGGCTGCCGTTGTTGAAGACCAAGGAATGTTGGTGATGCGATGTCGACAATGTGAAGTCGAAGCTGAGTTAAAGTGGTTCAGGTACGGTACACCAATAAAGTGGAGAACTACCCACTGCTAGCCTGTCGCGACGCGCTGGAGCCTAATTTTTGGGCGCTCTTGAGTGGTGTCCCCAACTGCTGCCAAAACGCGAAACCCGACCGCAATCACGTGTACCTTCCCTGTCTGTGTTCACAGCTTCAAAACTTCCCCCTCCAACGTCAACAAACCCGGTGACGTCGACTAGACGGCGACAACTACCTTCTTCTCTCTTGAGCACACCTCAATTGAGTCCCCGACAGTCTGATGGACCCCACCAACCCGCTACGAGGCCCTCGACGGGCAGCCCGACGCGGCGAAGAAGCATTGCGGTACGATCGTAATGACCGTGTTGAGGATGGTGGTGGTGGTGCTCCTTCCGGATCGGGCTCCTTTTCAGGCTCACTACCTGGCTCGGCTACAGCGACCCCTCCTTCGCTTCCCTTCCCCACCGACGCGTACCAAGACCAGTTTGTCGACGACATTGAGGAGGAGGATTCGGATAGCGACATTGACGGCCACGACACGTCCCACATACCCAACGCGCATGCACACAACAGCCACAACAACAACAGCGGACACAACTCTCCGCACGGTCACAACCGACACATTGGCGGTGGACTGATGGCACACATGGCGCGACTACGGGCGTCGCGGCTGGCGGAAGCGGAAGCCGAGGCGGCAGCAGCAGCAGACGGTCAGGGTCAACCGCAAAGAAACCGTGGACTGCGGCATCCACACCAACAACGGCCGTCCCGCCCCGACCCTGGCTACGAGGCCTATGACGACGACGACGATGACGAAGACAGCGAAGCGGCAGCTGCTCCACAAGGACGGGAGGTGCAGGTGGACAGTGAAGAGACGGACGAGATGGAGGACGACGAGTTTGAGTTTGCCGGGCACAGAGGGGACGGCAGTGATGAAGAGGAGGATGAAGAGGACGAGGAGGAGGAGGACGAAGATGACGAGCTGCATGGTCCGGCTGAAGGTGACGAGGATGTGGACGGCGTCGACGAAGACGGAGACGAAGAAGACGACGACGACGCCGGCATCATCTCGTTTGACCCTATGCTGCTCGGCCTCAAAGAAATCAACAACCTGGCCCACTTTAGCGTCAGCAGCCACAAACCGGGCAATGGCGTCGATGAACTCTTGAACGACGACCTCAACAAGTACTGGCAGTCCGACGGGCCGCAGCCGCATTTGCTTACGATCCACTTCTTGCGTCGAGTCGAAATCAGGGCCATTCGGTTCTTTGTGGACTACAACCAGGACGAGTCGTACACACCGACGTCGGTCGTACTCTCCGCAGGAACAGGCCACCACGACCTCCTCGAATTTGCTAGTCTTGCCCTCACCACCCCCGTGGGATGGCAAGAGATTGACCTGTCCAAAGTCGGCGGCGGCGCCGACGGGCAGTCGCTGTGCTGCTGGATCGTGCAGGTCAAAGTCAAAGAAAACCACCAAAACGGCAAGGACACGCACATCCGGGGCATCAAGCTGTACGCCATTGACGAGAATGCGCCTCCCGCAGATACGGCGCTGGACGAGCTGGCGCGGATCAAGACGCGGACTCTACAGCTGCAGCAACAGCAACAGAAACTTGTGGCAGGGACTGCAGGAGGAGCGGACGCGATGATTGACAAGGACGACTATCTATTCGAAAGGTTGATTACGCAGCCGCCGGACAAGCTGCCTGGTGCACCGGAGCGGTCGGGGAGCATGGCTACGTTTTTGCGGGATGAGGAGATTCGGTGAAAGAAGAAGGCGAGAAAGACGAGCCAAGAGAGTCTTTTAGCAACCAAGAATGATAGTGGAAAAGCACGGGCACGGTTATTGTTGGATTGGATGGGCAGGCACGGCAGCATGGCACGGCGTTATGGTTTACGGTTGTTTTACGGTCGACGATCACGACCACGCAGTATGAATTCAAACTTTGATTTTGATTTTGAATTTGATTGCTCAACAAAAAGGAAATAAGTGACGTTCGCTAATGAGTGGTATTTTACATATGATACAATACGGACTGTACAGTCAGGCTTTCTTTCAGTCCCTGGATCTATTTGGACCCTCCTCCTCCTCTATGAGTCTGTCCTCTTCCTCCTTCTGTTTGGCCCAGTCTTTGTTGGTATATTTCCCCGGGGCAATGATGGGGCCCTTGGTCACCGTGATGGCCTCGTCCTCCTGCACCTCGCCGCCGACATAGACATCACACGTCTCGGCGGTCTTGGGCGGAAACAAGACCACCTTGTGGCCGCCGTTGCCCCACAGCCAGATAGGACCCTGGCCGCTGATAAAGATATCCATCATCCCTAGGCGCGGGATCAAGTAGGCTTTGGGATTGTTCGTTTCCTCAATGTTGAAGTCGTAGTTGGCGTCCTGGAGTGGGGGGACCACGTCGTTGCTGTGCGGGTCAGTGACAAGAGACATGCTCATGTGTTCAATGTACGCCGAGCTGCCCCCTGGGAAAGACAGGGGCGCCTGGGCCGCGTTGAGGTGGACGTGGCAGTTCCACATGCCGCCGGGGCCGGTCGAAGAGTCAGAACTGTCGCTACTGCTACTGCTACTGTGCAGAGCCCACTCGATGATGCTGGCGCTCCGGAGGCGATAGTCAATGGAAAAGACCATGTCGGAGATTTCGACAATGCCGCGATCACCTCCTTCTTGGTGGCCAACCCGGACGACGGGTGGTATGCCCAGAGTAATGTTGCGGTCGTACTGTGGGGTGTCAAAGTATGGCCCGCGGCCTTCGATGGTGGGCCAGGCCTGGCCGACGATGCGCGCGCCAGCGGGGACATGGAGCGTGGTGGTGACAACATAGACGCCGTGGGGCACAAACAGGACTTTCTGGGAAGTGGCAGCCTCGTCGAGTGCTTTCTGGAGCGCTTTTGTGTCGTCCGCTTTGCCATCACCGACGGCACCAAATTGTTTGACATCAACAAACTCGTAGTGGCCGTGGGTGTAGGTCGGCAGACTGCGGGTGACCCAGGGGGACATGTTGTGGCGGTCGTCTTCTTTGTTGTCATCATCTTCCTCCTCCTTGTCTTCTCCGCCCAGCTTGCCCTGCCACCAGTCCCACCAGTCGGAGAACCAGCTGCGGTCGGCAGTGCTCCTCTTGCTGTTCACACTCTTCTCGTTGTCCTGCGTCTGCACGACCAGACTGGCCGGCCGGTCCTCGACGATTGCCGTGTCCTCAAACACTTTGTTGACGACCTGGTGCTTGCTCACATTCAGCCGCCACGCCGGCACTTTTAGGGTATCGTTGGTCTTGCCCCGCAGCAGCACCATGGTGGCATGTGGCTTGTACTCGGCATGCTCGTCGTCCATGTGGGTATTGGTGTAGCCGAGCTGGAAGATGGCAACGTTGACATTGACAAAAGTGCTGTCCGTGATCACGAGTGACTTCCTCAAGATATAACCGGCAGCCGACGCATCAATGGCGACGCCGACCGTCACGTCCGGTTTCGTGAGGTCATTATTGCGCATACCGCGGGCGAATGTGCCTGGGGCCGATACGACGGTCAATCCATGCAACTGGTCAAGACCGACACGACTTCGCCCCGGAACGACCACACCGACTTGTGCATCCGCGACAATCATCTTGCTCACAGTAAAGTGCTCAACATTGAGGTGGGCACCGACACGGCCGCCCTGCAGGTAGATGTCCGACAAAAAACAGCCGCGGCCGTTCAAAAAGTACAGACCCGTCTGGGTGCTGGCCTGGGCTGACTCAACATTTGAATTGTTGGTCATGTACACATCAATGTTCCGCAAGTCGGAAGACTGCGCCACCTCCCAGTAGATGCCAATCAGAGAATTGTCGACGGGTGCATTCGTCATGTCAATCACCACATTGCGGACGGACCGCATCGCATGGTACAGCGGGACATGGCCGTCGTCGACGTTGGTGCGGATGGCCGCATACCCCAGAAACGCCGACGACACTAGGAGGGTGGGCCGGTCGGTCGGGTCGCCCAGCAGCTGGGTGCTGTAGAAGACATCGATGGAGCCACTGATGAGATAGGTACCGGGTGGGAAATAGATGACGGCCGGCTTGACCTCGGACGGGGTGCACCGCTGATTGTGGTAGACACACCGGTTGCCGTCCCGGATGGCCCGCGTAATGGCCGCCGTGTCGTCCGTCAAGCCATCGCCCTTGGCCCCGTACGCCCGCACATCGCGCCAGACGGTGTAGTTGGAGGACGTCTGCCCACTGCTTGTAGTCGCATTGTCTCTCGCCATGTTGGGCATCATGCTGGGCATCCAGTACGGCGTGTCCGAAAAGGGTGTTGTGTCCGACACTTCAGTCTTGTTCCAGTACTCTTTTTTAAGGGCGGCAGCTCTGTCTCTGTAGCCGATGTCCGCCACGACATGGTCCGTGTTTGATGCGAGAATGGCGGCCGTGTTGGCCGCCGGCACCCAGACCACGTAGTCGTACTCCTCGTTGCGCACACCGGCGACGTGCATCTTGGCCATTAGGAGCCGGCGGCGGTTGGCCACAGCGTGCTGTTTAATGACGGCGCAGATCGAGCGCAGGGTATCGTGGAACCAGCCCAAATGCTGATTGTACTTGGCCATCAACTCGGGGTCTTTGGCGTACTTGTCTGGGTTTTTCTCAAAGTCATTGAGGACGTCGTCAAAGCTGTAGTTGCTGTGGGTTGTGGACAGCGGCGGAAGGTCGTCTGGCTGAGAAAAAGGAGGAGGAGAAACAGGAAGAGACGGCGACTCTGGCTCGGACAGTGGTGGCCTTTTCGGTGCCCATGGCGAAGGTGCGGGTGGTGCTTCCGTCTTGTGTAAATGAGTGATAGCCGGAGGAGGAGAGTCGACCGCAGCGTCGACTGGCCTGTCAACAAGACTGGGCCCGTTGGGCCCATTGATCTTGGAAATTATTTTGAGAGGCGCATCATGGTAAAACGGCTGCAGCGTGAAAAAGACAATGGCAAACAGCAGCGCCGCCACCACGCGGTGTGTCCGGCGGGACATCCTGTGGGAGGAAAGAAAATAAAAGAGAGACAGAAAGAGAAAAAAAGAAAGTAACGAGTTGGACTGCAGAAAAAGAAAGACAAAAATCAAAAATCAAAGATCGACAGTGAGAGCAGGAGTGTGCATCTTAAAGGATGTCAAGTGTGGAGAGTCGGGAACGACAACTCACGATGTTCCGTTGTTTCCCTTGTGAACATCCTCTTTTCTTGGCATCACCATCATCTCGCTACGTCGTGCCCTTCTGGCTACCTCTTTCTGTTCACTATTGCGAGAAGAGCACAGGACAGGAGACCAAACGAGTGCAAACGCTACGGAAAAAAAAAGGGTCCAATCCATCCCCAGACTGGACCCCGACCGGATCCCACAGCCTTGGCATGACCCCGTAAAATAAGAAAATTTAAGATTACGCCACGCGCGTGGACGTCAAGTGCACGTAAAGTTCACGCTTTTTCTCACACGACCGTGCAAACTCCCCTCTCCCACGACTTTGACTAACACCAAAAGAGACGCAAAACCCGAAAGAAGCAGTCAACACTGACCCGGATAGAGCGGCATCTTTTTTTTTTGTAGTCTACCAGCTTGTGATTGTGTGATGCTAGAAGGTTGGCCTCAACACAGGACGAAGGGAAGATGGATACTGCTGGCTGGCCTCAGTCTTCTTAAGAGGTCGATTGACAAATGAGACTTCCAAGGTTGAAGCTGTGATGTTGTGTAAATGTGAAATTTGGTCCTTTAAAAAGACGAGACTGTGAGTTCAAACGATATGCATAAAGTTATGCACCCCATTGTATAAGTGTACTAGGCCAGTGACTCTTGTGCTTCGGAGGTGAAGCAAGCTGTTGGCTGCTGCTGACAAAAATGGAGAGACCGACGGACGGGTTGACTTTTAATTCATCAAATTCTTGACGTCTTTGAACATGCCATTAAAGAATTAAGATCGACAACATATAAATATACAGACTCGACAGAGTAACGGCGTGTCGGCAACAAGAGTCGATGCCGATGTTGATTGTGGTGTTTTCTTCTTACGACGCCTTGTGTGGACAGACCGGAAAGTGCAGAGGTTTAATTACTCTCCTCCTTTTCGCTTTCGTGTGGCAGCGACAATCCCTTCCCTGTCGAGCCCTTTTTGTGGCGTCTGCCTACGTCGTACTCAGCCTGTCGGGGAAAGCTCGCCCTGTAAGGTGCAGCGTGTGCTGCAGTGTGCGCTGTCAGACTTTTGACAGTTGTCATCCCGCCATCCACCCTCTCCACCATCCACTGCCCGCCCGCCATCCTTGCTTCCCGCAAGTGCATCCTTGCACAGACAAACGGGCGGCAGGGATGACAAGGATGGGTGAGATGATCGGACAAAAGTGACGTCGCCATACAGCAGTACAGCAGTGACATTCTTTTCTTATCGCGACGACAGTCGAGTTGACGGAATCGTTGTGTGTTGAAAGATTTCGATTAAATTGAACTTGTACTCGATGTGTAAAAGGAGCGTAATTGGCATAACTTTTAAAAGGACAAGAGAAAGCAAATAGAACAAGGTATTACGGAAAATAAACATTACCAGAACCAGGACAGTAAATCAAGAGTAAAAAAGTAAACGAAAACAAGAGCAGAAACCAACCAAAAACAAACCAAAACCAAAACCTTCCCAGTCCATCCCAAGAAGTCCACATCGAGTCGTAGAGTGTTCATTATGTACATTGTTCTCGTCGTTCGTATATACAGAGTCTCCTCTTGTAGTGTCGTCGTCATCTCTTCTCCTCGTCTTTTTCTCGTCTCTCCGAGACTCGAAAGTGTCGTCGTCGTCGTCGTCATCGTCTTCGTCTCGTCTCCTTCAGAGAAAAAGAGTGTCGTCGTCGCCTCGTCTCGTCTCCTTCGGAGACTCGTTTCGTCGACGACTCGCTTAGAACTGCGAATCCGTCACATTCACCGACACATTCTGAATATGGCAGCCCGTCGCATTCGCCGTCGAGGCAAAGCTGCCGTCAAAGATGCTGTCCAGCCACGCCACCGCGGCCGCATGGCCGTTGGTGCCCTCGGCTGAGTGGCCGCCAATGGTGTTGCGCTGGTAGTTGATGTTGACGCCGATGCCACAGAAGCGTTCGACCAGGGCGTCCGTATCGTTGATGGGCGACACCTCATCGCCAATGGCCTTGTAGGCAAAGATGGGCATCTGGGGCACGCCGTGGTAGCCCATTTGGCCGTCGGACTGAATGACCTTTTGGGCAATGGGGCTCAGAATGTCGGCGAAGCCGTCTTCAAAGTACATGCTCATGTTCTTCAAAGCGTAGGTGGCAATGTTTTGCGACAGCGTGTAGTTCTGGGTAGCCAAAAAGCTGGTCTTGTTGTAGGGTCCGCTCGTCTTCAACTTGGAAAGAACATAGTCGTACACTTCGGGAACTGGTTGGTGATGCCCAGAATGGCGGGCGGCGCGAGACCGGCCTCGACCGAGTCGTAGATGGTGTAGAGGACGCTGGTTACGTTGGGCGTGAGACCGCCGAGGGCGGCACCGCTAAAGTTGAGTTCGGGGGCGTACTGGACCGCCAGCTCGGCGGCCCACTCCGACGCCAGGGCACCACCCGAGTACCCCCACATGGCATACGAGGTGTTCTGGGGCAGGTTGAAGCGCGAGGCGCCGTTCAAAACGGCACGGATGGAGTCAATGGTGGCGTGGCCACTCAACACACCAGCGGTGAACGACGCCATGTTGCCCTCGAAATCGGGCACATTGACGAACCAGCCCTTGCCGAGCGACTCGCTAATGTCGCTGTCGACGCCGCCATACAAGGCATAGCTAGGGCTGGCGTCGACCGACACAGCGTCGTACGGAATCTGGTACGACAGCAAAGAACCATTGCCGGATGTAGCGTTGGTCTGGGGCAGGAACAGTGTGGTGACGGCCCAGTCGGGGTTGTAGCGCGAGCCCGTAGTGCGGTACAGAATGTTGTAGGCGGCGGAGCAGTTGCCAGTGATGGCGGTCAGGTTGCCCGGTGCCGGGCGCACTCTGAGGATTGTACCGGGGGCCTCGCGCTCAAACTCGTAGGGGGCGGTGTACCAGGGATCCTGGGTGGGCGGGATGGGTTCGTTGGTGGAGTTGCAGCTACCGCCGGAGGAGGAGGAGCCGCCGGGTGCCGAAGCAAGCTGGCGGCGGGTGGCAAAGTTGTAGGGCTGGGGCGCGGCTAGAGCAGCCGGCACACACGCCGCCAGCAGGAGAGAGGCGACCGAGCGCATGGTGGTGAAGAGAAGAGAGAGGGGGAGAAGAAGAGGAAAAAAGAAGATGGGAAGGAGGATGAATTATATGAGGTCTGCTCTGAGACAGATCAACAAGATCCTAGAGGAAGATGGTATGCGGTGTCAGGTACGAGACAAGAGGCTGACCGGGATGGCAAGTAAACAGACGGAGATGAGAGACAAGAGAACCAAAAAAGAAAAAGAGAAACAGAAATCAACATTCCAATGGCAAGCTGTCTACGAAGAAGAAGGGGGGCGAGCCGGGCATCGTCCTCTTTATAAGCTGCGAGGCCGTGCGGGGAGGCAGGACAAAAGAAAGAACAAAAGAGAAAAGAAGGGTGCAGGTCCTTTTCTGCAACTTGGACTAGCTACGTCTTGTCTACATTGGGTGAGTGCGTCAACATTGGAGTGAGCTCGTTCGGGCGGAGCGAGAAAGAAAGACCGAGAGGTCAGTGAGAGCGGAAAGGAAGGAAGAGCTTGCATGCACGAGACCAACAGGAAGCTATTTGTTGCGGTAGTGTAGTATGTACGAAGTAGTGTAGGGCGGAAAGCGGCGGGCGGATCACAAGAAAGAAAGAAGAAAAAAAAAATACTGGATCTAAATGGGGCAGTTTGTGGAGTAAGCTCCGGGTAGTCTGGGCGTTTCTGGGTATCTAGACAGACTCTGGATAGCGTGGACAGTCTGGGGTGGTGTGGTTGATTCCCAAAGAAGAAAGAAAGAAAGAAAGAAGGCAAGAAGAAGAGGCGAGGAGAAGTTGTTAGGTAGTCTTGTAGTGGAGGGTCCCCGCTTTGTCTTGACAACAAGAGAGGCCTCGGCTTGGTGACAACAGAGGTGCCAGACATGCATGGAAGACATGCATGCCAAAGAAAAGAACAGAGACAGACAGAGAGACATCGTGCCGGTCATCCTTTCCTCTTCCTTCCCTTGTCATAATGCTCCGGAGTAAGAATCCAAAATAGCAGTGCCGAGAGGGAAGAATGTAACGGCACAAAAGTGAATAATAGTCAATGTTAAGACAGCAGAGGCAACTCTTAATACAACTGTAAATACGACTGTAAATACAACGGCGAGAACGACCAAAGGGTTCATTTGTCCAATACTTTTTCAGAGTGCCTAAATGGGACGAAATAGGAAGAAAAGAGCAGACGAAAAGTCTCTCAAAAAGACACTATTGGCTCTGTTCCAGAGACTTTTTTTTTTTCGTGTTGTCTCTTCTCTTTGTTCTTGTTTACCGCATTTGCCCATCATTGCTGGAGCCGGCCACAAAAGTCACCGACTTTTTGATGACATCAGTCATGGTCATTGGGTGTTTTTCTTAGCTTTTTTCTCTTCGGTCTTCTTCTGTTCCAGCCCCGCAGACAACACCTCTCTCGTCCCAAAAAAGAAGTGTGAGTGGGCATTCCCGTAGTGTCTCTCCAACCCACGCTCGCTGCCTGCATGCTATCCACGCTTTATTGTCAAGAGAGGCTGCATGACTTTCGCTCAAGACAATTGGACGGATTGACCGATGGATTTTAGAGCTGGCAGAACTGGCAGAGAAAGCTGCAAAAAGCCTGGCACAAGCTTACCATCTTACATCCTCCCTCCCGCTTCGAGTTCAGCTTCGGAACGAACACATTGCTCCGGGAGGGCCCTTCTCCTCCCAGAAAGACGGCCTCTCGTTCGTCGCTTTTTAACTTGAGAGGACGTGTGGACTTGCCGCGAGGGATGACTTGATTCTGATGACTTGATCTCTGACAGCAGCATTGCGACGGTGCTTGGCACTACGCCGTGTAAGCCCAAAAAGTCCAGTGGCGACGTCGACGGTAGACTACTCTGTACAAATGGAGGACATCGGCAGGCAACACCGTCAGACGGCTCTTCAGCCACGATGATTTACGTCTCCGACTCTCCGCCTCTACCCAACAATACGCGTACTGCTTGGCAGAGAGAGGGAAGAAGAGAAGAGAAGTGAAAAAAAAAGGCGGAGAACAACGACCGAGAAAATACGGAAGAAAAGACTGAGCTGGTAAAGAAGGAAAAGCCTCCGGCGCTTGCCAGAGATAGGCGGAAGACCGCAGACGAGAAAGGACAAGAAAAAGACAGTAAAAGAAGAGGCAGATGCCTGTTGTGGATTAGTGGTTCGTGGGGATGGCCTGTTGTGGGCGAGTTCTTGTGGGTGCGCCCGCGCGTGGCGAGTTGCTTTTACGAAGTATTAGGGCACTTCCCGTACGAGCCAGTGGGCCGAACAAGAGGCTAACAACAGTACTACTGTGGACACAGAAAGGCTGGACTGTGGGGAGGCACCCGATGGCGGCCGACACCGCCAGGCAAGCTCTTTGGAAACAAAGTGGCGCAGAAGGGAAGAAAAGAAAAGGAAAAAAGAAAAGTAGGAAAAGAAGGCAGTATTGCAGTCGCAGTCGTTCTCACCGTTCCCATCGGTCTTCTTGGCTTTGACAGTTGCGGAGTTGCAAGGGTTTTTGATCGTTCATTGCGGCCGCGATCTCGTAATGGCACGGACTTCACATGTCAAAAAAGTTGACAGCAAAAAAAGCAATGCGACGAAGAGAGGAAGCGACGCAAAAAAAAAAAGTGACAAGGGTCTATGCGCTGCGGGGTAAGGCAATGGGCGCTATGAAGTATTGAGTACTGGCGCCCAGAGGCGAGAGAGGCAAGTACACGCATGACCGCACTATTTTGTGTACTCTCTCTCAGATGTACCCGCCGTTCAATAAGACAAAAGTCGAAATACGACATTGAATAGCCTTTTCCCTTCTCCCCATGCGGAGTAGCAATGGCAACGGGAAGAGAAGAGAAAAGAGAGAAGAGAAAGGACGAAAAAGTTCGAGGGAAAGGGAAGATGGCCTCGTGGGCTTATGGGGAGAAGGGTCGCCGTCCTGTCAGCAACGATACCTGTCCCGTCTTCTCTTTTGCATTCTCACGCCCAGCTGTCATCGAGTGACATCCAAGTCCTCGACACGACAACAAACCAATGATGTTTGCATTGCGCACCATCTACACTCACACCCATAATTCATTGCTGTTATTGACCACTGACCACTGCGTGCGTGGACTGCACCACTGCACTGCGGTGCAGCCCTCTTTTGCTCTCGATGTGCCTGGCTAAGGCAGGACCGCTGTTCGTGCACACCTCTACGCTCTTTCACTGTTTCTATTTTTTTTTTTGTGCATCCGTCCATCTCCTCCGTATGGTCTGTAGTTCGTAGCCTCGCGGTCGGCCGCTCGGGTGGCGTTTAGTAGTCTCTTGTGCCGATCACTTCTTGGAGACTTCTGGGTGGTTCTGGGCGAACAGACATACACATTAGAGCTCACCCCGGCTTCCCCAAGATAGCAGGCGGTGTAGTCGCAAAGAGAAAGATGGTCAAGAGATCGGCAAAAAGCGTGGCTTTTTGCCTTACGAAGAGACGGGACAATGTCCTGTGCCATACGACGCTGTGACAGGCGTGCAAGATGAACTGCACAACATTGACATGTGCTACGATCGTCTCTACAATGCAATGCGCAAGTACGGATGCAATATGGCGAGTTGTTTTTGGCATTATCAAAATGGGGGGGATCAAAAGGTGGCTGGTAACCCGGAAGTCGCACCGATATCCGAGTTTTGTTTCTACTGTCATCGTAGCCGGACGACGGCAGGACTGACGAGTACTTGACATCGAACTGACCTGCCTATTGTGTGCGTTCACAGCCAGAAGACGGCGTATGTTTGTCCCGACTTGACCGTTTTCTTTCTTGGCCACTCTAGCTGTGTTTGGTCCAATATTGGCATCATCGTGACTGTTTTTTGGAAGAGGCTTGGCCGGAGCTGGAAAGAGGAGTAGGCAGACAGTGGAGAGCGAAGAACGGAAAACCCGGAAGGCGGGAAGTAAAGAGAAAGAGTGGAGGTGATGGGGGCGAGGTAAAGACGACGAAGAAAGAGAGGAAGAAAAAAGACTGGCAAACGCCGTATCCCGCGTATTCGAATTTTATCCAACAAATGGACTCAGAAAAGCGACAGAATATCGCATACTTGCAAACTGGAAGAATGACGAGGAAAAGGGACGAGAAATCCCGAGCAATTCTTCTGTTCTAGATCGTTGTCGATGGTGAGGCGTATTTGGGCCGACCGGCGACGCCGACCCTGGAGCGAGAAACAGCGGACAAAGAGATGAACAGGAACACGAGAAATCAGAGTCTTTGTTCTCTTTGGTTAGTGGTCTCGGCAGGGAGAAACGGACGCTTTTTGACTGCTTTTTGAGGGTATTTTATTCTAGAAGAGGAAGCTCAAGGGTCTCGAACGATAAAGTGAACGAAAAGGCGAAAGGAAAATGCCGTCTCTTTATGGATGGATTGGGGACAAAGAAGATGGGGTGGACAGGCTCTGTTTTGTGCGAGACCGGAGGTGTACGACATACGCTGGAATATGCACCAAGGTGATATTGTCGTTTTTGTTTTTAGAGCCGTGTAAGCCGGCCAAACCCGCGAGTGAGAAGAGTACGACGTAAAAGAAAAAGAAGAAAAGAAGAACGTGCTTCGAGACATGAGATATTTCATGTTTGTTCTCGATCCTCAAAGCTATTCTTTTTCGTTTGAGTCGGTGGCTGGAAATACTCGCATCCTACTCGCAGGAAAAGGGAAGCTGTAAAGCTTGGAATCGAACAGCTCAAGAGCTTCCAAAAGCTTGGAAGGAAGAAGCTGTTTTGGTGGGAGCGAAAGAGCAGGAGCGAAAGAGCTTGCGTCAGCTCTCGGCTAGCGGGTACAGCTCGCAGTTGTGGCTGCAGCTTGGATGCAGCTCGACCTGCATGCAAACAAGTTGGCGAACGAGCAGAAGGCATCGACTGTTGCCGCCGTTCCCGGCGTTCTTTTGGGCAAGAGCTTGTTTCTTGTTTCCTGGACTTTTGTTTATGCTTACACTATATTTAAAGGTGAGTGAATTCTGTATTCTGTACTCCGTCAAGATGGGTAGACCCACGTGTGTTGAAAAAGTACAGGACAAAAGTACGGCTGTACACCTGTTGGGCTCTTTTTTGTTTTCTTTCCAAATCGAGTCTTGTTTGCGACTCTTTTTTCAGTATGCTATCTTGTTCTCTAGTTCAACAGATAAGGTGAGCACTACGACGTATTGTTGTAGAACCGACATTTCTTGCCGTAGATGCGATAGGATGCGACTTTCCTTGTTTGCTTTGTTGCCCTAAGAGGCTGGGAAACCGGGGCTGGATGCCCGGCGCCCAGTCCGTGCCAAGAAACGGCGCACGTGTAGAAGTGAAGGATGCCCATACACGCCACACATCCGAACAGGCGGGGGACTCCTCCCCTACAGACAGACGTAAAGACGAACACAACGCCGGCCTTTATCGGAGCAGAGAAGAAAGCAACAGACCAAATGCAACCGGCAACGGCATGGGATGTTCCGCTGATGTCTGTAGTCTGTAGAGCTGTTTGCGTCTACCAATTCATACTGTGTCTTTGAATTCTGCCTGATCTGGACGGCTGCACCTGACAGTTAGCCGTTCTTCTGCAGCCGCACGTCGCACTCTCCTCGACCGAGAACAGAATGCAGTATGGGCTGGGGAAAAGAAGACAAGGCTAGACGATCCTTCAACCGTAGTGTCGACAAGCTTTTTCTGTAGACTGTCGTGCAGTTGACTGCACCGTGCACAACAGATCAGATAACTTTGTACGCCGTCCCACCAAAGTTCACAAACCCACAAACCCACGGGCCAAGACCGGCACATCATGCCCTGGTCGGTCTTGGCCTTTTCGATTCTTGTCGACGATTGCACAGTTTGCACCGTTTACAGCCTTGCACATCGTGTGCCGATCGTGCCGAACGGGCGACGCCAAGAACGCACGTGCGTGAGAGAGCTCTTCAGGAAAGCTCGAAGCTTGAAGCTTGATGATGTCAACCTCAACGAGCTCAACCTTAACGTGGAAGCTTCCTTCCTGGCAATACCCTGCATCATGCAAGTGCACACACTTGTTGCTCTGCATACAAACACATTCTGATTTTGCTCACCTTTTCGACCTTCTTTGTCGGCTCGGTCACCAATGGGCAAAGCGTCGATCACCACCGTGTTGGGATGCAGTCGTCTGGATCCATCCAATCCATCCACCATCCGTGCCGCTGGGAACTGGGTGCACCGCCATGCGCCAAATACTTGCCCAGCAAGTTGTACTTTACCAACAAAGTACTCGCACTGTCACACTGTAGCACCATAACACTGCACTACCCAACTCCAACACTGCAGAAAAATTGCCTATCACAGAGCTCGATGCCGCCCACGTGCCGAGCATGATCACTGCAGATTCTGGTTTGGTGAGAGGATGCCAGTCAAAAGTGACCAAATGCGGCCGTTTTTGACAGACAAGCTTGCCTGCCTTACCACCTTACCACTTGTACTATGTCCACGGCTGGTACGTCCTGTACTATGGAGCTATGGACTATGGATAGCTGCGGCACGATAGACGTCAGCCAGAATTGATCTACACCCGTAACTATATTGATGTATATATAAATGTACATCTTCCGCTCGTGCAATCACAAACGGCCAATAAGTGACACAGCTCTACACTCTTCTTCAGTAGAGGACCATCTAGTGCATCTCATTCTCCAACAACACGGAACACCAATTGATCTTCTTACATCTTTTTGAGAGATATTGTGTACCGCCAACCACTTCGGACTGTATCACACTATCCAGTGTCTGACACATCTGTCTAACACATTTGCCTATATTTTCAGTCCTCCTCGCCCCTCACACACAATGGCCCCCCTCTACTCCACACTGGTGGCTGCTCTGGCCGGCGCCTCCGTCGCCACGGCCTACCAGGCCAACCGCCCCGGCACCCAGAACCGCTACCCCTTTGCCAAGCCGTACGACCAGAGCTTTCTGGACGGCTACAATGTCCTGAAGCACGTCGGTGGCCAGGGCCCCTACTCCAACCGCGATTCCTACGGCATTGGCCGCGACCCGCCCGATGGCTGTGCCGTCGACCAGGTCATTATGCTCAAGCGCCACGGCGAGCGCTGGCCCGACCCGGGCCCGGCCGCCAACTTCAAGGCGTCGCTCAACAAGATCTATGCGACCAACACCACCAGCTTCACAGGTGCGCTGTCGTTCCTCAACTCGTGGCAGTACTTTATCCCCGGCAACCGGTACATTGCCCTGGAGTCGTACAATGGTCCCTATGCCGGTCTGCTGGACGGCTACCGCCACGGCGCCGAGTACGGCGTGCGGTACGGTCACCTGTGGGACCCCACGGCGGTCAACGTCACGATCCCCATGTTCTCCAGCGGCTACGAGCGGATCCTGACGACGGCCCGCAAGTTTGGTGAGGGCTTCTTTGGGTGGAACTACACGGATGTTGTTGCTATGAACATCATTCCCGAGCAGGTCTACATGGGCGCCAACAGCTTGACACCGACATGCCTCAAGGACAACGACACGGCCATCTGCACACAGCTGACCGCATCGAACCTGCAGCCGCAGTTTAACATCGCGGCCGCCCGCCTCAACTCGCAGACCCGCAACCTCAACTTGAACGGCACCGACATTTACAACCTCATGCAGATGACTGCGTACGAGCTCAATGTCCGCGGCTACTCGGACTGGGTCGATGTGTTCAGTCTGGATGAATGGGTGGCTTTCGGTTACACCCAAGACCTGAGCTACTACTACTGCTCCGGCCCTGGTGACAAGAACATGCGTGCCGTCGGTGCCGTCTACGCCAATGCTTCTCTCACACTCCTCAACGAGGGCCCCGAAAAGGCCGGCGCCCTCTACCTCAACTTCTGCCACGACACCAACATCACTCCCGTCCTGGCCGCTCTGGGCATCTCGTCACCCGCACAGGATCTGCCTCTGGACCACATTCCCTTCCCCAACCAGTACAACACGGGCAACATTGTCCCATGGGCGGCCACCTGACCATTGAGCGCTTGAGCTGCAACGCCACCGTCAACACTGAAGCCGGCATCTATGTCCGCCATGTCTTGAACGAAGCCGTTGTGCCCTTTACGGGTTGCCAGACCGGCCCCGGTTTCTCGTGCTCGCTATCCAACTACACGTCGCTCCTCAGCGAGTCGTTGCCCAACTTTATCCAGACCTGCGGCTTCAACAGCAGCTACCCGCAGTACCTCGACTTCTGGTGGAACTACAACACCACCCATGCCTACAACTTTGAGACCCAGAACCCCATCCCGGCCGAGGAAGGTCTCCTGACCTACCAGGGTACGGCGGCGTAAGCATGCAAGGGAAGACGACGGTAATGAATGATGGATATGAATTGGAAAAAGGAAAGAGGAATAATGCTTTATGAATCAAGACGAGAACGAACGATGTGGATATGTCAATGCAGCACCCACTTCGCAAAATAGTACTGAGATAGTGAAATAGATAAAAAAATTATTTTATTCCGATACACCCAGTACACCTGCGTCTATTTAATTAATATACAGACGAAAAGTAAAAAGAAGCCCAAATGAACAAAACAACGAAAATTACAAATATGTGACCCGACCGGTACTTCTCGTCATCACCCCTATCGCCCTTCTGCCCATCCTCACCTTTACCTCCCTGAACAGTCTCTGCCATCTTTTCTTCCCCTACCCGGGTAGGCCCACCGGGACACCAAGCTCCCTCAGGATGTGCTCCGGGCTGACTGGAAAGCACGTTTTTGGAATGCATTTTCTTTTTCCACCAAAAACAAACTCATAATGTGATTCCCCATCTGCATAGCACAGAACGTGCTTCTTGTATGCTATACTACGATGAAGACAAACTTCAAGCACAAAACGAGCGTATTCATTGCCTGCTGAAAACAGGCTTGCAAGTTCCGCGTCGGGAAGGGCCATAATGTGCTCAAAAATGTGCTTTGGAATTCTTAGTTCTTCCAGAGCGTCGTTTTCACGCATGGTATACTCCAGCAGCGGCTGTAGAATATTGAGCGGCAAGGTCGACTTCTCATATAGTGTGTATTCCGCCTCGTCACGCGTTGGCACATCAGAGCTCGCCAGGCACGACAATATACCCGCCAAAACGGGCTGTGAGACCAATTCGGGGTGCGACAAGGCGACTATGAAGATTTTGGAGTGTGATGCAACGCAGTAGTCGTCGTTACCATCACAAAAAGAAAGAAGCTCCAACAGACTCGACACGACGCCATCTGGCAGCGATGGGCGTGTCCGAAAGACATTAGCTATCCATCCCCGTATGAAGTTCGACGTTGTGACATCCAACAGCTTCTGGGCTAGGGCGTGCATCGTCGCTGGAGACAGCGGCAAGCGGATAGGAAATATTTTGAAAAGGACCGACTTGATCTTGTCGGGAAACTTTTCGGCTCGTGATAATATACCTAAGACAATTTTGTCCACGTCAGGGTCGAAAGGAGAGGTATGGCAACCTAAAGCGACCGCTACGTAGCCATGGACATCAGAGCACGGGTCAGCAAGACCTAGAGCAAGTTGTTGGTATGTGTGTGCGGGGAGAGGTCCGGCTGTCCATTGAATAAGCCGTGCAGCAGCGGCGCGGATGTGTGGCGTTGGACCTTTGTGCAACAATACAATCAACTCGTCCAAAACAGGACGATGTGTGTTGCTGGCATCATCACCCCGGTGCAGTCTACTTGTTTTCATCAGTGCCCACACAGCGCGGGGATCCCTGCACAGGAGATCGACTGCCGCCGCTGTCTCGGCTTCATTAGGCGAGCCGAGAAATTGGGCCAGCTGGGCCACAACGGAATCGTGTAGCGGATCTAGTCTTGCCCGAAACACTTTCATTGCCGCCGAACGGACACCAGGCGCCGGGTCTAAGAGCAGGCTTGTTATTTTCTGGAACACCTCCGTAGGAAGCATGTATGCTTGTACCACGGCCTTAGCAGCGGACATGCGGACACTTTTTTTTCGGTCTCGTAGCTGGGCGCAGATGGCGCCCACGGCATCTTGGGAAAGGGTTGCACCCTGCACAACGCGAACATGGCATAGAATGCAGCTCTCTTAAACGCATCGTCCACGCAATGAACCAGCGCTGAAACGACCTCAAGAGGTAGAGAGCCGTTCACATCCGCGATATTGGCACAAACAATGGCCGCATTGGCCCGCACAAAGCCCGTCGTGTGTCTGAAACAATCGAGGATACGTGGCACCACATCGTCGAGATGCTGACTAAGGACGTAAAGAGAGTCTTCTGAATAGTTGATTGGAGAGCGATGAAGGTCTTCTGTGATGGCCTGGAGAGCATCGGGTGGAAGAAACGGCAGATCGAGCAGGACACGTCAGGTGTCGTCTGGCATGCGGCCCTTGGTATCAATAATGCAGAGGTTTGGGGGCATACCCTGTCGTCGAGGCAAATTTAGCGGCATCATATTTGGCCATACTAGTGATGCGTCGCGCATTACAAGGCTCCCCGTATCGTCCGGCACAATGGGACCAGATATCCGCTCAGGAAACGGAAACAGCCTTAGAAGCTGGACATCCTCCCACTCATTGAGCTCGTACGCTACCCACTCCTTTAATAGGCTGCGGTGCGGGTCAAAGAGAGCCATGTCCTGGGCCGGGTCGGCTTCAACCAGACATTGCACTACTAGCTTCTGGTGTTCATAGCCCAGAATATCGCGAGGCTCGCGCTCCAGGGCGTCGAAGAAACGCCCAAGACAAGTCGTATTGGGGTATCTGTCAAGTTGTGAAGCAAGCCGGCAACAAAGCGCCAAAAGACTCTGTAACGAGTGTCGTACTTGTGGTCGGCAATGAACTCATCCGTGCCAATGACCTGCTTTTGACTGTTTTTTGAGGTAACGAAAGCAAGCTCTTTGCCGGCTGTCCAGCAGGCGACAAAATAGTGCGCTGCAAAGAACTCCTGGTACGTCAAGTGAATAAAGTGGTATGTGCGGTGGAGGTCCATGGTTGCCGTCTGGTCCGGCGGCATTGATGCGATGGACGTCTCTAGGGTGCGCAGACACGACACGTTGAGAAGCACATCGTCGACGGATCCAGCAAAACGCAGGTGTGGCGCGTCCATGTGTGTTTTAACGTTGTCGCAGTAACGCTCGTCAAAGTAGAGGGTTTCGCTGACGAGACCGGAGAAGGCCAGAGATTGAAGAAACGAGGCTTCGACGCGGACCAGTTCGCGGATCTGCTCCCGTGTCCGGAAAGCACGTACTCTGGATTTTGTAACGGGTTTTCCACGACTATCGCATATTTCTAGACGTGGTATGTCCTTGCGCCACAGCTTGTCTTCAATGGCCAGGTAGATGGCCGTTGACGTTGTGGTAGAATGTGCTGCGTTCTTGAACAAGTCATTGCCGCTGTCAGCGTTTTTGTCTTCCCAAATGTAACACAGTGCGTCCAGTTGAAGTGGGATCTTGACGATGTCAGACAAGAAAGGGCGACGGTGCACGAACCATAGGAAAGATTCCACACGCGGCCTGGTGCTGAGAGAATAACGCACGTACTGCCGCACTTGGCCGTTGCTGAAGCCTGTCGTCTCTAGCTCGCAGTCCAATGGCGTCAGTTCCAATGCCTCGGGCATGCGCGCACCGGGTCTTGATGTGATAATCACATCCGGCTGCTCGAGCAAGCGGGTGAGAAACGCGGCTGCCTGGTTTTCCGGGTCGAGCTGCTGTGACATCTCGTCGAGGCCGTCGAGCAGAAAAAGTGTGCGGCTGCTTTTGCGGTTGTTACCGTTTGATGCTGAGCAGTGGTCATGGAGAGCCCGTGCCAGATCTTTACCGTCTGCCAGCGAGTGCATATATTCCTCATTAAAGAGATCCTTCAGTCCCTTTATGGTACCCGCGCTGTAGCGTTTCAAATTTCGTAGTGGAAGCCAAATCACCCGATCGTACGCCGCCGTCCAAGTTTGAAACTCAGGGCTCACCGGCGATCGCGTGAGCGTACACAATTTTCTTGCAGAGTGTCGACTTCCCAACACCAGCAGCGCCACAGATCAAGAGCCGACGGGGCATACGAATCGTCCCGTCGTTGCAGGTGCACGGGTCAAAAATGCGGTGAAGAGGCACCGTCTCGTCGCTTGGTTTTTTGATATTCAGATTCACATAGCAGTGCTTCATAGGCAAGGGGGCACCAGACAACCGTTCGATTTTCAATATCCGCTCATCGTTGGCGAGATAGTACTGTCGAAGCCCTACATCCGCATAATACAGTTGGGCCCGGGTGCACCGGAGCCAAGCTTTCATTAAGAGTAGTTCGCTTGGCAACACATCGGCTGTGATGATGTAGCAGCCAAGACTGTCAACGTAGTCTTTGCTTTTCCTGTCTTTGTTGGGTTGCCGTGTCTTGCAAAGTACTGTGCCGGTAACCGCGTCTTTCCACGCAGTGAAACGCATTTTGTTGTCCGACAGACCGCCAACAACACCGTGGACTGGATCAGAGCGGCTCTTGGGCTCCGGTAATGACGCCAATATGTCTTGGATACGAGCTCGCATGGCGAGTGATTGGGCACAATCGCCGTCTGTGTCTTTGTCTGTGGATGTGTCTGCGGTTGTGTTTGTGTTTGTGCGTGTGGCATCAGCCGCCATCTGCAGCCATGCTTCCTCCAGCTGGGCTAATATGCCGCAAAGAAAATCAATGTCATTGCGGCAGGGCACCTTCTCCAGAAAGCACCCGAGGCTTGCAAATGCTCTGTTCTGGACCAGCATGTCGCTGTAGCGCAAAGCCACGTACCAGCTCTTGCTCTTGCATTGTCTTCTGGCCACATCTTTGGCATCTTTGAGATTGCCAGCAGCTACGGAGAGGGACTCCACAATATCCACCATGGCGGAGACGAGATCGGGTAAATCACCCAAGTCAACAGCGCCGTCAAACAGCTTGGAGGCATCCATGGTCATGACGGCACCGGCAATCTTGCTCCCGGCACCTACGACGCCAACCAGGTTGTGCAAGAGTATCTTGTAGGGTCCGTCACTATCGGGAATGCATCGGAGCGCTTCATACGCATAGGTTGCTGCCTGGGCGACGCGGATCTCCTTGTTTTTGGTGAGCTTGTCCAGCAGATCGAGGAGTGGTTTTTGCAGTGTTTCGCGATCGATCCCAGCGGCTTGGGCGTCATACATGGCATGCAACACGCTGCCCAGTGTCAGGAGCAACTGGTAGGATGCGTGTGTGTCGCCCTGTGCCACAGCGGACTCGAGGCGCTTTTTGAGGCTGCTCAGGACGGTGCCGAGTCGATAGTCCCTTCTTTTATCAGTGTTTGTACCCGTATGGCCGTCTGCATCGCGCAGAATGGAGCATCGGAGGACGTGTATAAGACCTTTGCAAAGATGCGGGTCTAGCACATTCCCGTCGGCCGTGCCTTGTGTGATTGCACCGGCGAATGCCCGGAGCAGCTCCTGGTATTTCTCCGGGCTTACCACAAGGGCCAGCGCGGCGGCTTCATGCCCCAGTTGCGGGGTTTTCTCTTCGCCAAACACGTGGGCCATCTCCGTGGCGAGTGCCTGCAGGGCGACTCGCTCCTTGGGGCTTGTCGACGTATCTTGCAGACGCTTGACGAGATCCGCAGTGGCTTTTGGTCGAGACATCGTGGCAACGTCAGGGAAGGCTGGCGTGTTGTCGCTGTCGAAAAGCGTGTATTGAATGTTGTTTGTTTTGTTTGTTTTGTTTGTTTTGTTTGTTTTGTTTCGTGCCACGAGTGAGGAAGACGAGATGAAAAGATCAAGATAAGACGGAAAAGCGGCGGCCAAGGCAGATTGAAATGTTAAGCGCCGGCCAAAGGAGAGAACGCGGGGCTTGGGACTCGGCTGAGGACTGGTCCTCAAAAACATTCTGAGTGCTCGTGTCCAATAAGTGAGTGGCTGAAACTGCACAAGTTTTGTTGGCCAATACTATGTACAGATGCAAGCCGCCCTGCACTGTCAGAAGGTTCGTGAGTTCGCCTTTTATGTTTATGTTTTGATTGGAGGGTTGAAAATAGAACTCTGCGACGAGAGGACAATAGGGATGGATATGTTGCTACAACGACGCGGCCCGGTGGCTGTTTCTTGTTTGGGTACTTACTTGGTCGTTCTTGCCTGTATAGGGATATTCACACGAGAGCGCTCGTTGGGAGTTTACTACGTCGCTCTTGCTTGTTTAAAATTCACATGAGAATATTTGTGTTAGGAAGGAGAAGGAGATGTTTTGCACGGTCGGTATTGCTTTTTTGATAATATGCACGGCATGAAGACCACCAGTGGCTCAGGGGAAAAAGTTGGACCGTGCGTTGCGATTTGTGTTATTAATTCTCCTCGAAGTAGGGGCGGATATTAACGTTAACTACGATCTTTTTAAAGCCTGTAATAATTTTAAATAAAAGAATTCGTTTCTTAATACGACGGATTATATTTATTATAATTTATTAACTTAAAGGAGACTAAGAGAGAAGTATTAAATAACTTAACGTTATCCTCTCTTGTTAATAAATCTTAAACTACGCTCTTGGCTTTTAAAACTAGGAGGTTAAAGGAGATTATGTAATTATTAGTAAGCTTTAGAGTTAACTTATTCGGGCTCGGACTAATTATGTCACGGCCGGCCCGTGGAGGGTCACGTGCGACTTATACTAGGAGGTCACCTGACGCTAGGGAGCTAGCTACGCTAGCCACAGTGGCTGTCCTCCCCTGACATGGAACCCCTAGGGTTCCCCTAGGGGATCCCGCAGGGTCCCGCTACCCCGCTTTAGGGACTTCCCTTTAATAGACTGAGATTCTTGAGGCCTTAGTTAGAATGAAAGAAGACTCAAGGATCTGTCCCTTGACTTACGAACACTACTGTTTACGAATATCTGCCTGTGATTCACCGTGCTTTGCCTGACAAAAACCCTCGGTATTCCGTACACCTAACATTTATATTAATATAAATAAAAGAACTTAAGACTTTACGTACGTCGATTATGAACGGTAACTTATATATAGTTAATCGGTTCTTTTTTATATCGTAGAAGGTTTTTATTAATAATATATTTATTTAACTTTAAAGTATCTCTTAAAGGTGCCGGGGATTAATATTAACCTCCGTATTAAGGGCCTTGTACCTCTTTATATAGTTATTAGGGGTAAGACACTTATCGATAAGTATAGACTTTATATTTACGACTCGGTGAAACGTTTATTAATAACGGGAGTTAATATTTATATTAAGACGAAGGGTAAAAAAAATTACTTTAACTTAGTTATATATAATATTTATATTATCCGATTATTAATTAAGTATAAAGTTATTATTTCGTTTAATAATATTATATCGGTTATTAAAGCCGGTTAAGTCGACGTTTTTAATAAGCTTTTAAACGAAAAAGACGGCGATAATAAAAAGCGTTAAAACTTAAACCTTAACTTAATATTACGCGTTACGGGTATATTATTTATAAAGTTTAATTTAAATAATTAAAACGATATTTAAAGACCGACGGTTAATAATAAAATTATTATTAATATAATTAAGATTTTTATACGGTATAGAATAAACTCCCTCTTTAATTACGTTTATTACTGAGTCGGGGTGGGGTGCCACGCCCGGTTGTTCCCCTTTCCTTTTTCTTTTTCTTTATTCTCTTAGTTTTGTTTATGTAGAAAAGGGGGTGTTGAGGAATCCCGATCGGGAGTCTGACTCCTTTGTGGTGGATGAGAGAGGACGTACGGAAAAGGGATTAATCCGAAGGAGCGATAAGATAAAGAAAAGGAGAGAAGCAGGGGACTCTGAAGGAAATTAGAAAGAAAGAAAGACAACAATTAACCAAGCAATTCCGATCAGAAGAAGAGAGAAGTACGAGAGGTAGGTGTGTTTGTGAGTGTGTGTACAGAGGCGTTATCTAGCGTGTTGATCTCGAGGGCAAGGTAATCCACACGGATTCATTACTTAAAAAAAGTTAATAATATTTTAAGATTAAAGTAATGTTTATACTTTTACTTTTAAAAGGGCGCGTTATATATTTATATAAATTTTAATTATTAAGAAATAATACTATTATATTAATTAATCGAAGAAGTTAAAGACTTTTAAGTCTAATTATTCTTTTTCTTTAAGTTTAACATTAATTATAAGGATTTATAAAGTTGTATAATATTATATATCGTTTACGGAAGAGTTAACTTAATTAATAAACTTTATAAACTTTACGAGAACTTTATAATAAAAGGTAACCGACGAGGGTGAAAAAAAAAAGTCTTTTTTAACGCTTTATTATATTAAGAGCCGATATTAATATACGTAATAAACTTAGTTAAAGTATCCTTATATCTTTAATTAAAAGTACTCGTTAATTTACACCGTTATTAAAGTAAAGAGATACTTTAAAGATATTCTTCGTTTAACGCTTACGTTAATATATAATATTAATAAATAAAAAGATACTTTTATAATATATATTATACGTACGGTTATTAATCCGGCGGTTAATACGGAGACGGTCCGGCGCCTTTTATTAATTAATATATTACTTTTTATAATAAATAATTACAGTAAAAGTATATTATATATTTTAATAAAAGATCTTAATACAGTAAGGCTCCGTAATCTCTTCCGTAACCTTGTTAACAACGGAGTCGATATTAATAAACGTAATATAAAGGGCGAGACGCCTTTATTTAACTTTATTTACCGATATCCGTAAGACGCTAACGATATATATAACTCTGACTTTAATAAACGACGTGTTAAGGGTAAGGAGTACGAGGACCCGCGGGAACATAAGGCTATAGCGCTGCTGCATAAGTTAAGTACCGACTTCTCCGTTAAGGGTTATAAAAGACGAGGGCTACTTCATATTACGGCGGCAGAAGGCGGGGACGTAGTTCGGTTCCAAGAGTTGATAGCCCTGGGACTGGATCCACTAGTTAAGAATGACGTACAAAAGACGGCGATTAACGTAGCGGCAGCTTTCTCTAATAATGCTATCCTCGAGATATTTAAAAAAAAGATAAAAAGGTAGACCACTATAAGAGAATGCACTTATTGGTTATAGAGCGTTTAAAGCTGGCACTGCCTCAACTTCTGGTTAGTTTTAAGATAACTGCGTACATTATCTTCATTGCCTCTCGATAAATTCTAGTAACACGAAGGGCTTCCCATCCGGTATTTTCGGACGGCTCTACAATTCGTGTATACAGACTAAGTTATTATTTAATGTACGAATCTACCGTTTTAAATAATCTAAGTTAAATATATCCTCTGTGTTTTGAAAAACCTGTAATCCAGTTCAAGATAACGGCAAGTAGTTCCTTGATGTAAAAAGTTACATATCCTCTTCTTCTTCAATCGCTTTTTGAACGAGAATGTAACGGTCTTTACCGCCAACGGCGTCCTTATCGTGCTCAACCGCAAGTTTCTGTATGTGGCCAAGGACGTTTTCAATAAAGGTATCCTTGTGGCTGCGGTTCTTACGGCCAAGGTCATCCAGCCAAGGCCAACGATTAAGTGTGAGGTAAACAATGGCGATAAAGACAGTGACTCCGAATGAGTAACACCAGATGACAACAACAGTTACGACGTCAGTCCAACCGTCTTCACGCTGGTGCCACACGTCTAAAGGAATGTCGACCTCCGGATTTCCCGAGAGCCAGCCGAAGAGACAGAAAATGGTGGCAATGGCGTCAACGGCAAATATGGCACCGACCAGCTGGAATGACGGCCATGTTTTGCTGCCGCGTGTGATGAAGATGAGCCAGTTCTCGGTCAGGGCAATCTGAAGGAAGAGAATCTCCTGTACTGAGCCAAAGTTTTGCTCGATACCGCCGCTCGGCAGGTACATAGTGCCGCGCATAATCCAAGTCCCTGCAGCCAGAAGGGCACCAAGGATAACGCTGATGACCCAGATCTTCGGAAGCTGCCACTCGACCGGGCGCGGCTCCCAGTGAGCATTATCGTAGGCGACGGCGATAGTGGCCAGATCAGCAAACAGTGCGAGAAATACGATCAGTTCAACAGTAACTGTTTCGTTGATGATGATCATAGACGTAGTCAGGTAGATCTCGAGATGTAAGCAAAGAGCTATTCGGTATTGAACGTAAGCCTTCATGCGCTGGAAGATCTGGCGCGCTGTTTTGATCGCAAGCACGATAGTACTCAGACCGGGGGCAAGGAACACTATATCTGCCGCGGCCTGGGCAGCTTCCGACGCGCCTTCTACAGCAATGCCACAATCAGCCTTCTTGAGAGAAGGAGCGTCGTTTACACCGTCTCCGGTCATGGCCGTGAGATGGCCGCGCTGCTGCAGCATCTCGACGACAGTGTACTTGTGCTCCGGAAATACTTCAGCAAAACCGTCGGCACGCTCTACAAGATCATGCTGCATGCTGCCACCGAGACCACCGTGTATGAGCCGCTCCGAATTGTACACGCGTGTGCCTAGGGACAGCATCTTGCACGTCTCCTTAGCAATGGCAATAGCATCACCTGTCAACATTTTAACAGGGACACCCAGCTGGCCGGCCTCGACAATCGTCTGAGCCGTGTCCTCACGTGGGGGATCGAACATGGAAAGTAGGCCTAAGAGCGTCCAGTTTTCATCGTTCTTTTTCACGGCCACACCAAGCGACCGGAAACCACGGCGGGCGAATTCAGTAGCCTTGTCGCGGTACATGTCGGCCACCTCTTTGGACGAGTCAACCAGCTTGAGAATAGCCCGCGGTGCACCCTTAGCACACACATAGCGGTCCGAGCCTAAGTGCACCTCAGCCGTGATGCGCTTGGAAACCGGGTCAAAGGGAGAGAACTTGTCGGTAACCCAGCCCTGCTGCAAGATCTCACGTGCCTTCGGGTAGCGCTTGAGCGTCAAAATTGTGACCTTGTCAATAGGATCCAAAGACTTCAGATTGTGCGATGACGCAAGCGCGGCGACAGCCATCATCCAGTTGACATCCTGACCCTCAGAGATAAACGGCTCGCGGATGCTAAGCTTGTTGGCCGTCAAGGTACCCGTTTTGTCCGAGCAGAGAATATCGACACCCTGAGAAGCTAGGTTAGTGAAAAGAAATAAGAATAATACAAATGAAAGAGAAGAACTCACGGCAAGAGACTCAATGGCCGTCAGCTTCTGTACGATGGCCTTCTGCTTCGCAAGGTAAGCGGCGCCGACGGCTAGCGTGGTTGTTGTCACAACGGGCAGGCCAACAGGCACGCCAATGATGAACAGCACGAGAGCGTAGTGGAGCAGATTCTGGGAACCCGGTTCGGCGATCTTCAGATGGTGGTAGAAGCCACCGATCCAGGCAACCAAAATCCAGAACATCACCAAGACCAGGAGCGCGGTACCGATGCTGTTCATCACAGCCTTGAAGTGACCCTGGTCCTTGGCGCCTTGAACCAAATTGGCAGTACGGCCGACGAATGACTTCTTGGCCGTGGTCAGCACCACAGCATACGCTTTACCACGCTTGCAACCCGTCGTGTAATAGACAGTGTCACCCATGTATTTATCAACAGCTAGCGACTCGCCCGTAATGGCCGATTGGTCCACGGCCACCAATGAGTGGCTGCGATAATTCGCCATGCGGCCATCGCTGCCACTGACGGAAGCGCGAGCGTCATTGCCATGCGTGTTATCCAGTTCGTGCTCTGGCTCTTGGTCAACTTCGTCCGCCTCGTCGTTGTTAACAAATGTGTCCTCTTTGCTGAGCTGCTTGTAGATTTCGAAATCCTCGGGGCGGCTGTAGTCGCAGATAATCCGGGCGTCGCCGGGGACCGTGTCACCCTCTTGAATGATAACCTAGGAAGATTGTTTGTTAGGTATTTTGTTTCTCGTGTTTCTTTATTCTCTGCCAAGCACTTACAATATCACCGGGCACGAGTTCGCGAGCCAAAATGTTGCGCTCCACGCCTCCACGGACAACCATGCAGCGCATGGCAATGTCGCCCTTGAGACTAGCCACAACATCGGCGGCTTGCATTTCTTGGTAGAAGCCGACAAAGGCATTGAGGAAGAGAATGCCGAGAATGACACCGAAGTCGATCCAGTCACCGAGACCCACGGCCAACAGTGCGGCCACTTCCATGACGTACAAGATAGGACCCATGAAATACGTGACGAATTGATAAAAGGGGTTCACTTTCTCCGTGGTGAGCTCGTTCCAGCCAACGCGCTGACGTCGCTCCTCGACGTCTGTGTCGGAGATACCGGTACGGATGTCGGTGTCGGTCCACTCCGGGTGCAAGTCAGCACCGGCGCCGGCTGGCTGAACAGATGTTGCTTCGGCTGAGCTCTTCCAAAATTGCCACCAACGCTTTGTTTTACGCCGGCCCTTAGCGTTGTCGTCGTCGCTACTTGCACCGAGGGCGCCATTCACCTGGTATAGGCTAATATAGCGATCCAGTGCCGGGTATTCACCAAGGTCGATATTCGGGTCCAGTAAGGGCGGGGCCGCCCCGGCGCTGGGGGAACCACTGTTGCTGCCGTGGGCCTCAACATCTTTTTCGCCCGCAGGGTCGCGCTTTTTCCGGTGCAGCAACTTGTTCATGTTGAGCAGCGCACACGGCAAACGAGTAGAGACGGGCCGGAAAAGAGGGCTAGAAAACGAAGTGGCAGAACGAAGGTGTTTCAGAAGGTGCGGAGGTGACACCAACAGCAAGAACAACGACGGAAACAGTAGAGATGCTCCCTTATCGAGTACTAGTGAGACGAAGCGAGAAATAGATGTCAGGGAACACGAATTGGGAAAAAAATAAAAATATATGAAAGGCTCCAGCAAGAATTGGAGTGACGGATAAGGTAGTTGCAAGTTTTTATAGCATTTATATACTCAGTAGCTGGCCCAGCTCTCATGAAGGCCTTTCATAAAGAGGACCTTTTTTGGAGAAGGGTAAAGGGCGAGATTGTGAAGCCCGTCCCATCCGATTATGACCTGTGATATTTCCGCGGGGAATAATGACATTTCTTTGTCTATCTCATCCGGGGTGCCATGTTCCCAGTTTGGATGGAATTGCGTCAAGTACCTAGAGAGCCTAGGACTGCCGGGTGGGTGACCTCCCGCGTTTAGTGTCGCCGTTTGCTTTTTTGCACCGCCTTTTCTCTTCGTCCTCGTCTGCTGCTCTCTTCTACGCATGCTATGCTTTTAGTGCAGAGCACATTTACGAGTTTGTCGTTGGTGGGCACTAATAAAAAGTTGCGAGTGCTTTATCTCCGTCTTGCTCCCCCGATCGATCCGTTTGTTTTTGCCCTATCGTACAGGCCCGTGAGGACTAAAGTGGTAGAAGGAACGCGAGGTATTTACAATAAGGGAAACAGGATGAAGAGCGCCGGAAAACAGTAGGTCGGGTCATGCTGAGAATAACGTATAATGTACGTCGTAGAAGGGTAACTTGAACGCAATCCTACCAAGACACCATGGTGAAGGATACGACGGATGTAAGGCTTTGTAGCGTTTTCAGTTTCTTGTTTTTAATCCGACCTATCCGTAGGACAAAGGTCGAACTTGTACACTGCCCATGATATTATTGGTTATCGCCACCTGTATAGGCGGCCCACTGAAATGCTCGTCACCTTATGCCAATTTGGTGGCAAAACAGTGGTACATAACTTTATTCGAAAACAGGCCTACGGCTCTACTCTCATATTATGCACGTATACCGTTCGCATCAATTACGGCCTGCATCTTGTGTAGCATCAAGTTAACCTCATGGCGCCAGAAGGCCTCTAGCGGGGCCTCCTAGGCCTCCTTTACTCAGCCACGTAATATAGTATAGTACTCTTTTATCGTCGACGATATACTCGTTTACATGGCACTTCAACCACTTTTAACAGTGCTTAATAAGATTTAAATCGGGGCTATATAACGGCTACTTCATTAATTAAATCTTACGATTATTTATATTTAACGTTGTAGCTTATACTAAATGCCCTAGGGCCCCGTCTCGTATAAAAATCACCGTGTAGCTTTAAGCTTCTTGCTCTCTCATTTAACTATTAACGAGCGGTAAATAGTTCGTCTCCGAGGTCACAGTGCCTTAATCCCTTTATTAAAAGAGCCCCGGACCTTTCCCACCGTCTTTAGTGAAGAATCCCCAGAAAAGCTACCCGATAAGCTTTCTGTCTCGCTCGAGGAGCTACGTCTAGTCGAGCCCCTCGTTAGCGCTGCGAGCAACATAGATTTTACGGTGTTTTTAATTATTTACCTAGGTCTCGGTCTCGTCGCTTTAAAGAATAGAGTTTTACGCTACAGTTTAGTCTCGATGTTCCAATACTTAAGCGAGCCTCTTTTACCGGTTAATTTTTTTTTAAATATATAGTTTTTTCGTAACGATGTAATGCTTAAAGCCGTTACGAACGAACGCCGAGCGTATCGTCTACTTACTGAAACGACTATCGAAGAGCTAATTTACTAAGTAAGAGTAAGTTATCCTCCTGTATTGTTTATTAATAGTTACGAACGTAATGAGCTTTTCTTTATCGCTACTAAATAAAAGCGGCCGGCGGCCAGGCTTCTTTATCTCCACGGGGGGAAGGATAGTCCGCCTAATGTGGCGGCCTAAAAAGCCTGTAACGGCGATAATCTCTTTCGTATAATTATAGTAATAGAAAAGATCGTACATGTTCTATTAGTCTTCTACGCCGAGATACTTCGGCATCGTGATAATTTTTCGTTGTTTATCTAGTGAGAGGAACAGCAGTCAAAAAACTGGGCTTTTAGGGGACTAATGTTAGTTGCGAAGAGGTGGATGTACCTTTCGGTATTAGGCTGTAAATAATGGAAGACGCGCCAAAGGTACCTACCTGGTAGGGATGACTTTTAGTACGCAACCTACTTCGTATTTACTAATGAAAACTTGACTGGAGCAGTTTGCGGGACGCCTGCTTCCCGAAATACACGTGCGGGGTATCTACTCAAAGATATAACTATTCTCACGTGACTTCGTATTAGAGCACCAGGAATGTTTGATGGCGTTGCTCACCTGGTGTTACGAACATGGCCCCCACGGCCTCACCAACAGGCCAAGGACAACACAACCGACCCCTCAACGGATCGGAAGAACCATAACGCGACAAGAAGCAGAAGAGGCGGTGCAAGTGTGGCTGAAGGCGGCTGCCTTCAGAACACGGGACTAACATGGAACCAAGGAATCAACAAAGACTAGCCAATCAGATAATAGACAGGAGGATCATACGGGAAATGATCCAAAAGAAATGAACCACGAATGAACCAAAGGATGAGGATCATATGGCGAATGATCCAACGATATGATCCACGAATGATCACAGTTAGATATATAAGACTGAGGCTTCCTCCCAGTAACCTAGATAGAAGACTCAGTCGCTACCGATTGTCTGAAATACATAACTACATGAACTTGTATTCCTGTGCCCTCATTGCATACAATCATCACACTTACCATAACCCCATTAGACGTGTTGACTGTTGTTCAGCCGTTACACCTTCTCACCGTTTTTACCAGAACAAGAACCCCTCCCTAGTCTGATCACCTAGCAGAGACTCTTACCACTTGGAAAGTGCCTTTGTAACACCTGGGCAAAGAAGCTTCCGACCTTAGTGTCAATATTTTTGGGCTTAATTATCTGTCATCCCTACTGATCCTTGTTTGTCCTCTAAGACACACGAAGAGGGAGAGTTCTGTATCTATTTTATCCTACAGCCGATCTTAGCAAATCGTTGCGTCAGTGGCGAAAGCATCCCAAATATGAGACGAAAACATATAAAGCTTCGAGAGCAGTGTCTCTTTCACTGCCTCAAGGATAAAATTTCAAACATCTTTCTGTGAAAGAGGAGCCCTTACAAGCAATACAAGCCTCATGATTTCTACAAAACGCACTCACGGGCGCTTTGAGCGCCTTCGCCATTTTAAGGAGCGTTGCAAGTTCCGAGAAGACTACCGGGCGCGCCTTCCCCTCTGGATGTCTCGCTTCACTGGCTACAAGCCTCCTGGAACCGAAATGCCATACGACCCCCTTCCATTTCCACCCTTCTCGTGGCTGCGGCATATTTCCATGAAGCTGGAAGTGTGCATCTTTACCTGGATTGGTTCATTCGGCGGCATCCTCCTTATAGAGGCTATTATGACCAATACTGCCTTCTACACCGTCTATCATGCGCCTACCATCGTTACGTCCTTCGGTGCATCGGCTGTTTTGCTCTTCTGCGCTATTGAATCACCATTGGCCCAGCCACGCAATTTTGTCCTCGGCCACTTTGTCTCCGCTCTCATAGGCGTCTGCATCACTCGACTTTTTGTGCTGAATCCAAACTATCACCCTTCTCTTGACGACGGCGGCTTCCATGCGAACAATTTTGTGAACGGGGGACTCTCCATGGCGACATCAGCCTTGGGACAATTCCTAATCGGTGCGGTGCATCCACCGTAAGCCTGGTTCCTCTCAACCTCACCCCTAGACCAACTAAACCTTATGCTGACACTGAGAAAATGACAGAGCGGGTGCCACAGGCCTTAATGCAGCCGTACAGACCGAGATCATCACACTCTCTTGGCGCTATTTACCGACTGTTCTTGCATCTTCGCTCATCATGTTAGGTTGGGCCCTTCTCGTCAACAATCTAGGACGACGTCGGTACCGGTCTACTGGTGGAGCACAGGTAAGAGATTTGTCGCGGCATCAAAGATGGAGCAGCGCAGAGAGCTCGAGTTCGAACAGAGGCAGGTTGAATCTGGCCTACGGGAAACAGAAGGCGAAGCCTTCGACATCGACGGCGACGAAAGCGCAGAGGTGGCAAATGCAAACGGAGATACGAACGGGGTGGCTAGCAACGTCTGATGAGCGGAAAAGCTACCACAGTGATATTTTCCAGGCTCGTCATGCGGCGAATGTTTGACGGCATGGAATGTGCACCCTTGGGCAACGGCATTTTTTGTTACTGTTAATTCTTTTTTCTACATGGGGGTTTTGTGGTGTGTAGGACTGGACCGCAAGGTTCGTACTGGTTTAAAAAGGGATGTGTGGGAAGGGAGGGAGAGTACCTTGCCCAGTCGAGGATATACAGTGTAAAGTTTTTTAACTGCAAAAATCTATGCCTCGTAGCTACAGATTCGCGAGACAAAAAACGTACGTCATAGAAACCTCGGCTAAAACGGCAAGGTCATCTGCCTATTTCCGTAAGTAGTTTACTTTGCTCTGCGTAAAGGAACTTCTCATAAACCCCTCCTCTTGATTGACAGTCCAAAGTGATTTATACTCCAGGGTATTCGACTTACGAAGGGGATCTATGATTTTCAAGTAACCACCAAAACCGGAAATCCAGGTGTAAGCATATTTACTACAAAAATAAAACCAGGAAAATATGAAACGTATCCGTAGGAGTCTGCACGCCGATCAAATATATGACTAGAATCCATAAAAAATAAAGTTTAAATGTTAGTGCTCTTTTAGTAATGGCGGCAAAACGTAGGCCGACGCAACCGAGATAGCCTTGGGTGGCGCGTTGCACTGGGCCAATCTATTATGACAGACAAACCGGGGGGGGGGGGGGGGTTCTCCTCTCCCCCCTCAAAAAGCCAAACCTGGAACCGCCGGACTTTTCGGATTTTTCGGTCAATATATACAGTTAGATCGACGCAAGGTGATTGCGGTTGTGCTCAAAAGTTTAAGGGAGAACGTAGATCATAGCGTCGGCAGTTGTGACAGTGAATCAATAAATGGCATTGATGAACAACGACTATTTATCGGTGTCGCCACCTGTGTCAGCATTATGCATGCCTTAATACTATCATATGTTCACGAAACAAAACGCTGGTTGGTCTCATGATGAAGGTGCTCATTCTCAACAGACATTGGGCGACATTCCCGGAGATGGCCTGATCTTCTCTCTTTTCTCTGTATTGTATTACTTATCGGCAGCGTCCAGAAGCCTTTATCAGATTATATGCTTTAAACGACTATTTAAATAAGTTGTTTCCGTCCGTGAAAAATCCTTTAGTTTCTGTAATATCTTCATCCAAACCTCTCTTGCCATACACAATTTTCACCGTGCAACGAAGAAAATGCCTGCGAACCATAACGAAGCGCTCAGAGTTAACCCGTTCGTGGTTAACGGTCGGTCTGTCGATATACACATCACCACCAATGCCTCTGACTGGTACTGGGCGGTCATGTCAGTTATGGGCACCACTATGCTTGTGGTGTTGGGGACCGGTCTGCTTAGGCGACCCAGTGACCGTATCTTTCACTACATATTAGGTGCTATTGCTTTTATTGCCATGGTCGAACACTACAGCATGGCTGCTAATCTGGGTTGGGTGCCCATCGATGTGGAGTGGCAGCGCCCTAATAATCCTTTGGTGGCTGGGATAAACAGACAGATCTGGTGGGTGCGATATTGTGGATGGCAAGTCAACCCCTACCCCTGTTGTCTGTTTTCTAAAGAACAATTCTCAAACTTTCGGCATTATAAGTGATTCTAACGAGCAATTCCCCGGGGATAGGTTTCTGATTTGGCCGCTCTTTTCTCTCGCAATCCTCCTCACGACGGCCGCTCCTACTGTCCACATCCTTTGGACCTGCTTCTTGAGCGCCGTTATGGCTATCATGGCTGAAGTTGGGGCCATAGTCCGAACTGATTACAAAATGGGGTCAGTGTTTTATCTATTGCCATTTTCGCGTTTTATTTTTATTTTATTTTAATAACAACTATCTGACTTTCGCTTCTTTGCCGTAAAAGGATATTACGGATTTTGGATCTGGGCATGGCTGCTCATCGGATACCAACTTCTCTATGCTCCCCGCAAGTTTGCCAATGCTTTAGGCAGGGAAGTCCGCTTCACGCACTTGGTGACAGCCTCGTGGGTTTGGTTTCTGTGGATGTGCTATCCTGTTTGTTGGGGTATCAGCGAGGGCGGCAACGTCATTTCCCCTGCATCTGAGTTTATTTTCTACGGCATCCTCGATTGCTGCCTTATTCCCATCACCAGTGCATTCTTTCTCGCAGCCCACTGGCGTATTGACCCCGCACGTCTTGGGCTATACATGCGCACATATGACGATCCGGTTCCCTTATATAATTCGCATGCCGCTCAAAAGGAGAGGACAGAAGGAACCCACGGAACGAACGGTCATGACACCACCGCACCCGCAGCAGCAGCAGCAAACGGTAACGGGGTCCTTGCACCGGATCAAGCTGCACCTGCTAACGTCTAAGAACGTCTCAACCCTTAATACCCTTATCACGGAACGGGAATCATGTCACCATGATGTGGTTGAAAGGGAAAAACTGACACGCTATTCGAGTTTCGGATTTTTCCACCTAATTATATTACAAATAACACAAAATTGCAGGATTATTAGGACACGGGAGAGGGATTGATTTTTACTAACACGTTTTTTGTCAACACCTATTCAGCTGGCAGTTGTTATACCTAATGTCGGTGGCGATTTCTGACTTTTCTGACTCTGCAATATCGATGTGGTTTGGTCACAGTTTCAGCATAAGCATCTTGATGGTTCTTATGTGCACAGAATGTTTTTGATTATTTTTTTAGTTTATACCACGCGTTGTTCAAAGAAAAAACTTTTAAAACTTATTATTGCGGCCCTGGAGCCGCAAATCACAAGGATTTCAAAATACCTAAAATGAAGACAGGCACCATACTACGGTTTTATTGAAAGAGACACAATGCTTTTTAAAATTGGTCGTGTTGCATCCGAACAGTTGACTCCGAAATATTCAGTTTTCACCTCGTCGTTATTACGGCTCCGCCGAGTATGTATTTCCTTTTCCTGGACTTTTCAACTATAGTCCCGCGGAGGAAGCGTAAAATTGACAATTTTAACAAGACACTATACAATTCGTCTCGTCCAAATAGGACTAAGAATGATGAAAGTGAAACAATATTGTTGGTCCATGCGATGTGAGAAGAGTGCAGCGCTGGTCCCAAGAGAATAAAGATAGATATTTAACTCTATTTTGCGGTTCGTGTGGAGCTGAGTTTCTTCGGGTCTTAATAGTCCTAGCAATTCCAGTCCCAGGGTGCGTCCCATGTTAGCTCCAACCATTTTAGCCGGGATATATAGTCGATCAAAGCTTTTACGGGGTATCACGAAACCAAGGCACCAGATTTTTTATTTGTTTTACGTTCTCATCACAAAGCTTTAACCTTACGTAAGTATAATACAAGAGATAAAACAACTAAAAAAAGAAAACTGCCCCCGCTTCAACTATGGAGTACGAGGTGGGAAGTAAAGCTGGAAGAATAACTAATCGGCATCCACTACAAGATCGCCACTTGAGTCAGTCTTGTCGACGTCGAACATCATGGAGCGATGCCAGAGTGGGGGGAAATGTAGAGATTGTCCTAGCGCCATATTTCAACACCGACATCCAAACAACTTTATCCTCCGTAACCCCTGAATTCTTACCCCACATTTTAAATACACAGTCCAGATTTCATTTTCACCCTTAGACTTATCAGATCAATAAATACAAGGAAGCTACGGTAATCCATAATACCACAACGACTCCAACTCAAAACCTCACGAACTTAAATATCAGCACGGGATAATAGCGCTGCTATATCTATAATGCTACGACCGATAACACGACAGGCACAAACGATATCAACTTGGATGTCAATGAACTTTTCGTCAATTCAATATCCGCCAGACACAGCGCTTAATCAATCAAAGAACTCGTCGACGAAGGCGCCTATTCATGGCCAGGGACAACAGGCACAACGAGTATTGCCTTCCCGCTAGGCGAAGAAAAGAGAACTTGACAGAAAAGCACGGAAATTATCTCGGGAGAGGACCAAAAACCGCATCGCTGAACTCGAAGATCTCGTGAAAGAGCTTAGGGACAACGACCCAACCGGCCAGCTCAAACGTTTGATGGAAAAGCTCCAGGCCGCCACCAAGGAGAGAGGTGATATTATAACCCTTCTACAGCAACTGCACTCCACCATAGGTCGACACTTTCCTCTTAACAGTCAGCCTGGACGACCATGGCTTAAAGAACCAGCCACAAGACGACGATCATCACTCGCCAAGTCGAACAGCATATACTCCAAACAGTTTGAAGGAGACAGTTATTTACTATTATGAATTTCCGGCTGCTAGCAATCTACCTTTCGCGATGGAAAGGCCACATCCACACCAATTCGCTACAATTTCAACGGCATGACTTTGGATCAATGAACATCTTTGAGGGTACTCCCCTCCCAGAGTTCTTGTGTGAGCCAATGCAACCCCATCTCCCAAATGTCACAGACGATATCACGGACGGTTTTTTCCAGTCAATCGTAGGCGGGTCATCGACCGTTCTTCCCGCTAGCTCAAATAACGACCCCATCGTGCCGGCATCTACTGCCAGTTGCGATTGTTTCGGTACAGCTCACCTTATGGCTCTACCTGAGACCGTCAACCGGTAGATATTTGCAAATGAAGTCCTTGCGGAACCTGTCCGTGGGGAAAGTATATACATGGACTACGAGTGACGACACGATATACCTGTGCGCTCAGTGCTCGAAGGCTGGCCTGCAGTGGAGGCGCGTGTCGGAAGACTTCCTGTGCTGTGGGGAAAGCTACGCTCTATAGACGAGGTCCTGTTTCATACCTGTGACAGAGCTGAGAGGCTGGCCATATTGCGGTTAATGCACAGCCCGTTATTATTTCACTCCGAGCCGTCCACACAACGACGCCCTAGTGTTCCTCCATAGTACCTTAAAAGGTGTGTCGAATCATTTAATCAAAGAGGTATACCGCCTTAAAGCTTAAATTACAACCGAAGGCCTTCACAAAGAACACTCTTACACGATTGACTTTAAATGGTACGTCCGGTGTTTAGTCTGATCCAACAAACTAGATCGTGATCCAAACCAATAACAACGTCTAGGCCGGGACCTCAGGAGCGGTTTATCTTCAGTCAACATCGCTATTACAGCAACATATTCTAGGACCTGTTCGCTCCCAGCATTCGATTGCTCTGGCCATTCGAGTTTCGCGATACATATATAATCGACGTGGAGGCTGGACGCTTCCGTAAGAAAAGATAGCAATGGTATTACAAACTGCCCATTATCTTTTTAAGAATGGAGGAGCTGTATAAGAAACAATTTACTCTACGACGGCCAACGGAGTTTGACTCGTGCTATGAATGTTTTACGTGTTAAATAACGAATTCTCTGCCGTCTACAAGGGGAGTGTCAAACGGAGTATGGCAATCCCGGGGTACATGACATATTATTATATGAAGTGTACGTAAGGTACGCATACAGAGTTGCACCATAAGACAGCGCAATTCAACCTAGATTACGACCGTATAACCACACTGCTTATTTGACATATGAACTTACCAGCTTACTAACACGTAATATCTCTCGTGCTTTTAAGACGGTCCGCTTAACGGCACTTCAGGATCAAGTAACAGTTTTTAATAACGTCATTAAATCTTCCCTTATTAATGACGTCAGTAACTCTTCGCGTGATGATAACGTCATTTAACCTTCGCGTGAAGTCGTCGGACTTTTCTTCCGCTTCGTTCCTCGTTCTTCCGATAGGGCCGTCATGGTTAAAGTAGGTCAGATACGACTAGTAAGATATAACTGGATAAGTCGGACCAGATAGAATGCAAGGTGTTAATCGACATAGATGGCCGACATGAAGGAGTACAACCGGCTTTGCCGGATTTAATATGGGTTACCCAAGTCATATACCGTTCCTAATGATGTAATGTGCTGTCGAAGTTCTTGAGCACGAGCCACGCCGTCTTCTTTTTATATGCCGCCTACAAACACATGCTGGGCACAGAAAGAGAGTTATAACACATACACCCGGTGTTTTCTGATTTACTTGGTTCTAAAACAATCGTACATCTCAGCGAAAATGGCTCCAAAGGATAATACGGACTTTTATAAAATGCTCGATTCGGTCGCAGAGACGACACGCGACGAGGATGCCATTCAACAAAACAAACGTATCAAAGAAGCACAGATCGCGGAAGATAGCCGTGAGCCGACCGAAGCAGAGATTGAAGCAATTCGGAAAGAGTTGCAGGAAGAAAAAAACCATGGCTCCACGCCCGTAAGTTACTTAACCACAGCTACCACACAAGACACAGTACTAAGAGAAATACGAAGACGACAGATACAACAAAGAAATAAAAACTAGAGCTCCGGTAAACAGTAATAATAGAAGATAGAAAAAAATAGACGAAAATATTAATCCTACTTATGTTACAAAGGCACTTTCCCTGGCTTAATAATTTTTAATTAAACACAGAGTTTGTGCGTTGCAGTAACCACGAAAACCATCTAGGCCCTATTCTGACCTAATTCCACTCTGCTTGCAGCCGCCAAATGTGGCATTCGGTTGGAGTTCAAGGTGCGCGTTCACCTAAACGCTTCCTGCCTTCGAACTTCTTCTAGCTATGCGGGATCCCTTGTCGAGGTCCTTTGTCTAAACAGATGCTCCCAACCCCATATCGTAGTCGTTAGCTCTGCGCAATACTTCATCTTCTGTATCTCATTTCATAACCGGGAAGACAGGTCCTAGAAGAGTAAGGAGTAATGTTTTGTTTTTTTAAAGAGATAGAGGGACTTACGAAATGGCTCATCAACAACGATGCGTGCATTATCCAGAGGATTGGAGACAATGACGGGATGTACAGAAAATCTTTTTTTGTTATCCGCATCAATTAGCCCATTCTTTTCCTGTGGCTATCTCCAGATTACTGTCTGTGATGTTCTGCAAAGGTGCTTTGACACGATCAAAATGCGAAGAGTTCTGGACCGGTCCTAGAAAAACGCCATCTTGTAACCCGTCACCGACATTCAATGATTTGGTGATCCTGACTAGCTCATCGATGAATGCTGGGTAGATGGAAGAGTGTACATACACTGGTTTAATTGCAACACAGATCTGAATAACAGACTAGTATGTTAGACATGAGAACGGCTAGGACCATTACTTACCTGTACAGTGGTTAACAATGAGAGTTGTGCAATCAGTATTGGTTAGATTATGAGATGACAAGAGAGAAAATAATTGAAATTGATTTCATTACCTTTGCCGCTACGTCTTGAATGTCAACATCGCTGCATACGATGGCAGGGTCATTGCCACCCTTCGCATATGAGATAGCTTCATGAATAGAAGACTAGTATGGACAGTTCATCAACTTACAGCTCCAGCGTCATCTGCTTCAATGTTCGGCTGCAGCTTTCCATGACATGCTTGCCAGTAGCAGTCGACCCAGTAAAGCTGACTTTATTGACACCAGGGTGCTCTGTCAGCCACGGCCCAAGATTGTCTCTGCCGCTCAAGGCCTAGACTACACCCGGTGGGAAAAAGCTCTACGCCAGCTCGGCCAATTTGAGCCCACAGTAAGGTGTGAATGGACTCGGTATGTGTCAAAATATTGCGTATCATTTATTGCGTGTCATTTTGAACACAATGTACCAGAAGGACTTACGAAGGTTTCAGAATCAAGGCATTGCCAAAGACCAATGCGGGACCGATCTTGCCGCATGCTGGCATGGCCGGGTCTATGTTTGTAAGTCAATGTGAGAATTTCCTATTGGAAGGAAGGATATTTTTTATGCAATCCCTTGGAACGATTGCCATAGCGACCCCTGAGTAATTTTAGTATTGTAACGACTATTTTTGCAGCATCCGGTATTAATGGAGATGTAGCTCATGGATGTAACGCGTCAAAACAAGCCGCTCCTCAGTGTCTTCGACCACTTCTTTAGGAAAAGGATGCTCAGCTGGTGCCGTAAGCCATGGTACGACTCTGTCAATCTCGTCTCGAGCGACTTTGACTGGCTTGCCCCGCTCTTAGGTGAGCATATCGGCAAAGTCTTCCTTGTGTTCGACAATTGCATTCACAAATTGAATTACAGGTTTTTGTCGGTCCGCCAAAGATACAAGTTCCCACACCACGGCTACACCCACGCCCTTGGCAGCTCTGACAACCTTTTCAACATCACCATGGGCTGATAATGGTACTTGAGGGTTTGCTTCCAAGGTCGAAGGATTGATGCCGTGTCTGGTCTGGTTTGTCGTGACCAATTCACCGTTAATCACATTGTAAAACTCGTGAAAAGTCACAACGGGAACCCGGCTTTTTTCGTGCCATATCGTCCGATTGTTGCTGGTAGGTGTTAGATTTTTAAGGCTTGGCTGTAGTTTTGTGACTTGAGACGAAGAAAGTAAAGCCAGAAAAAGAATAAGAAAATAGAAACGATCAGATGTAGAACATGAAAAGTAATAAGCACGGACGTGAATTATAACATATATCAAAAATAACCCACAGCCAGAGCATGTCTTTTTATGCCACTAGTTATTCGTGTGTTATGACCCGAAAAACCTCATCACCTCCCTGTTAGGTGTACGGAATACCGGGGGTTTCGTCGGGCAAAGCACGGTGAATCACAGGCAGATATTCGTAAACAGTAGTGTTCGTAGGTCAAGGGACAGATCCTTGAGTCTTCTTTTATTCTAACTAAGGCCTTAAGAATCTTAGTCTATTAAAGGGGAGTCCCTAAAGCGGGGTAGCGAGACCCTGCGGGATCCCCTAGGGAAACCGTAGGGATTCCATGTTAGGGGAGGACAGCCACTGTGGCTAGCTAGCTCCCTAGCGTCAGGTGACCTCCTAATGTAAGTCGCACGTGACCCTCCACGGGCCGGCCGTGACAGTAATCTTATTAATATATAACTTAAAATAGGAAATAAGAAAAATAGGGCGGCGTACCCTCGACCTGGGCACTACGGCGTCAAGTCCCAGGCCCTCCAGCAGTCCAACCGCTAAAAACATTCGTATCTCAACGGTTATTAAACCTAGAGGTTAACGGTTTAGAGGGTATTTAACGGTTATTGAGAGCTAACGCCGGAAAAGCGGGTGGGCTACGCAGGGTGCCTCCCACCCACGTGAGTCGTGGTCTCTCCAAACACCCGCTATTATTTTCGCGAGACTCACGGGACTTACGCCGTTATGTAGCTTTTGGCAGGGCTCATCGTGCGACTAGTGTGCAGGGACTTTGGAGGAAGGAAAAAATATCCCCCCTCCTACCTCTTATTCAAGCCAAAATACACCTATTTTTAATTGTCACAGCGTTATATTCGTTCACGTATAGGTGATTCAACCACTGTAACTTGCGGCTCTATAAGGGTTCACACCCTAGAGTTTAACAGATATTAATGGGCTGAATTAATATTTTTGATAAATTGAGTTTAAATATGTGATATTAATATAATTACCATGTGATAGTTGAATTCAATAGTTGATAGAATAATTTTATTTTTAGACATTCACTAGTGCTGTCCCTGCTCGAGCCTGCTTGAGGGTGCCCTCTTGTGCCACCGTGTATCATTTCAAGAGACTACATCGGTTTAATACGAGTGCACTACAGTGCCTCCAGCACCCTCTCCTCAACCCACCGAACAACATCCACCTCGGTCGTTTGACCGGCCATGACATAAAACACATTCCCCAACACCCTCGAGTGGATTATAACCCCCCATCCACACGCGACAGCATGGACTGTAATCTAACTGCTGTATTGGACTCGTACCCCGGATTCTCGTCCCGCAGCTTGATAGCCAACACGGAGCCGAGCGCGACTACACTCTCCACCTCAGCACGGTGCGAGACTGCGGAGAGGAACGTCGGGGACCACATACTCCACACCTTGTCCTCCTCCTTCTTCCCACCATCAACTTGCCTGCTCGCCTCCCTCCAGGGCTCCTTGAATGCATCCCACGCACCGCCCTTTTCTAGCTTCAACAGCTCCTTCACCGACGTCTCTGCCACCTTGCACCCCACTGCATGCGCCGTATAGCTGTGTCCGTGCAACAACGCAGCACTTTTCTCGCTCCCTAGAAACGCATCGTAGATGGCCTCGCTCGCTACGGTCGCGGCGAGCGGCACAAGGCCGCCAGTGAGGAGCTTGGCGTGCACGGAGATGTCAGGCTGCGCGCCGAGCAGTGCGGACGGCGAAAAGGGGCCCAAGCGGGTCAGCCCCGTAAAGACCTCGTCAAAGAGAACGGGGAGGCCGGTCCAGGTGTTGGCGTCTGTCGGGGGTGGTGTGGAGGAGGCAAAGAGCGAGTGTGACGCGCGGATGGTCGAGATGAGCGTTCGTTGGAAGAGGGGATCCACGAGAAGCATGCCCCCTGCACCGAGCATGATAGGCTCCATGATGAGCGCGCCAAAGGACTTGCCCTCGACGCGCACGAGGCGGTCGAGGGTGCGGAGGATATGCTTCCTGTACCGCTCTGCCGCTGCCGAGCCGTCTCGGGCCTCCATGTCAAACACGTCCTGTAAACTCGTAAACTTCTCCACCGGTCCAAACTCGTCCTCCCCGTGCCCTGCTGGCGGCTCCACCACCCATGCCCCCTCCTTCATCTTCACCTCGGGGAAATCAAACCAGTGGCCCCGTCCCCGATACCAGTGCACGCGCTTGTTGTACGTCGACGGCTCCGAGCAGTCCATGGCGCCAATGGTATCCCCATGATAGCTCCCCTTGAGCCCCAGCACCCCCACCTCTTTCATCCGATCCCCGTACCGGTACCGCTCCGACGCCGCCGTCAGGGCCATCTTCACGCCGACCTCAACGCCCGTGCTGCCGTTGTCCGAGTAAAACACCCGCTGCATGCGCGGGTTACCGAGGTGCTTGAGCAGCAGCTCCGCGAGCGACAGAGCCGGCTCATGGATCGCGCTCGCAAACATGACGTGCCCGTAGCGGCCGGCGGCGTGCGCGGCGGCAAGCGAGAGGCTTGGGTTGGCGTGGCCGAGGCCCTGGGTCCACCAGGAGGCGGAGCCGTCGAGGGTGGGTTGGAGCGCGTTTTCGGGGGGAGGGGGGGAAGGGGACTGGATTGCAGAGGCGGAGGAGGGGCAATACGTTTGGAAGAAGTCTCCATGCGCCGAATCAATGGTCATGATGGACGCCGGCGTCATTGAGCTGTGCTGCGTGAAAGGGTACCATATGTGTTTTGTGCGCTTGGGGGGCCAAGGAGTCGAGGCGGGCGAGGCGAGATGTGTGGGAGGTGGAGAGTGCAGTGACAGCGTCGAGGACAGAGGGCCTGGACGACATGTCCTCGTAGTACTCTGCCATGCGCTCGCGGTCGAGTTCGGGAGTATTAGAAAGAGGTGGCGGTGGGGGGAGAGCGAGGAGGGGGATGTCCCGCTCAGCAAAGTAGTCGCGGAGGTAGAGGTGGTTCTCATACTGGGCATCCTCGAACACGAGGATGGTGTTGAGGTCGTAGCCCCTGATGTGGAGGGACTCAAAGGCGGAGATGGAGGACGAGATGCCGCCCAGGCGGTGGTCACCGACCAGGAGGACGGGAAGGCGCAGCGGCCGGTATAGATCCGCCTGTGAGCTTCCTGACGGCGTAGGAGAGTGCACGCCCCCTGCTGTCTCGAGAATCAGCGTTCCTTGTCCATATTCGGCGCACGCTGCCACATATCTCTGTATCTGTTCTCGAAGGGACGAATCGGCGAGCGGCTGCACCCTAGTTAGCACATCCATCCGCAACCTCACAGGACACCGACACCCTCATTGCATCTTACAGCAGCTGCTCGCGCCGCAATATGCGGGCTCACGGGCTCTCCGTACTGAACCAACGTCTTCGAGTTTGTTTGTGGCGAGAAGCGCGCCAGGTGTCCGTCGTCGGCATCCTCCTGCGGGCCAGTCGACACCGGCTTCAGGTACCAGACGCGTTCCTGGGGCAAGACGCGATGCAGCGCACCGCAGAGGATGGTCGACATGACCGTCTTGCCCACACCCGTGTTGGCGCCATAGACCTGATAGGCACGCAGTGAGCGTCGCAGGACGGAGCCCGTGATGGCGGTGGCGGGCATTGCTATTGTGGTTGTCGTGGTCGTGGTCGTGGTCGTGGTCGTGGTTCACATCCGCCAGTCGACTCTCTCTCCGGCTCGATCTGTGAATTATATATGGTATCTGAAGTCGTAGTGTGGGGTCGTCGGACTAGGCACAGAGTAGTAGTGGGGTCCAGCGCAGACGTTACAGTTGGTAACGGCGACCTTTAGCCCCCACGCCGTCGTTTTTTTAGAGTATAATCCCCTGCCGGCTTTCGTTGAGATGGTTCACCGTTTAAACCCCAACCCCAACGTTTTTTTGTTGTCGACGCAGATGCTAGACTGCCTTTTGACATGTGCAACACTTTCTCATCAGCCATCTCCACCTTCCGCTCGCCCATATTATCACAGCCACAGTCACGGCCACAGTCTGTTCCGAGACTAAGACGTCGCTCTTCGGCTACGAGCGGCTGTACAATGACTCTGAAATAGATTACCCCATCTCACCCGCCGACATAGCTCTTCCAAGCTTCTTTCCAGCTTTTTTCATCCTCCTCCTCTCACTCCTCCACCATCATGGCCGATTCCCCCTCCGATCCCCCCTCGGATCCTCCCTCCCCCTCCACCGCCATGCCCTCCGACGCCCTCAGCACTGCCATGCGCACCTCCCTCGCCGCCCGCGCTCGCAAGTCCTCTCTGCGCGCCCTCACCGTCTCCCCTGCTACCTCGGTTGACTTCTCCTCCAACGACTTCCTCTCCCTCTCCTCCTCCGTCGCGCTGCACACCTCCTTTCTCGCGAACCTGGGCACCTCCCCCCGCGCCTCGGCTCCGGAGGCTCCCGCCTCCTCGATGGCAACAGCGCCTATGCCACCACGCTCGAAGCCGACATTGCAGCCTTCCACGGCGCCGAGACGGGCTGTCTCTTCAATGCCGGCTTCGACGCCAATGCGGGCTTTTTCGCGTGCGTACCCCAGCCGGGCGACGTCCTTGTGTACGATGAGGCTATCCACGCCAGTGTGCACGAGGGTATGCGGCTCTCGCGCGCTGGGGTGCGTGCGGCCTTTGCACATAATGACGTCGGCGATCTCGAGCGCATATTGAAGGGCGTAGTGGCGGCGGATGAGCACGTGAAGCGGGGGGAGAGGAGCGTGTTTGTCGCGGTGGAGAGTCTGTACAGCATGGATGGCGATCTCGCGCCGCTAAAAGAGATCGTGGAGGTGGCAGAGCGAGTGCTGCCCGCAGGAAATGGCAAGGTGGTTGTGGACGAGGCACATTCGACGGGGGTGTACGGAGAGAGGGGGCGGGGGTGGTGTGCAGTCTGAAACTGGAAAGGAGGGTGTTTGCGAGGTTGCATACGTTTGGAAAGGCCCTGGCGTGCAATGGAGGTATGTTTTCTTATTTTTCTGCCACACGTGGGAATCTGTGCTAACACTTCTTGAAGCCATTATACTCTGCTCACCGCTGACGAGGGAGTACCTGATCAACTATGCCCGCCCACTCATCTACACGACATTCATGTCGTATCCCTCCCTGGTAGCCATCCGCACCGTCTACGACCTCATGATGGACGGTACAACCGTTGCGGTAAGCCACCCCACCCCATTTCTTCTCATATACTTAACTGACACACCCCTTCCAGCCCGTCGCTCACTTATGGGAACTAGTCAACCGCCTCCACGGCCTCCTACTCGCGCTCTCACTCTCTCCCACGCACTCCCTCCTGCGCATCCCGCAGGAATGCCCGCAGTCCCCAATTTTCTCCCTCCTGACGTCCCAGCCGCGCAGCTTGGCGCGAGAGTGCCAGGAGGCTGGGTTCGTCGTGAGGGCGATTGTGGCGCCGACGGTGCCGGTGGGGACGGAGAGAGTGAGGGTCTGTTTGCACGCGGGGAACACATTCGAGGAGGTGAACAGGTTGGTGGGCGTTATAGAGAGATGGGTTCAGAGGGTTGAGGCGGAGGGAAAGAGAACAGTGATGCAGAAGTCGAGATTTTAGAGGGTAGTGCTGTATGATACATGGATATAAACAAAAATGTCAAATGACATAAAGTCAAAGGACATGGAGTTATATAAAATACCAAGTCAAGGTTAATTCATGAAGGACTACTTATATAACAGTATTACTACACTACATCATATTTCTTTTCTCTTATTAATAACTCATCCTCCGCCACACCCGTAATTTCCACGCCGTTCCAGACATTAAACGCAACGGCAGCTCGCGCCACGGCCGCTACTGCAGGCACAGAGATGCCGAGCCCGACCGACGCCTTTAGGTGGAACCGCGCTACCGCAGCGCGCCCGACGCGACATTCGCTGTAGCGAGGATAAGCTACGTTCGTTTGAGGCAGCCCAGCGCCGCCGGCGAGAGGCTATACAAACTAACATCTTGAGAAGGCCTGCTCGGGAAGGCATAAACAAATCGGATTGACGGCAGCAATAACTGTGGCCGTCTACTCCGTACTTTATGCTTAAATTGGCGCGCCTTCTGCAATGGTGGGACTCTTGCTTTATTCAGCCAGGATCCCACTGCCCTTTTGGTAACAATATTACGACGTACGCTCGTAAGCACTAGCATATTTACGGAGTACAACTTTACATTTATTGGTTTATTGGCAGGCAGGGGCTTGCCACGAAGCACCAATCCTCTTGGCAAACCCGAATTGGTGAGTATTTGTTTCCCCATGGCTTCGCAAACGAGAAGCAGATGTGCTACCTGGAAAATATACTTCGTACGAAGTGCTAGGAAACCGGAGGGGAAAAAAAAGAAAAAAAAAAGGGAAATGGGAGATGGAGAGCTTATATGAGTACAGATCCAGCCCAACTTCCCCATCTTCACATCTCTTTCATCTGCGACCAAATCACTCGTTCAATCCGGTCATTCATTGGTATATTTTTGTTCGTCTCCATTTGTTTCGTCGATTCATTTATCCCGCAATGCATATTCTCGTCAGTCTCTATTCCTTGGCTACTGCTGCCTCACTCGCCTCGGCCAGCGACTGCAGGCCAACTCAGTCAAGCAGCAGCAGCATCAGTGTTATCGCAAGTTCCAGCTCCGTGTCCTCGTCGGCCTCTATTTCCTCGTCAGCCTCCCCGTCCTCGTCGTCGTCATCGTCGTCGTCTCTAGCGCCGTCCTCCTCTTCGTCCTCCGCCACTCCGTTGGCAACCTTCCATGTTGTTGCTAGTGACCCAGGCAACTCCTATCTCGACGGCCAGCTGCTTGAAAGTTACGCCGACCCATTCTATGTTGAATTTGCATCTCTTTCCAACAACTGGGTCGTCAGCCCTTTGACCATCGAGGCCGGCACATCGTATCTGAAGATTGGCAGCTACTATATTGGTTATATTCCATCTTCAAATGCTCTGTACTCGGTAACGCAAACCGACTTAGCATCATATGGCATGAAGCATCTCGTTTGCAGCCAGGCGTATAAAGGAGTCGCCCTGTCGTGTTACCCGGTGGGCTATCCCGCGAATACGGAATTTTTCGTAAACGACGCCGCCGAATCCAACATTCACGTCTTTATGCTCGATCCCTCCGGCTCCCTGGACAATGTTCATTTGTTCAACTGGGTTCCTCAAGCAGTTTAGAATTAAATCTTGTCTCTTGTTACCGTTTTTGTATACATTGTATCGTTTTGGCAAACTCTCGTGGGTATGACAAATATACAAGCAAACCAACAAGCAAACCATCAAGCAAATCAACAAATAAGCAAACAACATGTGAGGCTTGATGTTATCACCCAAATTAAATACACGCTTCGATTTAATTGATTTGGTCTGCCGGCATCATTGCTCCGGACAAGGTTGGATTTGATTATCGATCAATCGGAGAGCCTGTTATTTGTTCATGATCTAACATGAAAGCTCCATCCCTGTGGTGGCACCGGTCAAATGTAAATGGGCATGACACCGCTACCGTCACTGGCCGACAAGCTCGGCTTTGTTCTGCTGTATCCCACGCCCAATGCCCAGCAGGGCATAACCTGCTGGACGCAAACACGGCCAAGTCGCTGACCCACGACGGTGGCGGCGACAGCCAGGGCATTGCCGGGATGGTGGCCTGGGCGCTCAAGCCATATGACGGCGACACAACAACCAAAGTGTTTGTCGTCGGCGACTCGTCGGGCGCCATGGAGAGCAACGTCCTGGCGGCCACGTACTCCCCAGGTATTTGCCGACGCGGCGTCGTACTCGGGCGTCCCCGCGGGCTGCTGGGGCGGGCTCGCCCATCTCGACGCCCCTGTCGTCGGATCTGAGCTGCCCACTCGGGAAAAAGGTGAGCACGTACACGCCGAAACAATGGGGCGACGCGGCGCGCGGCTGCTACCCGGGGTACAGCAACAACAGCACGCAGCGTCGTCCAAAGATGATGATTATGAACGGCACGGTTGGACACGGCCGTTGTGATTTCGTTGCTAAAAAGCGCAGCTGGACCAGTGGAGCGATATGTTGGGCATGAGTTTTTCGAAAAACGTATCCAACGACCCCATTGAGAACAGGAAAAAGATCGTGTATGGCGACGGCACGAAGCTGGTCGGGTACGAGGTGCAGGGCGGCGGGCACATGCCTGCATTCCAGGGCGAAGAGACGCTGAAATTTTTTGGTCTGATGTAGTGTAGGTGAAAATAAAATAAAAAGGAGTAAACGATTACCTCACTCCACTTGTACAGCCATTCGGTTTCCCTTTCTTGCAATTCGCTGCATCATCTCGTTGATCCACGTCCCCTGACGACTCTGACGACTTGTGTCGCCGTCCCAAGAGAGCCGGGCATTGCGTACAATCAACAGAGGCGGAAAAATCAACGTTCCGCCGAGAATTCCCATGTCTTCCTGGAGGAAATATTCAACAGACTGGCACACCTGGTCAGCGACGACCTGGGGCGTGGCTCGGTGTTGGAGTGGTTGTAGCATGTTCAACCGAAAGTGGCGCACACAATTTCGTGGACTTGCCTTTTTTTCCTTTTCCACTTCAGACTCTGTTGTCTCATCGTTTCCGCCACGGTCCCCACAGGTGCAAGGCGCCATATCCTCCTCCAAACCAGCCACTGCATACACGAGGCGTCCAAGTTGCTTGTAGGAGTTGGAGAGAAAGGTGTAGAGAATGACGAGGCCGGCCCAGTATAGCGTAATGGCCTGGCCAATGGCAAAGTGGCTGAAATGGAAAGCAACCGGGTAGAGCTTTCCCACGATGGGATCATCCGTCGCGCTCGGTATCCGGGCTAGCTTGGGTATCATGAGCGGCCCGGAAACAGAGGCCTCGAAGCGGTCGAACCATGCGGCGAGACCCGCTTCGATACACCAGGCGAGCTGCAATGCCTCGAGTGTGTGCGAGAGAATGGCAGGGAGGCGCGTCTCGGCCTTGATCACACGAAGACGGGCGAGCAGGCCAGGGATCTGTTCGAGAACATCACAGAGTTCGTCGTGGGCATTCTTGGCCAAGACGCCATACGGCAGCGACTGCCAGTCTTGCGTGGCGAGAAAACTACTCTCCCTGTCGTCGAGGCTTCGAAAGAGCTGCAGTCGCAGTCTGTCAGCATGGCCTGGGGGTGAGGAGGGGGGTGAGGAGGGGGTGAGGAGGGGGTCGCTCGCTTCCGTCGCTCCTTTGTGCTTACTTACTGCCGATTTTCGAATGCCAAAGAGCAGAGCATGGCCCAGGCCGGCCGTGTGCGCCGCGGCGCCTCGCAGCCGCAGCAGATTCAGACCACCTCCCAAATGCGCTTGGAAACCATGCACCTCCTTGCCCGGACACTCGGTAAACTCGTACATGGCAAGCAGCAGCGTCGCCGCCAGCGTCTGGTCGTCGAGACGGGCCAGCGGGTCGAGGACGGCCAGCTGCAGCTCACGCAGCGACCGGGTGTACAGGTCACGGCCGCGGCAGGCAAGGTCGCGCTGGCCGTGCACGCCGCCGACCTTTGTGGTGCACAGGGCGAGCATGGCATACTCGAGAGCGGGCGCAATGTTGGTCAGGCGTGGGAGGAGGAGGAGAAAATTGCACGTCGTGGTCTTGGGGGAGCAAGAATCAGAAAGATCAGGTTGGGAACTCCGAGGAAGATAGGCTTGCAGAAAGACGTTGAAAAACTGGTCGCGGTCGGCATGGATGGGGGAGACATGCTGCGGGAGATGCAGGCGCTCTTCTTTAACGATATTCCTTTCGTTGTGTGATATGTGTGTGTCGTGTGCGATGTGTGCAGCGACACCGGTTACAGTCTTTGTTTTCCTCCAGCGCGTGACTTGGCCAATGCTGCTGCTGTGAACGGCAGCCACCTCGGCCGACTCCATTTGTTTGGAGAGGACAAACGCGTGGCTGTGCTGGTAGCCGGTACAGAAACGGTTTGACTTGATGCAGTTGCTGCATCGTGGCTGTTCGCTGCCACACTGGGGGCGTATTAGGGTCTCCATCGGGACGGGCCATCACAAGGGGGGTGCGATGATTTGGATGTCTTGATTTCTTACCCGAATTCGGCGTTGTTTGCACGTGTGGCATGCCTTGGACCGGCCTGAAACGCCGACCATCGTGTCTTGCCTTGACGGGCATCTGCAGAAATAAAAGGGAACCTCTTGGCTGCCGTCGTCAACGCGTCAGCAGCTTTTCTTCTGTGTCTTTGGTTCTGTCTTGTGTCGCGTTCACTTCCTGAGAGACTGTGGGGAAGTTTCACAAGCCGTACTCTGTTTGCTCGGATACGAAACGATGCTGACTACTGCGCGGTTATCACGGCAGCCCTTGCAGTGCAGGAGGGGAGAAGGTCCGCAGGGATGGCCCGATGCAACACCCGAAAAGGGGAGGTTTCCCAAAGCAGAATAGCACGTGCTTTCTCCAAGGTATCCCGAATTGCTGGACAGAAGAGATCCTCGCTAGGTTTAGCTCTCTATCAAATTGCCTCTTTGGGGTTGATTTCGCGAGCCTCTTTAGTGACTAATACGAATTAAGTTTTGGTCAACAAACTCATGAATGGAAATAAAGGGCTGCCCCAGCTTGAATTGCGAGGCGCAATCCCAGTCTCAAGTGTACAAAATGCGGCAACAGCCGACCCTCCACGTTCCATGTTCCAATATCTCACTCCCTCATCCCGTCTTGTCACCGTCTTGGCCGCTGACCGGCATCCGCTCGCCATGTATTTACATTTGCCACTGCCAGTCGTTTTTATCGTCTTCCTCTCAGCCATCCCCGGCGCCGCGGCCGACACGCAGTCACTGACGGTGACGGTGCTCAACGGCACGTTGAGCGGCGCACGATGTCCGTCCACAGACGTCAATTCCTTCTTGTCGATCCCGTATGCCAACCCGCCATTGGGCGACCTGCGCTTCGCCCCACCGCAGGTCTATGACGAAAAGTATGATGGCGTCCTCGACGCAACAACGCCTGCTCCGGCCTGTCCGCAGTTCAGCATTGCCTTTAACGAGTCGACTGTAGAATCAGAAGACTGGTACGTGCATCTCACCCTATGTGTTTTGCTGTTTGTCATTCCGACATCTGGCTAACCATGCCTCATGCAGTCTGTTTATCGACGTGTGGGCTCCGGCCAATGCCACTGTCAGCTCGGCGCTCCCCGTGCGGGTGTGGGTGTTTGGTGGCGCGGACGTCGCCGGGGGCATCTCCAACCCTCTGTACGACGGTTGCTTTGCCAGCACCGACTCCATCCAGGTCAGCATCAACTACCGCGTGGGCCCTCTGGGCTTTTTGGTTGATGAGAGCCTGGGCCTGACGGGCAACTACGGCATCCAGGACCTGCTGCTCGGCCTGCAATGGGTCCAGGACAATATTGCAAGCTTTGGCGGCGATCCTACGCGCGTCCTGCTCTTTGGCCAGTCAGCCGGCGCAACAAACAGCCGCATCATCAGCGGCCTTCCGCAGGCGCCGTCACTGTTCCACGCCGCGATCCTCGAGTCGGGCAACTACCGCGCGCTGCCCAACCTCACCGCGGCCACCCAGGCAAACGCGCCCTACATTGCGTCGCTCGACTGTGTGGGTAACGTTGCTTGTCTCCGTTCGACGCCCGTGGGCACGCTTGTCAACAGGTTTGTGGCCAACGCGGCCCAGAGCTTATTTGGCCTTGCCGTCGACGGCACCACCATCCCCGCCGCGCCGACGCATCCCCTTGTGCCCTCGATTATCGGGTCCGTCGGCGCTGAGGGCACGCTCTTTGTCGTGGGCGAGTTTCTGGCCCGTGGCGGTGTCTTGTCGCTCAACGAGTCGGCCTATGTCCCATGGCTCGAGGGCTTTGCTGTCGTCGAGGGCTTTTCCTCCTTGAGCGCCGCCGACGTCACCGCCATTAACGAAACGTACCCCGTCTCGCGCTTTGCTGACGCCATCAACCCGACCTTTGCCGCCATGTCCGCCGTCTTGACCGACAGCTACTTCCGCTGCCCTGCCCAACAGGTCGCCGCCTCTGCCGCCGCCGCGGGCGTCCCCGTCTGGACATACAGCTTCAACCACACGCCGTCGTGCGCCTGGTCAAGGGCCATCCCGCAAAACTGGATTGTGCTCGAGCTCCTGGGCGCCGCGCACACGTCTGAACTGCCTTTTGTCTTTGGCCAGCTGACCAACCTGCCGCACCCCAGCGGTGCCTGCAACCTGACGGCCGACGAGGTGGCGCTCAGCGCCACCATGCGCGCGCACTGGGACCACATGGCATCTGACGCGACGCCCGCTGCCGGCTGGCCGGCGTACAATGCGTCGACGTCGATGGGCATTAATGTTTTGAATAGCACAGCAGAATGGCAGAGTGACACCGTCGACTACAGCATGTGCGCGTTCTGGGACAAGATCCTCGGCGTGGGTCTGGTCGTCCCAGACAGCAGCAATGGGACTGGCAACAGTAGCAGCCCGAACGGATCATCGATGCCGACTGGAACTGGCGGCGGCAGTGGCAGCAGCAGCAGCAGTGCAATGAATGCCATGCCCAACTGGGCTTACTGCACGCTACTTGCTGTGATGGTCGTCGCTCTTGAGACATTTCGGTAGTGCTCATACAACATGGAAAGCAGGGAGCTCGAGGAGAGAGGAGCGCTTTCTGTTCATTTATCAAGACAATGGAAGAGACCAAAGAGACCTACCATATCCACTCCATAGTAGTCGAGACCGTATTCGCTGACAATGGGGAGGATGGTGTTGACACGCAAGGTGGCCGAGTCGATCGCTCCGTACTGCACAGCCAGAGAGGCAACCCATGTACATAGAGCCTCGTTATGTTAGTGTTGTGTTAGTGACGTTATTTATTATTATTTATTGTCCTCATAACATTATCTCATGGCGAATCCGTAGGTCGAAAACCAAACGCACACCCAAGTCATCTATGCTTTCCATTGGAAATGCATCTTATGGTCGGTTCCGACCATGGCCTCAAACCGGACCCAGAGCACGGCCACTGTTGCGCCAAAAAGCAGCACGCTGACGAAGACAGCCATGTTCAAATAAGCAGCAGGACTAGCCTCCTGACGGATGAGAACGCCGCTCACGGGGGTACCGACGAGCGTGGCCATGCCGCGGATCATGTAGAGAAAGCCGTTGACAGAGGCAAAGTTCTGGGCGCCAAAGATTTCGATGAGGCTGGCGGGGAACAGGGAGACGTAGGCGCTGGCAAAGAGGCCGTAGGTGATGGCGAAGGTAATGAAGAGCCCGCGGGAGTGGTGAGCGTCGGCGGAGTCGCCGGCCGAGCCAAAGTACGTAGACGGTACCCAGAAGCACATGGTGACGATTGCGCTGAGCAGCGTCGTTGCGAACATGGTGTTGAGGCGGCCCATGCGATCGGCGCAGAAACCAATGGCAATCTTGCCGATGGCGTTGCAGGCGTTGCTCAAGGCGATAAAGTTGGCGCCTGCAGCCGTGCTGTAGCCAGCGTGCTCGCGTACGAGGCGAAAAAAAAAACAGGCGTGTAGTAGGCGGCGGCCTGCAAGACGGCGCCTAGTGCCTGAGCGAGGAACTTTCGCGAGCGCGCGACGCGCCAGCTGACCAGAGGTACCTGCAGGATGTTGGCTGCGCGGTGGCGGCGGCGCGATTGCGCACGGAAACGCAGTGCAGCGTTCTCGATGTCGATGCGCGCCTGGGCCTGGGCCTCCCAGGCCATGGCGCCGCTGGCGGCGGCGATGAGCACAAACGACACGGCGGCGGCGACGCGCAGCGAGTTGCGGTAGCCGACACCGTCGACCAACGCCTTTATGGTAGGCGCCCACACGACACCACCGACGCCGGTGCCGGACAGAATGATTCCCATGGCGAGGCCGCGATGGGCCGTGAACCAGGTGGGCGCGACGGTCACGGCGGCCATGTAGGGCAGGCAGGTGCCGACGCCGAGAAGGACACCCTGGGTCACCGTAAAGTGCCACAGGTACTTGCCGAAGCTGGCGAGCACGAGGGCAGCGCTGAAGACGCAGCCGCCAACAAAGGAGACCCAGCGTGGCGAGAATCGCTTGGCCCAAGCGACAGAAAAGGGGGCGCCGATGGTCATGAGTGAGATGGAAATGGTGCCGATGAGGTCGATCTGGGCGGGGGATGCGCCGGTGAAGGGTGTGCCGGGCAACGCCGCCATGTCGTCGTAGAGGGCTTGGTAGACACCGAAGGCAAAGTTGAGGCCACAGCAGGTGAAGACGATGGTAAATGACGATACGACAATGGCGATGGACTTCCTGAGCGGGATGTTAGTCGGGAATGGGGGAGGAAGAGGTGCGATTGCAAGTCAAGGAGGCGCCTCACCAATGTGGTACCGGCTCTCGGGCGCCTGTGATGCGGTGTGAGACTCCTGGCGGTTGTTTGCCCGTGCGTCCGAAGCCTGTCCATGGTCAGCGGAGAGCCGAGAGAGCTCAAGATCGCTCATAGCCGAAGCCGGTGTGGCCACGGCGGCTGACATTATCCACAAATCGAGGCAAAATTGACTATCGAGTAGACAAATATATGCAAAGCCTGGCAATCACTGGTAGGGTAGTAAAAAAACATAATAATAAAATAGAAATGTTTGTTCAAAGGCGCACCCAGCGGTAGCACCCCAGCTTATAAAGAAGCCCACTGTGACTCATCTTTATCCCCGACCTGTGTCCGAAGCAGATGAGAGCACATCCACAGAGTAGGTTGGAGCAAGGACGGCACAAATGTAAAGAAGGAAATTCCCAGTAATCGTGCATTACGTAGGTGCGAGTTTACAAACCCCGAAAAAGTGCTCTAAAACAGGACGGCGGATTCAGTTTGCGCCGGCAACTACTCTGACAATTAATACGACGCTGGCGGAAGGCGGTCCGCCCAGACGTAGCCCTTGAAATTGACCAATGGTCCACTACCGGCAGACACGAACTGCGTGATACGGCTAGTCCGTAGGCTAGACGGCGTTTTTGCGTGTGCTGTGAATAAAGGGCGTACGGTTTTTTAACATAACAGGAAGATAATCAAAGGCTAGACACAGCACTCGTTCATATTCCCTCACGACTCTCAAACAAGTACTACTAAGGTAATCCAAGTGAACCCAACCCAGAATCGTGCCCTTTCTCACCGGCAAGCCTTCATTTTACGGCTGCGCCCGCCCCCTGCCCTCTGTTACAAAGGCACTTCCCAAGGGAGAGTCTTTGCTAGGTGATCAGGCTAGGGGAAGGGTTCTTGTTCTTATAAATAATGAGAAGGTGTAACGGTCGAATAAAGTCAGCACGTTTAATAGGGGTGATAATTGTATGTAATAAGGGCACAGGAATATAAGTTCATGTAGGTTTATATTTCAGACAATCGGTAGCGACTGAGTCTTCCATCTAACTTAGTGAGGAGGAAGCCTCAGTCTTATATCTAGTGAACTTCATTCCACTTCAGTTGTCTTCAGTCCGCCCCTAACTGAAGTTGTTCAGTTGCTTCAGTCAACTTTAGTTAGTCCTCGCCTGAAGCCGGCTGAAGTTACTTAGTCATTTCGTTCCTTCCGTTCAGCCACTTTTCAGCCACGCCTCCTTATGTCCCATCCCACTCCATGTACTAGGATCGTTGGTGCTGGCCACTTGTGTATCACCAACAACAAGAGCATCGACTATAAGACGGCACCACACTTCTATCTTCGACATGTTCCTAGCTCCCCCGGTAGCTGGTGACGTCCTTTGGTGGCCCGGACAGAAGATTGACCACCCATCCAGACTACTCGGCGGTTACCATGCACTTTATATCGCCAAACTATCACGGCACAACTTGCAAACTCCTGCGGGCAATCCATGAGTACGTTGTCACATCCCTCGAGATATTGCCCTGCCTTTGTTGCCTCCGGAATTTCTCAAGCTATCACAACGTATAGCTTCCATTTCTAACGCCATGTTTGACAATTGGACCGGCTTGCCTCTCACTCTATTGATGGATCTGCCAGCAGAGGCTTGGCCATGTTCTCTACACCCATGTCCTGTTCAATCTACTCTGCACCTTTGTTATTGTTTTCTTCCACATACTCGATGCTCTGTACTTATGCTGTTTTACGCTGGTAATAGATAATGATCGTTCTACACCTGCATTTTGTTGTTTCACTGCTCTGCTATTTATTCCACGCTACAATCGAGGCCAAATAATACTCAACTACCAAAATTGTGGCCAATAATAAACTCAAAAATTGACCCCGACTGGTTGTGCAAACAAACAAAAAGATCCGACGTTTTTATCTTTGTCAGAAAAAGTCCGTCGGCTTTGGTATGTCAAGCGCCAAGCCTTGTAGGCTAGACCAGCACATTTGAATAGGGCTGAGTGCCTGTAACTCCCTTATCTCCGCAACGAATTTAGTGGCACGTCAGGCTGGGGGCGAGCGTGGAGTTGAGAACGACTTATCATTGTACTTTGCACACCTCCACCTGGAACGGTTCGACACGAAACACACCACTGTCACCACCCGCAAAGAGACATGGCATTTCTCTTCATTGACAACAACACGTCAACCGACCGGCGGTCACAGCGGCTGATACGCAGCCATGGCATGAAGGGCAAGAATTTGGGCAAAGTAATCCCGGCCAGAGGCCACCGGAGGCGAGGCGAAGAACGCGACGAGGAGAGAGATGAGACGACGCGGTCGACGCGCTCGGACAGCGTTGTACGGAGCAAACTAGGAAGACATGGCAGGCCTCTGCTACCGAAGCAGGCAAAGGTCATGCAGGCCATGCAGGTCACGCCACCCGCCGACCCGTTCAGCGGATTCGAGTTCTCCTATTTCACGACACCGGTGCCTGTCACGGAAACCAGCCGCCAGCTGTTTCATGACCGTAAGTTGATGAGCCGTACGTGTTTGTATATATGAGTTGACAACCGCTGACCACTTCAGTCTACAATGCTGTCTCAGAGGAGCTATATCCCCGCGTGTTCTGCCGGCCGTCGAATGAGATTGGCACGCGCTGGTTCGAGACCGTGATGACAAACCCATGCGGTGAGCCTTGCTCTTCCATCCTGTTCTTGTTGTTAGTCTCATACTGACAGGTCAGTCTTCCACTGCGGCGTCGCCGTCATGGCCATCCATCGCCACCAGCTGTTGGGCCGACGCGACGAGCCTCTCGACGCGACACGGCACCTGCTGCAGGCCATGCGCTTGCTCCGGCGTGACTTGGATTCTGTCAAGACACGAGAAGCGGGTACGATCGGTATGATTACCGTCGTCATCTCGCTCGCCATTCGCGCCAATCTTGTCGGCGCGCCAGACGAAGGCCGTACCCATCTGCACGCTCTGCAGAGGATTGTCGAGCTGCGGCCCGGCGGGCTGGTGGCATTGTGCGCGGCCGTGCCTGAGCTCGGTAACAAGATCCGGCGCACCGACGCCGAGCTGGCGCTGGCCACCGGGACACCGACCATTTTTGGATCGCGGTATCGATATCTGCCTTTGCCACTGTCGCCGCCTGTATCATTTCTACTACCGCCTCCCCTGGGCAACGTGTGCATCGAGCTACAGCCGGTGATCCAGGACATTTTTGTGCTGTGCAGCTATGCCGGCCACCGCCATGTCCAGCTCGGCACAATTGAGTACCAAGACATGGTCATCTCCATCATCCAGCGCCTGATCGACTACTCACCGCTCGATGTGGAAGGCACCCGACTGCCACGCCCTCTGGACAACATTTGCCAACTGGGGTTCTTGTCGTTCATGACGACTGTTCTCCACCGTGACCCGCACAAACGATCTGCCTACTCCGAAGCTCTATCTGGTCTGTTCCGAGCACGGTTGGAAGAGCTATACGCCAGCACATCATATAGTCTTTCGGAGCTGAGCTTCTACTTCTGGCTCAACTTTGTCTATGCTTTGTCGGCACCAATGAATTGTGATGACTCTGAGTCGTGTGCCGACCGCCTCCGATTCTTGAGCAAGATGCTCGCAATCACATCGTGGGATGCTGCTATGGCTCATCTGCGAGTCTACCCCTGGGTCGATGCATTTCACGACAAAATAGGCAGGAATATTTGGGAGCAGGCTACGTGCGGATGAAAGAGTTGTTGTGTTATTATTGCCATACGCCGATCCCATGTACAAAGTATTCGTCCCCATCCACGTCTACCTTTGTCTACAGTCCGCCTACTTGGCTCCCAGGGCCGCAACATCCACGCCATGGCCCAGCGATTCCAGCCGCTTCAGGATGTCGTTCCATACACGCTCCTGTGTGGCCTTGCCATTGGCATTCGTTATCCAAGCCGGGACATAGTCGCTGTACACGTTAGTGTGTGTTCATGAAGGAATTTGGGGAGAGGGTAGGAATACTTCTTCACTCGGCACTCGGAGCAGTACGCGCCGTGGCTGTCGGGACCGGCCATGGCCGCTTGCAAGAGTGTACGACTGCCCTCTTCGGCTGTCCGGGCGAGCAGCTTTCGGAGCGTTGCGACTGCAATCTTGGATGGACCCGATGCGTTGCGGTCAAGCTCCGTGTAGCACAACCCGGGGCTGACGGCGTTGATGATGACTCCGCCAGACGTGGAAGATACAGGGAGCAGTGATGCCATCTGGCGCACCGCATAAATCTGCAAGAGTTTGCTCTTGGGGTACTGCGTAAATGAGCCGAACCCCTTGGCCTCGCTGAGCTTGTCAAAGACGTCGCCCTTTTCGTCCTTTGTTGCGGGCGACACCGCCTTCTTCATGTTGTCTTCCAGGGCCGAGTTTGCTCGAGACGATTGTGAGGTGCGGTGCGGTTTTGAAGGTGCGGGCCGACGCTTGCAGTTTTGGGAGCGTCCGCAAAGCGAGCAGCATGGTCGACACGACATTGACCAGCAACGAAAGCTCGATGCCGATGCCGTCGACAATCTGCCGGTTGGTCATGACGATGCCGGCATTGGCAATGAGCGCATCGAGACGGTCGAGCGTCTGCAGGCGCTTGGCAAAGTTTTCGACCGAGTCGAGGGACTGCAGGTCCAAATCCCAGACCTCCGCCTTGCCACCCACAGAGCCACCGTCCTGCTTGATCTCCTGGCGCATTGTGGCCAGGGCCGTCTCGCCCTTCTGGATGGACCGCACGCCCAAGATGACACGTCCGGCGCCCATACCCAGCAAGTGCTTGGCACACTGGAAGCCCAACCCCGTATTGGCGCCCGTCACGACATAGGTCTGCTGCGCAATGTCGGCGGGCGGTGTGGGCAGCGCCAGCGTCGTGTACTGGTCGCGCACGAAACCGAAGAAGGAGGGCATGGTCGAGCCGTTGAAGTTGGTAATGTGGTTAATGGTGGTGGTGGTGGTTGTAATATGCAAGAATTAATGCAATAATGTCGATAAAAAAGAATATGTGCTTTTCCTACTGCTTCTACAAAGGCTCTCGTCTCTCTTTTATACAAGAAGAGCTCATCTTCATCGACAGCTCAACGTCTGCTCGTCACTCATATCCTCCCACCGCAGCCGTGTAGTCGTGTTATTGAAGCTCTCCTGTGTCCAATCACAACAACCGACCAATCAGAGACTTTTGTCCATTTTAGGTAAAGTGCGATCGGACAAAAGAGATCTGCTCTGTCTCGTCTGTCAACACCGGAGGATTGCCCTTCACAAACCCCGAGCCGTGCAAACACGAAACGGCAAACGGCGGGAAGGCCATCTTAACTCCCGAACGGAGTGTCATTGTCACTGGCACTCTCATGATCGATCGTTGCCGTAGAGTGTAACCGGGTGTAAAGAGTGGGCCTCGCTGGTGATTTGTGACGGCGAACCCATGCACAATGCGCCTGATTCCGAGCCCGTCGCCAACATAAAACAGGTCCAGTGGCCAAATGGCAAGGCGCTTGGCTACGAACCAAGAGATTGCAGGTTCGATCCCTGCCTGGATCGTTTTTTTTTTTTTTGGTCCGTCATTTTCGATTCCCTTTCATTGTATATATATATTTTTTTATTTTTTTATTGTTGACAACTATTTTCTGGAAAGACATTCACAAAGCGTTTTTGTTCTTATTTTATTGACTTTGTTATGGCAAACATTGGACTACTTTGTTGACGCAACTCGTACCCCGTATATGGTCAAACTACCTGATTGTCTGATATTGCCATCTCCGCTCGCTTCCCTAAAACTCATTCCATCATCTCCGACTTTCTAGTACACATACACAAAGTTGGGGTTCTCCTTGTCGGTGAGATCGCCAAAGGCCGTCTCGTTGAGACCCGGCGCAGCATCAGCATCGACGCCAGCGGCCTGCAGAGCTTCTCTCTGTTTCTGCTTGCGCTTGTTCTCATAAATAAAAGAGTAGCGAAAGACGAAGAAGAGGCAAAGCTCAATGACGTTGCTGACCAACAGAGAGCCAATACCCAAAGCATACTTGGGCGCCTGGTTGGTCTTGTAGAAGAAGGGGCTAGAGATGGAGCCGACGCAGGAGCCGAGCCAGATGATGCCCGAGACAATCATCTTTTTGGACTGGCCGCCGGTGTTGCTGGTGACGAGGGAGAGGCAGATGACAAAGGAGGCCTGGTAGGAGCCGGTGAGGTAGCTGTCGTCGTTAGCGGCGGAGCGACGAGGTTGGTGGATACGGGCAGTAACGAGCGAAGCGAGGACAACAAAAAGACTTACAAGCAGATGAGACGGCCGACATAGGCGTCGTTGGGCGCCAAAAGAAAACCGAGGGCACCGCCAATGGTGGGCAGCATGAAAAAGGCACAGACGAGGGTGCGGCTGTTGGGCGGCATGTAGTGGTTGGCGAGGGCGCCCAGCAAAATCCAGACGACGACGGTGGCGCCCTGAGGGATGCCGAGGAGGGCCGTGTGCATGGTATCAAAGCCGAGGCCCTGGATGACAAGAGTAGAAAAGTTGGAGATGCCGCCATTGGGGACGGCCGAGACGAAGCCCAGCAAGAAAAAAAAGCCACGTCTTGTAGTCGAGCAGCGCCTCGCGGACATGGCGCCAGTTGACGCGTTTCTGTTCAAACGTCGACTGGTTGCGGCGCATGCGGGCAATCATGAGCAGAGACTCGTCGTGGGAGAAGCCGCGGAAGGTTGCGGGCGAGTTGGGCAGCAAAACGAAAAGGGCGATGCCCCAGGCGGCACACAATGCACCGACAATCAGAAACTCATAGCGCCACGAGGCCAGACTACCTTTAATTTGGCCAATGCCGTAGCCCAAGATGCCGCCACCTGCCACGCCCAGACCGTTCCACAGGTACCACGCCGAGATGCGCCAGGGCTGCTCCTCTTTGGTGTAGAACATGGACGTAAACAGCATGAAAGCCGGGTCGGCAATGGCCTCGAACGCGCCCGAAATCACCCGCAAGACAGCCAGCGAAGCAAAACTGTTGGCGGCCGCCTGGACCATTAGAAAGACACCCCACAGAAAGATGTTGAGCGCCAGGTAGTAGGCGGGCGGCGATCTCTGCAGCAGCAAATTGGAAGGGATGGACCACATGAGCCAGCCAAAGTAAAAGACACTCGACAGCCACGAGTACTCGGTGCCAACCAGACTCAAATCCTTCTTGATACCGAAAATAGCCGCGTATGACAGCGTGGTCTTGTCCACATAATAAAAAAAGTAGCACATGCCCAGGATCCAGAGCACGCGGCGGTCGAGCTTGCGGACGAGCTTCTTTTCCTCGGCCGGGTCGATGGCGGCATCGTTGGGGTAGCGGGCCAGTGCTTCCCGGTATAGGGCATTGCCGCGCTGGTCGTTGACGCCGGCCGACGTGCCAGCCGCAGTGAGGGTCGGTGTCTTGGTGGTATCGTCCTCAACGTGGTCGGGTAAGACCATGGTGTCCTGCTTGTCGTCGGACATGGTGTGAGGTGGGTGTGTGGAAGCAAAGAAAACAGAAAAAATACGTAGAGATGGTAGAAACAGAAGAGACTGAAAAGGAAGGGAAAGAAGTGATGGACAACGAGAGACGACGATCTTCATGCAGATGCAAGGACGGTCCTGTCGTCTTTATGTAGTGGGGAGGAGATTCGAAAGTGCCCCCTTGATGGTTATCAGCTCATGACTTCATGGATATGTACTGTGTAGGTGACTGTGGTAAGACCTGGGGAGGGCGATTGTCGAACCCCAGATGGAGAATAAAGACGCGTGTCTCGTCTCGACTCCAGGATGGTGGCCCCAGACTCTCTAGAGTCCCCGGAATTCCCAACTGTCTTCAGGCCAACCCAGGATACCTCAAGTGTCCCTTGGCGCGACTAGCCTTCTTTCTCGATGCGTCGTCTCTCGTTCCTTGTTTCGGTTCTTTCCTGTTTTCTTGTGCCGGCCGCTGTGGGGAAACAAGAAGATCTGGGGTCAGGGAGGGAGGATGGCAAGGGGCAATTTTGCTTGACAGCAAACAGAAATCTTCTACATAGCAGATGAGTAGACGAGGCTAGCAAAACAAAGACTGGGGGCCGGGGGGGGGGGGGGGGGGGTGGAGAAACTGGGGGAGAGTTGGAGAGAATTTGTGTGAGAAGTCGAGAGATATCGCCGAAGAGCCGAAAAGTGTACTGCTATTGGTCGCTTTAAAAGTTAAAAAAGTGGAACATTGAGCGCCTCGTCCAGATTTTGTACTAAGTAATTGGACGGACAGACCACAGGGTTCACGGAGCACGCCCATTTACGTCCCGGCAATTTTGATGACAGTCGTCTTGCAGCGAAAAGGAACAGAGTAAAGCGATGAATCGCCGAGCCATGGACTACTATTGGCTGTTCTGTGCAGAAAAGAGGAGGCACGCAATATTGGAAGGTACTGTCAGGAGGGTGGGCAGTCCAGTGGCAATCTCGCCAGAAAGGCAGAGAGAGACAAGGCCGTAGGAGAAACCACGAATTGGAGGCTGAGGAACGGCACAAGAGTTGGAGAAGAGGAAAACACTCTACTGATAGTGTGGAGGTGACCGTGACGCGGTTCGGATAGTAACAGAGCGAGATGCCGGGACCGGAGGGGAAAAGAAACAAGAGTGTAGAGCATCGCGGGGTCTTTTGTTTTTTGTCTTCTGTCTTTTGTCTTTGGTCCTGATTCTCGATCCTTTAAATGGAAAGATGCCCCAAGTTGTTTTGTATGTTCTGAAAGCAATCTAGTCACAGCAAATCACCCAGCACACATTGATTCCAGTGATACTCTCTCTACACTCAAACATTCCATCTCGTCCCAACCATGGCCGCCAATGGACATACCAATGGCGCCCGGCCATCCATTGACCATGTTATCATCGAGGCTGTCGAGACGTATGGTATGTCATCTCTCTTCTCTCTACTTTCGATCCCCTCTTCTGCTTTGCTCACCGCTAACCGACAGACCTCCGTTTCCCTACCAGCCTAGACGCTTCCGGCTCCGACGCCATGAACCCGGCCGGCGACTACTCGGCCGCCACGTCCAGCTCAAGACCAACCACCCGGACCTTACGGGTCACGGCATCGCTTTCACGATTGGCCGCGGCAACAACCTGGCGACAGAGGCGGCCAAGATGGTGGGCGAGCGGCTGGTTGGTAAAAACTTGGGCGAGCTGACGGCCAACATGGGCGCCACCTGGCGGCACCTGGTGGCGGACTCGCAGCTGCGGTGGGTGGGCCCCGAAAAGGGCGTCATCCACCTGGGCACGAGCAGCTGTGTGAATGCGCTGTGGGACCTGTGGGGCCGGTTTTTGGGCAAACCAGTGTGGCAGGTGGTCTGCGAGATGTCGCCCGAGGAGATTGTGCGGTGCATTGATTTCCGGTATATTGATGATGCTATTACGCCCGAGGAGGCTGTTGCCCTCCTGCAAAAGATTGAGCCCACAAAGGCCGCCCGCCTGGCCGAGGCCAAGTCGAACCGCGCTGTGCCGGCGTACAGCACCCAGGCCGGCTGGCTTGGATTCAGTGATGACCGCATGCGGCAGCTTCTCCAAGAGAACTTGGCCGTTGGCATTAACAAGTTCAAGCTCAAGGTGGGCGGCAACCTCGACGACGACTTGAGACGTCTAAAGATTGCCCGCGAGGTCATTGGCCCCGACCGGATGCTCATGGTCGACGCCAACCAGGTATGGGGCGTGCGCGAAGCCATCCGAGTCGTGACCCAGTTTGCACCCTTTAAGCCCACCTTTATCGAGGAGCCCACGTCGCCCGACGATGTCCTGGGCCATGCCGCCATCCGCAAGGCCCTCAAGCCTTATGGCATCGGCGTCGCCACGGGTGAGCACGGCATGAACCGTGTCCTGTTCAAACAGCTCCTGCAATCCGAGGCCATCGACTACTGCCAGATTGATGCATGCCGCCTGGGCGGTGTCAACGAAGTTTTGGCAGTACTCCTCATGGCCAAGAAGTTTGGCGTGCCCATTGTCCCGCACAGCGGCGGCATCGGCCTCAACGAGTACACGCAGCACCTGGCCCTGCTTAACTACGTGGTGGTGTCGGGCGAGAAGAGTCTGCTGGAGCACATCAACTCGTTCTCGCAGGTCCTGGTGAACCCCGTGCAGATTGACGACGGCTACTTTGTGACGCCGTGGGAGGCTGGCTACAGTGTTGAGTACAAGCCCGAGGCGATTGCCACGTACCAGTATCCGGAGGGTTCGTTTTGGAACAGCGAAGAGGGTCTGGCCATTCGGAATGGTCCGAAGCGGTAGACACGTCTGCGTAGCATCGTCTGCGTATCTTGCAGGGTGAAATAGATAGTAAATAGAGTTAAAATCAAAATCGAATAGAAATCAAATCAAATAAATCAAGTAATTAAAGCAAGTGAACTGAATGGATGCTAGAATTAAATTCAATTAAAAGCTACTCTAGATACTTCCTCTTACGCCGACGGAAACAGACTCTGAAACAGAGCATCGTCGTTGAGCCAGTCATCAAACAGCATCACCTGGTCGGCAGTCCAAAGATCACCAAGATCGGCTTGATCGCCTTGCAGACCATCCCATGAGAATGGCTGCACCGAGCTGTCCATTGCGTTTCCAGAAGACAAGTCTCCAACAGAAATGTTTCCAACGCCAAGACCCACCCCATCCGTAGCCTGCATCCAGTCTCCGACTGGCCACGCAGAAACAGTTTCGCCTCCTCCGAGTAGTGGAGGCATGAGTGGAGGTGGAGGTGCCGTGGCGTCGTTTTGTACCTGCATAGCCTCAAATGACTGGTCAGGTTGGCCATGTTGGCCATGTTGGCCATGTTGGCCCATCTGACCAAAGTTTGTGGAGTGGAGAAATTGTGTCCGCGCTCTCAGCGGTGTCGGTGGTGTCCGCCGCCGTCGGGGTAATGCTGTCCGTGGCGGTCGCGTCCACGACAGTCGTGTCTACAGCAGTCGCTGTAGTGCCCGTAGCAGTCTGTGTCTCTGTCCGTTTCCTTCTGGACTTTGCTACTTTGCCGTCCTTGGTTTGTTTCGCTCGTCTCCTGCTGTCTTGTCCACGAACACGTGTACGCTCCGCCACGGCTGCTAGTTGCAAAAAATCATGGTAAAACTGGGCGTGCCAGTAGGTCAGGCCGAGTTCGCCGAGGGCGGCCATGCAGGTGTTGAAGTCGCGGGTGGCGGCCTGCCGTGATGCAGTGTCGTCAGTGCCACCGTCACCGCCGCGCATCAACAGAAACTGGACAATCAAGACCGGCATAACGGCGGTGACACTGAACTGTTAGCAGGCGTAGCAGTAAACAAAAATGAGGAAAAGATACTCACATCTGCGTCGGACAATACTTGATGAGCGACCTTTTGATGAGACCGTCGAGCAGCCGCGTCGAGTCCTGTGCCAGGCTCTGCATCTCTGTCGACGGGACACGCTGCCCGGCCAGCGGGTCGTGATCACGGTTGTTATCATTGTCATTGCCGTGATATACACTGCCACCCGTCTGTATGAGCGTGGCGAGGACAACATTGTGCATCAGTCGAACAAGTGTGTGGTACAAAAAGGGGATGCTGCCGTCACTGCCATCTTTTGTCGGCTGAGACCGCGCCGGCGGACTCTGACTCTGACTGGCTGCCCAATTGGCGAGTGTGGAGCGGCAGAGGGCAACGTCGTGGGCCAGACTGGCTCCGTCTCTGTTGGGGGATGGAGATAGAGACAGTGACAAAACGCCTTCCATGTAGTGACACAGCTTCAGAAACTCGACAAAGATGGCTTTTGTCGCACGGTCGTCATCGGTGTCGTCTTCTTCGTCGAGGTCGGCCGCGGTCGGCAGCGGCACATTGCAGTCCAGACTGTTAATGTGCATGGGCCGGCGTGTGCCCAGGGCAATCAGTCGGTCCCGCACCAGACATTCCCACCAGATGCGCTTCCACAGGCGGCTCTCTTGTGACTGCGCCTCGCCCTCGCCCTCGTGTGCGTGTGCGTGTGCCCGATGCAAGGCCCGCGCCCTGGGCCAGTCCAATGGCCTGGTGCGCCCACAACCATGTATGCCGCTGGTCCGCCATGGACGCATAGTAGTGGCTCATTAGGAGCAGCGACTGGATCGTGGCAATGTCGTCGGGCTCCCAGCCAAACTGGTGCAGATGCTTGGCCGCGCGTGCAGCACACTGCGTGCCTGGTGCCGCGAGGCAAAGCCCATTTTTGTCAGACACGGCGTGTCAACAAACGCACTGGCGGTAAAGACGATGCTCTGCAACAAAAGAAGGGAGGGTCCTTTGCCATCTCGGACTAGATCAGAGTTTGGCGTCTCCCGGTATTTTGCGAGAAAGGCTGGACGGTCGACCACGGGGAAAAAGGGATGGAACACGCGAAAGTACGTCGCCACACAGTCGTCCAGTGCCTCCCGCGGTGGCAGCGAAAAGGCGCCCTTTGACCGCAAAAACTGCTCGTCTTGGGCCCTTTCCTTGGCACCGTACAGAGAACCATCCGTCCACTGGTTGTACGGTGCAATCGGGAGGACGAGGCCGTCGCCGTCGCCGTCGGTCTCTTTCGTTGTGGTCGTGGTCGTGGTCGTGGTCGTAGTACGCCTCGCCGCCGGTGCTTTGTGCACAAGAGCTAGTCGACTAAAGAAGGAAAAATGCGGTATCTGGTGCCGCATGACATGTTCTGGAAAAGCCACTCGCTGGGTCGGTGTGAGTGCAGTCGCTGCAGTCGCTGCTGAGGGCTGTGATGGTTGTGTCTGGTGAGGCTGCTGTCCAAGTGTACTGTTGTTGTTGTTCGCAGAGACGCTGCTGCTCGCACCGCTTTCGTGGTGCTCGTTGTCTGCTAACCGCAGAGCCATCTTGCTCCGCCTCTTCTTCCGCGGCTGCAACTGGCACTCAAACCCGCCCTCGCGGCAGTGTCGACACGGAAGGCCAGCACTCAATGCATCACACCGCGTCTTGCGGGCGTGGCAGGTCGTGCATGCCTTGGACGTGCGGCGAGGGTGGGCAGGCTGTAAAGTCTCGTTTTGTTGCATCTCGTTGGTGAGGTCGTATTCGTCTGTTTTGGTAAGTAAGAAAAAAATAAAAAGAGAGAGGAAGAAAAGTCCAAAGCAGACCATGGCTTGATCTCGACGGAAAAATACAGCGAGGTCGTCCGTTGAAATGGCGCTGACAGCGCGACAGCGCCTAGCGCCGGCACTAAATTCTTTTCCAGCGGGGATCGCTTCAGCGAAGACTACCCCAGTTTATTCACACTTTATTGTCTTGGCTGCCGTGTTGCCTTTTCTTTTGGAGAACCATTTAGCTTTGGTACTGTATCTTTCTTTCTTCTTGTTAAAAATATATACTCGTTGATAGAAATGTAGGTAACCGTGCCTGTTTTTTTCTTGCTGTCGTTTTATTTTTTTCTTTGAGTGATCAACTTTTTGAACAGCTGAGCAAAAAGTCGGAAGCAAAAAAAAAAAAAAAAGTAGAAAAAAAAAAGAAGAAAAAAAAAAAAAAAAAAAAAAAAAGAATAGAGACAAGAACAAAAATAAAAAGGAACTCTACTCTGGTTAATATATATAGTAGAAAAGTTGTTGAATATGAGTATATATATATAAAATCGTAACAGGCCAAGCTGGACATACTACGTGATAAAGATTTTGGAGGATAGATTGTAAACAGCCCGGCTCGCTATTAACGGTACAGGGTTAGCAGCCACGCGTAGTGATATTGTTACTGCTTTTAAACATGTAGTAAAAACTATAACAGAAAGGCATTGCTTGTCAAGTCACAAAGTCATTGGAGGTTGAGGTGGAAGGGCTACGGCGAAAAGTATTACTTGTAGGAGCTGCCACGCTATATACACAGCGACCTTGTGAGGAGCTTCAATAAAAGACAGCGTAGAGGAAGAGGGGAAAAAATACCAAAAAACCGGCGCGTTGTAACGGTGAAACGGTTCAAGGGAAAAGAAAACATGTTTACACCAGAGAAAACTGACAAGGGATGCGTACGACGGACAAGAGACGGACTGCACTTGAAGTGCTTGTTGTATGACGGCTGGCTAGAAACGAGGACACAGAATGCTAGTCCTTGTAAAGCTGCCGTATATTGTCTTGGCTTTGCGGAAGATTTCTCGGTAACCTACCAGGAAAACAGTTTGCAGCTCAAAATGTGGCGGGCTTGTCTGCGCAAAGTAAAAATAAGACTTGTGTTAACATTGCCCTAGAAAAGGAAAGAAAAGGGAAGCAAACAAACCGGAGCGAGTCTAGCCAGGCCTTTATTCTTGGACTTGACATCCTTGACTACTCCCATCACAACGTGCGTCTGTTACTGTCCCCGCTACTCAACAACTTCTGACGCGTTTCCTCACGTCCAGGCCAACGCGGTCTGCATATCATATCCTGACCACAGCATGGTCGCAGTTCAGAGGCCGTCTCTTTTGGTCCCCACGCCCCTCCATAAAGACCTGCATGGTGGCCAGGGCACTGTGGTTGTGATATCGTACGGGGTAGGAACGGGGCCAGTTATCTATGTGGAGAACAAACCAGTTTAGGTCCGGGACGGAGAAGCGGGACGGGGACACGAGGTCGTAATCTGATCGGCCAACAAATGGAAAAGAGGGTACTTTCAGTTGGACTCGGAGCTTGGTCAAAGTCTGTCGCACATTGAACCGTCTCTTCCACATCTTGTTCCATCAACCCTTCCTCATGAAAAGACACCCACAACCCACACAAGACAGCGACACTATGTCGGCATTACTCGAAGAACACATGCAAACACGGAGAATGCTCCAAACTTGCGACACATCGCAATTGGGACTACCACTAACAGACGACATTCTCAGCCAGTTCACAGCTGCCGTCTCATCCGACGACCTGCATGAGATCCACGCACTCCTCGACGAATATTTCCCAGACCGAACCAAGGTCTTCCCCGGCAAATACAAGATCCAGGAACTGTTCCCGGTTCTGAGCCAGGCAGCGCGACACGACCAGGTTGATGTTCTCAAAAAGATCTTCGTACCGTATCCCCACCCGTTCAATTCCTTTGACTTTATTGCCCGGGAAGCCATCGACACCTACTCCAAAAACACGCTGCTTCTTCTTCTCGAACAGGGGTGGGACATCAATGGCAGAATTGACGCGCGCCCGACTGTACTCGAGACATTTCTCCACCACAGTGACAGTGACAGCACACCAGATGGCGATGGCGATGGCGACAGCCATGAGCGCCGCGACATGGCCTACTGGTTGATGGACCACGGTGCCGGCCTGAACGAACGACCGCGCCATATAGACACGACGGGCATGTCCCACGCGGTTTGAACATGCCTCGGTCGACTTTGTCCGTGACCTGCTGGACCATCATGGCGGTGACGTCCGAAAAGGCCAGCTGCTGCACCACGCTTCTTCGTCGGAAACGCAAAGATGACATTGTCGAGATGCTCCATGTGCTGATCGAGCGCGGCGCGCAGCCGAACGTGGTCATGTATGCCGACGACGAACGCTCCTTTCGCAATTACGCGCCGACGGATCTGGGAACACCTCTGCATGATGCCGCACGACAGGGCAACGTCGATGCGGTCAAGTACCTACTGGGACAGGGCGCAGATACAAGCGTACTGAGCTCATGGAACAAGCTGACGGCTTTGCAGCAGGCAGAGAAGGCTGGACACAATGACGTTGCCGCTATTCTGCAATCCCCAGACCAGTATAAGCTTTGAAGTTGTGCGTTTGACGGATAAAGTAATTGTGTCGAATTTGAAGAGTTTGGAGGGTGTTTCTTTGTCTTTGTGATTTCCTTTTCCTTTTTGAAGCGCCAATGTCTTTCCTGTTTGATACTCCAATTAGCCCTACAGCACTGTGCTGTTATGATTTACAAATTTCGAATGTTATATTTGTTTTTATTTCTCTGTTTTTGACAGGAAGTTTTTCATAGGAACCAAGCTCCGTACATGTAATGCCTATAACGAAACGTCTTGACGGTGAGGCGAAGTGAACCTATTGACATCCTCGGTCAAGTGTGGACTCGCATAAAGCACGCAACCTAGCATGCACATGTAGATTTGCTGGCCAATGGCAGTCCTTCAAGCCTTGAACATGCAAGGCATCGACTGCAAGCATATTAATGCCCCGCCAACAAAGTTTGTATGTTCCAACCCTTTGCGGTTTGCAGAATGGGGAAAGGGGCTTGGCCCCGCGGCCGTGAATCTGATCAGTGGCATTACCAATTCCGACCCGGTGGCACGGCTGACGATGGAGCAAGTGCTGGCACATCTGTGGCAGTCTGAAGATGACGAGTAGACTAAACGATTGTATTTGGTATATTGCTTTTATGGTTGGTATATAAAGATGTGTACTAATGGAAAATTGGAAAGAAAAAAAGATAAGAAATGAATGAATGAACAAAACATTGTACAAAAAAAGACACCTCGAAAGGGTTCTCACGAACCCTCTATCAACTCACGCCCTTGCTTAGAAGAGCATGCCCTTGGTCTGCTTGACCTTGCTGACGTCAATGTTGCGGATAAACAGCATCCAGATCAGCGCCAGACCAATGACACCGGTACCGGCCGCCAGCATGCGCGTCTGCGCATAGCCGTACGCCTCCTGTATACCGACACGCGTGGCATTACCGACAGGGTAGTCGAGCTGGGTGTAGATGTCCTCGTAAATGTTGTCAAAGTTGTCCAGAGCGTCGTCCGGCAAATACATGTAGAGCGCCTTGGCAAAGGTGTTTTGCCAGATGGCGCCGCAGATGGTGGAGCCGGCGCCGTCGCCGACGGTACCCACGACATTGAGGAGGGCCAGAGCGGTGGCGACGTGCTGATGGTCGACGGCGGCCAGGATGGCGACCTGTTCAATCAGGATAAAGACGGAACCGCCAATGGAAATAAAGATTTGGCACATGACCAGGTAGCCGACGTTTTGGTTGGGGCGACGGAAGTAGATCATGAGGCCCTGGGCGAAGATGTAGAGGGGACGGCAATATACAAGAGCCACTTGAAGCGGCCGGTGCGGCGAATGAGGTAACCGACGCCCAGCAACAAAACACCCGAGACGACGTCAAAGGTGTCACCGACATAACCGGCTTCGGCCACCGTCAAATCGTTGACGACCATGAGGAAGGACGAAAAGTAGTAGTCCCAGCAGTAGTAGGAAATCTGGTAGGTGACGTCGAGCAGACAGGCGCCAATGACGGTGCGGTCCGAGAGAATGCTGTAGTTGATCATGGGCTTGGGGGCAATCTTCCACTCGTAGACGACAAAGAAGCAGAGGACAGCAAAACCGACAACAATCATGGCGATAATGTAGCCCGTACCCCAGCCGTTGGGAGCCAGCGAGGCCAGATCGAAAGGCAGGTAGAAGACGGCCAGACCGCACGAGAAGAGAAGGACGCCGATGACTGAACTGTTAACGATGAACAATTAATTTGAATTCACGACAAGAAGACTTACTGTCAAACTCGACGATATAAAACCAGATGCTCTGAGCGAGCGTGCGGTTGTTCTTCTCCTGCGAACGGAACCCAAAGTTTTCGGCCTTCTTGAGGCTGCGCTTCAGAATAAAGTACAGGGGAGCAGCGACAAACGGCAGGATAATAGCGAAGCAACCAAACGTCCAGCGCATGTTGTCGTACACGGCATCATCAGCGGCCTTGGGACCAGCGAAAGCCGAGATAATGTAGGGCGACGACGTGAAAGCATACGCCAGACCACGGCTCTTGACGGTGGTCACGTCGGCCGTAATGACGTCCACACAGTACGTCATGCCGTAGAAGCCAATGTTGTAAAAGACATAGGCGGCACAGAACGTCGGCAGGTTGTTGCAGGCGGCCATCATAATTAGACCCAGCAGCGCACAGGCAATCATGCACAGGAAACCCTCGGCACGGCCCCACATGTCCATGATTTTCGAGAGCGGGATATACACGGCCGCCGACATGGCGTCCGAGACGACGTAGATGGTGGTCAGGAGGGCGTGTGATTCCCAGTCGCTCGTCAAGAAGGGGATCAAGTTGGACAGGATGGATGACTGCATCGCGTTGACAAAGTAGAGCATCCAAATACTAGGAGGAGTTAGCAATTAATTGTCATCGCCGGTGTGCTATCGTCCCGGGACGAAGAACAATAACATACTTGAACAGCACCGCCGCCAGATGCCACTTGCTCCAGCTCAGCGTAATGGCCTCCACATCCTGCACACCCTGCTGCAGGTCCTGGCCGGGCATCTCCAGATCGCGTTTCTCGGCATCGCCATCGTCCTCGCCGATAACACCCTCGTCCGCCTCGGCGGGGGCAGCAGAGATCTCGAGGTCGTTCTTTTCGGCAGTCTTTTCAGTCGTAGGGTGGGCCGCCTCGGCCGGCGCGGCCTGGATCGAGTCCATGGCGATGGAGGACATTGTGTCGTTGTTTTATCTGTGTCGATGTTGGTCGAATGACTACTCAAGAAAACCAGAAAGGAAAGAAACACGGGACGCACAACCAGGTCGGCGGGACCGCCTTATATGTGGACGCATGCACGCACATCTTTTTCTCTCCTCTACGGAGTACTGTCTACACACCATGTTCGCAGCGTTACCCACACGTGGGGGTGGAGTGGATGTTCCCATCTTCCCAGTGCAACCCGCTGATCAACGAGAAAAGAGAAAGAAACAGCGCTTGCTCGGTTATGAGTTAACTCGTTTACTGGGTTTCCCAGTGGTCTTTCTTATTTTTTACCCTTTCCTCCTTGTTATTGAATAATACGACCGTGATGTCTCCAAGGCGCGCATGGCCATGCATGGGTCCATAAGAGGGTCCTCTCCGTCTAGTTCTCCGTAGCAGCTAGTAAAGGTGAGTGGTCTACGGCAACCCACTTCCGGCTTCGCACCTTTTTTTTTTTGTCTCTTTCTACTTTCCAAAAGCTGACGCGGCATAGGAAACGTGCAAAAGTGACGAGACAACTCCACGACTACAGCATACGGTCCGTCGTACCTTTTGTCCATTTCTTTGCGCCGCAAAAAGACTTTCTCTCGCAGTAACTGCGGGCGAGGCTTACTCGGCGTGGGTTCGGGTAGAGGAGGTGATAAAGGGGAGACTGAGAAAACAAATGCAAATAGAAAAAGAAAGCAACATCCCAGAAAGCAGGGACGAGAGAGGGACGATTTTGAAAAGACTGAAAAACTCTGCACATGGTGGACCACAGTGGACCAGGATGGTGTCCGATGGTGTCGACACAAACCGAGCCTGTCTTTCTGGAGTGGTTGAGAGTGCGCGTCTGGGTCAGAAAAGGGCATGGTGTGATTGATAATTCGTATCTAATCTGATAAAATTTGCATCAATTTCAGAATCTTGCAGGAGAAGAAAAGAGTTGGGAGAGTAGCTCCGTTTCTGCTCCGGTAGCGTGGTGGGTAGTGGAAGGGTCGGAAGGCTAGTGGAGGGGTGGAGGCGACTGATGCGATTGATAAAAAAGAGACTCACAAAAAAACAACTCAAATACCAACATGTCGTACCCGTGTGCGAGCGAATCCTTCCAAGAACAGACCAGTAAACAGTGAACAGACAGACGAAGCGGGGGCGTCAAAAAGACTCTAAACTAGCACAATGCAACATCGAGGGGATACAGGGGGAAAAAGACGAATGAGAGAGAGGAAGGACAACGGCAAGAACATCTGATTTGCGGCTGTTGAAGCATGGGCCCTTGTGCTTATTCCCATGCGGCGCCGGAACCGACCTCCATTACACCACGGAGCTTGCCAACCCTCTTTCTGGATACTCCGTTGACCGTCTGCCCTCCTTCTTGAGCTTCTCTTGCGTCTTCCGATCTTTTCCTAGGTCGTCTCCGTCGTACTGTGGAGGCTCGCTGTTTGTCGCCAGACTCGTCTGTCTTTTGTTTGTCTTTCTAGTCCTAATTCTTCGGTTGTGCGGCGAGACAGAAAACATCCACTCTGTCGATGGAGCCGTCTCAAAAGGGAAGAAACAGAGAACGTGGACATACAGAGAGAGAACAAGGGACGCTGTTGATCGACAAACTTGACAGCCAAGACGTCGTGCCACGAGGGCCAAGAATACAGACTCTGGGGGAGCCAAGAGAGCCAAGAGGAAGAGGTGATCCCCCAGAATGGCCAAGACAACTCTGTAGAGAGATGTAAAGAAAAACTGACAGGACAAGCCTCGAAAGGCGTACAGCCCGCTTGACAGTGTCTGGGCAGCGTCTGGGCACATGCTTGGAGAAAATCTCTTGGGAAAGGCTCGGGACGAACGACTCGGAGTCGGAAACATGCTCCTGGGAGAGGGTAGCTAGAAAGGAACTGAGATGGCCTGAAGAGTGGGCACGGAGTGGGGGCGACGTCTCACGAAAAAGAAAGACGAAAAAGACCCAACCCAATCCTACCAATAGCCACCATTTCCGCAGGACGCAAGAGGGTCGTCCACGCGTGTTCTCCCACCATTCGCATTGCACAGCTCACGTTACAGTCTTTTTCTTCCACTCGTCTTTCCCACTCCTTCTTCCACCGCATTTTTCGCTAATACGGCGAGTACGGCAAGTACGGCGAGGTACAACCGAGAGATTCTATTTTATGTGGTGATTTTTTGCGGATAAAAAAAAAGCTATTTCTTTCTCGCGACGATGTGCTGTGTAAAAGGGAATACGCGCTTTTGATTTCCTTCCTTTTCGGTTCATCCCAGTACGTCGTATCTGCGGACTACCTCCGCAAAATTGGCACAAAGAGTCAATGCGCTATGGTTCTCGCCTTATGAGGCCGCGTACTGCCAATGTATTACTTTGTACGGAGTAAAACTCTTCTCCATAGGGCTGCACGAAGGCTTTTGATGGTGGCGCCAGATGATTGTGGCCAGCGGCGATCGGCCTGGTTTTTACCTTTGACTTGACCAGTCGGTGGCTTGTCCATTGCAGAAGCTCGTACCAATGAAAGTGTGCATGGGTGAGGATCAGATTAGATGGATTAGATGGCATGATCAGGAGTTGAGGGACCCCCCATTTTGCATTTGGCCCCAAAATGGGTAGAACGGTGGGAAATGTACAGCCGGCGGTTTCTTCAATGAGAATCTTGATTTCAAGGGAAGGCCATGAGGTTTTTCAAGTAGTGTTACTCGGTACAAAATATTTTTATCATATTTCGATGGTTTTTCATTTTCATAACAGGATGAATTCTTATTTTCTTCCTTTTTCCTACATGATCCTTTTTCTTGGCTCAGTTTTGCTGTAATGCAAAGTTTAACAATTAAAAGAAATAAAAGAAAAGGAAAAAAAAGTGAAAATAAAAACAGTGAACAAATTAAACCATATTGTTTTTGTCATCCCTTTCTGTATGCCAAACAAATCGAAAAAAAAATAACCAATGAAGAAGATACAGGATCTTGAATGCAAAATTATGTACAATTACTATTGGTCATCACGTATATCTACTCTCTATGCTTCCCAGCCAAAAACCCTTTGACGACATTGAGAGTCATTCTCGCGACATTGTTGTCATAGGCATCCCAGGCCAGCGAACAGTACCAGTTGATGCTGCCAACACTAAAGACGGCACCACCACCCGTCGTCTTGTAGTACACAATGTCGCTGCGGATACGATCGGTCTGTGTACCCAGCGTATCCAGTGCTGGATAGCTCAGATCCTCAATGGCAATGCCGAAATCGTCGCTGTGGCCAGTGCTGGTAGCCAGCACGACCGCCGCAGCCGGGCTTCCATTGGCGACATCAAAGCGGTCAATCTCGTCACCGGACGCGCCGCCACCGAAACCTTGGACACCAAACAGGGACAGCCCGTCTTTGCTGAGGCCTTCACTCGTAACGCCGTCAAAGATCCACTTGTATTCCTTCTCCTCAGAGACGGGCGTCCGTTTGTACGGCACGCCCAGCCCCGTGCCCTGGGCACAGAAGCCGATGCCAAACAGCGTGTTGCAGCTCAGACCCCGCGACCGCCAGAGACCGCCCCGCTGGCCGGCCATGCAGGTGACGTGTTCGCCGCCTGGCAACGAATAGGGCCGGACACCAACGTCGCCACGGCGGATCTCGAGACGGTGGGGTGCATGCTGCGAGTTGACGGCGCCGACCCAGTAGAAGCCGTTGCCACCCATGTACAACAGACAGCCGCCGGCGCGGGCGTAGGCATTATATGCCGAGAACGACTGGAGGGTAGGGTACTCGGGGTGGCAGCCGGTCAAGACGGCGGCAAAGCCGTTGAGAGCAGACGCACCGCGCTCGTGCAGGTCGTGGTCGGTCAAAATCTCGTAGGGGATGCCCTGCGCTTCGAGTAAGCCGACCATGAAGAGGTCGGCCGAGAATTCCCGGGGACGCGAAAAGGCCCACATGATGTAGCCCGGCCGCATATTGAGGATGGGCCGTTTGGCCGTCGAGAAGCAGACACCCGACCCGTCGTTGTGGCGGTCATAGCACGACAGACCCAGGTCGGTGCGGCGTCGCATCTTGTAGAACTCGGCACTTTTGACCGTCTTTTCAATATCGAAACCGGGACCCAGGTCGGCCGTATTGACGCGTGTAGTATCGTACAGCCGCTCGTTGGCATAGGCCAAGTAGGTTAGGGTCGAGAAGACCAAGCAGACTTTGTTGGCATTGGACTCTGTCCACTGGTTGGGCCTGACAAAAAAGACGACCGAGTCGGAGTCTTTGCCATTGGTGGTCTCGACCTCGACGGCATATGCGCCCGAACGAGCACCCTTAGGAATTGTAACGGTAAAGTCCGTCGCCCAGTCGGCATCGTCCATGTCGTCGTCGTGAAAAATGGATGGCGCCATAGCCCGTCTTGGCCTTGGTCCAGTCGCACTCGGCGCCGTCCCAGTTGTGACCGGTGACGGCGCGGGTGGGTGCATTTAGGAGTGTTCCATGGCGGCCGTGACCGGACGTGTCGACCATGCGGTTGCTGGGCATGTCGAGGGAGAAGTTGTATTTGGCGAGAGTGGATGGTGAGTCGAGCGTTTTGAGAGAGAGACCATCGATTCGGCCGTTGAAGTAGTTTGTGACGAGCTTGCCGTCTGCCTGTGCTGCCACGAGAAGTGGCCCGGATGTGAAAGGAAGGGCACCCTCACTCAGACTGGACTCGAATGAGGTTGGTGCCGGCACGGCTTCAGCACGGAATGCAGTTGGTGTCAAACTCAGCGACACCTTTTGACCCTGGAGGACCAGCTTGACCTTGGCCCATACTTTGAGCTCAGGCTTTAAACCGGTCGACACAGTCTCGATGTTGTCCCCATTTCCAACACAGACGTCCAGTGAGCCCTTTCTGTTGAGAGTAATGCTAAAGCCTGTCTTGGACTCTAGATCGAGTGTCGACACAAGCGCCTGGTCGTGAGGACAGTCCAGCAGCCATGGCTGTACATAAAACGAGACTTGGAGTCCGCCCGTCGTTCCCGGAGGACACCAGTGGGGACACGGCCGTAGGAGCCGGGCCGTGCAGATTGGAAGCGGCCTGGCTGCTTGCCACGTGGGATTGCCGTGATTTCTTCTGCAGCCTTTTTCGGCGAGTGTTCAAGGTCGATGCCCTGGATCAGACGGACAGTGCGGTACGTGTACTCGGGTTCTGTACAGGAGACCTGGAAGTGTTAGTGGATGGGCAATCAGACTGTCATGGAGAGTGAGACTGACCTTGATTTGCACGGTATCACCAGGTGCAGCGATCCATGGCTCTGCATATCCAATAATCTCGGCAGGGTAGTCTTTGTCTGGTTGGAGGGCCATGATGTTGTTTGATCTGTCTTTGTTGGATGGGCGAGATGGGATTATCGTGAGATGCGTAAAAGTCAACGGGGAAGAGACAAGGACCGAAACTCAAAGAGATATGATGTAAAGACCCTGAATAGACAAATGTAACTCCGATAATCGCAGGATAGCTTTCAACGGAAGAGACCCTGGGCCAGGGAGCTTCAACAAGAATATGATGCTAGACCAGGATAGGAGAATACTTTGTCTACAATGTAGGTCATTACTCAACAAGGTAAAATCATGTCTATTTATTAGGTATATCTACCATGTCCCCAAGACGACATCGTCGTCTGTCGCGTCCACTTTCGCATGTCGTGTCGCATCTCTATCGCATCTCTCTACAGCTTCATAGCTATCGTGGAGTACAGCTACCCTGTCGCTGGCTGTAGCTTTCCTTAACAACTTCCTATTCTAGATACGCCAACTTCACATAATACGATTGGCTGCGTTGGCCGACGGAGTCTACTGTCCGCAGTGCTGCCAGTCTAGCGCCTTGTCGTGTGTGTAGCGTCGTGGTAGCGCAAGCTGAATCTCGAGACAGCGATTGGTCCATGACGGCCGTTCCGACGCGGTCGGCAAATCGTTGCTGAAGGCTGCCTCCAACTTCTGAACTGCTTTGACCCAACTTACCGGGTATTGGTGGTGGCGTTCTGCCGACTGTCGACAAGGTCGATTATCGAGCAGCGGGTGTCGTGGATTTGTTGTTTGAGGAATGGCATGTGTTTGTGGCGTCGAGTGCCGTCATCCATATTGCCGTCTTGAAGCTGCATCTGTCGTCAATTTCTGTATCATTGACCATTCTCAATCTGTACATATATGATTGTAGATAAGTCCATGATGGCCGCCTCAATCAACATCTGTATCTGTATCTGTTATCCGCTATTCCGTCGTCAAGTTGATTTACAATTGGGGTCCTCATGTCACTTGGAATACGACACAACTCTTCTCCGACGCATGTCCATCCACGAAAACTCCAATACTGGTTAGTACGGCGTCTTCTTTTCCCCCAAAGAACATTCTGCATGTTCTTCGATTCTTCTTGTTCTGCCACTTTGTCTGCACAATCCCCGCACTCCACTTTCGGTTGGAAATGACGGCAAGGATTTCGGGGAGGAGATGGTGTGCCATTGTCTGTCCTCTTTTCCCAATCATCAGATATTATGTCCTAGCAACTAACAGTATTTGTGCAACAGTTAATTGAATAATAAGCAAGAAAATAATCTCGACAATCCTCCCCCAAAGATGCCGCACGGTTTTACTCGACACAACGATCGCAAGACTTTGACAAACTCCAAAACTTTTTTCAACTTTCGAGAACCTGCCCATCACTCGCAGCGAGTACCATTCTGGGACTAGCCACCAGCCAAAAAGTAGAAAATGGCACCCACTGGAAGTGGTGTAAAAACAACACAACAAAGGGGATTGCTTGCCAGGGCAAAATAGAGCAAAACGACAAGGCAAAAAATAACAAAGGCAAAAAAACATAACAGGGCCCGGGGAAGAGGAAGCCATCCACTAGACCCAGTGGCAAGACAACTACACCGAAGGCCCTCAAGAGGCCCTGTAGATGCTGTAACTACGGCATGTCGTCTCCGCATTTTGCCACCCAAAGTCCACCTTCCCCTATCGTAGTTTTGCTGTTAGTTCGTTCGTAGTCGCCCACCAACGCTAAAATGAAGTGGACCATCAGACCATGATAAGCGTTGTTCTGTCTACTGCCATACCCAAGAGACGGCACTCTTCACGTGGCTCCGCTGCGGAGAGAGAGGGACAAGAAATGGGCGAAGAGGGGAGGGTCGCGTCCATCTATCTCTCTCGAGGACTATCTTTTTTTTTTGTTGTCTTATTTTCTTGGCCTGTGATAGCAGGGTTCTCTCCTCACACAATCTCATCGACTCCAAGCAACATTCACGTATATACATCACGTTCCCGTCAACATCAAGATGACCTCACAACCATTGCTCCCGCGCGAACGCGGTGGACCTGGTGCATCCACTACGAGCAGCACGAGCAACAATACGACATCATCATCCAGCAGCACGACGACAGCAGACACCCGCCGCCGGTCGCGCAACGGCTGCTTGACGTGCAAGCGGAGGAAAGTGCGGTGCAACGAGCAGCGGCCGCGGTGTTTTCACTGCCAGCGACTGCGGTTTGACTGTGTGTGGAAGGAGGCCGCGTCGTCGCAGACGGCGCCAAACACCACGACGTCTACGTCGAACAACATGTCGACGGCGTCGACTGGGTCGCAGGCACAACTTCCTGACGGCACATCTCCCACGCACAGCGACAGCGCCACCCACCAGTCGGCCGACCCGTCGCACCCGGGCAGCGAGCACTCCCTTCGTCGGGCCTCTTTGACTTTGCCCAGTCCATCGTCGACGGCACTCTGGACTTGTCGTCGTTTCAAGACATTTATTTCCCGCCCGTGAGCATCAACGATTTCTCGGCGATGCCCATGCAGGGTGTCACCCAAGATGCACAGCAGCAGGCGCAAGACGTCCAACAACAGGAATGGCTGCTGTCTGCACCGGCACCGACACAGTCGCCGCCACAAGCAACTGACTTGCCCGGCAGTGCCGGCAGTGCAAGCAGTGGTACGATCGCGGCAGGCGCACAGGACGGTAGCATCGCGACTACGACTGTGGCTGTCACTGCACCGCTCCCTCTCCCCGACATCGACTTGTCCCTCGACCTGCCGCCGATCCTGGACCCCATCGAAAACGGACCGAAATGCGCGTCCGTCAAGGCACTGTTTCACCGCATGGCCACGGCATCGCCCATGTTCCGTGCCGCTCTTAGTGCCTTTGCGACGATCCAAGCAACAACCACGGCTGCCCGTGTGCAGTACAAGCGGTACTATGACCAAGCAGCACTGGCTCTGGGCGAGCGGGTGGATGGCGCCACCGCGGGCGGCAAACAAAACGACATGCGGCATGTTCTCGCGACAATCTTCTTCTTGACGTACATTAATGTGAGTCCCCCCCCTTGTCGCACCTCTTTCTATATAGTTTGACGTCGCTGACGCGCTGACGCCCGCTACTTAGTTGCTTACCGGCCAACTGGAAATGGCCTGCGCCAACTTGGAAAAAGCCCACCGGGTGATCCAGCTTGCCGGCGGGGTGGGCGCGCTGGGCGGTGTCGAGCAGCGCATCGTCTCATGGATCCGACTGCTGGACGCACGAGCCGCCTCGGCCGGTGGGCAGGGCTTACTGGTCAACGACACTTCGGGAATCATCTATCCTCTGACACCGAGCAGCGGGTCCCCCGAAGATGTCGCTAACGCCAGTAACGACCGAAACGACACCTCTTCAGACAGCGGCAGTTCCGCCCACGAAGTTGTCTACGAGATGTTGTGCCAACCGGGTATCGTCTTTTACCAAGAGGTGCAGACGTTGACAGTGAGAATCACCCGCATAGCGCACGCCCACCGCAGCCGCGGCAGTGTCGAGGACGAGACGGAAGTGATGGCGATTGCGGCGACCATCCTCAAAGATTTGGCGGCCCTGTATGCCCGGCGACCGGCGATTATGGACGCGGCCGTGGGGGCCATCCCGACCAGGGTGACAGTCTTGTCAGTCTCCTGGCACCATCGCTGGCATCGGCCATTGTGCGGTCCTACCAGACCTACTTGGCCAACTTTTACGCATGCTACATCCACCTACACCGGGTGGCACACCGCCACCTGGCCCGTTCCCAGACGGTCCTGACCGCCATGGACAAGATAAAAGAGATGGTGCATGCCATGGCCGACGGACGCACGGACGGCAACTCTCCGGAAAGTTCAGTGCCAGGAAGCAACCACATCATGGTCAACATGCTGTGGCCACTGTTTTTGTGGGGCAGCGAGGAGGACGATGCCGACGAGTGCCGCTGGATCTTGAAGACGATCCGAAGTCTGCACCACCTCGTAACCAATGCCAACATGACGGCCAATGTCCTGCAGGAGATTCAAACGAGACAACAAGAGGCAGGGTGGCGCGTGGATATCCGGTCAGTCTGTTTGGAGCTGTTCAACACGACGTTTGCTATTGTCTAGACACTCGACGCCAACAACGGATGCCAGTAGGCATCTTTTTTTTTTAGTTATGCACTATCTACTGTTCAACTACTAATGTTAAATGACAAACATGATCTCCTATTCCCTTCGGTCCCCTTGGTCTATATGTGTTGAACGTAGACTAAACTGCCTGCCTGCCTGCCACGCGCCCTTAACAGTTCACACCCAGATACGCCGTGTTGACACGCAGGTAAATCAACTGGTTGTTCAGGCCCTCGTAAAACAGTCCAATGGTGCCGTCGCCCAGCGCCGTAATCGTCGAGTACGCCGTGGCGCCCGCACTAAAGACCGTGCCCGATGACCACGTGTTGCCGTCATTGCACGAGAACCGGGCCGTGCCGTTGACGCGGGCGGTCTTGCTGTTGGCATTCGAAAACAAGAGGACGGCCGCCTCGGCCGAGTTCTCCGCCGCGTCTGGGTACAATCTCGAAATTTGGCCGTTGTTGGCCGGATCGGGCAGCTGTGTTTCCGTGCGCGGTGTTGTGTAGGTCAAGCCGCCGTCGTTGGACAGGGCCACCTTCCGGTAGCCGCTGCCGTCACTGGGCCGCGAGTTGAGCATCACCGTGCCGTTGGACAGCTCGACCACCTTGTTCTCGTCCATGCCCGTGCCCACAGGGGTGCCCATCTGCCAGGTGGCGCCGTTGTCGTCGCTGTAGACACTGTAGGCCTGGTACACCACGCTACCACTCGTCTGGACGACACGGCCAAGATACTGCTGGATCAGCCGTCCCGCATAGGCGCCGTACTGCAGCTGGATGCCCTGGCCCGAAGAGGCAAACTCGCCGAGGACGGCGCCGACATCCGAGACGCTGCCGACAGCAGTGCCGTTGGGCTTGACGGCTGTTGTCAGGAGAGGCGGTGCACCCACTTGCGTCGACGCAACAGGGGGCAGGTTCGGCTGGTTGTTGGGATCGGTCGACCAGCTCAGACCGCCGTCCGTGGAGACGGACACCTCGGCACTCAGCACGTTGCGGTTGGTGTCGTCGTTGCCGAGCACGCTGCCGGCAAAGCCCTGATCTTTCGAGAAGACATGGAAGTTGAAGAGGGTGCCCGTCGACTTGTCCAAGATATAGCTGGGATCACTGAACCCGTAGGCCAGCGCGCCCGTCGTCGTGTTGGCCGGCTGGCCCTTGGCAATGTAGGTAATGTCGCCCCAGGTGGCGCCGTAGTCGGTGCTGCGTCTCTGCAAAATGGCATTGGGTTCGGGTGCGTCGGCACCGGTGGGACGGCCGTCAAAGGCGGCCAGCAAGACACCATCACCAAGACTCTGGAGAGACACAATGCGGTAGTAGTTGTAAGGACCCGTGCCAGCCACCGCAAGCGTGGTGTTGGTAATCACGTTACTGGTGGTGGCGGCCGGAGCAGCAGCCGACAGAACGGCACACAGGCCGAGGCCAGACAAGAAAGAGGAAAGCATGATGTAAGTGTGGGTGTGCGTTAAAAGTGAAGTAATGGTATGTGTAATAGTTTTGTGTTTACCGCGTGCTCTGCCCGTGGCTGTGGACCATTTCCCAGATTTTCACTCGGGAACGAATCTCATCATGTATTTATATCCCGAGAGAGTCGGGAATGATGTTGTTGACAAGCCACCAAGTGACTCTCAACTTACACGGGCTTGACTTACATGGACTTGACTTACACGACGTGCATGCCTTGTTTGTCGTCTGTCTTTGTCGTTCGACTGCAATTGATCGACATGCTGACCTTCTCGATGTAGAGAAAATCAAAACAAGGGAATTGCGATACCACCATACTGTCGTTGCTGCATTATTACACTCTTTGTGTTTCTATCGCTGCCAACTACCTTCTCGGACATTATCGACTTGTCCATGCGAATAGCTTCACTTGTCCATCCTGGCATATCGGATAGCGATGTGAACATCGTGATCGTCATCCTATTGAGTGTGGATATCTTCCCCGCATTTTGGTATCACATTGCACTCGGTAAGTGATAATGATAGTCTCGTACGGAGTACAAAGATAGACTATCATTAGATTGGTTTCCTTTACGGTAAGAGTTGGCCCCCAACGAACCCGACGTGAAGCTGCCGAGCGCATCGGCTAATCGCTGGCGACGCAATCGGGTCGTCGTGTAAGTGAGGCTGGACTAGCGTGGTTTTCGCACCCTTCACAAACAACAATCGTCTCCAACGGTCGCCTCGTATCGCCTCCAAACAAGCTCCGACCCCGACTCCAATCGCAATCATATCTGTTATAGTTTCTGGATCGGAGGAGAGCCGAGCGAGATGCTGCGAAATAGGATGGAAATGGGAATGAAAGAAAAAGAAGGAAAAAAGAAGAAAAAAATAGAAGCGAGGGCTGCACGATGAGGGGTCTTGTTGAGACTAACACAGAAAAGGAGATTGTTGATACACACCTTATAAAAGCTACGTCAGCTGTTTATTATCGTCATATCTGCAGTAGAGTAGTTCCGGTATTCCGTTAACAAAACACGATAACCATCATCGTCTTTGATTCCCATCGTTCTCTCAATTACTCACAGCTACCAACGCACCCTCTCCTTACCATCTCTCACCACCACCTCCCACCACCACCTCTCTTCTCACAATGGCCCCCCTCCCGCCCGGCGTCGCCAAGTCGTTGGAAGACACCAAGGTCGACTATGTCCGCGTCGGCGACAGCGGCCTGCGCGTGTCGGTGCCCATTGTCGGGTGCATGAGCATCGGCAACCCCGAATGGGCCGACTGGGTCGTCGGCCCCGAAAAGGCGCTTCCCCTCCTCAAGGCCGCCTACGACCGCGGCGTCAACACCTGGGACACGGCCAACATTTACTCGAATGGCGACTCGGAGCGCATCATTGCCCAGGCCATCAAGGAGTACAAGATCCCGCGGCACAAGCTGGTGCTGATGTCCAAGGCGTACAGCTGTGTCGGCGAGCAGCAGTTCCATGCCTACCCGATCATAAACGAGCTGCGCCGCACCAAGGACTATGTCAACCAGTTTGGTCTGTCGCGGACGGCTCTGTTTACGGCGGTCAACAACACGCTGGAGCGTCTGGAGACGGACTACCTCGACTTCTTCTGGATCCACCGCTTCGATCCGGACACGCCCATCGAGGAGACGATGCGCGCGCTGCACGATCTGGTCACGGCCGGCAAGATCCGCTACATTGGCGCATCCAGCATGTGGGCGCACGAGTTTGCGCTGATGCAGTTCTGCGCCGAGAAGAATGGCTGGACCAAGTTTGTCGCCATGCAGAACCGCTACAACATGCTGTACCGCGAAGAGGAGCGCGAGATGATCCGCTTTTGCAAGCGCACAAACGTCGCCGTCATTCCCTGGGGCCCTCTGTGCGAAGGTCTCCTGGCCCGTCCGTTGTCGGTGCGCGGCTCGACCGCCCGCTCAGCCGGCGATGCTGCCACGCCCCTCAGCCCCGAGGCCGAGACTATCATCAAGCGCGTCGAAGAGGTCGCGGCCAAAAAGGGGTGGACCATGTCGCAGGTGGCGCTGGCATGGACGTGCAAGCGCGTGACGGCGCCCATTATCGGGTTCAGTTCGGTGGCTCGTCTGGACGAGGCGCTGTCGGCGCGCGGCAAAGAGCTGACACCGGAGGAGGAGGCTTATCTGGAGGAGCCGTACAAGCCCGTGGAGATTGTGGGTCACTTTTGAGCAACAGTAGTTATAGATGTTATCTCTTTTTAGTACATAATAAACCACTTGTCTACAGCTTCGCCTGGACTGATTGCAACTCCTTTTGTACGAGGTCGACAACAGCTAAGGCACACCCATACGATGCTTGGTAGCCCCAACCGCCGTGGCCGTAGTTGTGCACCATGGGCACACCCTGATTGTGCTCAACGGTGATGTTGATTGCGGTGATGTTGATTGCTTCGCTCATGGTGTTCAGGTTGGACTCGACTTTACTCTGCTGTGATCGTCCCTTACTGTCTGCCAAGCCTCCGTCTTAAATACACACCAACACCGGCTTTACTTGGTTTTGGCCGATGCAAGCCGACAACGGAATTTAAGACGAGAGGTTGACGGCGACAATTGGTTGGCGGCTGTCAAGATAAGATAGGCATCTCTCCAACGCTGATCAAATGCCATTCTCAAAAGTCTCCGAGTGCAATTGATGACTCTTCTTGCCGGTTCGCTGGTTCTTGCCATGTTTCCAGTCCCCCCTCTGAATTACTGCAAGCTCGATCCTCCGCAGTCTCACCTTCTTGATCTGTCTAGAACGATGCACTAAGCTGCATCCCTGCCTCACTATCCCGGCCCGCTAATGCCGTCTGGGTTACTGGCCGCCACTTGACGTGACTGACACATTGACAGCTTCTTTAAATGTCTTGACTGTGAACTTTAATTGAGATTGAATCCACACCAACACCATTCTTCACAACGCACCGACATCATGGCGGACACACGGACAGTCGCACCCTACGGGACATGGACGAGTCCCATTACCGTTGACCACCTCGCGGGCGACAGCATCCAGTTCGAGGGCGCCGTGGTCAACGCATCGACGAGCCAAATTTATGTCCTCGAGGCACGACCATCGGACGGCGGCCGGCACGCACTGGTCGACTTGACAACCGACAAAGACGTCTTGCCGGCCGGGTACGACGTCCAGGGCTCGATCCACGAGTACGGCGGCGGCACGGCGGCGATGTTGCGTGACGGGCGGATTCTGTTTAGCAGTCACCCCAACAATGGTGTTTTCTTGTTGGACCCCACCACCAGCAAAGTCGACACGGTCTTAGAACCCGACGCGTGTGTTCGGTACGGCGACTTTCACGTCATACCAACGACGCAAAATTGGGTGCTGGCGGTGGAGGAACGACATACAGCACCGGATGCCGTCAAAAGATGCGGACGTGACGAACACGGTCGTAGCCATCCACCTACCAACTGGAGAGGTGTCTACGGTCCTGGAGGGCGCCGACTTTTACGAGCACCCGCAGTTTAGTCCGGACGGTCGACAAGTCTGCTGGACACAGTGGAACCATCCGGACATGCCGTGGACAGGGACGGAGCTGTATGTGGCGGCGTGGAAGGACGGCAACATCTCGGAGGAGCACACTCTTGTGTCTGGCCAGCCCGGTGACGAGAGCATCTGCCAGCCGCGATGGGGTATGGACGGCACTACGTTGTTTTATGTCAGCGACAAGACCGGGTACTGGCAGCTGCACAAGTATAATGGTTACAAGTCTGAACATATTTTGTTGAAAGGACTGGAGAAGGCCGAGTTTGGCAGCCGTGAGCCGTGCTTGGGAAACAGCACATGGGTCCAGTTGAGTGAGACAACACTGGTGGCGTCCAACGTCCAAAACGCGACGTCCAATTTGATATCGATCGACTTGACGACAAACGAATGGACCGACCTGAAACTACCTCTCGTCGACATACAAAAGAATGCCGTGGCACGCATCTCTTCGACTTCTTTCTCGGTGATTGGCAGCACAAAGACGACACCGCAGTCCATCTACCGTGTCGACTTGGAGGTGGACAGAGCAAAGCTGACTCTGCTCAAGCGCACGATCCAGCACGACCTGCCGTCTGGCGTCATCTCAGAGGCACAGCACATTACTTTCCCACAAGTCTTCCACCAGACAAAACTTGTCAGCGACCCGCAAGGCAACGCCCATGCCTGGTTTATCCCACCCAATAATGATGCCTTCCAAGCACCCGACGGGACCAAACCACCACTGCTTGTCTGGATGCACGGCGGGCCGGTCTACCACGTGCCACCCGGCCTCGCTCTGGAGATGCAGTACTGGTCTTCGAGAGGGTATGCTTACGTGATGGTCAACCATGTCGGCTCGACTGGCTATGGGCGGGCCTACCGTGCACAGCTGAATGGCCAATGGGGCGCTGCCGATATCGATGATGCCGCCAGTTGTGTCTCGTATCTCCGAGAGCAAGGCCTGGTCGACCCGTCCAGGGTGGGCATCGTCGGCGAGAGTGCCGGTGGCTACGCCGTTATGCAGGCTGTTTATTTATATCCAGAACTGTGGACAGCCGGTGTCGCTCTGTACGGTCTCAGTAGTCTCTCTGAGTTTGCCGCTGACACACACAAATTTGAGAGCCGGTTCATTGACTCTTTGGTTTTAGGGACACGAAAGGGGAAAACAGACGAAGAAATCGAAAGCATCTACAGAGGACGGAGTGCACTCTATCATGCCGACCGCATCAAAGCGCCCCTTCTCTTGCTGCAGGGGGACATGGACACCATTGTGCCGTCGTGGCAGTCGACCCGCATGGAAGAAACGATGCGCGAGCTGGGCAAGGAGGTGGAGCTTGTCATGTACAAAGGCGAGGGCCATGGCTTTCACTTGGACAAGACGATCAAAGATGCAACACGTTTGCAAGAAGACTTTTGGCAGAGGAAGTTGTTGTCCACTGCGTAGGTGCGTAGCAGGCTGAGGAACACGATACAATACACTTAAATTGATTAAAAGGCACGACTTTTGATTACTCCTTCTTCCAGTGGTACTTGGCCGCTGGGTGGTCGTCCCGTGGGTACGCCTGCCCGCGCTGGCCGGACAAATTCTCACGGTAGGTCCCGCCATCGACGGCATAGTCGTCCCAGAACAGTCCGCGCTTTTGGAGTACCGGCAGCAGATATTCAATGACATCATGAAACGACCCTGGGAACAGCGCGTACGCCAGGTTGAACCCGTCCACATCCGCCTCGGCCACCCACCGCTCCATCTCGTCCGCCACCTTGTCCGGTGTACCGACCACCGTCGCACCCAGCCCGCCCACCTTGATGTGGTTCGCCACCGTGTGCTTGGTCCACTTGGCCACGCCCGGTGCCGACTTGGACCACGCCTCGACGGCCGACCGGATGGCGTTGCTCTCCACGTACCGCAGCTCTTCGTCGTCGCCGTACGTCGACAGGTCAATGCCCGTCCAACCGCCAAACAGGGCCAAGGCACCGTCTTCCGACCCGTAATTCTCGACAAAATCCTTGTACTTGGCCTCGGCCGCTTCTTGCGTCTTGGCAAGCACGGGGCACAGCAGCGCCAGAAACTTGACCGACTGCGGGTCCCGGCCAAATTCTGTAGAGGCCGCCTGCCGAATCTCGGCCACATTCTTGACCACCACCGAGGGACTGTGGCCCGCCACAAAAATGGCCTCGGCGTGCTTGGCCGCAAAACTCTTGCCCGCCTTGGACGTGCCCGCCTGCATAATGACGGGTGTCCGCTGCGGGGACGGTTGGCAGATGTGCGGTCCGGGCACCGTATAGTATTTGCCCTCGTGGTGGATCTCCCGCACCAGCGCCGGGTCCGTGTACACCCCCTTTTGCCTGTCCAACTTGACGGCATCGTCCCGCCACGACGACTGCCACAGTTTGTATGTCACATCCACATACTCCTCGGCAATCGCATACCGCTCGTCGTGGCTCGGCTGCTGAGTGTGGCCCAGGTTGCGCGCCGCCGAGTCCAGGTACCCCGTCACAATGTTCCACCCCAGCCGCCCGCCCGTCAAGTGGTCCACCGTCGACAATCGGCGCGCCAGGTGGTATGGCTGCTCGTAGGTGGTGGCGACCGTGACGCCAAAACCAATGTTGCGTGTAGCAGCAGCCATGGCCGGGACCGTTGCAAGCGGCTCGTTGACGGGCCACTGGGCACCGGACACTATCGCCGGTGCCGGGTTGCGGGGACCCTTGTAGACGTCGTACGACCCCAGAACGTCGGCGATAAAGATGCCATGGAATTTGGCCTTTTCGAGTGTTTGGGCGAGCTTAACCCAGTGCTGGATGTCGTTGAATTTCCACGACTCGTCGTTGGGGTGGCGCCACAGCCCCGGCGACTGGTGGCCACTGCATGACTCGACAAAGGCATTGATGATGAGTTGTTTTTTGGCCTTGGGGCGCAACCCGTTGGATCCGGTGGTTTGAGTAGTGGTGGAGGCCATGGTGAATGTCTGTACTGAGGAGATGCAGATTTGTTGTGTCGTGCAGAGCCGACGTTATGAGATTGCCGAGTACAACGGGGTCTTTTATTTTATCTCTTTGAAAATTCTTAAATCAGAATCTTTTTCAACAAACTCGGTTAACGACGTCTCCCTAAGCCGTTCTCCCTAATTTGACTTGTTATCTATCCCACTGCCCGTTGGCAGGTGCCGTCCACACTGCCGTTTTTCGGTACATCCTGGTATGGAGTACTACGTCCCCGGATCCGCAATAGCGCAATCGCTCGGCGATCGCACGTACACCTGCGACGGGAGCCGTTACTACACTTTCGCGATAGCCAACTGTCGCACGTAATACCACACAAGTTACCCTTATGTTTTTGTCCTCTATTTTTCCTACAACTCTCAATTCTCCGCAAATGCAGAGTCGTGGGGGTCTCTGGGTGCCGCGGGGTTCACCCAGCCTTGCCATCAAGGGACTTTTTCCACGAGACAAATCCATTGGCTCCGGCACTTGTTTCGTCATTGGCGCCACGAAAGATGTAATCTAGAGGATCTCTTCAGCTGGTCGATCGCTACGTGTAGAATTGACTTGACTTGTGTCGATCACATGACTATTCGGACAGCCATAGGACAGCTGTGCGTGAATTCCCGTGGAAATGGCCATCACCAACTTAACAGATGCGCAATTCGCTATATTCGTCTATCTTGGTGTCATTTATGTCATTCACGTCATTGCATGGCAGCCGCATGTCGACATCAAGAGCTGTGCCGGACTTGTGAGCTACTATATATTATAAAAAGAGTCAGCCAAGGTATATCATAGTGAGAAAAAGTACTTTGTCGAAAACAGCATCACATTCGACAACAACCTGAAACAAGCTGTAGACAACCGCCAGCATGTCCAACACCACCCCCGTCGCTCACCCGAGCACCGACCCGGCGGTCTATGCCGAGTACCAGTCCAAGTGGTCCACCTTGCCCACGGACGCGGCCGACTGGATCCAGCGCGCCGTCGATGTCGCCGACGTTTTGAAGACGGACGCGGCCGCTCGCGACAAGGCCAACAAGTCGCCCAAAGCAGAAGTCGCCCTCCTCAAGCACGCCGGGCTCCTAAAGATTTTGGGTCCCACCAAGTACGGCGGCGGCGCGCAGCCGTGGGACGTAGCCTACCGCACCATCCGGGAAGTGGCCAAGGGCGACGGCTCGATCGGTATGCTGCTGGCCTACCACCTGATATGGTCGGTGACGGCCAGCGTGTTTGGCTCGCCGGCGCAGGCCGACCGCTGGCAAAAGGAGATTGTGGGCAACAACTACTTTGTGGGCGGCGCCGTCAACCCGCGGGACAATGATTTGACCATCAAGGCAAGCGACAGCGGTCTTGTGTTCAACGGCCACAAGAACTTTAGCACGGGCGGCGTCATTTCCGACTTGACTGTGTTGGAGGGTGTGGTCGAGGGCACAACGGACCACATCTTTGCCATTGTTCCCACGAACCAGTCTGGTCTGCAGTTCTTGCACAACTGGGACAATGTCGGCCTGCGACTGACCGAATCGGGCGGCGTCAAGATTGACAACGTGCCCGTTCCCTGGGAGGACGCGCTGGGCTGGGATGTTGCCACAAAAAAGCCCGACCCCAACATCTTGGGTATTCCTTTGGCCAGCATCTTCTTGCCCCTGATCCAGTTGGCGTTTTCCAACTTTTACATTGGCATCGCCTGGGGCGCCTTGGAGTTTGCCAAAAACCTATACGCGCAAAAACACCCGGCCCTGGCCCTTTGGCGGCGATGTCCCCAAGGAAAAGGTCGAGGACGAGTTCTATGTCCTGCAAACATACGGCAACTACTTTGCGCACCTGCGGGCGGCCACCGCCCTGGCGGACAAGGCCAACCAAGAAGCGGCCCGACTTTTTGGGAAATACATTGGCATTGTCCGCGACACCGGCAACAGCGCCGCCTTCACGCCCGAAGAGCGCGGTGAGTTTGCCGAGTGGGTGGCCAGCGTCAAAGTCGTGGCCACGGACACGGGTCTGCGCGTGACGTCGGGCGTGTTTGAAGTGACGGGGTCTCGCTCGACGGCGGCCAAAGTTGGTCTCGACCGGTTCTGGCGAGACGTGAGGACGCACACGCTGCATGATCCCGTCGCGTTCAAGAACCGTGAGCAGGGACGGTATTATCTTACGGGCGAGGCCCCCGAGCCGACGTGGTACACTTAGGTAGTTGCGTAGCAGGCAGATAAATACAACGATGGATTCAATACTAAACTACTCTAATTCTTGTCCTCCACTTTATCAAACCACACAAGGGTATCCGGCATGTTGGCAGCATCGAGGGCTGCACCAAACCGCTTGACGTTGCTGTCCACGCCCAACGCAAACTCCGCTTTGACCACCAAGTCGACATTCGTGTTGTACCGGTCGTAGACGATGCGGGCCACAAAATAGTCGGCCGATGCATGCTGCAGATGCATGTGCACCGGGAAAGCACCTTGTGCGTCCGCGCGGAGCTCGTTGTCGGCCGTGAGACGGATGGCAAAGTCGGCGTAAGCGGGGTGCCGATACGTGCCGGTGTACTCTTTTAGGGGAAGAGACGGAAATCTCGGCGGCGATGGAATTGTTGGGTACAGTCGTTTGAGGCCTGCCTCTCTGGTGTTGCGCTCTCTGTTTCTTGCTGTCTTCTTCTGCGTCAACTCATATAAGTCGATGCGCTTATCTTGAGGCACCCCCAGCATCTCATCCATCAGGTGCCATGCCAGCACTTCCCGCCCGGGGCTGTCCGCGTTGCTAAACACCACCACGCCCCAATTTCGGTCGGGGAGGCAAATCATCGAAGCCGACATGCCCTCAATGTCGCCCGGGTGCAGCATGACGTCTTCGCCCTGGTACGTCGAAATCATCCAGCCCAAAGAGTAGAGCATCTGCTTGGTGAGCTGGGGCAGAAAGGACCTCGGCATAATCGAGCGCGGTTGGCGAATTGCGGCGTGTCCTTCTTTTGAGATGGGGACCGTCTTGTGCAGAATGCACCGCAGGTATTTGGCGTAGTCGTTGACGGTCGAGATGACGCCGCCGGCACCACCGAGCACACCCTCAAAATAAGGAAGGACTCTGTGTTTGCCGGCCGCCTCGTCCCAACCGTAGGGGGCGGCCAGAGTGGCGTCGTTGGTCGTGTCCGTCGCATGCTTCTGTGCCTCCTCCAGCGACAAAAATGTCGAGTTCATGCCCAAGGGTGCCCAGATGCGCCTCCTCAAAAATGTCCCAAATACCTCCCCTGACACCACTTCAATCATGTGGCCCACGGCAATAAATAGCCCATTGCAGTATTGCCATGCCGTACGGATCTCTTTGCTGACCGGAAAGTGCCGCAAATTGCGGACATAGTCGCGCACCGACGTGTTGGGCTTGCCGATCGTCAGCACCTGCCCAGGCACACCGGAACGGTTCGACAACGCGTCCTCCAATGTAACATGCGCTGTCGCATAGTCGTCCGCCAACACAAAGTCGTCCCGGATCAGTTGGCTCATCGGTGTGGTCCATTGCACTTCTGGGTACGTGTCGTTGTCGTCGACCAAGAGAGAAGCCGCAGCGGCGGTAAACGACTTGGTCGTGCTGCCCGTGTAAAACATGGTGGACGGCGTGACGGGCGTGTCGGGTGCTGCAGTGCCATACCCCGCGGTCCAGGTATCGTCGCCGTCCACGACAGCCACGGCCACACCCTGGATGTGCCACATGTCCAGTGTTTTGCGGACCAACTTCTCAAAGTCAACATTGAGCGGGTTTGTCCTTGTCTTGGTCTCTGTCGCGGGTAGCTTTTCTTCAACAGCCCCGGCCGCCTTCACGTTAAGTCCTTCCTGCGACATTTTGACTTGATGTTGCTGTATTGGTGTTGCTGTGTAAGTTGTTTGCGAGTTTGGTGATGATCAAGATTTGATACAGCACAATCACAGACAGCATTTATGTCGCTCTTCGAGCTGCAGTAAGGGCGAACCAGGCATCCATCGGGCAGTTTCTATGTCAGACGCACGTACGCGAATGACGACAGCAGACGATACCCCAAAGTTGTAAGGAGTAAATTTGTCTTGATGATACCCCGCAACAGATCCGGATAATTTTGATGATGATGTCTGCTAACCCGATTTGGCGCTTCGGACAAATGTTGAGCGAATGAGTTCATGATGAAACCCACCTCCAGATGGTTGTGGCGTGAACAGATGCCTTGGCATGGTGACCTTTATATCAATTTGATCAGTTGTGAGTTTGTGTGTTAGCAAAATTCTCCAGTTTGGTTTATGTCTCCAAAAAAGTTTTGAAACAGCTCGTTTCCTTTTATTTAGAAGGCATCAAAAATTTGTCTTTTATTTTTGATGGAAAAAAAAAACTAAAAAAGTACCGTTAAAAGTAATGAAAACAAAACGAAATGAATAAAAAAAACTTATCCAGCTCATTTTGTCTTACATCTCATTGTTTTCCTCAACAAACTAGTCTGCGTTGGTACGTCGGACGCGTAACAAGTACATCGCTGTAAGGTTCGATGCAGCATCCCCCCCCAGTTGAGAAATGTAGATGCCTAGCCCGATTACAACGTAACTAGCTCGACCGTCGACGATTGACAATGGAGGCGTACCGACGTCCACTTAATTATGTAAGACTGTAACAGTTAGGTGCCGTGCATCCGCATTCTTTCTCGTTTATTTCTATGCCTAGAATTGTTCTCGGTCTGATTGTGATTCGTATTGTTGTGTGATCCAGTACTGTTGATTGATGGAATAATGACCAGCAACTTCATGTAAGCCCCAAACGGCACCACTCTGGTAGGGTGACTTTCAACGGGATGTTCCGTTTCATTCATGGATGACAGACAGCCGGACTACACATCAATTTCGTCAAAACGCCAGTACGAGAACTGCAGGGCCCTCGATTATTCCTGGCGTCTCTTATTCGTACCCAGTTATGGAGTCGTCCGTCAACAATCACAAATGGGCTTGTGGTTATAATAGGAAGGAGCATCAACTTCGTGAACGGAAAGCGCAAGTGCAACCTCCTGCCGTTTATAAAATAAAAGTACCTCTGGTTCATTGATGAAATTTATTTCGGCCGGGCGATATAAATTTCCCCACGAAACCAGAGGAAATGTCACATGTTCGGTCACAAAAACAATAATTTAAGGAAAGCACTATCGGTGTATCATGACGACAGCTGCGATGTAGGCACGCGTCCACGGACAAAATACGAGGTCGCTCCTGCCCACGCAATTACACGCTCACGTGACCTATCACGGGATTGATATTGGGAAAGGTCCTGGGTTCGATTCCCAGCAAGTCCATTTTTTTTGTCTTTACGCAGCACGCTCTTGTTTATAAACTCGGTCTGTCTTTTTGCCCGTCGGGCGTATGATCGCAATGCAGGCTGCATACGGCCTGGTCAAAACAAGTCCAAGCGGCCAGAGCTGAAAACTTGTCAATACTGTGGTTGCAGGCCAAAGAAAGCGCACCCTCGCCAGGTACCTCTCCAGCCACTGCTCCACACCACTATACTAAAATGGGTGTAGCGCAGTGGCCCCTGCAAAAAAGGTACTTCTGGCTTCTGTTTACGTCTGGAGAGCTGTCGACGAAGACGCGTCGAGAGAAAGGCGAGGTAAATAAAACTCGAATGCGCGCTCGACTTTCGACGTGCGCGGGAGAAAAAAAAAGTAATTTTGAAATAAAAGAAAAGAAGGGCTTTCGAACGGTGTAAAAATAAGTTCGAGATTCGTTCGGCGCAGTATAAAGATAAGAGGTTGAAAAGGGGAGTGTTTCTGGAGACTGGCGACTGTCGACGAAAGGCTATTTGTTTTGAAAAGATCTGATGCCTCAGGCCACTGTGGCAGGTACACCTTTTGGGCCTCGAAAAAGTGGATCTCACGGGAGCTGTTGAGATACCTGACTGAGGCGCGCTTTTTTACCCATGTCACCACAGTAGAAGTTAAAGAGGAAAAAGGCACGGAAAGGGGGATGGCCTGGCTGTTTTTGGGGTAGGCTCGCAATGGCCTCCTTCCAATATCAGGGGTTTCAGCCACAAAAAGGACGATTGTCCAACCACAGATCGTGGCGAGCAATAGTGCAGTTTCAAGGGTCGTTTTTTGACTGGCTCGTTTCCGCTCGATTTCCCATTTTGTTGATTTCCCTTTCCCTTTTCGTCTTTTTCGTCGAGGCTTGGGGTCGTTTTTCAATGCATTTCATTGATTCTTATCGTCGACTCTCCCACGGTCTAGACCTGTGGCAGACTGCAAGGCAATGCGTCAAGTGCATTGTACCGTCCCCGCCCCAACAGCCACCCGGGAGCCCAGGGTCCAAACTTAATTTTAAGCTTAAGCTGGGAAAATCAAATAAAAGCAAAGACTGCCCAGGGCTGCCCAAGACGGCCGCTTTCTCGTTTCTTTTTTTTTCTTTCTTTTGTTGTTCTGAATGTGCATTTTGTCTCCCATCTTGGCATCATCCTTCTTGGCCTCGACACTGATCTCGATCTCGACCTCGATCTCGGTGACATTGACATCACCATGAGGCTGTCATCCATCTCGGGTCTCTTGGCCTTGGCTGCCGCTTTTGTCGACCCTGCGGCTGCATCCGCCTGTCGTCCCAAGAAGAGCTCGTCGTCTGTGTCGTCTGTTTCGTCTGTATCATCCAGCTCGTCGGTGCCGTCGTCGTCTTCTTTTGTGCCATCGTCCGTTTCGTCTCCGTCATCATCGCCGTCGTCGTCACCGTCATCGCCACCCTCATCGTCGCCGTCCTCGTCACCATCTTCGTCGGTCTCGTCCGTATCATCAATTTCGTCACCGTCTTCTTCCGCTCCGTCCTCATCCGCTTCATCGTCTTCTTCCATCTCCTCACCATCAGTCTCGTCTCCCTCGGCATCATCATCTTCAGCTTCAGCTTCATCCTCGTCCGCATCTTCTTCATCCTCTCCCTCCAGCTCCCACTCCTCGGCTAGCCCTTCGTCGTCGTCTCCCTCGAGCTCACCATCGAGCTCACCATCGAGCTCACCATCGCCATCCTCAGTCTCGCACTCACCATCGTCCGTCTCTCATTCACCATCGTCATCCTCCCACTCGCCTTCGGCGTCGCCCTCGCCTCCTTGTGTCCCGGGCACCGACGTCGTCGTCAATGGCAATTTTGCCAACCAGGCCAACAACCAGCTCAACGGCTGGACCCTGACGGGCTACGCTCCGGCCGCCGCGCCTCTCACCAACTGCCAGGGCCTGCCCACCTGTGCCCACCTTTTGGTCACGTCCGACTCCATTGCCGTCTCGCAGACCGTCACCGGTCTTCACGTAGGCTCCACCTACGTCCTAAGTGTCGAGTACTACTGGTGGGCAGATGGCGGGCCGCCGACCATGAGCTGCTGGGTGTCGGGCAAGGGCAGCGACAACCAGTACCACACGACGCAGATCACCATCCCACCCATTGCCAACAGCGGCGTGAGCACGAGCTGGACCACCTTGTCTTTGCCGTGGACAGCCGTGGGCAGCTCGGCGCTGGTGGCGTGCCAGCTGTCGACGTCGTACAACGACCTGGCGTCCATTTTGATTACAGATGTGCAGTTGGTTTTGCAGTGTCCGGTGAATCCGACGTGACGTGGATAAGGACCAAGATTAGAGTTGCAGATCAAGATCAATGCAGTAGATTTAATAGAAATTGGTTACCTTGTTTGACCAATTATATGAGCTAGAACAGTGTTCACACATAAACTTCCAACTGCGTGACAAAAACTTCTTTTGTTGTTCTCAATATCATTGGCTTTCCTACCGTTCAACTGCAAACGCTCAGTGAGCGTCTTTACTGGATCGACTCAGCAGAGGCTTTGTTTTCCCTTGCAGGGCCTGCTGGTGTGCCCCCCACTCGGCACGCACGCGGCAGTCGTCGTTGGTGTACGCCGCACCCTCCTTGATGACCGTGCCGTCCGGCATTACCTCGATGGCTGCGCCTGTTGTGCCGTTGCTCCCCAACAGCTCCTCAAACGCAGCCACCAGCGTGGACGGACTCACCAGAAGCCCTCGGGCTTCGGCCGTGTCGTGGAAATCGCCCGACGAGATGGCGGTTCGCATGATGCCCGGGCAGATGGCGTTGAGCGTAATCTGCTCGGGCGCGAGCAGCGTTCCCATTGACCGCACGAAACCGACAATGGCCCTGACGTGTTAGCGACAATTGTCAACAAGAGTGTCAAAAAGAGTGTTGGGTGGGAGGACACACGTTTTCGAAGCACAGTACAAGGGCATGGCGGGGATCAGATAGAAGCCCGCGCCAGAGGCGACAATCACGACTGTTTTTTTTGTCGTCAGTAAGGAGCACATATTGGTACCCGGACGTTTGCTTTGCGTTTCTTTCAAAAAAGTGCTCACGCTTTCCACGGAAGCCGTGCTTGTTGGGCGGCTGCCGGCGGAACTGCTGGATTGCCAGGGACGACGTGTACAAAGCACCCGTGGCATTGATGTCAATGGGCGCTAGGTTGGGCTTGAAGAACGTGGTGGCGTTCGGCCGATTGGGAAGCCAGGGGACGTCAAAGATGCCGGCGACGGCAAAGACGTAGTCGATGCGGCGGCCAAGAAACTCGACAGCGGCTTCGAATCCGGCACGCTGGGCGTCCCAGTCGGCCACGTCAATCTTGACGGCCCACGCGACTTCGGCCACGTTAATCTCATTGAGCTCTCTGGCCGTGTCTTGCGCGCCCTCCAAGTTGCGGTCAGCGAGAACGACCTTCATCCTTTTGTTAGAGTCTGCGTTAGCTAACGTCCTTTATGGAGTCGACTTCTGATTATCTCCAAGGCATGTCTCCAGTAGAAAAGAAGAGCACGCCCTCCGGTACATACCCTTTGCTGGCAAACGCCATCGCGACCATGCGACCAATGCCACTTGCACCGCCTGTATGTGTGTCGTCAACATATACATCCCATCTTAAAAAGAGGAGCGAACGTTACAGACCTGTGACGTATGCAGTCTCGCCCGCGTACGCCATTGTTTGTTGTTTATTTGCGACAGTGTTCTGAACTGCAGTCTTTTCTGGTGTTCGTGGTTGGGAAGCGTTTTTTTTAATCACGCTTAGGTTCAGATACATTTGTTTTTTTTTCTCTTATGATTGTCTTTGCAGCGAATACAATAATTACGACGAATCATGTAACGGATGGCGAAGTGGCCGAAGGTTTGCCGAGGGGCAGCCAGGTGGTGCGGCCGAGGCACACCACACGGATATTAAAGGCTGATGTGTCACGCAGTGCTTGTATCTTCCCTATAAGTTTTTGAAAAAAAATAAAAAGACGAGAAAAAAAGAAGAAAAATAGCACGAAAAAGCTACTCAATGTATCATACTGGAGAACGAGGTTCGAGCTCACACTAACTCTCGAGATAATTCAAGATACCTAAATAGCCTTGACATGTCGTACACTGGAGAGACGGCCTTCATCAGCGGTAAGTCCTCCTTCTCTATGTGTATACATTTGAACTTGAAAGCCAGGAGACAGAAACGTCAGAAACGTCATGTTAACATCCTGCAATAGGCGGCACCAGCAACGTTGCTCAGTCTCTCGCCTTGGCATTCGCAAAGAAAGGGTGAGCCCCTCTTGCCGCCAGTGAACATCAAGACACGTATTCACTAACAACACGGTCAAGGCTAAAGATTGTCCTTGCTGACCACAGATTGGACGATGTTGCCAGCATTGCAAAGGACTTGAACGCCAAGTGTAGGAATGGCAAGGCCGTCTCGGCCGTGCAGGTGGACATTGGCGACTGGGAGTCGCAGCGCACTGGATTTGCGTCTGCCGTATCGGTTTTGGGCGGCCGCGTTGACTACGTGTTTGCCATTGCGAAAGCCACGGAAGGCCAGTGGCTTCTGGAAAGCGACGCCGACGCCGGCACATCCTTTCAAAAGCCGGACCTCAGCACCTTTCACGCCGGTGCCTACGGGTCCCTCTACACGTCCGGCCTGGCCATCCAGCAGTTTCGCAGACAGGCGCCGAACAAGTATGGCTTCCGGGGCAAGCGTAAGTTGAAAAAAAAAAAAAAAAAAAAAAAACACCAAGCATTGATCAGCCACTATTGTATTCATTGTCGTGCTAACTTGGGAACGCGTCTGGCCAAAGTGATTATTGTCTCGTCATCTCTTGGCTTCTACAGCGTCCCGTCGTTGCCGATGTGCACGGCTGCACAGCAGTAAGTCGATATACATCTATTGAAGCAAAGCCTGTCCATCTGACCTGAACTAATGCACCTACCTTTCCCCAAGCTGCATCGTCGCATTCGCGCGGACCTTTGGTCGGTACCTGCCGCGTGAACACATCACACTCAACACGATGTGTCCAAATCATCATGCCAGCAGCAGCGAATCCGAAATCGCGTCAGTGACAGCGGCGGCCGAATCGTTGATGGGTCCGAGTAAGGCGTCGGGCGATGCCGTGGAGATATTGCCCGACAGCGGAGGCTACCGCGTCAAGGAGATCCCTGCCTTTACAAACGAGGTGGCCCGCGAGAGTATCGAGCTGGCCACGGCGCCGGAGCACCGCGCGTGGCAGTTCCATGCGCCTGTAGAGGAGTAGACCTGGTGGTCTCTATTGATTTTACTATTCACAACGTATACACGAACCAAGTCATCATGTTGCAAATATGATTCTAGATTAATGGATAATGCGCATATGAAAATGTCAGTTTTTTTTTTTTTTTTTTTTTTTTTTTTTTTTTTTTGGCTACAGTCAATCTAATACCCCTCGGCTATCAACAGTCTTATCGGCCGAGACCGCCACTGCAGGGCCGCACTGCACCAGCTACGTAGAGTCTTGGACATCCTCATTTACATAGCAGGGGATAAGATATTCAACTCTTTGTTTTTTTAATTATTGTGTTTTGCTGTCCATTGCTCTTTTCATTTGTTTACCCAGTCGCGCCGTACTCCCCATCACATTTGCTATTACATCTTTACCTCTCTTACTCTCTTACTCTCTCCCCCCTACAATGCCTTCGCCAGAAACACAAGCGCAGGTTGACTTTTACAAGCGACTGAATGGCTACATATTGTCCGAGTCCTTTACCATGGACCTCAACCGGGACGTCTCGGAGAGTTTCAGCTGTCTCGCCTCAGAGCCCGCCGGTGTCACGTACGAAGAGGTTGTCTGTCCCGGCACGGTGCGTCCCGCAATCTGGTGCCTTCCTGTGTCTTTATCGTCGTCATCGTCGTCGTCGCTATCGTCCTCACCCGTCATTCTCTACTTCCACGGTGGCGGATACTCGTCCAACTCGCCGTCCAGCCACCGCAAGCTAGCAGCTCACCTGGCCAAGCGCGCCAACTGCCGTGCGCTGCTGATCGACTACCGCCTGGCGCCGGAACACACGTTTCCGGCCCAGGCGGAGGATGCCTTGGCGGCGTACCAGTGGCTGACGGACGCCCAAGGCATCCCGGGCCACCAGATTGTTTTAGCGGGTGACTCGGCGGGTGGGAACCTGGCCGTGACGCTGGCCTTGGCTATCAAGAGCAGCAGAAACAAGAACAACAAACAAAAGGCCGCAGCCGTCGTCTGCTTCTCGCCGTGGATCGACATGCGGCTGACGGGCGAGTCGCACACGTCCAATCTTGCCAGCGACATTTTGGTGTACAAAGGCGCCATGCAGCATGTCGTACAGGCATTTGTGGGCAGTAGTGCGTCAGTCGACGACGATGATGGCGATTATGAGCCACTGCTGGATCTACTGCATGCCGACTACATCGGGTGCCCCCCAATGTACTTGACGTCCGGGGGCAGCGAGGTGTTCCGGGACGACGCGGTCTTGTTGGCTGCGGCTGTCGAAAAAAGCGGAGTGAAAGTGCAGCTCAAAGTGGTTGAGGGACTGCAGCACGTGTGGGTGTTTATGGCGGGCCGGGCACCAGAGGCGGACGCGACGCTGGAGGAGGCGGCACAGTTCATTCGCGAGAAATTGGGCAAAGGCGACAACTCCTAGGTTGTAGCAGCAACAAGTCCGTCGAAGATATATCTATCGTATCTGTGTTGGGCTATGAATATTGTTGAGACCCGAGATTTGTGTGGTCATCCATTGTATCTAGCAGCACTTGACTCACTACATGTAGCTCGATTTGATAATAGTTAACGGTCGATTTATTGTAAAGCAATCAACACTATCTGTGAAAATAAGAAAAGGAAATATAGAAAAGAAAGACATCCCCATCGACTCAACACCCCTTATCCCCATCAACAAACACCACATCCCATTCACCCTGCATGCCTGCCTACACACCCCACTCTTAGTAGATGTACACAAACTGGTCATTCTGCTTGTCCGTGAGATCCTGCTCGGCGACCTCGTCCAGCACCTGCTCCTGGCCCTTGCTCATGGTGACCTTGCTTTGCATAGAGGCATCGACGACATCGGCATTCTTGCCGGCGGCAATACGCTGCTTGCGCTTCTGGCGGTTGAGGAACAAGAGGTTGGCGACCTGGAAGCAGCAGGCGGCAATGAGGGCAATAAAGATGCCGAGGACCGCACGGATACCCTGCTTGTAGTATGGCGCTTGCGTCGAGGAGAACAGGAGAGGGCCCGACAGGGCACCAGCAGAGACGCCGGCCTGGACGACGGACAGCATGGTGGATTTCTTGGTGGCGCCGGCGGTGTTGGCAATGGCCCAGGAGAGGATGAGCGGGTTGGCGGCGAAGAGGAAGGCGCACAAATAGTAGGCCACCAGCAAAGCGGGCTGGGACGAGTGGGTGCGCGGCAGAGCATAGAGCATGGCGGTGCCGGCAATGGCCGGGATGGTGAAGCCGATGATGACGGCGGACTTGATCTTGGCCTTTTGGGCGGCCCAGCAGGACAGCAGAATAATGATGAGCTGCATAAAGCCAAAGGGAATGTTGAGGAGTGAGGTCTGGAACTTGTCAAAGCCGAAGCCCTCGATAATCAGAGTACCGAAAGCACTCGTCATGCCGGAAGCCATGTTGGGCAGGATAATCATGGCGACCCAGAGCCATGACTTGGGCTCGAGGGCGACCTCGATGACGTGGTGCCACTTGAAGGTATGGTTGGTCTCGCCAGTCTGGTTGACACGCAGACGCTCGATGCCCTGGAGGCGTTCTTCTTCGGTCAAAAAGCGGGCCTCCGAAATATCGTTGTCGAGCTTCCAGTAGACAATGGGGGCGGAGATGATGGTGAGAAGGCCGGCGAACAAGAAGATGCTGCACACACCCGGAGTTAGCAATTATAATGGGAGGGGGCGCAATGAGATTAGATCGAGAGAAAAGGTAGGCTTACATCTGCCATGGACGCAAAAGATCCGACTCGATATGGCCGAGGCCGTACGAGATGGCCGCCGCCGCCATGGTGGACAAACCATTCATGCCGTTCCAAACGGCAATACGCACGGGCTGCTCCGACCGACGGTACCACAGAGCCGTCATGTAAGTAAACAGCGGCAGGCAGCCGGCCTCAAACAGACCGAGAAAGAAACGCGCCGCCAGCAGCCCCGAGAAACTCTTGCAGCCGGCAATGCTCGCCTCGGCAATGCCCCAACCCAGGGTCATGGCCGGCATCAGGTACTTGGGCGGGACCTTGACGATGAGCATAGCCGAGAAGGGCTGCCAGGCCAGCTGGGCAATGGCGGCAATGGAGCTGACGAGCGAGTACTGGTTGCCCGTTAGGCCCGTGTCCTGCTGGAGGCCAAAGAGGGCACTGGTGGACAGGACAGCCTTGTCAAACACTTGCAGAAAGTAGACCCAGGTCAGCAGCACGAGGATGGTCTTGTCCGTCTTGCGGCGGATGCGCTTGTTCTGTTCTTCGGTGAGGTTGACAAGGACAGCATCGCCGGCGGCGTGACTGGTGTTGGTGTCGAGGTCTTCGACGGGCGCCATGGCCATGCTCTTGGCATCGCCAGAGACGTCGTGCACGGCCTCAATATCAGTGCCCATAGTGGTGGTGGAGGTGTTGGGAGGTGAGAAAGGGTGTGGTGATATGTGGTGATGGTGATGAATGATAAGAAAAGAAGAAGAAGTGGCCAAGATCAAGTCCAGTCAGGCTGGGTTTGTGAGATGGTGGTGATCGAGAGTGATCAACAAAGACCTTGTGTTCACCTCAACCAGTGGATCCGCGGCATCTTATATACATGAGGCCGTGTGTGATTGCGGGAGTGTGAAATCAAAGGAATGAAAGGGAAAGGGGAAGGACAGATGCAGGCGATTGGGATGGAGAGATTGACAGTCTGGGGTAAACCAGGTGTCGGGTGGAGCACGATTTGTGGTGGTAGCGCATGTCCAATCTACACAGTACACAGTATTACGCAGTACAAAGTACACCGTATTACGACGGGCAATCGGTCGTCTGCACTCTTGTTCGCACCTGCCACTTTTTCCTCTTTTGTCCATTCGCTACTCGTGCCTGCCCTGTTTCTCCAGTTTCTAGCCTCCCTTCGCCTGCCTCTATCTCTTCCACTATCTGCCACGAGGCTCCATAATCTACAGGCTAGCGATAGCACTCGTTTGTCCCCTGTGATAAGTTATCCGGGGGAGGGCTAAGCGGCCAACAGCGGATAACACTTGCTGGAGGCGACACCGTCGGCCTTTTGCTTCAACAAAGCGTGAAAGGCGATTGGCCCGTTTGGCTGATCACCTGCGATTCGCTGCCACCTGCTGTTTCCGACGGCAGGCGACAGACAACGTGGAGCCCGCCTGCCCGCTAACGACAAACCTACACCACCGCTAAACTCGGAAGACAATAGCGCCGGCACCCCCTCACCACCGGAGATCAGCTTTCTTCCTTCATACCAATGTCCCAGCACTCTGGCGGCGTTGATCGTTCCCACGACACCGGCAGACGGCATGCAACGCCGTCCAGGTTCATATCATGGATGCACATCATGTGTGGCACACCAAGCACACCACTTTTGAGCTCCGATGCGATCGCATCGCGTCGAGGACATCGCACTGATACGCGTCTTGTTTTCTTTTTTTTGTCTTGTCGGAGCATAATCGACCGAATCAAACATGATCGGCCCCCTCTCGAGCCCTCTGGAGCCCTCTGGACCCCTCTTTGTTTCTTGTGAAGAGGTCCGTATCGGAGCAGATAACTTTGTCAAAATGACACACGTCAAAACATCCAGACACTACTTAATACGATAGCCATCGTGTGTGAAGCTTTATCATATCTCCAAGTAAAACACAGCAACTTATCGCTACGTCTATCATTCACTCTCATCTACACCACCATGTCACCCACCAGCCGCTTCTCATCCTACCCGCCGGGCATCCACGGCCCGTCCATCACCTTTTTCCAGGACACCCGTCGAGCAGGAGATTGACTGGGACACCCAAGAGAAGCACTTTGAGTTTATGAATTAAGCATCTCCATGGCAGTATGTTCCCCCACTTGCACAAATGAATATCTCCGTTTCATGCACACGATGCTAACGCATCGTGACGTTTAGTCGTCCTCACCGGCTCCTCTGGCGAGAATGCCGCCCTCTCCATTGCCGAAAAGAGCCAAATGGTCCGCAAGGCCCGCGAGGTCGCCACCCGTCTGGGCAAGCCCGATTTTCCCATCACGCTCGCATCCTGGCCGGCTGCACCCGCGACATCCTCGCCCAGATCGAGGCCGGCCACCAAAACGGCGCCGACTTTGCTCTGGTCCTCGTCCCGGCCGTCTTCCACTGGTCCATGACCTCGCAGGCCGTCCTCGACTTCTTCAAGGAAATTGGCGACCGCTCCCCCCTGCCCATCATCATCTACAAACTTCCCCAATTTGCTGTCCGGCATCGACGTCGATGCCTTCATGCTCGAAGAGCTCGGTCAGCACCCCAACATTTACGCCGTCAAGTTGACATGCGCGGTGTCGGCAAGGCCACCCGGGTCGCGGCCCAGTTCGACCCCGCCCAGTTCACGTCGGTGTCGGGCATGTCCGACTGGCTCGTCGCCGCCCTCGCGGCAGGCTCGGCCGGCTGCATCTCGGGCGTCGCCAACATCTTCCCCAATGTCATGGTCAAATCTACGATCTCTACAAGAGCGGCAAAGTCGACGAGGCCATTGCCCTCCAGAAGAAGCTGGTCCAGCCCGAGCTCGGCAATCGCTACGTCCGACGTCAGCGGCATGAAGTGGATCACCGCCAAGACCCGCGGCTACCCAGAGTCGAGTGCCCACTGCCGCCGGCCCATCCCGCGCTTTGTCGACCAGGCCAAGAAGGACCGCGCCATGCGCCTGGTGACGCCGTTGGTCGAGGTCGAGGAGCAGCTGGCAAAGGAGGCCTCGTCCGCCGGAATAAAGTCGTCAAAACTGGCGAATGGTCACTAAGGGGAGGCAGATGGATGACTTTGATAGACAGTCTATATGTTGTAAATAAGAATGTTTTCATCGTATTGCATCCTTTTCTAATGGGTTTTTACCAGTACTAGCCACGAAAAAGCGACGGCATAACTTCACGTGCTCGGCTACCGTATGCTCTCTAGTGTTGGCCAAAACTGCGAAGCAATGACTGTACGGAGTACACCTAGCCCTATTCGGAATTATGTCAACATGACATTTAGTACGTACTCTGTCATAACCGGAACAGTGCTTCCAACTGATATGGGAGGAATCTTAGTCAAGTTCAACATTTAGAGTCCAACGATGTGGCATAAATCTATAATGCAAATTGTCCCATCGTTTTTTTTTTTTTTTTTTTTTTTTTTTTTCGGTTCTATTCGGGTTGTCTCCCGACGTCCACCACCACAGGCTCATTCTCTACCGGCACCGATTCCACACAACAGCCCACCAAATCCCGCGATGGACAACGAAGACTTTGACTTTGATGTCCCCGACAACGACGTCGGCAACAGCATCAGCAACGACTACGCCAACGGAAGAATTTGCGGCGATAACAGCAATCATCGCCGCCAAGGCTGCGACTACGCTCGCGACAACCACAACCACAACCACAACCACAACAGCAACGGCTACGAGTACGGCTTCATACCCATGTACAGCGACTCCTGCTTCATTGCCTACCCTACCCGCAACCCGATGTGGTGCTACAAAGGCGGGCCCGAACCGGACCCGGCTCCTCTGCCGAAGTCCAGGACACCGGCCCAGTGCCGGTCGTCGTCTGCCAACCCAAACTGCCACGTTCTCCCAAACCAAAAGCTACACCACCTGCTACAGGAAGGGTACCACGCACACTACAACAAAGTCGGCGCCGCCTCCGACATCGTTGTTGTCCCACTCTGTCCAAAAGAGACCCGTCATTTTTTAACCGCGACGACGGGATTGTCTTACAAAAGCCAGCGCCAACACTCGAGTCCATCTACAAGGTCATGGCCGACAACAGCAGCAAAGACGGTTCCGTCAAAACATTTGCGGCGTCGAGCATTGGCGGCGGCAGGATATCCCGAGAAAGCGAAAAACGACGGCCTCAAGGCGTTTATTGCCCACATCGTTGGCGGCGACATCACTCCATCACCATCGTCGACGGACGACACGTCGTCCTTCGTTGTCAGTTTCCTTGGGCATTTGGCCACGTCGTGATAGTGTTTGTTCTCAAGAATGTTACACTATAAGCGAACATTATTGGGTGGATGAATGAATAGGTGTGGGACCAGCCTTGTTTGGTGATGATGTATTGTAGTTGACACGTCTCTTGAAAAGAGTGATTTTTGTATAAAGATTTATAGTGACTGAAAACAACACTTTGGCGAAAATGGGAACCAATAAATTCCAAGCATTTCTTTGATTTTATTAGATGTGTCTCCTGGAATTTAGGTTGCGGCTTCTACAAGCGACCGCGGCTATTGTGAGCGTGTATACTATGCAGTGGGACGTACTTTGTAGAGCGGTACTGTGACAAAGGTGGCAAGTACACGTAATAGCAGGTAATACCTTACTCACGGGAAGCAGAAAAGGAGACGGCGGACGAGCGTCCAGTCATCATGGCAGATGACTACGTGGCTGCGCACAATTTTTCTCACCCATATAAATTCTTCGACAGCCTAGTCGTTTTGACGATTTTTTATCAGAACCATATTTTCAACATACCACAAACATTCATCACTTCTCACCAACCTGCCCATCGTATACGACTACCATGGAAACGTCACCACCTAATGCCGATGCGCCCGAGAACAGCTGTCCGAGCAGCTCGACGAACGCCTCGACGAACAACTGGACAAACGATGCTTCGAGCGAGTTTACGCTGATCGACATCGGAAACGCCCCTACCCATCATTTCCACCTCTTCCACGTGCACCGAACCCGACGTCTCAGCCTTCCCGAAGATGATCGAAAACATGGACGAGGGTCTAGCTCTCCAGGCGAAGATTCGAAAGGGCATCGACGATATGTACCGTGTCTATGGAGTCGCCATAACCGCCTCTGGAACGGTGGTCGCGCCCGTGGATAAGCAGACAAGGCAGAGAAATAGCCACAATCATAAACGCGCCTATGAATGCGGCGAGGTCATGTGGAACGTTATACACAATTTCGGCATCCTTTTTGGTGAATGTGCCGGTGGGCGACAAAGGCCAAGGACTGGCGGAAACGGCCACTGTCCTGGCCAACGTGTTTGTCGCCTGCTATTTTGCGTGGATCAACATCCATCGAGGCCTCGGGGCGGACGAGTCGTTTAGTCGCATCATGGGCGCGTACAACATCTACACGGGCCAGGCCCTGCAGCAGGCAGTGGCCAGTGTGCGCAGCGTCGTTTCCAAAACGCAAGGGGAGGAGGACGAGGAAAAGAAACAGAGATTACTTGACTTTCCCAACGGCACCGTGCGCGGTGCTTTATTGAGGTGCATCCGTGCTGTGCGCGGCTTTGATACACTGGCCGGGCTTGAGGTCTGGGCAGACACAATGCGCCAGATCCTGCCCGTTCTTGCTCGCTTGTCCACGAACACATACGTACGGGGGGACGAGGACTGGATGGTTTTTGACGTGCAAAGAGCACGTACGAGCCTACTTGGCGCGCCGAAAACCGCCACCGCCCGCCAAAGTCAAAACAGCGACGGCGGCGGCGGCGGCGGCGGCGGCGGATGGAGAGAAGGTCAGAGACGAAAGCGAAAAGTGCCAGAGTCAGCCTCCTGGCATATTTTACTGCTGTAAGAAACAGCAAAGGGCGTATGGGTGACACTGGAATAAAATCTTCCCTCAGAATGGAACATTAGGTCACGGACGGTTTTTTTTTTTTGTTTTGTTTTGTTTTTTTCCCCGCATGGGCGGCCCTGTTCAAATGCTCCGGCTTGGGCTTTTCAATCTAAGAAAGTGGAAGAGACCTACCTACTTTGTCGTTTTACGGTTACTGGTCTCGCAGCATCTGCGATTTCTAGTCGGAAATTCATATGTTTTTTTATCCGCATCTTTTGTCATTGTCAATAGACCAGTTAGTACAGTTGCATCTGATTTATTACCGTATTGTTTCAGTAGAGTGCAGCCAGCGCAGCGAATTTGAAGAGACAAGAAGATTTCATTCGATTGATAATTTTTAGCGTGCGTGGCCAGCGAAGACGGATGCTGAGGGCAGTCTCGGCAGTGAGCAAACATAGTGGGGCTACAGAGCGAATAGGGTCCGACAAAGAGCGAGAGAACATCCCTTCAACCAATGATACACCATTGAATCTAGACCCACAATTTTCAACAGTCGTTCCTTCCCTATTTGGAAATTTACACGACCTCGTCCAGATTTGATTTGGACCTGAATCAAGACTCACATATCGACAGATTTCTGATGTTGCCATTGCAGAGCAACTTACATCCCCCTTAACCATTTAAATAGCCAGACAAGCCTCAACTGCAATTTCCCATGCCTTGAGAACTCTCCTCGCCCTCTTCCCTTCTCGGGTGGTTGAGTGATGAGGTGGGAAGAGAATGATGCGAGCTCGTCACTTTTCCTGTCTGTATTTCTGTCGCGCCTTCCCTGCTCGCTCATATTGCAAAGTGGCAATGCAAAGAAGAAGTCACCAATATCCAGGCTCGAGTAGAGGCAGCCATTGCATTCTCTTTCTTGCTTTGCCTCGTTTGTGATGATTTCGTCTTTCACGCTGCCACCGGCAAAAGGTCAACAAATGTCAAACGATGGCATCTGCACACTCGCACAACACAAGCTGCCTCATAGACTGATTGAAAGCAACCATACTACCCACGATCCGGTATGCCTGTAGAATTGGTCTTCTTTGGCGAATCTGGTGGCCGTGGTCGCCATGTCCCCAGCTGAAGCACCATCGCTCTTTCCTATTTTGATACTGCTCGATACGCACCATCGTTCCTTCCCGATTTGTAGCTGTTTGTTGTTGCTTGTGCTTTCGAGGCAGGCACATATTTGCAAAAAAATTATCCGCGTCACGCCTGCGCTGTTCCGTCTTTTCTTTTTTTTTCGTCCAAGCCGGTGTTACTCGATCTTTCGTCCCAACCCATTTTTTTTTTTTTTCGAAACAACACCGACAAACTACCAAGCAGCGACAATGTCGCTTTCCCGCGAGGACATCACTGCCGTCATGGCAGAGTTCCTCAAGTCGGACCAGGTTCGCAGACTGGTCGCGGCTCAAGAGAGCCAAGCCGAATCGCTGCGCCTGATGGGCAAGGGCCAGCGAGAGAGCGGCAGAGGCGAGCGAGAGGGCAGCGAGCGCCCAAGAGGGAATCGCGGCCGAGACCGCAAAGGCGAAGAGCTTCGTCGAAGAGCTCACCGAGGCCATCAAGAAAGGCCCCGGCACAGACTGGAAGGCCATTCTGGTGCCCAGCTTCCTGACCTTCATCCTCGGCGCCATGACCGCCGAGAAGGGCAAGAAGCTGATGGACGCGCTGAAGAACGCGCCCAAGTGGGGGCGGTCGTTGTACCGCAACCTCAGGCGCGGTCCCGACGAGGCCGGGGGTGGCGACCCCGACCCGGAGGGGCAGGGTAGGCGCGATTCCAATGGGGATGGGGGTGGCGCCCCTGAACCTGCGGACCATCGTGGCCAGATTGGCGATGAGGCGGCTGGGGAGGCTGAGGACGGTGGCGGTGCGGTCCCTGTGGCTGGCGAGGCCGTGAGCGCTGAGGTCGAGGGCGGTGGGGCCGAGGGCGGCGAGGCCGAGGGCGGCGAGGACGTAGGCGGAGCTGAGGGTGGAGGTGAGGGTGGAGGAAGATTGCGTGGCGGTTGGGGTGTGAGCTCTTGGGGGGAGAGCGACGACGAGACGCACCTTCTGCTGCCGTTGGGGAAGTAGGGGAGGAGGAGGAGGAGGAATGGGGTGGAGGGGTTTTTTTTTTTCTTTCTTTTTTTTTATGCCCTTTTTGTTCTTTTTTTTTTTTTTTTTTTTGGTTCTTGGTTTTTTGGGGGGCCCAGGACGATTGACTGGCACCTCTTCGTGGTGTTCTGGACAAGTACTTGCTTTGCAAGGAAACTAAGACCAGTCTGCTTTTTATTGTCGTGTCTATCAAAGCTCAAGGGATTTGAGCTACATGGGACTGTTGAGTACTGAGACTACTGAGCAGCACGGTCTGGGTGCCTAAGAAAGCACGACCACGTTCCCGCACGCTGAGCGTCCCCGGCCAATGGCCGAACTTCTCGTGGCTGTACTTCTCGTGGCTGTTGGCTGTCCGCCCGCCGGAAGAACCGTTCCGGATCGACAGTCGGCACGGGGCTTCGTCGACGGTTTTGTGGGAATGTGCAGAACACAGAATGCGGAGAAAATCCGTCTTACCTCTTCACGCTCTTGGTCGTATCACTAACCAAGAAACCGGGCAGCTTGTGCGGAGAAGCTATTTATTCGACGACTTGGCAGCTTTTCTTCACCCTTCCAGACCGCGCATGCTCTTAGTCTTTTTTGTGTGTCTTTTCTCTCTTTCTCCTCTGTTTTTCCCTTCTTCTCCTTATTGACGAGCCGTAGACTGTGGACCCCGCGCGGAGATGCAACATGCTGCCCATGTTTCTTCTCGAACAATACTGAGAAACGCTTCTACCGCATGCATGCTTCCGGCCTGGCGGTGCAATGATGTGCCTTTGTCATAGGGAAGCGAGAGCAAACAATCTTTGGGCTGTGATGGAACAGGTAATATTCCCTGATGATCATCTGCACCTCTCGCCTTCTTCTCATTCGCCGACTCGGTGCCTTCGGTGTAGTTAAAAAATTATATGAGGGGCCCATCTCCCGTCTCTCATGAATCACTGTAATTGTAAAATTCTTCACCTTTTTTCCTGTCCATTTCACAACACCCAGCTCCTACTGTCGACTCCGTCGACCTCTACACACAACCATGGGCATCCGCCAGAACATCCGGCTCTGGGAGAACTATGTCGAGTACATCAACGAAGAGGGTGTCGAGGTGGCCGTCATTGCGCCACGCGTCTGGCCCCAGAACCCCATCAAGATTGTCCGCATGCTGAACGCCAAAGGCGCCCTGTTCTTTATCGTGGGCCTGTTGGCGTGGGCCTGTGACGGCTACGACTACAACTCGGTCAACCTCGTGGCCACCAATCTGGCCGACGCTTTCGGGGTCAACCTCACGGACATTACGCTGTCCGTCACGCTCACCCTGATTGCCCGCCCCATTGGCGCCATCCTGTTTGGCGTGCTGGCCGACATGTTTGGCCGCAAGTGGATCATGTGCATCAACCTCTGGATCCTGGCTGTGCTGCAGCTGGGCACGGCATACGCCCCATCGTTTGGCGTGTTTGTCGGCGTGCGAACGCTGTTTGGATGTGCCATGGGCGGCATCTGGGGCATGGCGGCGGCTCTGTCGCTCGAAAACATGCCGGTTGAGGCTCGCGGTTTGTTCTCGGGCATCTTGCAGAATGGCTACGCCATGGGCTATGTGCTGGCGGCCATGGTCAATATTGTCGGCGTGCCCAACACGACGCTGGGCTACAAGGTCATTTTCTTTGCGGGCACAGGTTTCACGGGACTGATGGCGGTGGTCATCATGTTTATCCCCGAGTCGGCCATCTATGCCAAGGAGACGCTGAGTGAAAGCGCAGGAGGAGGCGGTGATGGCGCCACGACGGGCATGAACCCACGCAAACGGTTTTCTCTTTTCTTCCGGGATGCCCGTCTGGCCGCCCGGCAGTCGTGGAAGATGTTTTTGTTTTCCGTGCTGTTTGCCTCCGTCTACAACTGGGAGACCCATGCCTGCCAGGACATCTTCCCATCCTACCTCAAGATCCAAAAGGGCTTCACTGCCCGCCAGGCCAGTTTGGCCGCCATCCTGGGCCAGTGCGGTGCCATCATCGGCGGTCCTCTCGCCGGCTACTACTCCCAGTTCTTTGGACGACGCCAAACCTCCATTGCCTGCATCTTGATCGCCTGGGCCTTTATCCCCTTGTTCACACTCCCGAATGGCTACAGCGCCATCATGGCCGGCACGTTTTTCCTGCTCACCTTTGTCAACGCCTCCTGGGGCATCATGCCCATTTTGTTGAATGAATACAGCCCGCCCCAGTTCCGCGCCGTCTTTCCCGGTACCGTGTATCAGTTGGGCAACTTGATCAGTGCCCCCGCCGCCCAGTCCCAGACCGCCGCCGCCAGCCGCTGGATCCGCAACGGCAAACCCAACTACAGCCAGGTCATGACCATCTTCATGTGTGTCGTCTTCTTTCTCGCCATCTTGGTGTGTGCAGTCGGCCCGAGCGCCGTGGTAGCCACTTCGAGGTCATCCAACGGGCCGGTGCGGTCGAGAACATTGTACGTGGCGAGAAACAGTTGCAGTTTGAAAACGAAGAGAAACGGGCGGAACAAGAAAGCCGACGGGAGGAAGAAGCCCGCGTCGAGACGGTGAATTAGGCCGGGAGGCCACTAAAAATAATAAAAATAAGAGAGAGGGGGAAAAAAAACTTTAGATGGCCTGCTTGTCGTTGCCCGTGCCCCTCAGCCTTGTCTTCCTTGTCCTCCTCCTCCTTCTTCTTGTTCCCGCTCTTGGGCCTGGCCCAGGAGTTTGCGGTGGGCGCGCACCCACACCAGCGCGGTGGCGGCCGTCTCGGCTTGTTCTCCACCCTGTGCCTTCATGCTTCGGAGGCCCAGTTCCATCTCGTGGAGGGTCGCGGCAAGACACGCCAGCAGTTGGGAATGTTTCGGATGAGAAGAAGGTGCTCATCGTGGGTGTTTGTTTGTTTGTGGTTTGTTTGTTTGTGGAGATAGGATGGAAGAGGTGTCGGATGGTTTTTCGTCGCAGTAATTAGAGCCGCGGAAGGAAGGGAGTTGGGATTGAAGAAAAGTGAGGATAGAAGAGAGAGAGAAAAACAGGACGAAAGGCGCGACGCGATGAAGATTTTGCCAAAACATACCCTGGGGCAAGAGAGAACATCTGCAAAAAAGGAAGGAGCGCGTGGGCATCAAGTAGTCGCAAAATGGAAGGAGTGACCGGCAAGTCGTTCTTTGCCCATACCGCGGCGTGGTTCGACCACCCGTGGGCGGATTTGAATAGGAAAAGTTCTCAAAGCATGGCAGCCAGAAGCAAAAAATGGTTTCTGGTATAAATAAAACCAAGTGGAATATCAATTGTTCGATAGCAGCAATGTTGGAATCTGCGAAATTCGTGAAGTAAATGAGGTCGTGTAAGTGTCCAAAAAGGGAAGGAACGACTGGTGCATTTTGTGGGTCTTCAATTTGACGGTCTTTCATTGGTCGAATGTACTTTTTGTTAAAGCGTTATCAATGACGGCACTTTTTGCTGTTTGAAGGTGACAAACACAAATGTACACGGACAAAATCACACATCCAGTCATCGCATTGGGTGGCTTCTATGTAATCAGGGCTAGGTTTGTCACACATTTCTTTCCACAAGTACGTTTTCACAAAGAGCGAACGCAAACTACTCTGCCCCTTCCCCTATTTTTTTATCATCATCCATCAACTCTTTGCCGCAGACTTGACGTTCTCGGCCACGACCAACGCAGCATCGACAGACGACAAATTCTACAATGGACAATCAGAGATCCGGCATCGAGATGGTCACTATCCAGAGGTTAAGCATCGCTGCTGTACAGACTCTTCCCTTCGACAGGGCCATCACTACAGAACCTGCAGGCGCGGACGACTCTGCAAGCGAGAACACAATGGTCGACAGCACCCCTCATCCTTCAGAGCCCGAAGAGTCGGCGCGTCCGTTCCCCACCCTGGAAGAAAGCATCAAGTTGGGCGACACCATAATTGCCGCCATCAACAAGGCCATCAACGACATCTACCTTGCCCATGGCATCGACCTGGCTGCGGAGGCCAAGAAGCAGCCAGAAGTGCAGACGCCGATGCAAATGAAGCTCATCGACGGCTCCGATGGCGACAACAACAACGAATACGACGGCAACAGCGACAACGGCGAGCATGGCGGGAACAGCGACAAGGATCCTTTGCTTGCACGGGCAACACAGCGGACCATGCAATCTGTGCCTAGTGCCGACCATCCCAAAGCCAAGGCGGCCTACGAATGCGCCCTAGAGATTGCCCACGTCTTTCGCCAATTCAAGATTCTCATGGACAAGTTGCCCAAGGGCAAAGACGGAAAAGAGCTCGCCGAGACGGCCGGTGTTCTCGCCGACGCCGTCGTTGCCGGTTACCATGAATGGGCAGCGGTCCGCAAGAGGCTCGGCGAGGATGCGCTGTACCCGAACATTTGGGCCGAGTACGAGGGCTACACCAACAACTACTGGAAGCATGCCATTGCTAGTATATGGGCCCTGCCATGCTACCAACCCAAGAAGGAACATGAAAAGCATCGCAGTTTTCCCGGGTTTGGCGCCGCCATGGAAAATGCTTTCCATGCCTGTCTTTACTCTGTGAGGGGCCAGGAGAGCCTGGCAGTGACGGAAGCTTGGGCGAATTCGATGAGCAATATTCTCCCCCAATTTGTGCAGTTATGCACCGCGCCATTGGAGGAGTTTACCCTCTGCAACACCGCCGATACGTACGTGCGGAGCGTAGAAGGTCTTCTGGAGAGTCGAAAGCCACCTGTGGTGGAGGAGGTGGACATTGCGGAAAGGGCAAGGAGACCCCATGCCAACAACTGGGAATATTTTGCTGCCGGAGCAGGTAGTTACAAAGAGACGATTTTGATCGAAAGAATCTGTTTAAACATAGATAATTTCCTGTGCTAGGAAGACTACGAACCTTCTGGAGTTTGAGCCTAGCCGAGGAAAGAAAGAAGGGCTACAATCTGCCTGCAAGCAGATTGTGCCTTTCTTTGTGCCCATGGAATGCAAAGATAGAAAGAGCCACCGTCGTGTCTTTGAATGCAGCATCATCACATGCTTCTTGCCGCTCCAAAATTCAAGCATCGCCCTTTCCCACCGCGTTAATTTTTGGTGATGGCCTTTCCTGCTTTAGAGGTCTCAAACAGCTCGTTCTTTTTTAATCATTCAACCTCTATTTATTTATTCCATGGCTGCTAGTACTTCCCACCCGCTCCTCTGCTATCTCGGTTATATCTGCTCCAGATTGCGCTGCCCATCGTAGTTTACTTGGTCGTATAAGACAAAAGTCGTTGGTGATGTTGGCAGAACGCGCACGTGATTGTATGTTCCAGATTTTGGCAATTTCGAGGGTATTTCGAGACTGCCACGTGACGTAACCAAGCCACTTTTGAAGTAGCATGGACTACACCAATTCGCAAAGAGAATTGGCACACCTTTTTAGGCACTGCTGCTGCTTTTGTATCTGGTGAGCAGGCAGTTCAGGTTGTCTACTCCGGACTGGGTACTCGACATGAACTTATCGTATGTCTATGAAAGTTCACCAGAATGTGCCAGTTGATGCTGTGCTCCCATCCAAGCTCAATTGCGACCCACAGCGGGGCAGCACTCTCACTCACTAAAACAGCTGCCGCAAATTGCGGAACCGCCCTGTAGGGCTGTCGTCACTGTGAATTCGCTGTCGCCCGCGTCCATCACGGGCTGGCAATCAACTTTCCGCGCGCGTCGTCGCCAGTGAAGAATAAAAGAAAATGTGTATCATTGTATATTGTATTGTAAAACATTATGGTGTATCAGGCGTAGAAATGTAACAGTAAAAGTAAAATGCAATGCCTCCTCGCTTTCGCTATGCAATGTTCGTCTCGCTTTACAGTGGAGTCGTCGCTGCTGTCACTGCTACCACTGCTACGGCGGTCGCTGTCGCTTCGACTCGTCCTCTACAAAGACTTCGTCAACTCGTCCTCGTCTCGTCTCGCCTCATCCTCTACAAAGCCGACATGATCACCCCTCGCGTCTCCCGGGTCTCGTCTTGCGCCTCCGCGGCCTCCATGGCCAACAACAGCTCGTATGTTCTGACGAGCAACTCTTCATACTCGAGCACAAAACTCACGGGCGGCTCTTCCGGCGGCATGGTCGATCGCCGGAACCGTTCATTGTCGTGGAGTGCTGCTGCCGCCGCCATGGCGTCCAGCCGTGACTGTGGGAGCGAACGCTCGGCCACACGGAAACGCATGCCGACGTGTTTGCCCGAGTAGGCCCACAAAACGTGAGAGTCTGTGTCGGCGATGGAGGGGATCGTCGACGACGGCGTCGTTTTCGTTGTTTTCGTCGTTTTCGTGCTCGAGTTTGACGGCTGCGCCGTCTTTGTGTTCGCCGTCTTTGTGCTCGCCGTCTCCGCCTCGCCGCTGGCCCGCTGGTCCAGCCAGTCCCGCCACACTCTTATGACGCCATCATTGATGTTGACGCAGTTCAAAAACATGCCCGGCTGGGCACTTGTCTTGACCAAATTGGTGACGGTGCACAGCTGCGAAAAGAGCTCGCCCTCGTCCAAGTGGACGTCGTACGACACCAACGGCACATTGTTGTCGCCGCCACTCCCATCGTTGGCTCTTGACGTCTGCAGGGCCGTCGCGGCTGTGCCGCCGGACGTGGTGTCGGACAGCAAAAAGAAGTTCATTGTTCGTCGAATGGCGCGGTAGTTGCGAACATGGACGTCGGACTCGTTGGGCGGGACGGGGCGAAAGCGGCTGTACATGGTGGGCATTCGTAACAGTGTGCCCTCGGGCGCGCCGTCGTCCTTGTCGGAATCAAAGCATGGTAGATCCAGTCCTTCCGTCCCCAGGTACGTGCAGTTGAGGTAGGGCGAGGAGATTTTGGCGCTCGGGTGGTAGCAGGCCAAGATCAGCTGGTGGTTGGCCAGGGCGACGGCGCGGCGGAGACGGCGATAGAGCAGACGAGCAACCAAATTGTGGAAGCGGCGGTTGACGCTGGCAAAGGGCAGCAGGGCTGGTGTCGCAAAGGAGTCCAAGACTTCGTCGAGCAGTTCGGGCGGCAGCGCGTTGATGGGCGGCGGGAATTTGGTGGTCGGCGGCGGGTAGACGGGGACGAAAGTGGGGGTTGCTTTGCGCAAGGTAGACACAGGGGTGGGCTGCTCCGAGATGATTTGTTGTCCCGGCGCATAGATGTCGGCAAAGGCTGTAGACTCTTGTGCAAATGCCATTTTCGAGAGAGGTTGACCTCGTTTTTGTTGTTGATGGGAAGTGGTGCGGAAGGAGGACATGGCCTCGTGCTGCGATAAGAGGAAAGTGGACGAACGGATGGTCTCGTAAGTCCGATAGCAATGTAGGCACAGTGGGTTGGCCATTTTGGGTGGTGGATTGGTAGATGAGATGGCGTGCGGTAGGGCGATTGCCGAGCAATTGAAGACTGTTTAGTTGACAGCGCTCATCAGTGGTCAATCGGGAATGGCCCAAAAGATTTGGGGTAGGTTGACGTAGGTCTCAGTAGGCGAGTGTCAATGTTGGGCGGGGAAGCGGAACCGACAAACAAATAGAGAGAAGAGAGAGAAGTGTATTTGGGGAATGGTAGGAAAATGCGAAGACGTGAGAACGAAAAAGCGCGATGCAAACAGATGCGTGTAAGTGAGCAGCGTCTCTTTTTCGAGAACTGGCAGCACCCTGCGTTTATACATCTTGTCATAAATTCAGAAAAGTGGGCGTGAAAGGGCGGATAAAAAAGAGTAAGACTGACTGTTGGGTTGACACGAGAAAAGGATTGAAAATAGAACTGAATGAGCGATAAGATGATGGGTAGTAGTTGGTATTCGCCAGGGAGAAGGTAAGGGCAAGGGTGAGTGTAAGGGTACGTTGTACGAAGTACTCCGTAGAGGGAATAGTAATGAGATGAGATGACATGTTTCGACTACTGTGGCCATTTCGATATTGCCGTGGAACTGTTTGATGGAATCGGACAAGGAGACAGGGACGGAGGCGCAATCCGAGTGCGAAGGGGCCGGTTGCTGGTCGATAAAGTGCGACCATCTTACGTGGTGCAGTCGATAGACTCAATACCCAGTCAATACGCAGTCAATACGCGGTCAATACGCCTCCATTGCTTTGATGCGCGGGCGTATACGTGTATTCTTGCAGCCATACGGCACAGTGGAGACTCGAGAGAGCTGAGAGAGCCGAGGGTGGGATCGAGGGTGGAATTCTGAAAAAGGGCAATGGTGATTCTGAAAAAGGGCAATGGTGCCTCATCCATTCAGGAGATGCAGGAAATGCAGCAAGTGGATGGATGACCAGGAATGGACAGGAACAGGAAGCTGAAAAGGAGCCAAAAAGCGAAAGAAAGAGTCGCGGGAGTGGACGACGATCCATGGCGTTGGGTGTAAGCTGACTGCCAGACAGGGTGGACAAAAAGAAGTGGGCAATAAATAGTGGAATAAATAGTGGGCGGTGTAAAAAGGCGTGATAAAGAAACGTGAGGAAGGCGTGAGGAACGCGTCAGAGAAGGTCAGAACGATTGACAGTCAAAAGAAGAGCGATGTCAGAGTAGATCAACAACAACGGAGGAGTCCGACGTCCGACACTTCTTTTTGGTTTTTGTTGTGTTGCGCTGGATGTTGCGTTGTTGTTGAAGAAAGTGGCCATTCAAAAGTGGACTGAAGTGGCCTTCCCAAATGGGTACGTCGTAGTAGGTCGACCTTTCTCTCGAGAGTGGCCTGTCAGATACCCACACAAAACGATCGGGCCGGTGTCCGTAGACCGAGTTGCGTCACAAGTACGCCAAAGTAGAGTGAGATTTAAGTCTTCAAGACTCAATGAAGGCACCCGTTGGCGGCAATTTCTGTTGTAGGGTAAAAAGAAGGATCAGCCTTGTCAACGTTGTCTTGGCTGTCCACTTCATTTTCGATCGGCGGAGATTGTGTCGATTTCTTGGCCTGGCTATCGCCAGTCCCAGACTTGGGTGTCTTCTGCGGCTTCCCATCCTTGCGTCCATCCCTCGGATTTGTCCCATTTAAACTGCGTGCCGTCCTGCACACCCAGACCAGCGGGCCCTCTTCATAGCTGGACGTGCGGTATTTCTCGAGCAGTCGCGAAATTTTGTTACGAGCTGCCAAATTGGTGGTGATTGTCGTTTGGCGAGCGGCCCAACCGTAAAAGAAGACGGACAAGGTGGGCTGCGAGTCGGTCATGTCGGCGACGACTTTCGAAGCGACCGACGGCAGAGACGCGACCGAAGGCAGCGTCACTCCAGACGCTGGTGACTGAGGTGGCTGTGGCGATGGTGCCAGAACAGCGGATCCAACTTTGTCTCCTGACGCCTCTCGTATTCTCTCGATATCCCACGCTTCCGTCTCCACTTGAATCGGCAGCATCAGGTCATCCGGCACCTCGGAGGCATAATTCGACAACTCCCGGTACCGGTCGACCAGTTCTTTTTGACTCAACCCCAGCTTATCCCCTTCACCGAGTAACAGTCTGGCCCTCTCCTGCTCACCCGGCTGCGCCATGTCGTAGACCATAACACGAAACGCCCGCGCCGCTTCTTGCGTGCACACCAGCCGGCGGCCGTGCAGGGCGTCGCCCATTAGACTCCGCAAGACACCGCCGGGTTTCTTGGCTTCCCTCGAGATTTCTTCCAGGCGCTGAGCCGGGAACCAGTCTTGGGGCGTGACGGACGAGTGCGTAATGTCCGACGTCAGGGCAATCAGGATGGAGGTGTCAATGTTGAGTGTGGGTGTCAGACGGTCTGACAATGTAGGCATGAGGTTCTGCAGCGCAACGTCCAAATCGGCGGGTGGTTGGGCCAGTGTCCTCGCGTCGCGGGCCGTGTAGATGTCAATCTGCATTTGCTGATTGTCGATGTCGGGCGGCAGACTGGCCGCCCTTTTCTTCAGTCCGCGGCGGACCTTGCCCAAGTAGCGGGCAATCTCGGCAGCCTCCCTCTTCTTCTTGTCGAAGTCGGAGTCGTCGCTGTCATCGCTGCCGTCGACAGTCTCCTCAATCCGTGTCAAGATAATCTCGATCCGCGGGTAGGCGCCCTTGAACCGGTTGGCATGTGCAGCCTCAATCAAGTCCAGTGCCAGCTCGACCAGCGACATGTCGCAGATGTCGGCGAGGGGGTCGTCCCCTTCATCATCGCTGCTGTCCTCCTCCTCCTCCTCCTCCTCCTGCCCCCACTCCCACCCATTCTCCGCCATCTCAATCAACAGCTGTGCACTCGTCGTCGTCAACACACGCAGCCACGTCCGCCCGTCATCCACAACGGCATTCACAAAGATGCCCTCGTTGCGACTGCCCGTGTTCACCACATGGTACCGCTTCTTCTTGGCTTCGATAGCGGCCGTTTTTGCTGTCGTGGAGGACAATGGCTTTTGGAACCGCCGGTCCAAGGCCATCACCCCGCGACATGTCTTGACCATCCGCCACATGCCCTCTTTGGCCGCCAGCGTCGTCATTGCCAAACGCAGCTCGCCCCGCCTCTTGTCTGGTTCTGACACAAAGCGGCCCTCGGCCAGCCGCTGTGACTGGCCGGCCTCGACCTGCAGCATGGAGATGTACGGCCGCACGCCGGGCCAGTAGGGCTGCCGGACGCGGACCCGCAGAGCATCCTGGAAGGCTTCGTACTCGCGGATGAGAGCTGACCAGCGGGTAACGAGACTAGCGGGGGAGTTGTAGTCGTCGGCGGCAGAAGTAGTGTTGCCTGGTGGTGCTGGCGATGGTGGTGACGATGGCGGGGTCGCGTGAGCGGCAGCTGTTGTAGCTGTTGAGTCATCCAGAGTGAGCTTCGCAACATGGCCATCCAGACCAGACGGACCACTCGTTTCTAAACAGTCGCTCTCCATTGTGCTGGCTGTCGACTGCTTGCCTTGTGCGTTTGTTGATGTTGATGCTGAGTTTGCTTTTTTGGGGTAGCTCCCCAAGACTGTTGTCTAAAAATTCTGAGCTTTCTTTTGGTGGTGGTGGAAGTTGGTGGCACGCCAATGGCAGAGCCGAATTCTCCACTTCTTACCCCAGAAATACAACTAGCCGCTTCTGAAAATCGCGACCCAAGCAGAGCCTCAACTTCTGGTTGACATATCGCAACAACAAAAAAGGGGAAAATAGAAAACGAGCTGAAAAGGAAGGACGGGGAAAACGGACATAAAATAGAAAATGGTTTTCTTGAAAAGTATTTTTAAAAGTCCAAAGAGAGGACAGAGTACGGAACCATTTGCGCGCTGCATTTAGGTTGAGTTTCACATCACACGGATACCGCCGTCAACACATCAACAACAACGACCACAATCGCTCCTTCCCTTTTTGCAACATGCTCGCTCTTGCCCTCCAAGAACAATTTTCTTCTCTGCGTAGGTAAAAGGCAAAGACTGAAAAAATGTCACGTCGCGTCCCTCCTTCGTCCCGTTTTCCCTCTTCCATCCTCACTTTATCTTTAATATCAACTTCCTCCCTCCTACGTGGCGACGAGACGAAAGACCATCAAACGACTCCATCCTTCCATCCCATAACAAACAAACAACCACACACACACACACAACATGTTCCAACGCAAGCCCCAGCACCAGCAGGTCGAAGAAGACCTCCGCGACATGGAGGCGGGGGAGAACGCACTGCGTTGCTTGAGGTCGGGCGCAAGATGATGCGTCTCAACCGCGAGCACATGGAAATTTTGGCGCAACTCCGCGAACTCGATCTCGCGTTGGCCCAGACCCCAGCCACCCTTGCTCGCAAACGCGAGGCGGAGGCACGGTCAGGCGAGATTTTGAAGGCGATGGGAGAATTGAGCAAAGAGATTGCCCAAGTGTCCCGCCAGGAGGCGGTGGAAAGGGAGGCCAACAACCAGGGAGCTTTGGCGGCGGTGTTGCGGGCGCGCCTGCAGCTTTCGGGCATCATTTGGGCGGTCGTGTCGTGGCCGTTTGTTTCCTGCTGGGGGCAGTTTCTTCCTGTGGCTGCGCCAGGAAGAAGAAGCGGAACGACGAGAAGAATGGCATTGAGATGATGGGCGTGGACAATGGCGAGGAGGGTGGTGATGCTGTTTGAATTTTTTAATTTTTTTTTGGAGAAAAGTTTTGATTTCTGGGTTTTTTTGGTTTTTTTTGGTTTTTTTTTTTTTGATCTTTTGGTTTTCTTTTTCTTCTTTTTTTTTCTTCTCTCCAATTTAATGAGTTCCACACACATTTTGATTTCAATATGAAGCAACAACCGTATTGATCTACAATGCAAGGTGATGTTTGGTGAGTCACGCGGGGAGCACATCTCACGAAGGGCATGAGTTTGCAGCCGAGTTTGAAGTTGCTACACATTCCACGGCCAGCGGGCGTTAACCCAACCACGGCATCTTGATACAAAGCAAACGGTGCTTCCCCACCACCTGCCTCCAACGTTATTTCACTCAACTACATCGACAACAACATCATGGCCGATACGCTTGCCACATCGACGGCCAAACTCCAGCTGGACGAGGTGACGGGGGAGATGGTATCGAAGAATGAGTTGAAGAAGCGGACGCAGAAGCGGGCCAAGAAAGCAGCGACGGAAGCTGCGAGGGCAGAGAGAGCAGAGAGAGCAGAGAGGGAGGCCAAAACAGCGTCGGCGCCTACAACAACATCAACACCAGCACCATCCAATCCTGCCACCTCGGCTATTGACGAAGTTGCCATGTTCAAGCAGGGATTTCTCGCGGATGTGTACGCCATCCGACCCGACCGAGATGTCATCACGCGCTTCCCACCCGAGCCCAATGGATACTTGCACATTGGCCATGCTAAAGCGATTGCCGTCAATTTTGGGTTTGCCAAGTTCCATGGTGGACGGACGGTCCTGCGTTTCGACGACACGAACCCGGATGCAGAAGAAGAAGAATACTTTACTGCGATCAAAGAAAACATTCGCTGGCTGGGTGAGCATCCCTCTCGTGGTGGTTGTTTTGAAATATCAGCCTTTAATTTATCAGCTGGCTAATCCGACCAGGCTTCAAACCGTACGCCGTCACTTACACGAGTGACAACTTTGGCAGGCTGTACGTCCTCGCAGAGGAACTCATACAAAAAGGCGGCGCATACGTCTGCCACTGTACCAAGGCCCAAGTCAACAAGCAGCGCGGCGGCAAAGACGGCAAGGAAGGACCGCGGTACCGCTGCGAGCATGCCGAGCAATCGCCCGATGTGAATCTCGGCAAGTTTCGCGGCATGCGGGATGGCCAGTACGCACCTCGCACGGCTTTTTTGCGCATGAAGCAGGACATATCGAGTGGCAACCCGCAGATGTGGGACCTGGCCGCCTACCGCATCCCGGAAAAGGAGACGCCGCACTTTCGGACGGGTTCTCAGTGGAAGATGTACCCGACGTACGACTTTGCACACTGCCTGTGCGACAGCTTTGAGGGTGTCACGCACAGTCTTTGCACGACGGAATTCATTCTGTCGCGCGAGAGCTACGAGTGGCTGAACCGGACCTTGCGTGTGTACGAGCCCATGCAGCGCGAGTATGGACGGCTCAATATCAGTCACACAATCATGAGCAAACGGAAACTTAAAGAGTTGGTCGACTCGGGCCACGTCCGTGGGTGGGACGACCCACGCCTTTTCACGCTCAATGCGCTGCGGCGACGAGGCGTGCCACCCGGCGCCATTTTATCCTTTATCAACGAGCTCGGCGTGACGACGGCCAAGACGACGATCCAGGCCGCGCGCTTCGAGCAGTCGGTGCGCTGCTACCTCGAGACCACCGCACTGCACCTGATGCTCGTTCTGGACCCCGTCCGTGTCGTCATTGACGATTTGGGTGACCTGGAGGGCACAGAGTTAGAGATTCCATTCTCACCCAAAGACGCATCCATGGGTAGCCGCACGCTGCGCCTCACCAAGACGGTGTACATTGACCGCTCGGACTTCCGCGAGGAGGACAGCCCTGGCTATTTCCGTCTGGCGCCGGGAAAGACGGTCGGTCTTCTCAATGTGCCCCATCCCATCCAGGCCACGTCTTTCACCAAAAACGAAACAACGGGGGCTGTCACCGAGATCCGGGCGACCCTTGTGCGGGACGGCAGACGAGTCAAGACGTACATCCAGTGGGTGCCGGACGGTGACGACAATGGCGTGCGGGACGTGCTAGTACGTGTGCACAGCCCGCTCTTCCGGTCAGAAGACCCAGACGCAGCCGAGGGCGGTTTTTTAAGCGACATCAACCCCGACAGCGAAACCATCTACCCATTGGCCAAAGTTGAACGGGCAGGCTTTGATGAAGTGCGCAGGAGGGCGCTCGAGGTGAAGGTCAAGCCTGCAGCACCGGACGGCATGGATGAGGACGACGTCGAGCCGGTGGTAGGTCCCGAGTGTGTGCGTTTCCAAGGCATGCGCGTTGCCTACTTTGTGAGTTCTTTTCCATGCTTCCCGTGGTTCTCCTCGCTTTTCAATATACGGCCTGCTCTATCGTTACCCTTCTTACTAACCACAATAACCAAAAACCAGGCCATGGACAAGGACAGCAAAGACGACCATGTTGTCCTGAACCAGATCGTGTCGCTCAAAGAGGACGCTGTAAAGTGAAGTAGAGTGGCGCAATGAGTTGACTTTGTTCATCGTGCATTTATTTTCCAGCACCGTTTGATTTTTTTAATGCATTACTTTTGTGCTGTTTCCTCTTCTCTCTTCCAAACACGTATCACGAACATCCCAAACGTTGACCATAAACTAAACATGGCAATGCACCATTCATCATCCCCGGATTTCACTGCCACATTTTACCTTTATGAGTGACCAGTGGCGCCCATTTCTAGGTAACCCGTTTGTTGCATGCTATTTCCCCCCCTTTTATCCTCCGTCCGCTGTGACCTATTTTTGTATATTTCTCCTTTTCCTTCTCTTCCTCCTCTCCCTCGCATCCAGGAATTCGGTCAACACTCTATTTTAGCCGTTCCGCCCACTACCGACAATGGTTGTTAATTTTTTGGTAGACTTTCACATCACCTTAATACTTAATATACTGTCTGCACAAAAAACAAAGAACACGTCTTCTTCACGCGTAACGGCATGACCCTTTGTGAAGTCATTAATGTCCCTATTTCCACATTTGACTTTACCAAGTCGCTCGCAAAAGCGAATGGCCGGTTTCATGTACCAGAAATCGTGTACCAGGAATTGCTGCGTATGGTGATGAAAGCTTTTTTTTCCCCGTTACTTTACAGTTCTGTGGAGTCCTCGTTTTTTGGCGAAGGGCGTTGTTCGTGCTTCAGTGTTGTTTCATCTTTTTTGCTTCTTTTGCTCCGTAGAGTTGTGCTTTCTTTTTGTTGTGTGTGTATGCAAAGCCTTTGCAAGTCTTTTCGCATTCTCCACTCGCTGCAACCACTCGGAAGAGTGCAGAGTAGCCACCCCCTGTCGTCCTGCAGTCAGTGGTCTCCGTCTGGGTGCATCTGCCCTACCAGCCACCATGCACATGCAGACACTCAGGTACATAGGGCGGTACCTGCGCAAGGGACAGGTACAACAGGTACAAAAGATACGATGCGAGATGGTGAGATACGGTGGTACTTCACCTGAAGAGTGAGGTGCTCCGACCTTTTGTATTCTATTTTCAGAGTATTTCTCCGTTACTCAGTTTCGTCACCGTCGTACTTCGTCTCTCTCTCTCTCTCTCCCTCTATTCTAACAGTCTGCCTCCAACAGAGGTCAATGCGTTCAATGCCCAGTCGCATCCACCGCCGTCTTCCGTTGTTCAGGCAAATACGCACATGCACTCACACACGAATTCTTGGACAAGGGCCTGTGCAGATCAGACGGGACAGACTAACTGACAGGCAAGGGAATGCTTTCCTGGTCAAAATATTCCTGGCGACTGGAAAAAAAAGTGCCGAAGACCAGGATTTCACAGACACTATTGAAAGAAAAATACAAAGCTTGACACTTGTTCCTTCTTCTCCCGCATACCTGGTCGCTGGTCGCTGGTCGCTGGTCGCTGGTCGCCTTGCCGTCGTCGTTTTCATCGCCGTCTTTCGTCTTCCTCCACGACTGTGCATAATGCGATGAAAAGGGGAATGCATTTCACTCAACAGCCGTGATCCATTATGTGCTTTTTTGTTCCCTTGCCATTGCCTCCCGCAAGGAGCGGTGACGACTTTCTTTTTGGTAATGTGAGATTTTTTTCCCTTCTCCCCTTCTTCTTTTCTTTTCTCTTCGTGTCTGTCTGTCCACTCTGGAATTTCTTCGCCGAGAAGCTGCAAGCAGTCTTCAATATCGTACTCAATCTATTGTTCAGTAGTCTTCAGCACATTCGTCAACGAGCCTGTACAGCTGATGTAAGAAAAAAGATACTCAAACTTTTACTAGACTGCCCTGCCTCCCTTGCGTTGTCCATGGTCTCGTATCCTCTCGTCACACTATTCCCCACCCATTCCAGCCGGCGATGCACAGTTGTCTGGATTTCTGCATACTTTCTGCATACCTTCTGCATGGCTTTTCTCCCTTGCGACAAAATGTTGTCTCTCATGCTAAGTCTTCAGTTCAGACTCTAGCCAGAACTCAGACTCCAGCCCTACTTTAGCATCTTCGGTGTACTGCATTTCTTCTTTTGATTGCTTTTTCCTGTTCAGTCTTCTTCTTTCGTTCGTTTCGTCTGTTTCGTCTTGCCATCTCATTCTTTGCAACAGTTCTTCCAAATGCTCTCTCTCATTCTCAGACTTTCGCTCGTAGAAAAGCCCTCTTACCTCGCGGCCTTGCAGCCCCTCTCTTCACCACAAAACCCCCTTGCTTGCTCCACTACCTCCACCGAACGCATGGCAGTGGGGGAGCTGGGAAGTAGGAATGTGGAAGCGGAAGCAGGCACGATGTAAGAAGCAGGGGTTTACGAAGTAGAGACACCAGAGACACAACCAGGGGTCGTCACTTACACGCACTCTTTTTTGTGTCTACGCACACTCATGACTACGCACACACTTCCACACTTCCACCACAAACTGATACACGATTGCCACGATGGAAACAGACCCGCATAATGGTCGTCTGTCGCTCTATCCGTTGTTTTTTGGTCTTCTCTGTTTGGCACATGGACACCGAAACCCAAAGTACTCTTTCTATCCCTCTTTTAGGTACATCTTTCCCAAACAATTTCTTCTTTTTCATTCCTTGTACTCAGTACAGAGTAAAGAGTATTCCCTGTCAGCCCTTTCCGCCCTTTCCACCAGTTCCATCACAACCATTGTCTTGTCCCGCCTTCGCTTCCCTTTCCCCATTAATACCATCCCTTGATCCCCTTGGCTCTCACCGTTTGGATCTTTTTTTGTTTGCTTTCTTTTTCCTCAGTTGTCCATTTATCCTCCTTCGTTCCTTAAAACTTTACTTTCCTTTTCCTTTCTTTCTTGTCCGTGGTTATCTTTTCTCCGTCCATTTATAACTTTCACTTTAACCGACCACAATCCAATCGACGACAACAACGACAACCAGTATCTCGACGACTACACTCACCCAACATCGACAATGACTGCTTAATCTAGACCCTCATTTATGTTTTATGTCCGCCACGATCCCCTCTCAACTCACATCCTCGTCTGCTGGCAGCGACGATATTCTACACACCTATTAGAATTATCTTACTCATTTATTCATATTAATTTTACACACATCTCACAAAAATGGACAAACCACGCCAACCGTCAACGTTTGCCGACCTGGAGGGCAGCGACGAAGACTTTGAAAAGTACCTGGAGCGCGAGCTGGCCAAGCTGGCCGAGACGAAAGCGGAAGAGAGGGTGAAAGCACTGTCCAAGACGACCACAGAGACGGACGGACGCCCAGCATCACCACCCAAGGTGGCCTTGTCGGCGTTCCCGCCCAAACCGAGAGCCCCCGGCACGGGGCTGGTCTTGACGGTGCCTCCATTGCCGCCATCAAAGGATGGACAGACACGTCCACAGTCACCACAGCTTTCTCTGTCGTCCCCATCACGGTCGATCTCACCAACTTCACCACCACCTAGTGCGCCGCCAACAGCACCGCTTCCACCGCCGCCCGCTGCTGCTGTTTCTTCTTCGGCGGCAGTGTCCACCGGCACCACCGGTCTGCCTCCACGGTACCAGCCACCCAAGCCATTGCGGGTCAGCATTCTCCCTGACCGGGGCTGACAGGTGGTGCAAACAAATGGACCACGACTTCAACGGCAAACAACCGTCACCTTTCCTTCTCGTCCGATATCTCCTACTCCACAGCGGCCAATAGTACAGCCACCACCCGCCGCCCGATCAAGTACGGCACGGGTAAGCACGCCCGCGTCGAGCTTGTGCCGCAGCCCAGCGACGACCCCGAGGATCCGCTCAACTGGCCGCGCTGGAAGAAGGAGGCTCATTACGGCACACTCTTGTTGTTTGTGGCGCTTGTCAGCGTCATGAAGACGGCCCTGTTTTGCCGTCCACAGCCAAGTGGCCACCGGCTATGCCGTATCCTACACGGCCGCTGCTGCTCTCACGGGCGTCCCGCTGATGGTCTCGGCCGGCTCTGGCTTTGTGTGTCTGGTGGCGTCCCGTCTTTGGGGCAAGCGGCCGCTCTATCTGGCGTCCACTTTCTTTCTGTTCGTCGGCACAATGTGGGCCATCACGGTCCCTGGGGCCAACTTTGGGCAGGGCATGGCGGCACGTGTCTTCCAGGGTCTAGGCTGGGGTGCCTTTGATGTTTTGGTCCTGGGCTCGGTGCATGACACCTTCTTTGAGCACGAGCGGGAGCAAAGGACGGCCACGGTCGACTTGGTGAGTGTGGCCTGCACTTGGGTGGTCCTCTGTTGGGTGGCGTCGTGTCTACATCAACGGCCAAGACCACCTTTGGCGCCCAGTTTGCTGTGCTGGGCGGGTTTTTGGTGGTGGCCACTGTGGCTCTCGTGTTGGTCGTCCCCGAGACGACGTATGACCGCTCCTTTTACTCCATCAACACGCCCGTCCCTCTCTCGGCATGGTCCAACAAGGCACTCCCACTCCGGCCGCGCACCAAACTGTCGGCCATTTTCAGCAAAGAGGCCGTCCTCACTTATCTCAAAGAAGACAGCCTGCGGCCGGCGTCGTACGTCTCCACCGCGTCGGCCACCGACGTCGCCATCCTCCTACAAGTGCCCCGCGCCATGGCAGCACCGACCACAATCCTCCTGACTCTTGTGACCCTCTTGCCGTTTTGCGCCCTCTGGGGCATGGCTGCCTCGCTGGGCCTCTTCTTTGCCCCTTGCCCTTTGACCTCAGCCCTCGTGGCCTTGGCGCCCTGTTGACAGGTCCCTGGCTGCTGGCGACTCTCGTGGTCCTCGCCACCTCTGGTGGTGGTCTCGCCCTCCTGGGCCGCCTGGCCACCAAGTACGGCCTGCCCTCTCCCGCCTGGACCGCCCGTCTGTTCTCAACGGCCCGCCACAACATTACGGCCGTCGCCATCGGGTCTACGCTCGTGTTCATCGGCCTTCTTGCTTTTGGCCTCTACATTGCCTCCTGCATGACCTTGACGGCCGCTGCCGCCCTCGCCAACCATGCCTCTGTTTTTACTGTGGCCGCCGTCGGTTCCGCCATGGCCGCTCCCCAAGTCCGTCTCCCCGCCGTCAGCTTCTTGCTGGGCCTTTTAGCCGCTGGCTGTTATACTCTCAACAGCACAGTCCGCCCCATGGTCCGCTGTTCCGCCCAGTTCACCTCCCAGAACCTGGCTTTGGCAGACCGCAACACCGTCGACATGTGTGGCGGCCTTGTCGTCTGGCGCACGCTTGTGAGTGGTGCCTTTGTCATTGCCCTGCCCAACGCCGTGTGGTTTTACACGCTCCTCAAGGCAGCCTCGGTGGGGATCGTCGTTGCTCATGTTTTGGTCGTCTCCGCCGTCGGTGTCGCCTGGTGGCGGTACGATGAGACGGTGCGCCGGCTGGACGGGCAGATCATGCGGTGTGTCGACCTGGGGATGCTCAAGGGGACGGGCAGCTTCTTTGAGACGGACTAGGTCTAGATGAGAAGCAAACGAAAGAAAACAAAATGAATAAAATCTCGAATAGAATATACCATTGTTTTATGACTTCATAAACGTTCTTGCGTTGTGCCCTGTTGTGACCTGTGAACTTTCAGTAGCTTCGCGTGGTATGTCATTTGACAAGTGATTGAGTATATGTTCATGTTAAGGGGTAAAAGAGTAAGCCACTATGTAAAAAGATGCAAATATCCGTTGGGTTGGGGGTGTAAGGTTCGATCAAGAGGAAGGAATAAGAAGAAAGATGAAGAACAAAAGGGAATGAGCTGGGGCAAAGGGGAGAAAGTTGGCAGTTTATGTATTTGATTCTATTCCATTCAGAAGGCGCATCTCTATTTCATCCAGTCTTTTCTCCGTCTGTCCTTTTCGTCTCCAGTACACATCGTCAAGATGATCCCCATCGCCGCTGCATCACGATACATACCCGTCATAGCCTAGCAGAGAACCGTTCCGGGTAATGTTCTAGAAGGAGAGAAGCGGTGGTTACCGCAAGAGAAAGAGAAGAGATAACCACGGACCGGGCATGGGGAAGAATGTTGACAGTTTGTAGAAGAGGGGAACAGGGTGAAACCAAATTAACCCGGTATGATCTTCATCTTGCCAGTTGAGATACTTGTCAAATCGCGAAGCATGCACAACAGTGAAGTCCAATGTATTACTGGACAAAAACAAGACAATTTCGTGCAACAAGCTTCTTTAAAATCATAAAAATGCGTGCTTCGATTTGCATTTGTACCCGTATAAATGGTAAAACTTCAAATTTACTGTGAACAAGAATTGGGGAGAGAATCTTTTTTTTTTCTATAAAAGAAAATGACACCTCTTAAACTGAAACCAGTTTATCATTAATTAGATCACATCATAAACATGTTGATTCTGTTCCAGAGTCTATCTCTGTGTATTGTCCAGTCAGATAAACAGCAGGCAAAATAAGACGCATATGGGAGGAGGGACACGGCTAATGATTTGAGATTCGAGATTTGTTTATCCCGTTATTGAGGAACTATGGCCATTTGCCGTGGTCCGTCTTGATCCGTCTTGATCCTTCTTTGAGACTTTTTTATTTAGGGATTTGGATTGCATCGTATATGTTGTCATTTTTTTTTTTGTAATGTGTAGAGCAGTTGTAGAGAAATGTCGTCGCCGGTGCTACTCATGACACGGCATCCTGGGAGTGCAGCATCAACATCGTACATCATGGCAAGAAACAGGACGACAGTTGGCCGAGTGGCACTCTACCTCTTTGTATTCATTCTCGGCTGTACCTTTGTCACAGCCGACGATCCCAGTCCCCTCTCCTCGTTTGCCTCTCCACCACATGCTGCCCGGCCCAAGTTCCGGTACTGGCTGCCAGATGCAAGCGTGACCGCCGAGGCTCTCGATGCCGACATTGCCAGTCTTGCCGCGGTGGGCGCCGGTGGCCTTGAGCTGTTGCCATTCTACAACTACGGGCAGCCACCGGTGTCGACCGACTGGTCCGTGTATGGGTTTGGCACGCCGGCGTTTGCAGCACTTTTTCAAGTGGCGCTGAACGCGACAGTCGCTCACGGAAAGGCAGACGTCGAAGGCGAAAAGGGCATGGTGCTGGACTTTGCTCTGGGCGCCAACCAGGGCGCGGGCGTACCGTCTCCCGCGCCACCATCTTCGGCCAAGAATTCAACAAAGTATCTTACGGACGGCCGCGGACTGGCCATGGAGCTGGTGTATGGGGCGGTGCCTCTTCCTGTCAACACGACAGCAACAGTGACCATCCCACCACCCGACATTCACTTCAACTACGAGTCGCTGCAAAATTTCATCAATGCGCCCGAGCTGTGGGGCGACAGCCAACTGGTGGCTGTTTTGGCGGTGCAGACGACTGGCGAAAAGACTGTCCGAGGCGGCCGTACCGTCTTTCTCAACGAGTCGTCTGTTGTGGACTTGACGGACAGAGTCGTGAGTGGGACGGTGACTCTCGAAAGCCCACATTTGTCAGGCTATCAGTTGATGGCCTTTTACCAGAGGTACACGAATGAACGCAGCTGTGTGTCGGTGGACAATGCTTCGTCTTGGATCGGTAATGGATCGTGGATGGTGGACCATTTCAGTGCTGCTGGAGCACAAAAGATGACGGACTTTTGGGATAACCATTTGCTGGCCGACAACACCACAAAAGAGCTGCTCTCTCACGTTGGCGGCTACTCCTGGGAAGACAGCATGGAGATGATGGCGAGCCTCTGGTGGACACCCGATTTCTTGTCCAATTTTCAAGCGAGACGAGGCTACAGTGCCGTCACAAAACTGCCCGTCCTCTTCCAGGCGGCCAACTTGTGGAACGGCTACGGTGCACCGTACAACACGACCTACTCGTTTGGGGATACTCTGACCGAAAAGAATGGCGGACGGTACACGGACGACTACCGTCTGACCCTCAATGAAGGCTACCAAGAGTACTTGGGCCACTACCAGACATGGGCCCACGACAAATACGGACTCGACCACTCGTGCCAGCCGGCGTACAACTTGCCTTTGGATATGGCCGCTGATGTTCCGCTGGTGGGCGCTCCCGAGCTGGAGTCGCTGGGCTTTGATGAGTCCATAGCCAACTACCTTCAGTTCACTGGTGCTGCTCATCTGAGCGGTCGTAATACAGTGTCGACCGAGATTGGCGCACAACGGATCGGGGCGTATGCCCAGACCGTGCCGGCCTTACTCAAGTTGTTTCGGGACAGCTTTGCCGCCGGCGTCAACACGCTCGTCATCCACGGGTTCCCCTACAGCGGCACCTACCCAGGCACGACCTGGCCTGGCTACACGCCTTTCCAGTTTGAATTCGGTGAGATGTGGGGGCCACGACAACCAGCATGGCGGCACTTGAATGATACTCTGCGCTTTGCGGCGCGGAACACGCTGGTCCTCAAGACGGGTGTGAGCCGTGTCGACCTGGCCTTTTACTCGTGGCAGGTGCCGTTCTCGGCGTTTGCATCGAGACAGTCCACCTCGTTGCTGGAGACGACGCTCAACACAGCCGGCTACACGCACGAATACGTTGGCGGCGAGAATCTTGTGTCGGCTATTTTGGCTGCTAACAGGAGTCTTACGGGAGGCATCCGTGATGGTGTTCTCGGTCCTGATGGCCCGGCCTACAAGGCACTCGTCATTATGGACCAGAAACAAATCACGCCGACAGCATCCTCTGCTCTTCTCACAGTGGCTGCAGCAGGTCTGCCCATTATCGTTGTCGGACAGGCGCCTAACACGACGATTGGTATGTCTGGCCAAGCCAATGTGACAGCCAACATGGCACACCTAGTCAACGGGTCCTATCCCAATGTCAAGGTGGTGTCACACGCCGAGTTCACAGCCGATATGCTTGCAGCAGCTGGAATTGCACCACGCGTCCGTGTCGATGCTGTCAAGAGTCGGACATCCGGGTCACAGACTGTCACCAACGCCAGTCAACTGTACACGCACTGGCGTGCAGATGCTACCACTCAAAAAGAGTTTGTGTATATTCTTAACCGTGGCCCGGCAGCAACATTTACACTTGCTTTTTGAGACTGTCGAAAAAACGGCAGTGCCGTACGTCCTGGATGCTTGGACAGGAGCGCAATCGCCGCTGCTCGTGTACACCCGGAGCAAAGACGGTGGCCGGCTGGTGGTCAACATGACCCTTTCTCAAGAGCAGTCGACCATTCTTGCGTTTGTCGTGGACAAAACGTTGGCGCCGGTCAATATCGTTGGGCACTCGTCCAACGTCGCAAGTATTGGCCGTGTCCAGGATGGGAGTGTCAAAGTTCTTCTCCAAGACAGCGCTGCAGCATCACTCCAGCTGTCAAATGGTTCAATAATGGCCATCCAGCCATTGCCAAATTCAAACCGGTCGAGCAGTTCGCTCGCCAGCGCCACTCTCGGTCCATGGAGCCTTTCGATGGAGAGCTATACCGCCCCCGATTTCTTAACCACTGATTCGGTGACTGCCAACAAGACGACTCTGGTTGTGCCTACACCTCTCACAAACCTCGTGCCTTGGACACAGGTTCCTGGTCTCGAGCGTGTCAGCGGTGTAGGCACGTACACGACAACATTCTCTTTCAACAACACAACCACCGACGACGACGACTTTGCCTATACACTCCACCTCACCGGTCCCATCCACCACACGCTTCGTGCATTTGTCAACGGTGTGGCCGTCCCTGCCTTTGACCCAGCAGTGACAATTGACGGGCGTGGACTGGCGTTTGACAGTGGCCGTGATATTACGGCTCTCCTGTCTCACAATAGTAGCAATAGTAGCAACAACAACACCATCAAGATCGAGGTCGCCAGCTCGCTCTTCAATGCCGTCAAGGCGAGGCAGGCAGAGGTGAGGAGCGTCGGCTTGGGCACGCGGGTGCCGCGGTACTACACTGACGGACAGTGGGCAGAGTTTGGGCTGGTCGGTGAGGTCGTTGTCAAGTCGTGGCGACGAGTGCGTGTTGATGTGTGACGAGGTTAAGGTTGTCATCGAGGTCGATGTTATCGTTGATGTTGATGCCCAGAATGTCGTTACTCAATGTTCACCGCGAAAGAGCAAGAGAGAAAGAAGCACGTGCATCTACAGAGACAGTCAAGTCCATGGCACCCTCCCGCCACCAGAGCTTCATGCAGTTGGAAGGCGCGAGACAACAGAATTCGATACTTCCAAAAGAGGAAGTCGTCAAGGGATGAAAGCTTTGAGCTTTGAGGTCTGAGATGTGGTTGCAAATGCTGTTGTTGGCTGTTGCTGTTGCTGTTGGTCCTGTTCATTGTTTGTTTTCCCAGCCCCTATTTCCAGTTCGCCCCTGTTTTGCACTAGCTCGCCCAGCATACTGTTTTAAGAGAAGTTAGGAAAGTAAGAAAGGGTGTAGAACCGGGCTGGCAACCTTGTTTTCGGAGGAATAGTTAAGAGAGTCCACCTAAATCTACTAAAGTCAACTGAGCCCACTGAGAGTCCACACCAAAAAGACCGAAACAGACCCAAAAAAAAAACGCCACACGACGTCGACGTGCAGAAGCTCATTTTACTGGTAACAAAACAGCCCCATGATCGTAATATCGCTATCGTGCTATCGTGAATTCAACAGCCCTGCACTTCGTACGTCGTAAAGCTAAAAAAGTTTAATCCGAAGAAACGAAATGAGGTTGCCTCCATCTCCATCGTCGCCCGGTTTTGCACTTGAAACTCCGGTCCGGCGGGGATTGGCATCGTGTGAGGCACTTTACGATTGTAGATTCCACGACGGTGATTGCCGACCTTTTCTACGTCTCTGTTTTGCATTGATAGCGACAGAGAAGAAGAAAAGAAGAAAAAGAAGCGACAAACGGCCGATGCGGTGCTACTCTGCATCGCAACGTTGGGACTCCCACGTCCTCTTACGATGTACGACGTACTCGGCCAGACATGACAGAAACGGCAGACTGCAGCAAAAGTGCACTTTGGTGACTTACATCTTGCCGGAGAGCACCTCCAATGGGAGACGCTCGCACAGCTGGACGGTCTAGACCGGTCCATACCAAAACGACAGCCACAAGGAAGACGGGAACGAGGTGAGACCGTGTTTGAGTACGAGACGACGTTCGCAAAGAAAACTTGAATAGATTCGCGAGAGAGAGAGAGGGAGAGAGGGACCAACAAAGGAATCAGGAAGAGGGAGCCCAAAGCTGAAAAGGGGTTGCCCTGCTAAAGAGGACAAAAAGGTCAAGAGACCCTGAAATGGGCAGAAATGCATCAAAAGAAAAACAATTAGAAAGAAGCAATGCCGCCACCAAAAAGATTGGATGAATAAGAGCCACCACCAGGGGCGTAAAACGCCACAAAACAATGAGGAAGAAGCAACGGCAGGACAGAAAGAGAAAGGGAAAGCGCCAACAGGGCGATGCAATCAATACAGGGCTACTCCGTACAACTTACAACAAACAGAGCTTCCCTCGTTAACAATGGCATTTGCCGTTTGGCTGGCGACGTTGGTCTAGCATCGGTTGGTCCCTTTTTTCAGCTTGTGTGGCTGTGTCTGCCAGTTGTTGGGGTTGTCGGGGAAGATGGTCAAGCTGTCGAATTTCATTCGAGAGGACTGAGTACTAGCTTCCCTTCATCCCGTCTTTCTTCTCTTCCTTCCCCTCTCCCTCTCCAACGTCGATCGACACAAAATTCAGAGTCCAGCCCGGTCGAAAATGAGCCTCACCTGAACGGCCATTGGCCGTTGTATTACTTATCTCTTTGTGGTTAAACGGTGCAAGAAAAAATGTAACAAGTTCTTCTCCAACCCAACGACACCACACCTCGAAAAGAGACAAGCAAATCCAATCAATGCAAACCGTCGGAGTTGTGGCTTTGCATTACTCGCCGGTGATGTTCTGCCTTCCCTTCTTCGTACACTCTTCCTTTCTTCACTGCCATTCGGTGTGGAGTCTTTTTTCTTTCTTTTTGAGTTGAGAAAAATGCCAAGAAAGGGCCATGTACGACGTACAGGATATTCAAGCTTAATTTCTCAACGGGACAAAAAGGGCAGGGGTCCTCTGTGAGAAGGACGACAGTCGATACTTTGTAGACAGTCAATGACCAAAAGGACGTTGGACAGAAGAAGCCGTCACTCGCCAAGATGAGCCGGTCGAGCAGACTTGTCGACCAGCAATCTCTCTTTTGTCGTGTTTCTTTTCTCGATCTGTTTTATTTCATCTTTCGTGACAAAAGAAACCGCCGACCCAAAACGCTAGCGCAGAGCGGCTGAAAAAACAGGAGACAGGAGAGGGCGGAGTCGACTGAGGTAGGGCGAGTAGGGCGAGCCAAGCCTCGAGGAAAGAAGAGACCTTTCCCAAAGAGGCGCGTGTAAGAGAGGAGGGAGCACCTCCCTCGCCCCAAAGAGACCCCAAGACGACCAAGGCCCAAGACGACACGATGGAACAGAACAAACAGACAAACAAACATGCAGACAAGAAAACGAGTCAAAAGAGCGCCAACCCACAAGGAGAATGGTACCACGACCGTTGTGGTGGTGGGTGGGCGTTTGCCAACGGCGCCATCTCCAGCAAGGCAGAGTCCACAGACTGCAAGTGAATCCTGTTCCTTGTTCTCCAAGCTGCCTCCCCAGCTCCCGTAAGATACTACTGGCTACTGGTGAATTCTCACATTGGATTCACAGCCCTTTCTGCATTCTGCCTAGAACGAGTCTATTTAGCGAGTCTCCTACCAAAACCTCTCGATGATGGACAATCCCCACCCAACTCTCCTTACCCCTTGCTACCACACCCACCTGGGGAAGGGATCGTCAAACACAAGGTCCACCTTGAGAAGCGCGACTGAAGAGACCAACCTTATTTTATTTAGGGCCCTTTTTCTCTGTCTGAGGATTGGATTAGCGGAATGACACCGCGCGGTGTGAAGTCTGCTGCAGCGCGTGCTGGTCTTGCCTGCCCCCTTTCATTTCTTTTTTGAGAGAGCCTACGAGACAGCGTCAAATAAAGAAGAACTGCCCACAAAGTAGAAAGTACAGGGCATCAACAGGCAGACACGAAAGAAAAGAAGAAGAAAAAAAAACGAGAGACCCGAAATTGCCAGCGAATAGCAGGCCTGGGACGGTCGAATTTTCTACGATATTTCCATTTTATGATAGAAGGCAATGTGGAAGAAACGCCCCGATGTGGAGCTTCTTTTGGAGAGGAAACAGGCAACCTCGCGCTGCTTGCCTGCCTTGTTTTCATGGCTCATGCAGCTGTCTGTCTGCCTGTACTCAGTAGCTCGTGTCTGCCCTACGACGACACGAGCTGTCTGCTGACAGAACGCGAGCAATGCGAAAGTAACCGTTGAATTCAGGCCAGGCTTACGACGTAATTGTCTCTTGGTCTTTTGCCGTTCTTGTCGTTTTTGTCCTTCAACTGCGCTCTCACCCCTGCCCAGCCTCTGGTTGCTTTTGGTGTGTCTCTGGTCGCCTTGGGGCTGGTGTGGACCAATGATGGGCCCAAACATTGCTTCGTTGGATAGTGATGTGCAAGGAAGAGGAAAAAGGAACACCACTGAGGGAAGACAGCACCACAGTGAAGAAAGCCCAAAAAGGTCCTCCGTAAAAGGGAAAGCGAATAAACAGGGATGGACAACGCATAAGGCGCAGTGGACGATGAGCCGCACCGACCGTTGTCCCCGGGTTCCCATCCATTTTGATGGGCCAGCCATTCCCAGAGCTCAATGGCATGTTGGGAAGAAGCCAACAGCCAGAGATGAAGAAACATAAAGACGGGGCAGGTCCCAACTTCACGGTCGGTTGCATTCTTCTTTTTCTTCTCACTCGTCTATCTCAGTTACAATACTTCGTACTTAATCTTTAATACCACTCCTTATCAACAACACTCCTTTCTTCAACTACACTCCTTAACAAACATCTCCTTTACAATATCTTTCTCACCACCACCAACATGTACACAAAGTCGATCCTCCTTGCCTCGCTGGCCGCCTCCGCCGTCTCGGCCAGCAAGCAGCTCTACCCCGGCCACAACCAGATCAAGCGCGACATGCTTGCAAGCTCGCCAGACCGACACCAGCCCCTCCGCCGTCGCCTCGGCCGGCGAGGCCTGCCTGACGGACCTGGCCTCGGCCTATGCCTCGCTGCCGACCCCTCCCCCTGTGCTCGCCGACTGGGAGGCCACCGTCGTTATCTCGGATCCGTGCGCCTTCACCATCCCGAGTCCATCTCATCGGCCGCCGTCCAGTACGAGTCCGAGGTCGAGGACTGGTACTCGTCCAACAGCGCCGCCATTGCCAGCGCTCTGAGCGAGTGCCCGGCCTACAGCAGCTATGCAAGCCTCAGCGACAGCGGTGATTTCAGCGCCACCGACTACACGGATGTGTGCGCCACCGCTACCGGTGGTGGCTCGGGCGGTGGTGCTACTGGCACTGGCGGTGGTTCGGATACCACCACGACCAAGGACACGACGACCAAGGGCACCGGCACTGCTGCCACGACGACGACCAAGGGCAGCTCGACCGGCACGACCACGGCTGCCACGACGGCTGCGACCAACGCCGGCCCCAAGGAGACGGGTGCTCTGGGTGTTGCTGCCATGGCTGTTGTCGGTGTCCTGGGTGTTGTTGCTGCTCTGTAAGGGGAGGCAGGCGATGTGTGTGACTGGAGAAGGGCGGTCAGTCTTGACTCTTGGTTTCTGAACCTGTTCTTTTTTTTTCTTTCTTTTTTTCTTGGATGAATTTCATCTGATCTTCTTTCTTGGATATCAATTGTGTTAATAGTAATTATCTCTTTTGCATCGTTGCCTTTTGATTTTGGAATACCAAAAAAATATCAGCTTTTTTTCATTCATTCCCCACGCCCAACATCAGATGTCGTACTTTGACTTTTCGTGTATATCAAAACATTGGAGGGCTATCTGACAGGTACGTTGCACACATGTTTCTTGTACTCTCGTACCGTTCGTATCACATCGTTTGGTGGGATTAACGAAAATGATCGACACGATCCAAGCTTCTCACCGGTTGACAGTTAAAATACTTTTAATAAATTTGGGGGAATATGAAAGACAAAGAAAACGAGGACAAAAGCATCAAAAGAAACATCAAAGAAGCGACAGCTAACAGGCCGTCTGTACATAAACATGAAAAGTACAAAAATCCCAAGAACCCCTTCAACGTGTTCATCTGTTCACAGCATCTTCCCTCTTTACACAGTAATGTCGGCCGGCATCGCAGCGCCATTTCCCGTGTGCACCTCGGCCGTCTGCGATTTGCGCCAGAAAACCTTGCGCATGCGGCCCATGACACTCTCCCGACGCTGAATGGGTGGAGGAGCAGCCGGAGGGATGAGGTTAGGAGCGGTCTCGACAACAGGACTGCTGTTGACTTGCACACTCGTCGTCTGCACACTCGTCGTCTGCACACTCTTCGTCTGGCCGTTCACCTCGGCCACAGCTTCAGTGTCAGCCGTCTGTGCTTCCCCGTTTTCCTCCTCTGTCACGCCATCGCCCTGCCGGAACATTGCCGCACTATCGGGCCGCTGCAGGGCAATGTCGTGCACACTGGGTGTCGGCGGAGCGGACATGACTCTTATGGACAGCGCCCGTTTCAGCTTGGGGCTGGCCAGCGACATGAACGTCAGGCTGGGCCTGCCTTCCTTTTCCCTCTCTTTCTCCTTGTCCTTCCCTTTGGCCTTCAAAGACCGCTCTTTATGACGGCACGTCTTGCCCGCCTTGTTGGTCCCGCTGGCATCGCGACCCATCTCACGGAGCACGGCCCGCACGATGTTCTCCAAAGCCAACTCGACATTATGGCCGCTCTGGGCGCTGGTCTCGAGAAAGGGAACCGACAGTTGCAAGGCCTGGGCCAGCATGGCGCCGTCAGTCGTGGGGACTTCTCTCTTCTTTGGTGGCGTCATCTTCTTCGTATTACTCTCAACGACGTCTGCCACCGTGCGGCCAGTCCAAAGTAGTCACCGTCCAAGGGGACACGGGCTCCGGCGACATGGGCAGGGTAGGCTCTGGCCGACTAATCGAGAGCCACTTTTGGATGTCGTCGTTTTTCTTGCGGGCAGCCTCCATTTGTTCGGGGGTGGGGCGTCGGCAGCAGTATCGTCCATGGTTTTTCCCGTAGGGAAGGGTGTCGTCGGTGTTTGGGCAGCTCCAGCTTCCGCCTTGGCTTTGGCTTTCGCCGCTTTCTGTTTCTCCTTCGCCTCCCGCTTGTCCATCAGCTCTTCGTAGAGGATGCTCTCTCGGTACAGAGGATGCAGGAGACTGTCTTCTGTGTGAGTGCTCGTCGTGGCAGTGCCCGCAGCTGTCATCATAGCCTCTTCTTCCCGCTCAACAGGATCGTCCACCTCTGCCTTGTTCCCCACCAGCCCGACAACAATCTCGCCTGACCCCGTCCGCGTAACCTCTCCATCGACATCCCCATCGCCCGCTCCACCACCGCCACCAAACCATCCGCTCGTCGTCATTGTCGTGTTGTTCCGGCCGCCGCCGCGTGAAGCACTGCTGCCTCCACCCGCGTGGGGGGTGCCGCCCGGCGGTGGTGCTGCTGGTGGTTCTTGCGCGTACACACGGGGATCTCGGCGTGCAAGGGTGGGATGGCGTCAAACGACGACGCGTCACAGACGTCGTACACTAGCAGAACAGCATCGTAGTCGGCACGGGCGTGCACACGGCGGCGGACCTGTGCCTTTTGCAGGTCGGGGTAGTTGATGACTTCGACGAGATAGGTATTGTTTTCGTGGGCACATGTGCTGCAGAGGGACGTCGTTGTCGACGCCACAAGAGTGCGGTCGTCAAACGAGAACGTGTCGGGATGCTCGAGGACGATGGGTGACCCGATGGCGCCGGGTTGGACGATGTGGACGACGACGTGGTCTGTGGACGTTCGGTGGCGGTTGTGACAACGATGGCACTCTTCTTGGTGGATGGTCCCTGGTCGTCGTTCTTGCTCTCGTTTTGACACTCTTGACACTCTCCCCTCCAGGACTGGCGGGTTCTTCTTCGCAGTCGCCGCCGGCGTGCACGGGTGGGAGTGTGAAATACCGTCGACTGGTGAGCGTCAACGCCGGATTGTACGGTGGGGGGTAAGTCATGGTTGTGAACTACGTTGTAAGCGACCAAACATAACCATCATCACCATCATGGTATACGCACTCTGGACTCCAGACAGTTCTTGCCAACACCGGCATTGCCCAACAGCAAGATGCGGATCGTCGGATTAGGGCCGTTTTTGCCCATTGTGAAGGTTTTGTGGAGGATGTGTCCGATGTGTCGTATGTGAACGGTGTCGAAGGAAGAAAGAAGTCTGGATCTGTCGGACGTCGAGAATCGGCTCTCGCTTGCTGGCTTTTGACAGCTCGCTTCTTGTTCGTCAGAGCCGGTGGTTCAGCTGTCGACCGTCGACATGGGTTCGTGTCGAAAAAGAGAAAAACAAGGTCTTGGAAAGACTGATCCAGATGACGAAAGGCGACCGGGGAGGAGGGCAGATTAAAGAACAAAAAGAAGAGAAGGACCAGTGAAAAGAAAGAGAAGGGAAGGAGACAAGAAGAAAGTCAGTCTCTGTGGCACAAGAGCAAGAAAGTAAGTGGGTCTTGTCAAAGCTGTCAAAAAGTTGTGTTGACCAAAAGGGTGAGAAGAAGGTGACGGGAGAGTAAGAACGAGATGATGCGGACTGCGAAAACGTGGAAGTTTGGAAAGACCAGCGATCAACGCAACCACAACACAACGATCAGAGGTCGGAATGATCAAACAGGCAGCAGTCACTCATCTCAAGGAGTGGAACAAGAAACAGAAACGTGAAATGCACTTCTTTCTTTACATCAGATGAAGATGGGCGACAAGGAAGGCAACAAGGAGGGGAAACGTGAACGAGCTGCAACACTAGCACGAACGAAAATGGAAATATGCCGTTCAACGATACAGTGAGAGAAGCACAAAGGAAAGAGGGGGGACCGATCCGTCCAGTACCTGCGTCCAGGCCGTGTCCAATGTGAGATGTACGTCAATGTACAAAGTAGCCGACGCTGTAGTCTTTTTGTACGTTCTGCATGAGAGGGGGACAGATGTCAAGCTTTTTGCCGCATTGGAAAGCGATCGCCAAATGCAGGCAGGGACGGGCGAGTAAAAGACATAAAGACCAACTACCGTTGCCATACGCGCAGATATATGAATTGCTCCTTTGCTTAAACTCGTCAAAACAGGGTCCTTTGACCCCCTTGAGCGAGAAAAGCAAGGCATATTTGCTGTTCGTCGTCTTGTACGACACGGTTCTATTTCTCTGATTGCTGGAAAGATGTCGGCACCCCAAAAGGTCCTTGACAGTACTCACCTTCTTTTGATTGCCTGCATCAACCTTATTTTTATTTTTATTTTAATCTCGTTGTTCTTCTCTTGGCTCGGGTATCGAGTAAATGGTTTCTTCCGACGTCCATTGATGGATATCAACGCCAACAAACAACCACATCTGCACATACCCGATGTCCTCGAATCCTGCAGCCTCTCTCCGCCATCCTTTTGTCTTCCAATGTTCTTCCAAAACAGGGTGACGTGTTTTCTGCGTTTCTGTCAAACAATCTTTTTTGTACGCCCGTCTTCTTCTGAAAAACTATGTCCACCCCATTCATGCACAACCACCTCCTTCCAGTCTCGGCATGAACGGAAAGCCTGTCGATCACTTGTGCAGTAACAAGGAGATCATCTGTGTCGTTGTACCAGACTTCAACAGGCTAAAAGGAAGAAGGAAAGGAATAGAGGCAACTTCCGCATCAAATAAAGAGAGAACAGAAAAAAAATCACGAGACATGAATGGAAATGACTTGTAAATGTTTAAAACTATGATGTTGATGGCTACAAATAAGCTTCAAGTCGACTCTAAAAGAATACGAAACTGCAGCTTGTACTTGCAGTTCGTATACACTTTCATTCTAAAAGCTGCACCGTTGCGTGCTTTTGATTGCATCGGAACATTTTTTACAGCAATATATAAACACTCAAAAATCTGGGGTAAATAAAAATGCACTCTATCCTGCATCGTCTACTCAGTTGTCGCGACCTACATTGAGACGCCAACTGCCGATAGAAGTGCATTTGCCATTTCACATTTCAATTTACAAATCGCGTTCACTAGAGATACCAATTTAAAATTAAAAATGGTTTGTACATTTATATATATTTTCCTTTTTACCTTCCACGAAAAGAAGCTATGTACAATAATATGAATAAGTCAGAAAAGTCTACCGATACAGATACAGAGAGTTGACAATGTTGTGTGTTCATGGGTCCCGTTTCATTCATTCCAAAAAGATGCAAAGACAGTAAAGAGGATAGACAAGATACATGGAAAGATAATGATGAAAGAACCAGATGCAACCCGTTTCGTGGAAAGACAAGAAAAGGATGAACTCGCTAGAACGCTGAACAGTGAAAAGAATGCAGAAAAAAAAGACAGTTCACTACCCGTCAATGGCGAATGCAGTCGCCGTCGCCTAGATGAAGGCTCCATCGCCGCCGCGGGGTGGACTGTAGCGGTGGCCGCCCGGTGGTGGTGGTGGTGGTGGCGGGCTGTCGTCCTTATTTCCAGAGCCTTGTGTACGAGGCTGTCTGCCGCGCCCGCGACTCGTGTCTCTTGCACCGAAATAGTCGTCGCCCGACGAGCCGCTGCCGCTGCCCTTGTGCCGCTTTTCAGTACTGCCACTACTACTTCCGACGACGCGGACAGCTCTTGGTGGCGACGGCGGCGAGCCCGTGATGCCGCGGCCATACCGTGCGGACGGCGACGCCGTCACGGCCGTCCCGGTATACACGGGATGCTTGCTGTCATCGCCATAGTCGTCGTAGTCGGGCGCGTCGCCATAGACATCGCCACCGCCGACATCTTCCTCGTCATAGGTAGGCAAGATGGAGGGTGCAGACCGGGAGTCGCCCTTGACCAATCCCAGCCGTTCTTCTTCGGTGGAGCCCTTGACCTGGGGTGCCGAGTATCCCTAGATGTCAGGGGCTGGCGGCGATACCCACGGCCGGTGGATGACGACGCTCCATACTCGTCGTACTCGTCGTCGTCTTCCGGCAAGGAGTCGACCATGCTGGCGGCGCCACTGGCAGCGCCACCGTGCTGCTGGTGCCGTTTAAACACGTTCTGGAACGAGAACTGGCGCTTAGCCGAGTGCGGCGGCGGGTCGGGTGGCGCAATGCTGCTGGCGGCGTCGCTCGATGCATAGCCGGCGGCGCCGACGTACTCAGTGCTGACACCGGCGCCCCGACTACCCGACGGCATCGATATTTCGGTGAGCTGGACGGGGTGCATAGGACTCTGGACCTTGGGGTTCAGTTCTTGCTGGCGCATCTGCTGTTGATGCTGCTGCTGCTCTTCGTCTGTACTATAACTGGGCAACAGCATACTGCGGCCTCGTCCACCCAGACCGCGCCCGCGGATCGTACCCGCGATGCTCGACAGGACGCCGGGTGTGTTGGAGCGCTGCTCCAGGGCGGCCAGTTCTTCGTCGGTCGGCATATGGGACCAGCCCAGCGGCGGGTGGGGTGTGCTGGAGCCGGCTGTGCCTGGTGCTACGCCCGGCGTAAAGGGTCGCGACGACACCGTCTGGGACCGTGACCGCTGGCTGCCAATCGTTGTACGGCGGCGGCGGATGCCGTCCCATTCGTATGTCGGGACCACAGGCACAGGCTGGCCATCCTCCCCAATGGCTTCGAGCTCCTCGCGCTCGCGCATCTTTTCTTCGTGCAAGCGTTTGAGTTCGGCGACTTCCATGTTTTGGCGGGCGGTCGAGAAGCGCCTGACAATCGCCGCGGCGCCGCGGATGGCGTCAGCCTTGGGTTCGGACTCGGGCTGTTCCTGTTCAGCAATGGTCTGGATCTGGTCGAGGTCGCCGGCAAAGACGGCCGAGTCGGGGACGTCCTTGGCGGATTTGGAGAGTTGCAACAAGACAACACCTGAACAAATGGTCAAGAAGCCCAGGACAACGGTGACAATGGAGGTGACAGTGCCCTTGAAGCCCTGGAAGAGGACGGCCGAGGTGATGATGGTCGTGCTCGTAAAGTAGACGTAGTAGGTGGGTGTGACCATGGCGGCGTTGAAAAGGTTGAGGGCTTTCTGTAGGTAAGGGTGAGTAATCAGTAAAAGGGTCGTCGACATATTCTTCTGCTTCGCAGGGGGTACTTACATTGAGGTAGATAATCTCCGTGAGGAGAGTGCAAACGACAAAGACCAACAGCACATACAAAAACCACTGGTTGAACTGCGGCGTGCCACCGGCCTGGGCGACAATAGCAGAGCCCAGGCCTTGGGTGGCCACGACACTCAAACCACCGACCCAACTGCAGATCGACAGGTAGACAAGCATGTTCTTCTTGCCCAGCGCGGGCCGGCCCAAAAGGCCGTCGCGGCGGACCCGACCAAGATGACACCCGTATAGGACAAGAAGCCGGGCGTGACGACGAAATGCTGCATCTCCTGGATGGTGGCCACTGACGATTCTTGCGGGGCGTTCATGACGATAACAACGGAGCCGACAATGCACAAGAAACAGGCGACTTTGCCGACCATGCTGAGTCGTTCTTTCAAGAAGATGGCGGACAGGACCGTGGTGATGACGACGGACAGCGCGCCCAGCGGCGTAACGAGAATGGCGTCGGTGAAAGCGTAGGCGACAAAGTTGCAGATTTCGCCGACAATCATCAGGGTCATGCCGGACCACCAAAAGACGTTCTTCAAATAGCCATAGCCTTCGCCGGCGACTTCATTGTATTTCTCGTTCGCCTCAAGAGGCCGACCTTTTTGAGAACAAAGGAGGTGCCGATGAAGGCGCCAGAGCTGATGGCGAGGGCAATGCCAATGACTTTGAAGGAGGCTGGACGGTCGTTGGAGGAGGAGGACGACGTGGATGTGCCGTTGGAGGTCGAATTGGAGGCGGTCAGGTTGCCGGCTCGTGCGTAGAGCTCGTTGGCACGGGCATAGAGTGCATGCGCCTCGGCGAGGACGTCTGCGACGTTGCTCTCCATTGTGTGTGGGTGTGTGGGAGGAGGAGGGGAGAGGAGGGGAGAGGAGGAGAAAGTGTCGAGGTCGGAGTCGAAAGTCGGAGAGAGAGTGGAAGAGCCTCAGCAGTCGACGACGAGGTCGCCGATGCGAGCGGGGAGGTGACGATCGAGGACGGGCAGCAGTCGAGGTGTGCAGTCGGCTGTTGTTATGTGTGTTGCCCCTTGGAAGATGTAGACGGCGGTTGTTATGAAGCTGTATTTGGGTTGTTTATCGTCATGGGAATGTCGTCGTCGAGGATGTTGGGATAGAAAAGAGAGATAGATGGGAGGGAGATGTCGGCGTCGAAGAAGATCGTTGAGGATGTCGACCTCTTGTCTTTGTTTGTGTTTGTAGAGTTTGCCTCTCGCAGTCTTTGTTTGTTTGCTGTTCTTTGCTGTACTCCTTGCTTGCTTTGCGCTCGTCGTTTCTTTGTGGTTCGGACGGAGTGTTCGTCTTGTCCGTTGTTCTTCGAGTTGTTGTTTATCGTCCGGCTCGTCGTCGCAAGGTTGAGCCTGGTTCGTGCGATGGTAAACGATATGCGAAAGAATATGGTTCGGAAAGAGAAAAAAAGAAAAAGAAAAAAAGAAAGAAAAAAATAGACAATAGAATGAGAAAGTAAAGAGACAGAGCAAAGAAGAAACAGGGTCGTCTATCGTTTATGCGTTACTCGTATGCAGTGGTCTGTGGTTGTCTAATGTGTTGCGGCTGTCGCTGGGGCGAAGGAGAGTGGCCAGGCGTTCGGGTGGGTGCAGCTTGGATAAAGTGGATGTGGGTTGGGGATGTGGCAGGGGTGTGGGCGATGGTGAGAAAGGAAGTCAAGTCTGGGCGTTTGTAGGGGATGTGTGAACGACAGGTGCTTTGAGGATTTGAGGCTTGGTTTTGTGGTTTGCGCGATCGCACGTTTTGGGATGTTGAGGAAGGAGAGATCAAAAGATCGAAAAGATAGAAAGGGAAGGAGGGGGGAAGAACAACAAGAGGGCACAGAGGGAAAGAGCGACCGTCTGGAGCGACAGAGGGGGGGTGGCGACGCAGGAGGGCTGGATCTGAGACAGAAGCCGTGGGAAGGATGTTTGGAGATCGGCGTGGAGTGGTGTGTGAAAGTACACGTACGGAGGGCACTTGGCGGTAAAAACAAGAAGAGGACAGGAAAGACACAGAGGACAGGGGGCAATATGAAGAAAAAAAGAAAACGGGTTGAATACGTCGAAAATAGAAAATAGAAGACGTCGAAAAGCGACAAAAGTTGGTGAGGCTCGGAGCCAAAAAGCAAAAGCCCGGGAAAGGGAAAGAGCGACCTGGTGAACCTTGGCTGAGGAAGGCACCCCCAAATTCAATATCTCGCCCGAGGGGCTGAGACTTCTCTACTGAGACTTCTCTACTTTGACTTCTTTTCGTTGGGGTCTTTCTTCTTCTTTGCGCCTTCTTGACGGCCTGCATACGTATTCGTACCGATCCGTCGTAGCGCTTCGGCGGTGCTGCAGTGCGCAAGACAAAACTCAGCCGTACGACGTACAAACTGAACACAAAAAGGTATTGCTGGTATCTTGACGTAGAAGTGGGGGAGGTCGCACTGAGGAGAAGGAGAAAACGTGAAATCTAGAAGCAGTCTGTCGGCCGGCCAATCTGGTTTGGGCATGGCGGCAAAAGCAAAGACAAGAGCTGCTACTGTCTGCTGTCGGTGGGCGGCCGGCGGCGTGGTGATGGACAGGGGGGCTGGAGTTTAAAAGCGGGGCATATCGTGGCAGAACACCGTCTGGTTGGTTCAGTTGGCCCAGTTGCTCTTTCCTCTCTCTTTTCCCTGACGGGCAGGAGGCAGAACAGGGGCGGCCTGACAGGGGCAGTTGGTTGCTGCACGCAACGGCAGGAGGACTGTACAAGCACTGTACGCTCACTGTGTCGACGTAGACATCGCCTTCCTTCCTCTTTTACACACGAGGCACAGTCTACAGTCAACACTTTACAGTGAGGTTGTTTCGAATCTTGAGATCGAGGCAGTGCAATCACAGACATTTGGTCGTGCGCAAGATGAATCTTCACAGTACAAAGCAACGGTCTCGTATCGATTTAGCCGTTCGAGAGAGAGTGCGCTTGTTGGGGTCCGTCAAAATGGTCCGTGGACAATCTGCAGCAAAAGGAGAAGAAAAGAAAAAAAAGGGAGTGGAAATGGAGAAATACGAGATCAGTGAGAATAGTGAGATACGAGAGATACCCCAGAAGAATAGACGGCCAGAGAGAGAGGACCCCGTGTCCGACGGACCGTTGTGCCAGACAAGACCTGACATGTGCGTGGCTGTGGACACTGAGAGAGAGGAAGAGAGACTGAAGAGGCTTGCAGAAATGCGCCAGTGGTTGCAGTAGCGGTTGCAGTAGTGGCCCGTAGTGGGCTTGTAGTGGGCTGCGACGACTGCGAAGGCTGAAGTGGGCAGGATTTGGGTGGGTGCAGGCGCACGCTGGCGCACTCTCACCAGCAGTGGATATAGCTGTGTTGGTGGTAAAATGGTGGAGTCGGACATCGGACAGAAAGAATGTCCAGTCAACTCGACTCTGCCTCGATACGCCTTTGGCGCAAGAGTGTGCCTCGCTGGTATGCACATGATGTCAATAAAGAAGGACAAAAATGCCATCGCTTTAACCTTGTTCACAAAAAGCGACAACGGCTGCATGCCAGAGACGTCTACTTTCTGCAGCCACTTTGGTGAACAGAGAACAGAGTGGAAGAAATGCATCGTCACAGACAGAGGACAGACAGTGCGAACAGACAATCACCACGAATCGCAGCGGTAAAAAGCTGGCACACGGAAACACACCATCGCCTTGGCACGTCGTGGGCCTCCCGTGGTTCCAAGAAAGGCAGAATGGCGCCGTCGCAGAGAAAGAGAGACGGTTCATTGATGGGCCTTTTTAGACCTTTTTGTCTTTTGTCGGCCATTTTTTACTGGGCCTGACGCTATCTGAAAGAGGGCAGAAGGGCGAAAAGAGACAAAAATAGCACAGGCGGAGGCGAAAGATGGGCGATGTCCAGTTGTCGAGGGTCCTGTTGGCGGCCGACAGATGGCTGTTTTGAAACCAAAGGAGTAGCTAACAGGGCCAGTTTGTTCTCATCGACAATTTGACCATACTCCGTACAGACTCGACAGAGTACTCCATACGAAACCATCGACTTTTCCGTTCTGTCGGCCGCGTCACCGTCCATCGCCAGATCGCAATCGCGTTCTTAGAATTCATACGAGATTTACAATGTACAGTGTACAAGGGCTGCTCTCTCAGGGAGTGTGTCGACAGAGGGCTGTACTCACGACAAAGGGACCCCAAAGGAACCTGGGAACGTAGCATGTACCGCTGTCCACACGGCGACAAGGTCTGTTGCAGGTTGAACGATAGAGGGCGACAAAAAGGCCGTGCACAAACACTGCCCAGAATCTCGACATTTCGAAACAAACAGCGTGCTCGATTCACAGTATCAGGAGCTTTCGGGGTCGAGGACAAACTGTCAGGGCGTCAAGCCCTTTTGTCAAGATACCTCTTGTCAATCCTGGTCGACACTGTTATCTGCCGGCACTCGTTCGACAATGGCCGTTTGGGGACTGGGCCACCCTCTTGGTCTGCCCTGATCGATCGATCCTGAAGCAGGAGATGCTGCAGAGTAAAAAAAGATGGCATTTCTGAAATCCCATTTGTAGCATCATGTCGAGAGTGTGACGAGATTTGTTGTATCTCGTGGTGGGATAAATGGACATGATGCAATAACAGTAGCAGTAACATCAAGACAGTTGGAGAACCGGGAAAGACGTTGCAGTTGCAGCCAGGCCGAAAATAAGAACGTCACTCAATTGCCATTTCGGGCAATTTTCCTTGTTATTCAACAAACTCAATGACGATACCTGGTAAAATATGGGTGGCAACAAAATAATAACCTTCGAGTCAAAAACCTGGATGTGAACAACGTCAACAATAAAGCCACAATTGACAACAATCTATCTCTCGACTTGCCTTTGCCCTGAACTCTGGCAGTTGAATCCTTTGCTGACTTACCATTGTTGATTATCCTCTATTTTCCCATCTTTTATGTCGTCTGTGTCTCCTCCTTACATTCTGACATTGATTCTGACATTGATGACTTTTCCTGACAAAACCGCCTTAGGCAAGCCACTTTCGAATGGCAGTTCGCTTGGTATTTATATTCTCAACTTGACTAAACTTGACTGTGCCGTCTCTCTCCCCACGCTGTTAGCATTGCTATTCGTCTCGTGGCTTGGCCAGGCCACGCCAGGCCTTCATGACAAAAGCATGGACCATACTCCGTACAGGCACTGCTTTTTGGCAGCTTGGCTGAGCTTCTCATCCCTCGTCGACGCAAGCCACAGTCGGGCAAAGATACAGCTCCATGTCCTAAAAGAGTCTGTGACGACCTCGTCGCCATCTCCAGCCACAACTACGTGATCGTCTTCGGTGTGGGCAAGCATTAGGTAAAGAATTGGGATGTGGCGTCGTGTCGCGGGGGTAGGCGACAAGAATACAACATGCATTAGACGAAGGCACAGCGGATGAGTGTAAACATACAGACGGCCAGGCCGACAGCCACGAAGAGTGCATAATTGTCACAGCCTGACTCTGTGGCTGGAGAAAATCGGGAAACAGCAGCAGCAACAGCAGCAACGGAGCTCGGGCGCCTTCGTTCGGGACCGGCTGCCTGCATTGACGAAAAAGTTTTGTATGGCTTTCTTTTTGTGCGCTGCATATGTGTTTGATGACATTGCAAGAACACTGCGCCAGTCGTCTTCAAAACACAATAAGTACGAGTGAAGATGGATAAAAAGAATACGAGCAAGCAAGAAGCACATGTAGCTGTAACTCATGGCACACACCAAACACAAAAGGGAAGAACATACTTCCTAAATGGTTCACCGCGAGTGTTGGTGTGATGTGAAATTTGAATTAGAGATGGACGAAATGGAGGGTCACCCCCACTCCCGCGCGCGCCAAAGAAGCTTATTTCGACTTGTGCAGCAACCTACCACGGTCTGGTCGCACGTTCGTGGTCAGCCTCTTTTGACTCGACCTTTCCACTCTTGGTTGAGACTCGAAAACGTGCTCGATGCTGTCATTCTCCTACCTCCATTCTTGTGTCCCTTTTTCCTCTTGTCGTCGCGTTTGTGGCGTTTTCTGACGATAAAGACTCTTACTCCCGAATACAGTCGCAATATTTGTTCACTCTTCTCTTTTAGTCGTCCTCTGCGCATACTACGAGCACAAGCTTTTGGAAGCCACGATGGTGCCTTTCTAGGGGGGCTTGTGGTCCATGGGCCGGTCTAGACCTTTTTTTCCCCTCCCTATTCTCTCTCTCGCAAGCTCGCAAAGCTTCAAGCTCGCAACTTTGGGTAAGTCTCTTAGCTCCCAACCACGCCTGGGAGGTTACGACAAAATAGCTGCTCCTTGATTTGTTCTTCCATTTCCCTACAAACATAGCGAGAAGGTGAAAGCGAGCCTTTACATCTCATTTCTTTTTCTTTTCTTTCTCTTCATACAGGGCCATCCCGACTAAAAGGCTAAGCTTTTCTGTACCTTTCCCGCATCTTTTCTCCCCGGCACCGCGGCAAAGACGGGCGCAATTTAAAGATGGCAACAACCATAATAACCTAATCACTACATCCGCACGTCCAGGAGGAGGCAGGATGTGGCTGTATTCAAACTTCCACTCTTTTTCCGTATTTCTCTCTTCCTACCCACGGGCATGTAATTATTACAACATACAAAATACAGTTGCTGAACTCGGATGATTGTTAAGACTCGTTCTATGATCTGCCTGTAGTCGCCAACAGCCAGGCCAGTATGCGCCGCTTCCTTCGAGTGCGGTGTACGGCGTAGTTGTACCGAGACAGGATGTATTATGCAGGTCCTCACCAGTCGTCGTTGATTCCTCTGCTGTGAGCATGCAGGCTCGAAACAAATGTCGACCGTCGTCCGTTGGTTGGCCTATTGTCTCGGTCCATTTGTGCAGCATCGTGCAGCAGACGTCTTATGCATTGAATGTCTACGCCGTACAAGGCTCACTTCAGTCACGGCCATTGTTGAGGCTTCAACCTCGCCGTAGACCTGCCTCTCGTCGAATTCTAAAAACAAAAGCTTAGATGTTATAAATGTCAACTTGACTGTCGACTTGGCATGTTGTATCATCGGCCTGGTGGCTGGCCTCCCCCACTGGCTGCCTCGCCAATTTATTGCCTCGTCCATTTCGAGTATTTACATGAGCCCACCTTCTGTCCACGTTTACGACCAGACTTATTTCTCTTCTTGTGCCTTCGGTCTGGACCCTTCATAACCAATTCAATTACGTTGTACTTACATCCCCTTTCCCTTCCTTCTCATGCACTTTATCCCCTTCCAGTCTTTTACTGTCTACCCAAAGACCAGGACGTGCCGAACTAGCCGCCTTTTTGAGTTTTGCTTTTCTCTCCGCTGCAATTTATATCACTCTCTTATTCCGTCTCCCGTCTGTGCTGTTCCCTTAGACCCCCTTTTTATTATTATTTAAGCATACGGAACGGCTGTCTTGGCATCGACTGCATCCAGATCTTGCATCACCGACAGATCGTCTTTGCGTCTCATTGTTTACTTTTCTTTTGAATTCCTTCCTCAAATCACATCACCATGCACCTTCGGACAATAATACGCAGCAGCCTCCTGGCCACGTCGGTCTTGGCACAGGGCTACGACGACACGGACATCCTCATCTACAAACGAGACGTGCCCTCTGGTGGTGCATGCGGCACCCAAGCCAACAATGCCGTCTGTGCGGCCGGTCTTTGTTGTTCCGACACGGGTGTCTGTGGTACCGGCGGCGCCTTTTGTACAGCGCCCGCATGCCAGATCTCAGCCGGCCCGGCCTGCGATGGCAACCAGACACCCAAGGGCGCCGACACCAGCAACGTCCCGCGGCCGCTTTTCGGGAGCATTCCCTATGGTGTCGACATTAGCCACTGTACGGTCAATGGCAAAGTGGCCCTGACTTTTGACGACGGTCCGTACCTCTACACAGCCGCCCTCCTCGATATCCTAAAGAGCAACAACGTCACCGCCACGTTTTTCGTGGTGGGCAACAACGGCGCCAAGGGCATGATCAACGACCCGGCCACGGGCTACCCTGCCATCCTCCAGCGAATGGTGGCCGACGGGCACCAGATTGGCAGCCATACCTGGAGCCACCAGGACCTGAGTGCATTGACGGCCGCCCAGCGCAAAGACCAGATTGTCAAGAACGAGATTGCCATTGCCGACGTCATTGGTGTCATCCCGACCTATCTGCGGCCACCCTACACGCGGTGGAATCAGGATGCCCTCAACGATTTGAAGACATATGGATATCATGTGGTAAGTCACAGCCCCTTGGAATTCAAATGAAGGTCACTCCCGTGACTTACTAACGCGATGTCCTACAGCTTAATTATGACATTGATACCCGCGACTGGCAGGGCAACTACACCGTCGCCGAGAGCATCTACAGCTCCATCCTGTCCCAGCACAGTCCCTCGTCCTCCTCCTGGATATCCTTGGAGCACGACATCTACAACACCACCGTCCACGTATTTGCCCAATACATCATTGACCAGGCCCGTAAACTCAACTACCAGCTCGTGACCGTCGGGGAGTGCTTGGCCGACCCGGCAAGCAACTGGTACCGCAATACTACGACAGGGCAGCCGGCGAGTCCCGTCGTGGGTGGTGCAGTCAACAACAACAACGCAGGGAGTCAGACAACAAGTTCGTCCTCGAGCACATCACACACGACGACACGCTCTGGCAAGACCACGTCAACGACAACAATCGGCAGCTTCCCGTCAGCCATTGCCGTCGGCAGCAACAGCAACAACAACAACAATGGCAACTCGACAACAAAGACAAGCACGACATCGTCAACGGCCTCGACGAGCTCACCAACGGCGACAAAGTCGGACAGTATGCAAGTGAATGCCCAAGGAGGATCGATTGTGCTTTTGGCGATGCTGGTGCTTGCATTTGTTTTGTAGATCTATGCTGGGTGGTTTCTGGAGGTTCTGATATGCGTCATGGGATCATTTAGACTTGTAATTTGGTACAAAAAGACTACTGTAATGATGGTAGCTTTTGTTATTTTTTTTATTTAGTTTTCAATGTTCTTTAATTTGTTATTTTTTCTTAACATTCATCAAAAGACAATGATTTAAATACTTTTTTATACCAAAAAAGGCAATAAATAGAACCGCCGAAAAAGAAACAAATGAAAAATCCCAAATAATTTACTAGAATATTTACTAACTTTTTACCATAAAGCTTGTTTATTTATCAGCAAAAGGAAAAAAAATAGACACTGTAGAGCTGAATATGTTCTCCTTCTTTCCGTCACCCGCCTATCAAAGCTAAAAACCAAGAAACGCCATGTAATGCAAGTGCAGCCGTGAATCATTACCAAACAAAAAGGAAATAGAAGAAAGAAATATTCAAAAGTCATGCCGTGCTGAAGCGAGTGGAAACAAAAATGCTGGAGAGGGGTGGAAAGAGAAGAAACGGTAACGAGAATCAACAAGAAGGTCAAAAACTTGCGACCGTGCCTGTTCTACCAGTCGACCGCCCAGCCGTTCTGGTCCAGAAACCCTTCACAGGCCGCTCTCAGATCCAGGTTGGGCCGCAGGTCGGACGGCTTCAGGACTTCGCGCGTCAGGGGGTCCGTCTCCTGGCGGCGCAGGTGTTCGAGGATAGCGGCGCGCTCGTAGGATTTGCCCGTGTTGGTCATGACGGGGTCGACCATGATGGCGAACGTGATGTCGTCGATGGCCCAGTCGGGGACGGTGCGGCGGGCGGTGACGGCACTGGCGTTGCGGGCGACGTCAAAGGTGTCGCGGAGGTTGGCCAATTTGGCGTCCCATTCGGCGGCAATCTCGGCGCGGTCGCTTTCGGTCGTCTCAGAAGCGTCGCCGAGCGCGGCGAGCGCGGCGTCCTTTTCTTTTTGTAAGAGGGCAACCATTTCGTCTTCCAGGGGGTTCAGTTCGCGCGCCCTTTTCTTCTCGAGATAGTTCCATCGTGCTTTCTTGCATTCGAGCATGTGGGCGGTGATGTTTGGTCAGGGACTTGTCGTTGGTCTGGACGCAGAGCTCGTGGGCGCGGCGGCAGTGGGCAATGGCGGCGTCAAAGTCGCGCAACTTGAGTTCGGCCTGGGACAGATAGTACAGGGCCTTCATGTTGTCCGGGGTTCGTTCGAGACAGGTGTTGCAGTCCTCGGCGGCTTCTCCCCACATTTCCAGCCGAAGGCGGGCGAGGGCGCGGTTTGTATAGAGGGCCGGGTTCTTTGGGTCGAGGATGATCCTGGGGAGGGTTAGCGAGAATAAAGCTGATATGCGTGTCGTCGCGACGTGACCTACGCTTGTGAGTAGAGAGCTTCGGCCGGGGCAAACTCGGCGCGCATGAAGCGCTTGTTGCCCTCTGCCTTGAGGAGGTTTGCTCGATCGGGATCCATGATGTTGATGTTACGGAATTAAGAATGAGAAGTAAAGATGTCGATGCAAAGTGTGTAGACTCGCCGGTCAATGTCCCGAAGGATAAGGACTGGGTGTCGAAGACCAGAAGTCAAAGTGTCGGCCGTGGAAGATAAAAGCAGGGCTGAGAACATGCGACGAGGCGCAATGGCAAACGGTGGCAAAACACAGTGCCGATGATGGAAGGCTATGGATGTATGTAGTGAATGAAGAAAAGAAGAAAACAAGGGACGATAGACAAAGGTCGCTGGCACTATGAGGTGCGGCCTAAATCGAGAGACAGACGATGTTCAGCCTTGCGACCCGGCTGTGAGAGGCTGAAGGAGAGATCGGGCGCGGATATCCAGGGGTCCGTTTGCGAAGCGCCGATGTTGATGTTGAAGTAGTGAGAAAGATGGCGAATGCCGATGTCGTCTTTGAGTGCCCCTTGGATTGTGTGTGTATGGATACACTTGGCCTCAGGAACAAAGTAGTGACAAAGGAGGCAGGAGCGCAATAAAGTGACAAACGGAAGGAGACGACAAAAGGCGACGACAGGAGAGAAGAAAGAGCACCTTTGGAAGGAACGAGGCGAGGCTTCCTTCCCAACGAAACGAAAAAAAGGGCAGATTTTCAGTTCCTTTCGCAATCACCACCAGAAAAAGAAACTCTTTATGAAATTGAACCAACGAACGGCCTGGCCGGAAGTGGTTATTGGTCCCTGAAAGAGGTTTGAAAGGCACGCTGCAGATACCTGCCCGTCAACCCCACTAGAACATGCGACAAAGTGTCCAAGAAGTAGAGAGGAAGGGAGACTGAATGGTTTGGCTGTTGCCCTATTTGTCAAGTGTCTGGTTCGAAGCTTCTGGAAGGGGCAAACACATGGGTGTTAAACTCGACTGGGGAAAGAGCTACCCCGCTGCCTCACGCCTACGCCCAGGGTTAAGGAGAGGTCAATCTCCACCAGAGCAGTTTGTAACTCTCAATATTAACTTTTGAAATTACTCGTTTGTTTGCTACAAGATACATCGTCACTATTATCACCAGACTTCAACAATTTGTCTCATCCACCGGCACCGGCACCGACACCGACGACGGCCGGCGTCTAGTCAAACTCCGCCATCAGCTTGTTGTGCAGCACGCCCTCGGGAAATCCTCTTCGCCCAGCGCCGTCGTATGCGCCCACGGCTTCAGTCCGTTCTCTTCGCGGATCGTCTTGGCAAAACACGAGCTCCAGCCGTTGCGCGGGAACTGCTTGTTGACGTCGACCTTGGTGTCTTGATGGACCAGCCCCGGGTTGCCGCCCATGTTGTCGTAGATGGTGGCGAGCTGGATGATCTGCCCCAAAAACGTGATGGTTCCGGTGGTGCCGAGATCTTGGTGCCGGATGATGGCTTCGGCGACGGCTTCGGCCTGAGCTTGTGGTGCGGATGGTGTCAACTGCTTTCCGACGAGATCCAAAGCGAGGTAGCCGCCGTAAAACTCAAACGAGAGGCGAGTCGCGCGGAGGTGGTCGTGGGTGGTGCCAATGTCGTGGAGCAAGGCGGTCAGGGCGAGCGTGGCGCGGGAGAGGGTAGCGTTTTCGGCCGGGAACTGCTGTTCCAGGATGGCGGAGGCTGCCGTCGTGTTAGAAGATTGTCGTCGTAGAGTATTGGGGACCGGCGACAGCCGGTCTCTGCTCACCAAAATAGTACACTCTCATGGAGTGGTTGTAGGTCTGCGGTGCGAGCTTCTCCTTGGCATAGGCCTGCACTTGCGACACTAGCGCATCATCACTGGGAAAGGCAATGTCCTTGACGAGCAGCGACTTGGGCTCGTGAAGGCTGCTCTTGCCCGAAAGAACGACCTGGGGATCGCGGGCAATGGCGGTCCAGCCGTGCTGGGCGACTTCGGCGGTGTTGGAGGTGGCCATTGTGAAGAGGTGTGAAGAGGTGTGGATGAAAGTCAAAGTGGTCAATTGGTGATGCTGTAAGGTGGTGATGTCGACGTTATTGTTGAGGATGGTAAAGATGCAATTCAGAAATGCCGTTTCTCTTTTTCAAAAGTCGATGGACTGATACATCAGCGTCCTTTTATACTCATAGACTTTGGCATGTCTACGCAGAAAAGAAAGGTGTGCCTGGAGTAGCTTCACAACCTTTTTCTGGTTCGAGGCCATGGTATCACGCAGATTTCTTTTTTTGGCGTTTCGCTCGTCTATTTCTCCCCGTAGAACGGTAGAGCGTGCTTTGAGTAATAAGCAGATCCCGAAAGAAAAGGGACACAAGGAGACAAGGGATGCCGAGTTGGGCTTGAAGTCTCGATATACGGCGACCGCAGACAGGTGCATCTGTCAGCACAGATCGGACGGCATTGGGCCGTTGGCCGATGGGATTTTGTTGGCTTTCTGTGGTCGGTCTCAATTGACCTATGGCGGTTGGCTCTCTTCTGCATTCTGTATTCTATATTCTGCAACGGCCAACATAAAGGCCGATTCCCTCCATATTACGGCGTATGCACTCTCCAAGCACAGAGTCTAGGCCTTTGCAATGTCTCGACTGCAAAGCACGGCGCGGCTCCGGTTTGCGCAGCGGTTGAGACAGTGAGACGTCGAGACGTCATCTTTTTGGCAGTTTTGAATAGAGAAGTACTTTTACTACAACAAATGCGAGCCGTATGCAGCATGCCAAGGAAAAGCTGTTCATCGGCTTTACGCTGGAGAGAGACCGACACAAAAACCGACTGTTGTAAAAAGCAGAGCTGCCTTGCCTGCCTGCTGTATGTTGAGTCATTGGACGCTAGATTTGAAATACAGCCCATTTTACAGCGGGATTGGACCAACGCTGCCAAAGCTTTTTCTTAGGGCTGTCCGGGCTGTCAGATTCAAAAGGTCGACGTCAGACTTAACGAGCTGCCCGCACTATTTGTACCGAATAGGATAAAAAGACCTTCTACGTCTTAACTCTTTTACGCGTCAATTCTGACGATACGACGGTCCGAATGCGAGAATGGCGTTGATTGCGGAACCGACATCTTTCAAGTCCACACGTGTTCACGTGCTTCGTTGTATGCTTTATCTTGTGAGATAGATTCCCTCCTCGAAGAGGAAGTTGGCGAGTATGTAAAACGGATGAAGATGAGAGCGAGTTCACAGTCACATTATGTAAATGCAGTTGTCAGAGAACATCCTGTGATATTCAAAAAGTCTGTTTTGTATTACTACAGTCCATTCGAGAATAGACGAGCGTGAAGCAAAGTAAAGAAGCAAAGCGATGGGGTAACATAAGAAGAAAAACGAGAAAAGAAGAGAAGCAGAAAGAGAAGGATAACCGCGAGTAGAACATAAATAAAGACAACGCCTGGCCAAAAAAAGAACCGTCCCCGCCCGCCGTTTTGCATATATAAAGAGTACAGAGAGATGTAGAGGAAGGAAAAGAAGAAGGAGGAGTATCAAGTAGAGAAAGAACAAACGCTGCAAATCACTGGCAGGGCTTCGCCCTGCCCGCCAGCAAATCATTGAAAGGGCTTCGCCCTGTCCTCATCACGCCTTCCCGACCCAGCCGGCATTGACAAAGAAATCAAAGATGCGCGAGCCCTTTTGCGAGTCCAGCCGGCAAATCTCGCGCGCCTGCTTCTTGCGGAGCGTGCCGTTGCCGCGCATGGCTTCTTTCAAAATCTGTTCCTTGATCATCAGGTAGGGCTTTGGTTGCAGGCGGACAATCTGGCAGAGCTCGATTTCTTCGGGTGTCAAGAGCTGGAGGTCGGGTGCATTGTCTTGTGTCAACGTCAAAGTCGGGGTGCCGTAGATGGGCACGGTGTGCTGCTTCTCGCGCTTGATCTCGGTGCCGTTGACGCCGTTGACACCATTCGTGCCATTCGTGTGACCGTTGACACCGTTGACGCCATTAGCAACAACCACGCTGGCCTTGCTATCCTTGTCTTTGGAGTCCTTCTCCTTCGAGTCTTTTCCATCCTTCCCATCCTTGCCATCCTTCTCGTCGCCGTTGTGGTCGGCAACGGCTGCAGTGCCGTTGGGCAGTGGTCCATTCATCGGCAGATCGGGCGCCAGCAACAGCGCGGCACCGCTCGGCGGTTCCGGTGGCGGCTGGTTCTTATTGTTGCGCTGTGCCGTGGCCAGCCGCTCGCGGTCCATGCTGCCCAAGGGAATCGCCTTTTGGATGCGCTGTGCCTTTTCTTGCTCGTACTTGATGCCGCTCTCCAGGTCGCCAATCTTGAGGCTGCGCCACTCCTGGAGCTGGGCAATGGCTTGCCGTAGGAAGAGCTCATGAATCAGGCCGTCACAAAAGTCTTTGAAATCGTCGTGGTTCATCATGCGCGCAAACGGTTTCGCCTTGTTCATGAGATCGCGCTCTTCCTTGGTGCGTTTCTTGTCGAGCTTGTTGTTCTCGCGGTAGTCGAGGAGATTGTGTTCGAAAATCACCTTTTTCCGCTCGACACGCTGGGTGAGGCGGCAGTTGTAAATCTCCATGACCGTCAGCTTCAGGTCCATTTCCGGCTCGAGCTCGCCCGTGCGCGGGTTGATGCCGTCGCCCGGGTCGAACTGCATGAGCTGCACAGCCTCTTCGGCCTCGTTGGCGTATTCCGTCTCAAACTCCAGGCGGCCCGGCATGTAGCCCTGGATTTCGTGGCAGGACGGCACCGAGGCCGTCGGTTTTGTTTTCGGTGTCAACGCCGGCGCGGCCTTGGCGGCCTCGCGCCGCTCCTCGATGCGCCGCTTCTTGCGCGCCTGGAACTCCTCTCTAGGGATCTCGTTGGCGAGCTGCATGTCCTGCGGGCTGCAGCGTTCGGGCAGCGGGAACTTGGACGACTCCACGTAAATCTTGAGGTAGTGGTCGCGCACTTCGTCCTTGTGGCGGTAGCCGCCAATGTGGTCGGCAATGTCGGCCCATGAGCCGAGACCGTAAATCTCGCAGCCTTCGATTAACAAGAGCTCCTCATCGGCACCCCATTCTTGATCGAAAATGGGGAAAGAGTTTTGTTCAATGACGCGGTAGGGGTGTGTGGCCGGCTGGTGCGCATTGCTGGATTTGCCATTCGAGAAGCACAGAACACACAAATCGTACTCGTTGCACGCCGGGTGGGCACAGCGTATGCGGACGGTCGAGGTAATGTCGACACTGCAGACGTCGCAGACATACTTGACGCCGCCCTCGCCGCCCCGGACGGCCGTCTTCTTGCGGATAACACCCATGGCGTCTTCTTCGGAATCGGAGCCGGAGTGAGGGGGGTTTTGGCGGGGCGGAGGAAGTGTTGGCTCCAGATGCCGACAGCGCGACGGCTCAAGATGCGTGGTGGGAGGAGGAGACGGGGGAGGTCGAGTACTTGATGGTCGTCGACGGGGTGGTTGTCGAGAAAGTGGAGAGAAAGGTGATTCAAGAAAACGAAAACGAAAAAAGGAGAGTGGGCCTAGGTCGCAAGAGGCATCCTTTTCATGCACGCGTCTGCGCCGACCATCAGCGATGTGTGTTTTGGTGTGGGTTGATGGAAGTCGATGGAAAATCGATGGATTCGTCAAAATCGCGATGGAGTGTCGTCGGTTGTCGCGCGTGGGTTGAATGATGGATTCGATGCGTCGGATTTCTAGTGGCGGCAGTGGGCGAGTGGGCAAGGGTGGCGGCAGGGCCAGTAGTAGCCCGGGCCTGGGGTAATGGCTTATGTCACAGCACGTGATATTGTCGAGTCGCCGATAAGATAAGTCGCGCCCACGAGGAAACAACGCGTCAATGCATGGCAACAATGCGACAACAATGAAGTCAATAGTCTTTTTTTTTACGCTTGAATGCCGTGTATTATTCGTTTTTAATATCCCAAATTATCCTACAAATCTAACCCATCTCACCTCGTCATGACTTCTTGGTCTCGCCCTCACTGGTACTGCTCTCGTCCAGCGTGGCCTCACCTTCCGGCCCACTTGCCTTGACACTGGCCAGCGCCTCTTCGTGGTCCTTTACTCGATCCTTGTTTGCATCGGCACCCTGATGATGGTCTGACGAACCGCCGCCAGAATGTGCAGTAGCACTGTCGCCCACCGGAATACCCACGACGCTGCTCGCCGGACTCACACCCGCACTGTCCGGCGCCTCACGACGCAGGCCCAGGTGCTTGTTCGCATCCGGGTCTTCGCGGTTGTTGCCTTGCCAGTCGGCCGGCCGCATCTGCGGGACGTCGGGTGTTGATGGGCTGTCAATGGTCCCGGCAGCGACGCCAGCCGGTAGTTGTGATGGCGGCTGTACAGCCACCTCGGGCTTTGGTTTTGTGGTCGCATCTTTTGCATCCGTTTCTTCTTTGGCATGCCGCCATACAATAGAAATCTTCTCGGCCGCCCGACTCCCCTTTTGACTGCTTCCCTTGATGCCGTCCAGCTTGTCCCAGTCGAGCACAAAGACACCATTGTCGTCCGGCACGCCGTTCTGTTCGGGTCCGTTGCCCTCAAAGAAGGTATTGAACCACACATGCGCCACCGACGTGACCATGGTCAGGCCCATGCTAGCGTTAGCCTTGTTGCGGCGCTCAATGGAGATGTTGACGTCGCTATTGGGGACCCTGATTGGTTTTTTCGGGTTTGAAGATGACGGCTTGGCCGCCGGGTTCGTCGTGGGCAGCATAGCGGAAGGGCTGTTTGCTGCTGCTGCTGTTGTTGTTGTTGTGGGTCTGGGAGGTGGCAGAACGAGCTGGCGCCGTCGGCTGGACCAGCGCGGGCGTCGACTCGCTCTTGCCCTGGAGCTGGTCGACATCAATACTCAAACCGGACGAGTTGGTGGCGACCAGATGGTCGTCCTTTTTGCTCTCAAAGTCTGTCTTGGGCCGACGAATCTTGCCGGCCTGCAGGTCGGATGTGTCGACTCCACTGTTGCTACGGCTGCTCGTCTCCGAGTTTGTTTTAGAAGTCTCCTTGGAGGTATCCTCCTTGGCGCCCCAGGCACTCGTCATGTCCGAGACGAGATCGACCAGCCCGCCACCGCCGGGCGCATGACCTTCCACCACAAAGCGTTCGCTGTTCTTGAACGTGTGGAAGACGTGAATCTGCTTGCCCTCGTCGACGTAGCCCTCGACGGCCAGCTTGACCCCGTGACGCAGTCCCCGAAAGTGAATCTCCAAAATCTCGACAGGCCGATCAACGTACTCGGGTTTGCCCGCCTTCACCCAGCGGTCGACATAGGTGATCCACCGCAGCTGCGACGGAATGGTCACGCCGTTGCCAAACTTGGGCCGCATCCGCCGCTCCGTAAACCGGTCCAGGGCCTGTTGTGCCGTCCACCCGCACTCGGCCATCAAGTAGCTGCAGGCCATTGTGCCGGAGCGGCCCTTGCCAGCCTTGCAGTGGACCACCACCACCCTTCCACTTTTTGATGGGTCCTTGTTCTTCTTTTCGATTTTGTCGCCGTCGCCTCCAGCTCGCCCGCTCGTGGGCGGCGCTTCGTACTCATCCCCCAGCCACTGCTTCATGCTCTTTATTATGAGCGGCACGAGCCGAAACGGTGGTGGGTGGTGGTCGGGCCAGGGGTAGTGTCGGATTCGTCCATAGACGGCGTCGTCCGGGTAGCCCGTCCCCTCGGCACGAAACTCCCAAATGGCCCATTTGTCGCCGTGTTTGCGGTCGAGAAAGGCGACCAGGCGGTCGAGCGGGTTGCGGTAAGCGAGCTGTGGGTAAGTAATCGAGGGGCCGGATCTGTCTCGTTAGCACGTATTCAAATCAAATGTACGGCAACGGAAATCAATTAGAATCTCGGGGAGGCTCACGTGGCAATGATGTTGGTCGTGACATAGCAAAGATCGAGGCCGGTCTCGTCGTGGCGGGCACGCGGGCCGGCGACGATGGAGCGGAGGAGGGAGGCCATTGTCGGTATTGTGCAGTGTTCGAATGTGTCGATATGGAATGACCGTGAAGTGAAGAAAAAGAGAATAATGGCTGCGCTATGCGCAGAGATGATAATGTTGATGTTTGTTGACGATACTGTGCCGTCTTTGTGTCGTCACGTTGCAGAGCAGCGGCCCTCCCTTGGAAAGCCGGGTCTGGGCCTGCCTTTAGGCCTGGGCCATATAAAAGACACACAAACGACGTCATGCGGGCTTAGCGTGGCGAGAGCTCGTTTTTCTGAAAAGCTAGCGCGCCAGCGTGCCAGTGGAGTAACCCGAACTGCGGCGACTTGGCTTCTGATTTACAGTGGGTTTTCTTAGGCGGCCTCCAGCGCATTCCAGGCGATCAAATCGACAAAAACCTGGGGAGAGCTATTTCCGTGGTCCAGCGCCTGCAGAGCAGACTGTGACAGCATCGCAATTTGCGAAAAGGACCTCAATTGCGGCAGAATATGCACAAAGACGGAAGTGACGACGATATGCATGTCACACAGGGGAATGACAGAAACGAATAGGCCACGTTCTAGGCCTGTCGTCACAAAACTGCCCAGCCAGCGGCGCAGTCCTTTCTGGGCGGTTAAAGAGTGAGGCTTGAGAGAGGCACGTGCATCGAGTTGGACAAAAATAATCTGTACAGAGTACGGAGTAGGCAGCACAGAATAAAGGCGACACGACAACACAAGTAGTTCGAACAGTGAATATTGGCAAAACAGAAAAAATAGAAAATTAAAATGCAGTGAAAACAAACAAACAAATGCAGTTGGTTAAAAAAAACAAAGTAGCGTAAACACGTTGTGCGCCTGGCCGCGGAAAAGTGCCCCAGTGGACACAAACAATTGAAACCAGAGTCGGCGTTTTCTCTGTCTCTGTGGAAAGGGAAGAAGCAAACAGCGAAAAAGCAAAACCGTTCCCGATCCTGTTCCGCCATGATCTTTCTCTCCGTCGCTTCTCCTCTCCTCCCTCTTCCCTGTCATCTTATCTTCGTCTTCCTTCTCTCCCATTCTTCCTTCTCTACTCTCACACAGCCTCAACCTCCCCTGTCGATTGCTCCTATTTTTACCCTTGCGGGCCGAGCGTCTTAGAGACTGTTTGATAACAATGCCGGGACCCAGTCAATAGGATCAAGTCTCGTTGAGGTGACCTTATTCGAGTTGTTGTCTAGTTGCCGTTGTCGAAGGCAACCTTGGTTGCGGTCGTCGTATGTCGTCGGTAGACACGGTCGATTGAGTGATTGAGCGCTTCGCACTCAATCGGGAACCGTCCAAGTGCTGCGGACTTGGCCGCTTACTGCGTCTTCCGCGGGGCGGCAGCACCACCACCAACATACTTTTGCAGATCCGTGGCCGCATACACCTGGCGCACGCCGTTCTTGACCGTGTCCCAGACCTGGCGCACCACAGGGTTCATGCCCTGGGCACCCGTCAGGTTGTCAATGCGGGCCTCAATCTGGCCAAACGTCGACTGCACGTGCGTGCTCTGGGCGAAGCGGGCGCGCAGGAACGCCGTGTAGACCGCAAGGAGAATCCACGAGCCCTTGCTAAAAGTAATGGCCGACAACAGCAGACGGCCCCAGAGGACAATCTCGAGCAGAGCGACGACGGACATGGACGAGTCGTAGTACTGCTTGACAAACTTGCCAATGGACTCGGCCACGGGGTGGGTGGCGTAGGTGGGCTTGGCGGCGCCGGTGGCCGAGGCGGTGGGCGACGCACCCGCGGCGGCGGCGGGGGCGGGAGCGACCTGCTTAGGCGGTGCGAGCGTAGGAATCAGGTTGGTGCGGGTGTAGGTGGCGACGTGGAACACCGAGTAGATGGTGTAGGGCAGCATGGCCAGGATAAACTGGCGGGAGTAGAGCCAGACCAGCGCCATCAGCAGGTACTGGACGTTCTCGTCGGTCAGCAGACCAACGGCACCGGCAGCACCGGCGGGGGTGGCACGGCCGCTCTTGGCGCGGGCCTTGAAGGTCTTGTAGACCACGATGCCGTAGGTAGCGGCGGCGGCGACAAAGGCGGTGCGGTAGGCGAAGCGGGGCGCAAAGGAGGAATAGTTGAAGCGGATCCACGACAGCGAGTAGCGCAGCGTGCAGAGGATGAGCGTGAGGTGGCTAGAAGGTCAGTATGCGTAGCAGAGAGGGGGAAGAGAGGTCACCTCCGACGTTATCGCGATCTCGAGATCTCTCAATCTGTCGATCGGATCGAGCACGAGCTCCGTCGGACAAGCGACCGAAGATGGGAAAGACAGGACGAGAATCAGACATACCCAACAAACCAGCCGACTGGAGAGACAAAGTTAGCAGGTGGTCACAACAAGAAAAGGGAGGCACAGCTCGAGCAAGCTCGAGCTCGTCGTCGGTCGAAAGTCTTACATTGCAGCGTCTTCGCCAGAGTCAGCAGGCGCTCAGTGAGCGGCAAGCTCGCGGCCGGAGGAGGAGCCATCGTAGCGGTGTGAAGAGTGAAGAGAGGTGAAGTGGTGAAAGGAGCTCAGTGTTAAAGAGCGTGTGTCGTGTGTCGTGTCGAGGTTGAAGTTATCGCAGGGTTCGTTGTGGTTGAATACGGGTAAAGTTTTTGGTGTTTTGTGTTTGTGTGGTTTTTTGTGTGCGGGAAAGAGTATGAGAGGGGATTACGAACGTGGCCTTGCAGAGAGAGAGGGAAGGAGCAGACAAAAAAGAAGTTCGTGGCAGCTGAAAGATGGAGACTGGGCGGGAAAAAGAGAGGGGAAGGGGGCTGAGAAAAAGAGCAGAAAGAGCAAAAATAGGCAGGAGCGACAGGGAGCTGTCCACTGGGAACTGGGCAAGAGCTGGCTCTTTGCTGGGCTTTTGCTGGCGGACCGCATCCGAATAGCTCCACAATAGTCCATAATAGTCCACAATAGTGGCCTGTGCGTCATCGGCGCCACTCAGCGTCGCCTAGCAAGCTTTTTGGTGCGATTTGGGGCCTGAAAGAAGGACCTGGAAAGGCAGGAACCTGTCGCAGAAGGAGCACTCTTTGGCACGTGGATTGGCTGTCGCAGCTTCCTTTCTGAAGCAGAAATTCTGAAGCAGAAAGTGCACTTTCCTACTCTTCTCAATTAAGAAGTCGCACTTCAGAATCGCTCTTGGACCTCACTCTCAAGAATGCAGTTTCAAACTCAGAGTCAAACAGCTGCAATCCAACCACCCGCCTTTTGACGATGGACGATCATCTTCCCAGCTCCAGCAACAGCTCTCTGTCGCGGACCGCCGCAAAAGGAGGGGATCCGCACAGGGAGAAGATAGCACTTGGCCTTTGGGGCTCTTTTTTTTTCGTCTGCCCCACTGGCGTCAACGTCATCCGATCGACGCTTGTCTTTGGATGGTTTTTGGTGGTGTTTCCTGGGGGCAGTCTTTTTGTTCTCAAGTCGAGCTTGTTCTTTTGTTCTTTTGGTCTTTTGGTCTTCCCTTGTTCTCTTGGTATTCTCTCCTAATCAGCGTCTGGTCCATCGTTTTTCGTCTTTTCGTCTTTTGGCCTGGTTTTTCGTCTCGCCTATCGCTTGAACAAGTCATTTACGCCAGTGGCTTGACTTTGGCCGGGTTTCCACTGTGACGTTGAAGATGACAGAAAAGCAGCAGTCTGCTTCATCTGATTCGACAGATAACACTTCCCAGAGCCTTGTGTGCAAGAGTGTGGGTGGAATGGGTGGAATGGTGGCAGTCGGGGGGCGGAACAGCCCTGCATGTTATTTCAGATTGGAATTTCCAGGTAAGAGGAGACCTTCAAAACTCCACGCGCGCCAATCAAGGGACAGGCAATGGAGCAAATTCTGGACCTGGCTGGACCTGGCCATCGATTGTTTCGTTTCGATCGAGCCTCCATGTCGGTGACGTCGTTGTGTTTGAACTGAGGACAGGAGGGTAGGATAGGACAATTCTTTTACTTTAACATGATGAGAGCTCGCATTCTTGAATATAGCTTCACATTCTCTTATCGGGGACGGACCAGAAAAATAAAGTGCACTCTTCCGAATCTCCCGTGACTCCTCGGCGGACATGGCACGAGGCCACAGAAACACGACGACACGAGGACGGCATAGACAGACACAGACACGGACATGAAGATATGAACGGACATGAACGGACACAAGAAAAGCATGTCTTCTGGATCGCATGATGATGTAAAGAGGGAGAGCAGCTGTTTGTAATACAGAGTGACAGGATGGAATCTGCCAAGCAGAGTCTAGGCCCTGGGGGTTCCCGGGCTTAGCTAATAATTAGAACACATGCAAATACAGGCGAATAAAAGCAGGCACAAGCAGGCACAAAGAGGCACAAAGAGGCACAAAAAGGCACACGACAGGCAACGCATGAAGAGGAGCTTGCCACGCCTAAAGATGTGGCCAAAACAGCTGCCAAAAAAAAAAATACTGTAAGAACCCCGTAAAAGTCTCTCCTGTGACGCCTAAACTCAGGGCCGCAAAGTCGGACTTCCCCACCAATTTTTGGGTGCATTTGCGTGCATTTCGCAATGAACGGTGGGATAAAACAACCGCGCTGACAGAGCCTGTAGAACCCGTGGAAATAAAAGAGAAACAGAGGCAGCCTTACATCCGAGCCGGAGACCACGGACGACGGACAACACTCAAAAAACGACAGGCAAGGCTGCGCACCACGAAACAGTTTCCATTTTTGGCTCGACCATTCATTGAGTAGTGAATATCTGGCAGGCAATCTCTACCAAATATTCACTTGCATACAACGACTTACACAGCGTGCTCCAGATATAGCAGCAAACATAAGCAAGCTCCTTCTACTCTCATACGGTCGACGGACCTCACAACCTCCGACAGACGGCTTCTCCGGAGTCGAAATACATATAAAAAGGCGTTGACGTCTGTCTCAAGACATTCATTCTTCTCATCAACATCATCACTCATCGACAAAATTCACATCACCGCTCACAATACTCACAACACTCAACCCCTACCATCATCATGACCACCATCCACCTCGCCCACACGGTGCCCGTCAACCCGGCCGGTGCTTCGCCTGTCCTGTCCGAAGCCCAGGTCTTTGCCGGCTTCCAGCGCAAAATCCGCAACCCGCAAGAGTTTTGTCCCGGCCATTGAAAAGTCCGAGGTGCTCTTCGGACGCCAACGGCGTCTGCAAGCGCAAGGTCACCTTTAAGCCCTCACCATCGCCTGGTGGTGCCGGCGGGGCGGTCGCCGGCCACCCCACCGAGGTCATTGAGGTCTGCACCGAGCATGCGCCCCACCGTGTCGACTACGAGCTCGACAATGGCAGCACGGTCCTCAACATTATCAGCCAAGGGTCGAGCGGCGACCCGACGGACCTGTACGTGACGTATGCGTTTGCATGGAAGCATCCGGCAACGCTGGCGCCCGGCAGTGCCGAGTACCAAGCCGCGGAGGCCAGCCATAAGAAGGTAAACCACTCTTCCAACGTGTTCTTTTGAAAGTTCATTGCTAACGTTTAGGTCGCCAAACTTGCTATCGAGTCGAGCATTGCGACGAACGCGCCGGCTGGTCACGGAGGGACAGATCCAGTAGATGCTGGACGTAGAGAAGACACGTAGAGAAGACACTTAAGCTTGAAAAAGAATCTCGTCTCATCTCGTCTTACGTCATGTCAAAATCAAAATTGAACTAAGGATTTATGAAAGCAAATGAAAACGGCCTGATTGTGATGAAAATTAAGAAACCCTTATGGAGATTACCATTAGGAACAAATTTAAAGGTTGACAAGATTGAACAAACAAAAATAAAAAGACTGTGGCAGGTCCACATATACAAATAGAAGATGCCCTTCTCCACTTTTAACCACTCTTCTCCAGCACGGTCCGGTCCGCCAGTTGGATCTTCTTGCCGGCCAACATGACATACAGCAGTCGACAGGCCATGTCCGTCTGGTTCCGCCACAGGTGCTGCGTGCCCTGCTGGACCAGCACGTCGCCCGCATGCACTGTCTTTTCCGTCAACGCATCCCCATTCCAAGCAAACAGTCAGTTCTCCACTCACAACCACAACATAGTCCACAGTCAGTGTCCGTCTCGGAGGCATGGCCGCACGGAACGGCGGGATCTCGCAGATAATAAAAGCCGCACCAGAGGATGGGCAGCGGGGTTGGAGTTGTCAAAGATGAAGAAGATGACGATCCAGTGGCAGACGACGCTGCTGCAGCCGACCGTGTGAGACAGGAATGGTGGAGTGTCGGTCAATCGTGGCAAACGCGGCGCCGTCCCCATAGGGATAGTACCCGTAGACAAACTCGTCCAAATCAAAGACGGAGCGGCCATTGGGTGTGTGGGCAGTGCGGACGACACGGATGGCGACGGGGGTGTTGTTGATGTTGGCGTCTGCTGAGGTAGAAGGCTCTGTACTTGGACCCGGCTCACCGCTGCCACCTCCACCGCCACCACCGAAAACGCCCGCAATGGCACTCGGCTTGATGATTCCCAAGGCGGATGACTGCTGTAGAAACGCGTCCCAGTCCTGGTTGTCGGCCATGTTGATGTTGCTGTTTGAGATGAGATGGATGGTTGTAATTATGAGAATAAAAGTCTTGGTGCTTGTGTTCTTAATGACAGTGATGTTTCGACCTCTGTACGTTTTTTTTTATTCTTTGTTTATCTACTTATATATAATGGTAGCTTTGTAGACATAGCAGTCATTGAGAGCCTGTGTTGACTGAATGACAGAAGCAGCGACAAAAAGACGGACATTGCGGCCTCTACCAACAGTTCTCCGCCAGGGTGGATGGAGCCTTTGTTGTGTTACATCACAGATGCTATCGATTGCTTTCTTTTTTTCAAATATGAAAAATATGATACTCACAACAAACCGTCTACTTTGTGTATTTGGATTTAGAAATGTCGGTGGTCGATGGCTGTTGGTGACGTCCCGTGTTCCTGAAGGATGTCGGTCTTTAACGGTCCTTGCGGCACCTAGCGCTACATGTCCGAAGAGCCGCTAATAAGACCGTTACAGGGGTGGAAGTGGCCAACCACAGCCTGGAAAGATAATGGCTAGCGCAAAAACTGTTGCATTGGCTCGGGGTTTATCGAACTGTCAGCCGCGAATGTTGTTTGTAACAAAAAGGAATTCACAGCCGCTCCTTGTTTCATGCGGCAAGATGGAACAGAATATTTGGAAAAGGACGAGACGAAACGAGACGGGGGAAATAACAGAAGAATTTGGAAGACGTACAATTTGGGTTTCTGTTCGTATAATTCTTAAACTGAGAATAGTTCATTAAATATTACATTGATGAAAGAATATATATAAAAAAAAAAAAAAAAATAAAATAAAAAACTTCTTCATTGCCGAAGCATAATGTGGTGAAAAAATACTAAAAACAATTGGAGAGTGAAAGTAATCAGTTCATCAATCTTATCAGATTCAAGGCTCAAATTTTGATTTCACCACTCTATCAACTTTCATTTCAACCAGCATCCCCCTTTCTACTGCGCCATCGGCTCCCACGCACTGTCGAGATCAAATATGGCTTTCCAAAAGGAACTGTCAAACTCTTCGAGGGGAACATTCATGCCGCCCGGTGAGATGACCAGTCGGTCACCGCCGGGTGTCGTCGGCGGGTTGTCCGTGTCGACGTCCATCAAGTTGGTCGAAGGTTGTGGTGGTTGTGCCGTCTGTTGCGTTTGCGGCGTCGCGCCTGTCGGAAAGGGATAGGGCGGCTGTGAGGCGGCGGCCGGGATGGGTGCTGACGCCACAGCGACGGCCGACTCGGCGGACCAAGGAAGGGTCGTCCGTGGTGGTGGTGGCTGTTGTTGTTGGGAGTGTGACGGCTGCGCCTGCGGTTGGAAGGGTCGCGCCTGAGGTGCTCCCATCGAGAGCGCTGCTGGCGGCACCTGATGCGGATCCGGCGGCATTTTGGTGGTATACCATATCCTTATCCACCTCATCTTGTCGCGGTGGGTGGCCAAAATGGTGCGGGTATCAAAGTAGGCGTACCTTCTTTTGCGCGGGAAGGGCGGAGCGTCGCCAGCATTGGCGGAGCCGGACACTGAGGCGGTCGAAGAGCCAGCCGTGGCGGTCGTCGCTTCCAGCTCGTCGGCAGCTTGGAAGTGTTTGTTCCAACCGCAAGGCAAGGGCCACAAAGTCAAAGCTCCGCCGGGCCTGGCCAATATGCCACTCTGGAGCATCCAACGACAGCAAACGAGTTAAGGTGACGATGCCAAAAGACAGGTGGACCGTTCCTAGGAGCGGCAGAATGCCCAAGATGTCGGGGGGCACAGCTGTGTAGGCATCGAAAAAGTCACGCGTGGCTTGGAGGCAGTTCCACAGTGCTTCCGTTCTCAAACCGGTGTCGGCGAGGTCGATGGCGGACGACGAGGCGGTGCGCAACGTGAAGGAAGATGGCGGGTTCGTAGAGGCGGACAAGGATGGCGTGGTAGTGTGTCCACAGAAAACAGTTGCCGCGGACAGAGGGAGGAAGACCGCTTTTTGTGGATGGGTTGTCGCCACCAGCTGTGCCCGAGGGGTTGTGGGCACTCCCTCCACGGCTGCTGCTGCCGTGCACCAATTCATCCAGCTCTTTCCTCAAAGTAGCCATGGCCATGTACACGGGCGAAAAAGCCGACGCGGGGGGCGCATCCGCTTCTGGGTTGGGCAGGACGGCATAGATGCGCGCGGCCACTCGTTGCATCCTCGCCAGCGCCACGGCCAGGTCATCGCTCTCAAACTCATTGGCCGACAACAGCCGGTGGCAGCACTGGTCCATGTAGGCCGTAAAGGGGAACGCCGGCGTCCTCCGAAAGAAGGAGCCCGACAGGGCACACACGTAATAACAGCCCAGCATCGCGCGGATGCCCATCAGCGTATGCGGCGGCCGGTCGTACCCAAACCCACGAAGGGCCGTGGCGGCGTCGGCAATGAACGCATTAAGCGTCAGACTCATCTCGTGGTGGACGGGGCGGTGCAGACCGAGGTCGCTCACTAGACCAGCGGCCAGCTGGAGCAGGGGCGTCACTTTGGGATCAATGTAAAACCCCAAGTCGGACCAGGCCACATACAACAGGATGGCCTGCAGGAGCGGCACACTCTTCTCCTCGTTGGTCACCACGTGCAGGGCAATCTGTTCCCGGAACCAGCGTTTGCCGTCGCGCTGCATCTGCGGCGGCTGCGGAAGGACGACCTGCAGGATCACTTTGAGGAGAAAAGGCTGGGTCTGGAAGAAATCAAAAGCCGTCAAGTCGTTGGGCACGGGCACAAACGGGAAATGCGGCGAGTAGGTCTTGCGGTACTCGTTGAGAGCAAGGTCGGCGTCGTGGAAGGTCACCTTGAGGCCGGGCAGGACTTCAATGTGGGCGAGTGGGTGGACTCTTAAAAAACTGTCCAAGGGTGGAAGCTGAGTCTCGTTTTCGGGAGGAGGTGGATATGGTGGTATTGATGGTGGTGGCTGAGGCTGTTGTTGTTGTTGTTGTGCGTGTGGTGGTGGAGGGAGATAGGATCCCGGCGATGAAGTGGCCGTCGTGACCGGTGTTGCCGTTCCACTTCCGGCATGACGGTGTGGCAGTTGGAGATGCGAGTGTGCTTGTGAAGTGTGTGAGTGTGATGACGAGTCGGGCGATGGTGCCGCCGTTGATGCACCCCGAGTTGATGCCGATGCCGGGAGTCCTGTGCCTCGGGCGGCGTGTCGACATACGTGACTGTCGTCGACGAGGCTGCTGGTGCTGTGGATGTCGGCGCTAGCTGTAGGACCCGCTTGCTGGCCGTCAACAACGACATGATGCCGTCCAGCTTTTGCTCCAGTTGGCCGACGCGGCTGTCAAGTTAGCGAGGATGAAAAATACAGAATACATCGGAGGAGACTCACGTAGGATTGCCTCGTCTGGGCCCCCTCGGCTTCAGGGTCGGCAGGTGGCATTCTGCTTTCATGCGGGCACATCGCTCACATGGCCCTTCGCCCGGCTCTGACAGCCAGTTGCACTTGAGCTTGGAGTTGCTGCAGCGGGCGCACGCTCGTGGTCGGAAGCGGGGTGCTTCTGTGGAGTGTGATGCGGAGGTTGTTGCCGCCGTGTTGGACGGCCGTGGCGGCGAGCTGCCGCGGTGTGTCGTAGTTGTCGGCGTCCATTGTGTTGTGTTGTGTGAGTTCGGTTGGTAATTTGTGGGAGGTAAAGGTGTAAAGGTGTAAGTGGAAGAAGTATAGTTGATGTCTTGGCAAAAGAGCAGCCCTATTTCAAAAGGCTCTGGCACACATATAAAGTGCAGAAGTGGGGAGCTCTACACAGCGCGAGGGCTGGAGTTGGAGCTGTCCTTTGTGTATATGAGTGTAGGACTCAGTACAGGCTCTGTTGTATGTAAGAGTTATGGAGTGCGCCTTGCACACGTGTTGTGTCGTGTTGTGCTTGCTGTTACTGTGCCCATATTGCGTGTCGTTCGTGGCTGTGGTCGTGACCATGCGACATGCGACGTTGATGGGATTCGAATTGAGAGTGGCCTGAAAAAAAAAGGAAAAGAAAAAGCAGCAGCCTCCCCTCGGCCAAATGACGTCGCAATGGTAATGAGAAAGAATAAGCTTTCCCCAAAAGTTTGCCCGACAGCACACAGAATATCGGCACACTTCTTCGGGGCCTACTCTTGTGTGATGGTGAGGTGGACAAAGTGAAAGTGGTGTTGAGTTTCGTGTGGGGGAAAGAGAGTGAAGTCGGTCAATCGGTCGTTCCGAGAGTGGCCGACCCCGATATGGACCCCTCTTTGACAGGGAATCAGCCAATCGGGCCTTTCCGTCGGGGCCCACTGACAAGCCGGGGTGGGGCCATCAGTGGTGTTAGTGGGCGTTGAGACTACGCCCTACCACGACCTCCCACCAAAATAAGGTTGTCCTCGAAGGACATCGGCCAGTCGTTCGGGCCCGCCCAGACGGCAGATCGAGAAAAAATGCGGGAGGAAGTAAAAAGAAAAGAAAAGAGTAAGAAAACACGAAAACCAGGGGTAGCAATGCAATTGCCCGTGACGCGTGGAAAGACCCGTGCGGACTCTCTTTCTCTGCGGGAGTCCGTTCAGCATCGGGCATGCCGTACGGGTAGGCGATGGAGAAAGAGGCACCTCGTAGTCGATGTTATATTAGCTCACGGTTTCTTTTTGTTTTTCTTGTCTTTTATTTCTTCTTCTTTTCGATCATCGCCAACATCGACATTGTCAACAACCATCAGTGTCTCGATCACCAACCACGATATCCAACATCGACAACATCGACAACACACCCTGCCAACACCTCCACAATGTTTTCAAAGAAAGATCGCCAGCCACTTGCCAGCGCTGATGGCACTGCACCACCTCAGCCTGTCTCGACTACAACGGAGCCAGCTCCAGCTCAACCTGCCGCCGACAGTCAACCTCTCCAACGAACACAGACAGCCGCCTCCGAAGCAGACCACCCCCATGGCCTCAAGCTGTTGTCCGTCATGGTCGCCATCTTCTTGGCCATCTTCTGTGTTTGCCCTTGACCGGACCATTATTGCCACGGCCATCCCCAAGATCACCGTCGAGTTTGATTCCCTTCAGGACATTGGCTGGTATGGCTCGTCGTACCTGTTGACGGCCGCCTCCTTCCAGCTCTCGTTTGGCCGCATGTACGCCGAGTTCAGCATCAAGTGGGTGTTTCTGGCGGCGCTCCTGCTGTTTGAAGTAGGCTCGATCCTCTGTGCAGCCGCGCCCAACTCGCCGGCCCTGATTGTCGGCCGTGCCATTGCCGGTCTGGGTTCGGCGGGCATTGCCTCGGGCGGCCTGACCATTATTGGCCGCGTCCTACCTCTGCACCGCCGGCCCATGTTTACGGGTGCCATGGGTGCCGCCATGGGCATCTCCCAAGTGATTGGCCCCACCATTGGCGGTGCCCTGGCGGACCATGTCTCGTGGCGCTGGTGCTTCTGGATTAACCTGCCCATTGCCGGTGTGGCCATTCCCGTCGTTGTCTTGTTTCTGAATGTGCCCAAACTGCCGCCACCGCCCACGCCCGCTGGTGCCCCGCGCCTGTTCCCCTCAGAGAAATGACCGTTCCGCAGATCTTGCGCCGCTTCGATCTGGTGGGCACCGTCCTCATTATCCCCAGCATCGTTTCCCTCCTGCTCGCCCTCGAGTGGGCCGGCACCACCTATGCCTGGAACAGCTGGCGCATCATTCTGCTGCTGGTTGTGTTCTCGGTCTGCTTTGTCGGCTGGGCCATCGTACAGTACCTGGCCGGCGACGCCGCCACGCTTCCCTTGCGGCTGGTCAAGCAGAGGTCATTGGCGGCCGCCATGGTCTACATGTTCTTTACCATGGGCTTCTTGTATCCCTTGACCTACTACGTCCCCGTCTGGTTCCAGGCCGTCAAGAACACGACGGCACAGCAGTCGGGTGTCAATATTTTGGCCATGACCGTGCCGACAGCCATCTGCGCCATTACGGCTGGCTTCTTGACGTCGGCCATGGGTTACTACAACCCCTTGATGCTGGCCAATACCGTGCTGGCCTCCTTGGCGTGCGGCCTCATTACACGCTTCACCGTGGACACATCGACTGGCTACTGGATTGGCTCACTCATCGTCTTTGGCATCGGTCTGGGTTTCGGCGGCCAACAGTCTTTGATGGTGCCCCAGACCGTTTTGAAGGGAAGAGACATTGCCCTGGGTACGTCCACCATGATCTTTTGGCAGACCATTTCCGGTACCATCTTTTTGTCCGTCGCCCAAAACTTGTTTGCCGATCATCTGGTCAGCGAGATCCAGGCCAGGGCACCCGGTGTCGACGCCCAGTTTGTCGTCGCCTCGGGCGCGTCCGACGTCCAGGCCACCATGTCCAAGGTCTATTCGCCCACCCAAGTGACCGAAATTGTCGCGTCGTACGCGGCGGCCCTCCAGAAAGTATTCTTGTTGTCCCTCATCCTGGCCACACTGACCGTCCTCGGCTCAGCCTCTCTAGAGTGGAAGAATGTCAACAAGGGGAAGAAGGCGGCCGAGGCGGCCAAAGCAGCGGCAGCGGCGGCAGCGGCTGCGTCTGCTGCCCAGCAGTCATCGACGGAAAACAAAGAGGCAGCTGCGACTGCCGACGTTGAGGCTGCTGCTGCCGCGAAAGAGACAACAACCATTGATGAGGGCGAGGAGACGGAGCTCAACGACCTACACTCGCACTCGCACACAACCTTCCGTGAAGAAGAGGCCACTGTCACTCTCGAAGCCAATGCTGGAGGTGCCATGCCGACGGACAGGAAGGAGTAGAGAAAGGTGGCTGGCTGTTGATGGAGAGGGGTTTGTTTCAGTTGTTCATTTTGCTTTTCTTTTGTGTTGACATACTGTTCATTGCTCAAATCGTGTTTCCTTTGTCATGGTGGAGTTTGGCTGGGTTGTTTTTCTCAAGGTTATCTTTAGACTGTCAAATCGACTACATAGACTTTTAATTACACCTCTTCTCTTCTCCCGCCTTCCACTGTATGGACATCAAATTAATTAAATACATCGACACATCAACTCCCGATCGGCTAATACCTACAATCCCCGATTCAATTCCAATATGCAATCTATTACCCGCCAGTCTAAGAAACCATTGCCGTCAATGATGGTTCTTTTTTCTCGTGAACTGTAGATGTAAATTTGGTTCTCAACAAGTGCTGACCTCCATTGGAAACCAAAGAGACACAATCACGTCACCATGCGGCTACCTCCAATTGCTGCCATCCTCGGGACATGCTGTCTCTGGGCAGCCTCAAATGCATCACCGGCTTCCACTCCAACGACATCCGCCACCACGCCGGCCTTTACCTACAATGCCAACAGCTTCCTTCTCCATGGCGCGCCCTTTGTCATTATCGGCGGTCAGATGGACCCCCAGCGCATCCCACCAGAGTATTGGGCCGATCGTCTTGCCAAAGCCAGAGCCATGGGTTTGAACACTGTGTTTAGCTACGTCTATTGGAACTTGATGGAGCCGCAGCAAGGAGTATGGGCCGGTGGGAATGGAACGGGCAGCAACGACATTGCCCGCTTCATGATGCTGGCCCAAGACGCAGGCCTGCACGTCGTTTTGAGGCCAGGGCCGTACATCTGCGGCGAGCGAGAATGGGGCGGGTTTCCGGCATGGCTCACACAGGTGCCCGGACTACAAACGGTGCGCAGCCATGATCCAGTCTTTCTGGCGGCAGCAACAGACTACTTGGCTCGACTGGCGGTCGACTTGAAAGAGACACAAGCGACAAACGGTGGCCCACTCCTCATGGTCCAGGTCGAAAACGAGTACGGCTCCTACGGCAAAGACCATGTCTACACGACGGCCCTGCGAGACGCTCTGAGGCAACACTTTGATATTCCTTTGTACACGAATGATGGCGGCGTGGACTGGACACTGGCCGGCGGGTCTGTTCCCGGTGTCCTGGCCGCTGTGGACGGCGATCCCCGCGGCGGGTTCAATGCCCGCCGGCTGTACGTCAAGGACGCCTCGATGCTGGGCCCGCTGCTGGACGGCGAGTACTACACGCTGGCGCCCGACTTTTGGGGCACAACACAGCCGCACAATGTGCCAGACACACAACAAACGGCGGCTTTCATGCGGGATCTCGAGTACGTCTTAAAAGCCAACAACTCCATTTCGCTGTACATGGTCCACGGCGGCACCAATTTTGGCTGGGGCAATGGGCGCGCTGTATCGCAACAACAACGTCTCGGCGCCCTTTACGACAAGTTACGATTATGGCGCGCCCATTGACGAGAGTGGACGGACGACGGCGCTGTACACGCAACTGAGGAGGGCCATACTCCGTCTTCTACCAGAAAAAGAGAGGGCGGCCGTGCCGACACCGCCCGCCAACCTACGCACATGGCACTGCCGGCCGTGACACTGGCACCGTACACTTCACTGTTTGATACATTGCCGGCCAATTCAACTACGACACCTTCACCCTTGACTATGGAAGCCCTCGGCCAGGCGTATGGACTTGTTCTGTACGAGCATGTCTACAACGGCACAGCCCCTCTTCAGGGCATCCTTCGTCCAGGCGACCGTCCCCGCGACCGCGTCCTGGTGTATATCAATGGCCGCCGTGTCGGTGTGATGGACAGCACGTATGAGCGGCCGGCCACAGTTTCTGTCACTCTCAAAACGGGCGACCGCTTGCAGTTGTTGGTGGAAAACTTGGGAAGAGTCGACTACTATTCCCAAGAAGCCACGACGGCGAATATGCTGCTGGATCCGTACAAGGGTGTCAAAGGAGACGTGACGGTGGGTGGGACCGTCTTGCACGGCTGGACATCCAAGAGTCATCCTCTAGATGTACCTCCCGAGAACGTGGGAAACAATACCACATCTAACAATGGTGGACCCATCTTCTACCATGGAACTTTCTCTGTTGAACGCCCCATCGACAACAGAGACGGCCCGCCTCGACACATTCTTGTCCGTCCCGGCCGGCATCAAGGGCGCCGCCTGGGTCAATGGTTTTCACTTGGGCCGGTACTGGGTCGTCGGGCCGCAGCAGTCACTGTACCTGCCGGGGACTCTCCTCAAAGTTGGCGCGAACCAGACCAATGAAGTTGTCGTCTTGGAGTTAGAGCCCGAGGCTGTCGTTACAAAAAAAGACAGCATTCACTGTAGCAGGCCTGGCCGACCGCGTATGGGCCAACCATCCAGATCCGGATGCGCCATGATTTGTCTGGATCGAAAGAAGAAGAGAGAGGAGGGGAGGGGATAAAGAATACGCGAGCACAGTATGAGCAGGGCTGAAGAAAAAGAGCGACTGTAGTTCTGTTCTTGGCTGGGAGGCCGTTGACCCTAGCATGACTCCTGCATGCATTGCGTCGTGTAAGTCAAAAATGGAAAACAGGTGTGCAGTGAGATTTTAGTGCAACAAGTGCCGGGCCACGAGGGACGGACACCAGTCTCCGTCACCGGTTGCGTGTCAAACAACTTTCGCTCTTGAATAGGCAGTTTATTTACATTCTCAAACTATTCTATTCTCATCTCGACGACCACTTCGTGATCGTCTACTCGTTGAGAGGGCTCTTCGTCGGGTCCCAGCAGACAGGCTTGTACTCGGTCGTCTCCAGCGCCGCCACTTCGTCAGACGTCAGCTCGAAGCCGTAGACGTCCGCATTCGCCGTGATCCGCGAGGGCGTCACGCTCTTCGGCAGCGGCACATGGCCCTTTTGCAGGCTCCACCTCACCAGAATCTGCGCCTCCGTGACGCCGTACTTGTCCGCCAAATTCTTGAGGGTCGACTCGCCCCACCGCTCACCGCGCACCAGCGGGCTGTACGCTTCGACGGCGAACATTGTGCTTCGCACTCCACTCAACAATGTCGCTGCGCGCCAGCCACGGGTGGATCTCCCACTGGCCGACACTCAGGACACCGCCCTTGCCGGCACCGCCGCGCTCGGCCTCCAACTCTTTGATGTGCTGCGACAACTCATCGAAGGTGGTGCACACCGTAGTTGCTGACACCAATGGAGCGCACTTTGCCGGCCTCGACGGCCTCGACCAGCGCCTTCCATGCACCCTTGCGGTTCTCGGAGCCGCCATACGGCGCGTGTAGCAAAGAACAGGTCGATATACTCAAGCCCGGACAGTTTCAGCGACTCCTCGACCTGCTTCTTGGCGCCCTCGTACGAGACGTTCTTGGGCGGCACCTTGGACGTAAAAGAAGATTTCGCTGCGCGGGATGCCGCTCTTGCGGATGGCCGCGCCGGCGCCTGCTTCGTTGCCGTAGGCGGCGCCGAGTCGATGTGACGGTAGCCGGCAGCGAAAGCCTTGAGGACGATTTCTTCGGTTTCAGCGGGGGGACTACACGAGCACGCGCAAGCGTGCGAGTTAGTAAAGTGGGCGGGGGAGAAGCGAGCGAAGCGAGGACAGGAAAAAGGAAAACGAGCGCAGCGAGAACAAAAAAAAAAAAGAGGGGAGGATTACGTCTGGTAGACCTGCGATTTTGTTAGCACTTAATCGGTAATCGACAATGCAGTAAGACGGGAACGGGACTTGGGGAGGGATGGGGAAGGTGAGACCGGGGTAAGAGTCGGGGTGAGTGAGACTGGGGAGCGGGGCCGGGACCGGAATTTGAGCCTCAAGTTCGAATTCAACAACACGAGATCCGTGGCGATGATCACCGGGTGAATTGTGTAGAGGAAGTTGTAGAATATGAATGGCAGTTTGACTTACACCAAAGCCCAGCAGGGCAGCTCGAAGCCGCTGTTCAGCTTGAACGTGGAACGGAGAGAAAGAGGGGCCATTGTGGTGGTTGTGTGTGGTGTTGTTGTGTATGTCGGGTGTTGTAGGCGTAGAAGAAGAATTGTTGCTGTGGTGGATAACAGAAAGAAGATGAGAAACAGAAACCGACGAGATAGTCTTCGGGAAGGGCGCGTGCCTGCCGTTTTATCTTTCGATCGTAGCTCGCCCTCGCGTAGCTCTTCACGGAAGGCACGACTTGCCCGGATCCATCGTGCCTGCCCCTCCTTGATTCTGATCTATGGGCCGCCCCTTTGGAGCAGGAACAAACTCACCAAAGTCTAGCCCGGGGCTGCCAAGCGGGGAGTAGGGGAAGGCGCGACGGAACTTGTGCTTGCTTCTCGCTTTTCGCTTGGTCAACGATGCTTCTCCAGTACCCGCTCTGCACTTTACTGTGCTATGAGGGTCCTATTTGCAAACACCCCATTCTCACTAGAATGAAGCCATCCAAGCCAAGCTTCTTTCTGTCTTTTCTGTTCTCGCTAGCGCTCGTAGACGTATTCTGGTGCATCACAGAAAGCAGCCTCGCCGTGGCGTGATTGGAGCCGAGACACGGCACCACGAAACGTGTCAAAAGTGGTGCAATTAAGTAATCCAAGATGTAATCTAGACTGTGTCTGTTCTTTTTGTTTCTTTTTCTATCGGCTCCTTGGTCCTTCCTGTGCATCCTTGCCACCTATCTAACTGAGAACAACCCGCATCGTGTCCATCGTACCTGGCTAGACCTTTGGCCTATCTCCGCCGCGCTACGGTGGTTGGGCTACTGAGAACTACTGTCCTGCCATGAGACAAAAGTTACAGAAATTGGCGGTTGGCGGTTGACGGTTGACCGCCCACCGTTAGCTGGACGTTGAACATCGAACATTGATTAGTATTAGTGGAGTTCGTTCCCATTACTAATTATCCAACTTGTCGGGATCCCATCGGGGGTCGTCGGTGCAGATTCTCTCTACCACACGGTATCGTCACGGCTTATCCGATCTTCTTTGATCCTTCAATTATTCCATTGGTATTCTCCAAATCCTATTTATTTTGTTGCTTCCCACCCTCGCCCTCCTTCCCTAGTAGACACCCGACTCGAAATCCAGGACAGTAATCTTTTCCACCAGCGCGCCCACACTCTTGACAAACGCCGTGTGCGCCGGGTCCTCCTTGACGTAGTACGCGCGGTCCTCGGCCGTCGCAAACGTCATGACAAAACCGTGGGTGTTGCCGTTGGCAAAGGGCTCAATGGAGTTGTCCTTACCGCCCTGGACGGATAGAACATACGGCTTTTGGGTCGTCGGGTGGACACAGGCCGTGCCGAGGTTGAGGAATTGTGCGCAGCCCTGGTTGTTAGCAGTGGACAATCAATCTTTTTTTTAGAGAGGGCAGCTTACAGCTTGGATGTCCTCGGCCGACGACGAGGCCTTGAACTGGAAGAGGACAATATGGGTGACGGTCATTGTGAAGAGTAGTCGGTGGTGGTACTGTTGGTGATGTTTGAGTATTGATGATGAAGGTGATCGAGTCGTTACAGGTAGCCAGCTCTCAACACAAAAGTCGATGCGAGGCTGTCCGGTATTTATCTTTCTTTTTTTTTCTTTTGGACCCTCGTTCAAGATCGTCCACCGATCTGTCGGGTCAAGCTTCCGTCGACAAGGGCCGCAAGCCACAATGGCCGTCCCACCCACCAAAGGACGCCCCGTGTAGTGTCCGGCCAGGCGTTGTACAAAAACAACAGCTAACAATAAGAGTATCGCTTATATAAACATCCCTCGGCCATTCTTGCCTGTGCTGACCGGAGACTAATCAGAATCAGAAATCATCAGCAGCGGCAGCCAGGCGGTCGTCTAGTCGAGTCGTTTCGGTGAACTCGTACACCATCCGGAGTGGGGACAGTGTGTCTCCTGGTAAAAGCTGCATCCTCCGGACGGCTGTAATTGTATTACTCAGTAGCTGTGACACATGGCGATGGGGAAGCAACGGTGAGAATAAGTTTGATGCACATCAATGATTGGACGTTGAGGACCTTGAAAATATGCAGTAATACGTTTGTGAAACGCAGACGGAGAGATGCATCACTTTTTGATTGTGTAGTCATCTTGTCGAAAGGGCGCCCGCTAGCCTACATGGAGACATATAAGGCTGATACACATCAACAACTCTCACCTCTCACCTCACTTGTTGCATTTTTGACACCTTTTGTTCGACCGAATCTCGACCGTAACAGGCGGTATGTCGTCGACGAGCGAGATGCGAGATGCGAGATGCAAACTGCTTTGAGGCTTTCGTATAATTATCCAATATTGACGACAGCTCATGTCTCCACGACCGGGTGCAAGCTTCCGTCTGACATTTTGGTGGAGATCAATGCCAGCCACTGTCACGAGTAGTCATCCGTGTAAGTGTTATATCTTTCCAGATCTTGTCATTTGAATAAATTCAGCCGGCTTCAAGCTGAGTATCGAAAATCATAAGATAAGATCTGTCCGGACCAGTTCGGTTGATCAGCAAAATGACGTTGTCCCTCTCGACAGATTATGTCCTTTTTTTCTCTTGCTTCCCTGCCCTCTCTGTAAATGAATATAATAACAATTATTGCCAACTTGCGTCCTGCTTCTCTTTATTGCATCTACATCATGTACTTGCAATAATAAGTGCAGTTTGTCTGGCTGTCTGGGTAAGGGCAGCTCCCGTGTCCAAGGCCAACGAGGCCAGCTCTCCCAATTAGGCTATCTGGCTGTCTGGTCGTCAAGCGGGTCCTGCGACAGAGCCTCGGCCGCCCTGTTACGTCATTTTTGGCTGCTACAAACAGAGGCTCTCCAGTGCGGAGAGTGCTTCCCAAGACAACAGACTCGTCGGCCAAAGTCGCCGTCGGTAGCCGCGTGAGACAAAACAATGTTTCTCATCGACCCAAGTGATTGGTATCTTCTCTTCGGTGCAAAGAGAGCCAATGGCTCGAGAATATGTCTCAAAGGGATGCTATCGTCCGATCCTTCTCTTTGTTCCCTACGAAGTATTACTGTCGCTGTGGCTTGCCCTAACGATCGACCAATATGACCCATGCACTAGCGATTTCCTAGAGCCTGTGGCGTTTCGATACAGGGCTGGAAAGTTGAAGAACAGGCCCAGAGGCCCTTCCAGGCCTACCGCTCACAGACGGAGTTCGACAGGGCCTCTCGCTTGCTCGGAACCCGCGGGCTGGCAAGGAAGACAGACCCCCAGCTGGAGCTCATCATAGCTCCATTGAGCTCCCATCCTTGCCGAACATCCTGCCTTGCCAAAAAAAAAAAAAAAAAAAAAAAAAAAGGGCCCCAAATGACGTTTTGCACTTTCTTCTTTTGTCCTTTTGCCCTCTGCCGTCTTTGTCAAAAAAAACAAGCATCACTCAAACGAGCCTCAAACTTCTCAGCTTCTCAACTTTATCGCTCGTGTGCGCATTTGCCCAGTTTCTGCCAGTCGCAATCAATTCTTTTACTCTAGCCAATCGTTCTTGTGCCTTTTCTCGCTTCTTCTACACATTCCAGCCGTTCCTTGACGGCCGGGATGACGGACGTTGATTAGGTCCGTTTTTCTACACTCTAAAAAGGTCAAAAACGTCAGGTCCAGCCCTGGCGCAAAGTAAGCCGCCAGGACGCCAATCAACCAAGAAAGCTAATGCCCAATGCGGTCAGCGGCGACGGTAACCTCGGATCGTCAGCGCACCGATTTGAGTACCAGAGTGCGAAGAGCAGTAGCAGTGCACCTGCCCTGGCCAGAGCTTTTCTTGGGTCGCTCTGCTCTTTTGCGCCTGCCTTTCGCGATGGCCCTTCGTTTTGGAATTTGCCTCCTCACTTTAGGAAGGAGCTCCCTAGGTTCCTCGGCGCCCCATAGTACTCTGTAAAGCATGCGCACACTCTGTAGAATCGTACCTTCCCAATCTTCTAGACTTTCTTCATCCGTTCCTTCTGTTCCTGGTTCTGGAGTCGAGTGGATCGCGCACCTGCCTTCTTTCGTCTCAACTCCTGTCATCTCGTCTCCTCCTTTCCACATATTCCTTTTTTCTTCTCCCTTTTTTCTCCACGCTCTTTTCTCCTCCTCACTCTCGCACTCTACGAAACCCGAGAGCGCATCGCATCGTCACCGCTCCTTGTGCGACAGCTCCCGCAACGTCTCTTCAGCAGAAAACAGCAAAATAAATATATCCCGCTCGCATACAACCACCCCCCGCCTTATGCACATGCAGCCCAACTGCACGACTGCATGCAACCTGATCCTTCCTGCTTTTTGAACGACGCCGACTTCTCGCCCGCCCGAAAGACGTACTCGGTAGCAAAAAAGAGCTCACTGCAGACTTGCTCACCTTCTTCCCAGCCCTACCTGGCCACTCACGTGCAACTTTTTTGCTTTCTCCCACCCCGACGGAGAGCGAGCTCCAGTTGAAGCTTACCACCACCTAGCCGCGACACCTCTCTTTTTTCCTACTCTCTTTTATCCTCTCCAATCAGCACCGCCGGTTGTTGCCGCCTCTTTTTGTCTGCTCACCTACCCTCTTACCTCTTACGGGAAGTAAGAAGCGAGAGTCCAGCTTCTGTCCTGCAGCTCTGCTTCTCGCAGCGGCGCATTGCTGACCCTTCCTCTCGGCACTCTGACGGCACTCTCACCCTCGCATACTTTTACGCATACACATCCTCCCACACCACTCTCGGCCAGCCCTCATACGGAATACGGGTTACGGAAAAGCTCTCGACGGCCAACCACACCCTTAGCTCTGCCGTCTTCCCACGAGGCTCTTCTCTCTCTGCCTGCGTTTTCTCGCCCTCTCACCAGCCATCCCGCAGACCCGAATCCTCCGACGTCGTCCGTCGCCTGCCTTGCACCTCAAGCCTCAGACGATCCTCTTTTTACGAAGACACGAGGCTCTGCGCAGACTGTCCTTTCCCCGACCTGTCAACCCTGTCAAGCTTTGTGCTTCGCACCTTTTTTCTCCCGCCTTGCCCGCGTGCCCCGTGCCACTGTCCACAGCTCCAGCTCCAGCTCCAGCTTACCCCACGCGACAACCACTTCTCACCAAAGTACACAAAGGACACCAATGTCGCGGGCCTAAACCGAACGACACCACAACCCTCCCTTCCCCGTTGGCGGATCAGCCGGACTACGTCCACGAGAACACCTCCTACCCGAATTGATACATACCGACATATATATCACCATACACACCTACCTACCACCCTTCCCTCCACACAATGGCCGCCCTCCTCGGAGCCATAAAGGGCGGCCAGGACCGCCCTCAGGCTGACCAAACCCGGGACGATCTGCCCTTTCGAAACGGCAAAGACGGTCTGAACGGCAGCAACGGACTGAACGGGATCAATGGGAATAGCAGCAGCAACAACGGAAACAGCGGTAGTAACATTGCCGCCCCTTCCGCAGCCTCGTCCGGCAAAGCCAACAGCCTTCCCAGAACACCGACGTCATCCGATGGTCAAGGTAAGCTTTTCTTTTCCCTTTTCTTTTCCCTGCCATGCAGCAGGCAGGCTTCTTATATCTGCTCGGCTCGTATCTCGTATTCCCTTTTCTTTTTCCATGTCTCAAGTCTTCCAAGGGCTTGGAGCTTGTGTTCTATTTCCACATTCATCCCATCATTGAGCAACCTCATCTCCCTTTTAAGCATAAAAACCACAGCCACAATCTAGGCTGCCGTTTACTTTGCTTTCTGTCCTCGGCTTCCCTTCTCGGTTTCGTACCATCCTCCCTCCCCTTTTCTGTCTATTTTTTGTTTTTGCATCTTTTATGATTCATCCATTCCCCCTGTTCTAGCCCCGATTCTCGCCTGTTGTGCCCCTTTTGTACCTACCCCGAACCCTCTTTTATTTCGATTCCGGTCCCCACGTTTCCACGTTTTCTCGCCTCCTTCCCATCTTCACTATCGACCCGTCTTACTTTTCTCCGGCCGCTCGCGATCCTCGCAACACACTTCTTTCACAGCACGCGGAACCCGAGCTTGTTTCAACATTCATCAGACCAATCCGATCTGTTCAATCTTCCGCTCGGTTTCTTGTCCCCCCACACTCGTACTGCTCTTACCCATTTAGACGTTCTTCCGACTTCTATTTTCATATCATTCCCCAAGGGACCTTACCTCGTTCTCGTTTCCGTCCACTCAATTACACGCCCAATTGGGAAGTCCCAATCTCATGTGCCCTCCTTGCATATTCCTCCAGAAATACTTCCGTGTTTCGCACAAAATGTGCACTTTTGGACAGCTCAGGGCTGAAAGTATCAGCATGACTGCTCGTACAAGACTATCCCAACTTGTTAATTTTGTGCCTGGGCACAAAGCCAAAAGCTGCGCCCTGAGTGGGGTCGGTGTACGCGTTCACCTCTCGGCCGCTTTTCGCTTTCTCTCGCTTTCTGTCGCCCTTCCCCCGCCTCGACTCTGAACTCTTGGCTATGATGCATTTTATGTTCATTTGTGCGCGCCGAGCAAAAAAGCAAAGGGCGGTCGGGAAGCACAAGGGCACAAGCTTCTTATTTCTTGGCACTCATCCACCGGAGAATAAGAACTCTGCAGAAAAACCAACAAAAACCACATGGCATTATACAATACACGAGAGTGATGAATGCTGCTGCCTGAGGATCTTTGTTGTCCTTTTTTTGTTCCCTTGACCGATTGCGATCACGATTGCGACTAACACACCAAACAGCACAGCCTACTACGCCCTCGTCCGCCGCAGCAGCATCCGCGGCATCACCACAACTTCCAGCAGCAGCACCAACAAGTCGAAAGGCGCCAAGGCTCTCGCGCGGTCCATCTGCCCTGACCCCAGTGAGAGGAGGAGCAGTTGATCCAGAGCAGGCCCCTACGTCGTCTCCCAGGCCGCAGCAGCAGCAGCAGCAACAACAACAACAACAACAGCAACTACAGTCACCACAGACACAGTCATCACAGCAGCCTACATCGGCAACTTCCGTCCAGTCCAGCAGCGCCTCTGCAAACACGTCGTCCATCGACCGCTCTCCCAAGTAGGTACTTACCCTCAAAAGAAGGGCAAGGCTCGTTTTGAGCTCTGCCTAATACACCCTAGTCTCTTAAAAGATGAAGATGCCGCGGACTTTATTTCCCTCGTGGCATTCTTAGCTGCAACATGGTTTAATGGTTCAATGGTTTTATTGATTTATTCCATTTTATTTATTTTGGGTTTACCCCTGGCGGACTACCATCGAATGAGCGCTTGGCTAATACGCGGGAACCTGTACCCATCATCAAACAGCACATCTTCCTCCGCACAAACACAGACCCAGTACGAAATCCCAAACTCCGGTCCTACACGCCGGGGCCAGACAGTCCTGGTCCAGATGCATCGTCTCCCACGGCCGATATATCGCAGCGCTTCTCCTCGCCCTCCGCCGATGTAGGAAAAGAGAAGAAGTAAGCCCACTCCAAGTGATCAAATCTTCTCGCCCACATTTCTCCCCAACTAACAAACAACAGAAAAGGATTCCTCGGCCGACTGAGCATGCGCACAGGCAGGAAGAAGGAGGATGCCAGCGACCTTGCCTCCGAAGCGGGCGAGCCGCGCGACGAAGGGTCCAATGCCCACGTCTTCTCGTCCATTGTCGATTCGGCCGGCTTCATCCCCCACCACAAAGAGCCGCCACGCTACATCCGCGTCAAGCTGCACAATAAAAAGGTCAAGGAGTTTGACCGCATGTTCCTGGCCCAGGAACTGATTGGCACACGACCACTAGAAGCCAACACCGACAGCCGTGTAGCCGTTTCGACTGCTGGCCAGGGCCGTAAAAAGACGGCCACGGGCGGCGCCGTCTGGGCTACCGAGTTCAGCAAAGACGGCAAGTATTTGGCAGCCGGCGGTCGTGACCATGTCGTCCGCATCTGGCAGGTCATCTCGACAGCCGAAGACCGCCGGTTGCAGGAAGAGGAAGAGGCCCAAGACGACAGGCCCGACGAGCGACTCAGTGCACCCGTGTTTCTCGAGAAGCCTGTGCAAGAGTTCAAGGGCCACACGGGCGAGATCCTGGACTTGAGCTGGAGCAAGAACAACTTCTTGCTGTCAACCTCCATGGACAAGACTGTCCGTCTCTGGCACACGAGCCGTGAGGAGTGCCTGTGTACATTCAAGCACAAAGAGCTCGTCAGCAAGGTCACTTTCCACCCCAAGGACGATCGATTCTTCCTTGCCGGCTGCCTCGACGCTACTCTGCGGCTCTGGAGTATCCCTGACAAAAGTGTGGCATTTTCCGCACAGCTCTCTGATATGATCACTGCCGTCGCCTTTTCGCCGGACGGCAAGATGGCCATTGCCGGTCTGCTGAGTGGATTCTGCTATCTGCTCGAGACCGAGGGCTTGAAGCTGCTGACACAAATCCACGTCCGCTCCTCGCGTGGCCGCAATGCCAAGGGTAGCAAGATCACCGGTATCATACCCATGGTCTTGCCCAACTCTCGGCCCGGCGATGCCGCCATTTTGGTGACTTCGACCGACGCCCGTGTCCGTCTCTACAACCTGCGCGACAAGACGCTGGACTGCAAGTTCAAGGGCCACGAGCACGCCAGTGGGCAGCTCTCGGCCAGCTTCAGCGACGACGGCAAGTACGTCATCTGCGGCAGCGAAGCCAAGAAGGTGTTTATCTGGAACGCCACGCCCAGTGACTCCATCACCAAGGACCGCTACCCCTGCGAGACCTTTGACGCCCACGGCGACATGGTCACCACGGCCATATTTGCGCCCGTGCAGACCCGCCAGCTGCTGGGTGCATCGGGTGATCCTATCTATGATTTGTGCAACCCGCCGCCCATTCAGCTCATGTCCCTTGAAGAGACGTTAGCATCGCAGTCGGGCATGTCCAACAACACCTTGAATCACAACGAGGACGGCACGGACGCACCGACCTCGCCACCACACCCACCGCCGCGGGCCCGCCCGGAAGAGTCGCCCGCTTACATTGCCCGCTCCACGCACTACGATGGCAACATCATCGTGACGAGCGACGACACAGGTATTATCAAGGTGTTCCGGCAGGATTGTGCCGCCAAGAAGCGCAAGCACGAGAGCTGGGAGACGGGCTCCAATTTCGGTCCGAAACTGGGCGGCTCACGCATCGTCGGCCGTAGCGGAAGCATCATTACGCGCACCAGTGCCAGCAGTGCGGCCCACTCCCGGCGCGGTTCCTTGTCGCTGCCCACCCATCTGGCAGGCGGCGCCGGCGGCATTACCTCGTCTGGCAGCTCCCCACAGATCGGCGGCAACCCAGACAGCATCAACCGCTGGCGGCACGGTATCGAAGGCGGCAGCAGCCGGCCCAACTCATTAATTGGCACAACGCCTGTACGCAGTGAACGCTCCATCTCGCCAAACAAGTCGTCCCGCACACCGTTGAGTGCCACGGGACTGGCAAGCGACGCCCGCAAACAGCCCTATGCGGCCACGACGAGCTCACCATTGTCACCGCACTTTGCCCCCAGCCAGGTCGGCCGATCGGGCATGGCGGCATCGGCGACGATGAGTCCCACCTCCGCAGCGTTTGCGCCCTCGGCACGCCAGCCCGGCAAATCGATTCTGAACCCAGTGTCAGCATCGGGTGACCATTTGCCAGTGAAATCAGCAGCGAATTCGCCGGCACCGGCGCCTGCCAAGATTCGCATCCAGGAACCCACGGATGTCCACGAACATCCTGACCTCGACCACGATGACCACGACCTCGACACGGATTCGGAAGCGGAACCCGAGACCGAATCCGAAATCAAGCCCGTCGAGTCACTGCCACCCACCATGGCCTACCGGTCGGACCAGCTGCGGCTGGACCCGGCCGGCGCCAGTTTTGGATTCTGGAACCTGAATCGGTGGAAGGGCATTGCCGGACTGCGGACATCCTTTATCGGTTCGAGTAGTTCGTCCAACAACAATGAGCCAACCAGCCCGGTGGACTCGGTGCATAGTGATAAGGGCGGCGAGAGTGGTGGTGAGACGAAGCCTACGCACAGTCGCCGCCGTTCACTTGGTGTCAACCTCCTGCCCAAGTCGCCGCTCTCCAAATCGGACAACACCCAGGTTAGTGGAGAGGGCGATTCCTCGCTATCGCCCGGCCGTCCAGGCCAGAGTCGCCAAAAGTCGTCCAGTGGCGCCCGCTCTTCCCTCCTGTCCCCGGCCATCACCATTGCCACGGAGGATGGCGACGTCCACGATTACATGGATCCCAGGAACACTGCGGGAGGAGGTGGCGGGGGAGACACCACCCACCTCATGACCCCCGGCTCGCACTACACAGTCTCTATGCGACACGCAGTGGCTCGATTGTCAGCCGTTTGAGTTCGGAAATGACGAGCACCGACGGCGACAGCGCGCTGGGCGAAGGTGCGTCGGGCGAGGACGGTGTTGAGATGCGGTGCACCAAGTGCGGCGGGCGGGAGTTTAAGGCGAAGCGGGTGGCCGGCGTGCAGCAGCTGCAATGCAGCCGGTGCGGCAAAGTTTTGGAGGAGAAGAAATAAGAAGCAACGGAGAAGGAGGAGGTGTATATATCGGTGCGCATTTACTTTCATAGTTTCTGGAGTTTGACTTGGGAGTTCATAGTTGGGTCGGCGCTTTGGATTTGACCAAAAAGGGGGCATATTCACGTTTACATCTTTGTCTTTTACTCATTGCATCGCATAGTTTGCTATTTCCTGGATACACATTTTTGTCACAATTGTTCACAATTTCAACATATTCACTCAAAGCACTCGTTTCAACAGCCGAAAAAAAAAACGTAATGGTATCAAATCTCATGTGGATTTTGTGTGTTATGCTATTCTGCAAAGTCATGCCATGCTCAATACGCAAAGCAGCCTTCGTCGCTTGCCATCGTCGGGACGGTCAAGCTTTCCCACAAAGGCGGTCAGGATGTAAGCTATCCAGCGCCTTCCTCTCATGTGTTCCCCCTTGTGTTTTGTGTATGTTCGTAGGTCGTCGTTCTCCGAGCGTAAAAGTAGAAGCTCGTCTTTACGCCTTCGCCGCCCGCGCCGCCTCGCCGAAGCGCGTCGCCGCCGCCGTCAACGCCCGCGGGTCCGCGCCCCGGATCAGGTCCACCACCTTCTTGGAGGCAGGGTCCGCCTCCTCGCTCTCGGCCGTCGCGCCGGCCTTGCGGGGGCCACATTGATCGATGCGCGCTCGCCGTCGGCAAAGAACAAGAACGTCGGCATGGCCGACACGGCGTACTCCTGGGCCACAGCGCCGACGTTGTCGACGTTCACCTTGGCAAACGCCAGGCCGCCCTCGACACCGTTCTCGGCAGCGAGCTTCTCGTAGAGGGCGCAATGGCCTTGCAGGGGCCGCACCAGTCGGCGTAAAAGTCGGCAATGACATACTTGTTGTCGGCCAGGAGCTTCTTGAAGCCGGCGAAATCCTCAATGTGGGTGACGGACATTTTGGGAGTTGTGTTTGAAAGAAATGTGGTTAAGTCTTGTTGGTAAAGGTCATAAAAGTTCGTAGAGGCCGTGGGATGTGTAGTCGATGCTCAAATGCTCGATGCTCGGAATGTGTTGATGGTGATGTCAAAATATCAAAATGGTTTCTCGAAATCCCAGGGCGGGGTTCTCAGGTCCCTAAATACTGCCGCACCCTCTCTCTTTGTACCTGTATGCGCGACCCACCATCGCCCCCCTTCCGCCCGCCGCCGTTTGATCGATTTGTCAGGTCCGCAGCTTGCACAGATTACAGGGCAGGGCAGACGCTAAACCCAGCCTAGAACAAAAAAGTTCTTCACCTCAACAGCTTACCTCTACAGAAGCGAGAAAGAGAACCTTCCGGGCGCTGCGCGACGCGTACGGCAATGACAATAACAAAAAACAGCTTTACGCCCTCGCGAATTCGTGCGAGTTGGTGCGGAGGGTGTGCTTGTGCAATTTGTCACATTGCCGTCTGCAACTTGTTCACAGAATAGTCACGGCTCAATAAAGATACCAGAGCATTCCATGTCTATTTTGTTTCCCAGGATACGGTGACTCTTCAAGGTCTTTCCTTCTGTTTGCAATCTCGGGCCGTTCCCGTTATGGAAGTTAATCGAGGTCATTAACGCGTCCTCAGTCGCACCTTCCCCGACAACTCGAGTCATTCAACGGACAAGATAGGGAAAGTGCAAATGCATGACGATATGGGGGAATTGCCCATTCCTTTACAGAAGGCGCGAACCGGCTCGGTGCGAAGACGTGCCTCGTAAGGACACCGTACGTGGTCACAGAAGATGAAAAAAGGCGGCGATGCGGCTCACGCCTTGCCGTGAGACCGTCTACCAGAATGCCGTTTGCTTGTACGTCGTAATGTTTAGTATTCCACGGTGGAGGAGCCTTGCTCGTGCTATGTGCTGGCCGGCCTTTGCGAATTTGCAAGTGATGGCGTTTGGCCCTGCTCAGTGCTAGCCGTCGTGCCTGCCGTTTTCTAACTCGACGTCACCCCCGAATGGCGTCACTGGTCTGCCGCCCCATTGGCTGGCGCAATGCCCCCGACTGCCGCCAACGGCAGGTGCACTCCCACGGGCTTTGCTCCAAGGTGCCTGTAAGAAAAGGCAGGAGCGAACGGCTGCCGGCCCCTGTCCCCTATTGCGAATGCCTAGAAATCGAGCACTCAATTGCCCTCCATCTCTCTTGTCAACCATCGAAATTGAAAATCCCACAGCCGCATGTCCGCCTTCCGCCCTCCACCCTCCTGCTCGCCAACCACTAAGATCGACAGAAATGCAAAGGCGAGCTCGAGGCTGAGCCGGTGAAAGGAGAGTGAGCATTGGCTGGTGATGGTCTGCTCTCATTTGCTCGTGTAAGTGGTCCAAAATCTCCAGTCTGGGATTGGTTTGTTATTATCGACTGTTTTCTTTTATTTTGTTTGGCTTCGCAACCTGCCTCTACCCATGCTGTTTTTTTTCTTTCTTTCTTTCTTTTTTACTAACAAGCGGAGTGCAGGTTCTCCCGATCACCTGCGACCCAGCAGTCTCCAACAAACAATTCCAACAAACAGTCCCATTTACTCCGTCCAGGCACCGGGCGGCTATCGAGTCTGCCTGTTCCCAAAGCTGTCTACCGCCCGATACGCGCCTCGAGCCGTGTCAGTGTGTCTTGTCGAGGCTAGCCTTGTCTGTGATGACTCTCGACGACACGCCAGCCGGTCAAGCTTTCTCGATAGACTTTGAGTGAACAAAAGACGGTGTGCGGTGTACGGTGAAGGCCAGCGCCTATCTGCCCTGGTTTGCTTCATCCGTATGCTATTCTCCGTATTATCAACAAGGACAAAATGGCGCTTTCCGGGCGCTTAACGAACCTGCGCTTTGATCCCTTTATCCCATTGACAACGCCACTATTCGGACACTTATGACATAATCCATGTCGATATCTGAGGCTTCAAATATGTCGTTTGCATTTGTTTAATCAGAACTCCCTTACACAGTAGTTCATCTGTCTGTTCTCGGGTTTGTCTGATGTCTTCACAGCTAACATGGTGATTTACAGGGTTCTTTTCCGCCTTCCATACGCCCATGTCACCTTGTGGGGTCGACTTACACGCTTTGATCAAAAGGCCTCCCAAAGAGGCAGCCTACACACGACCTTTTCAACCTGCTGTCTATTTTATTTCGTACTTTTCGACTACGGCCAAACACCATATCTCAATATCTCAGGATGCAGCTTCACTGGCAACTGCATGAACATTTCCACTTCATGCATATTGTGCATAGAAGGACTCGGAGAAGAAGCAGTATCCAGGTCATCCTTGCAGAGCCTCTTGTGTAACTGGTTTCCATTGGCTGGTGGCCACTTACACGGAGACCACGAACGTCAACTCACAAATTCTGCAGAAACCACACTTTCTTACATATTGTCTTTCCCAAATCTGCCACAAATCTGCCACGAAAAAAAAATCCTTTATTGGTAGTGATATCAACATGGCTTTTATGGCTTAGACTAACAAAGAGCTGCACGTCGATGTACAGCGGATATACAGGCTCGGCACAACTATACGACCGCTTCTATGATCGAGGTCCTGTTTCGATCTGTTTCGTTTCGTCTTCTTGTTCCTTATCCGGACTAGGACTTGGTCAACCTGAACTTGCTTCGTCTAAGGGCTTCCCGTTTTGGCAAGGCCTCCACGACAGAAGCGCCCAGATATACCCTTACACCGCTCTTGTATATGGATATCAAACTGTTGGGACATCTTGAAAGAGGGGCAGAGGGGCCCCTTTGTGTCCTTGTTTTTGATATCCCACACTGGTATCGACGTCTGCTCAGATTGAGGCTCTGCTCACCGCTCCCCCCCCCCCCAACAAGCATAGTTCAAGTATCAAGTTGCCGCCAATATCAGCTTATGACACCTCTTATGGCTCTATTCATCTACTCCTTTCCTACCAGTTGCTCTGTTCCTGGCTAACTCGTTTTAGAGATAAACCCTGTTGTCATCATTGTCTTGCTATCAAGAGCCGTTGCCTGATACACCAGGGATATCCAAGGCCTTTGTTGAAACAATGACCTGGTCGTTGTAAGGGTTATGAAAGCATTAGGAGGCCGCCCTCCATCGTCTTTTGTTTCTTCACGACCTATCGTCTCTCCCCGAGACGCAAAGAACTTGTTCCAAGCTCGTTTGATATGGCCAGAAATGGCCTCTGATACGGGCGACGTCCTTTGTCTGGTGATATCAAGGTCCTCTTAGCCAGTCTTTGATGTCGGTGTATGGAACACTGGTACAGTATGGTCTTTCTCGGCCAGACCGAGGTGTCGAAGTGGCCTTGTCTCCTTTGTTTACTGTGCCTCGATATCTGTCTCTGGCTCAAAGACAAGCATCTATGTTAGGAAAGAAGGCAGTGTTATCATATGGACTGGACAAAGACGACGACAATGTCAAACTTTTAGTGAAAGTGGACAGGGCCAAGACCTCTCAAAAAAGACAACGAGTGACCGTATTCCATCGATGCATCGCCATCGTTGATGATTTTCAGGGGCGGATGGCTAAAAAAGGGCCGGCCCTTAGTTCCCCTTTTTACACCCTGTTTTGTTCGGGGGTTGCTTCGAAGGACAGTCTCATCTTGCTAAGAGCAAATCTCAAACGACGGACCGGGAGGCCAATCTCTCAAGATAGCCTAGCCCCGTAAGCGTCTCTCAAAGTGAAAGACTTTGCAAGAAAGCAAGAGTTGAAGACTCAACGTCGCTCGGCCTCGACATAAAAGGGCGAGCGTCATGTTGATATCTCGAGATCACGATGGAAGTCCTCACCAACAGTCTCTCTTCACTATCCTCAGTCTCTGATTCTCATCGTCCCTCATTATGCCTACCGCATCCATCCGTTTTGGCGTCGAGCTTGAACTCATTCTCGGCCACCGCCCGGGCAAGTCCCCGTTTACCAGTTGGGCCGAACTCGCCAAAGATGTCAGCAAACGCCTCACCAAGGCCGGTGTCCGCAACCACGTGCACGACAAGAAGAATGGTCCCGAGGACTACAAGGAGTGGTTCATCATCCGCGAGGTGACCATCAAGATCGATACTGCTAGCAAAGTGTACGGAATCGAGCTCGTGTCGCCCGTCTTCAAAGCCGTGGGACAGGCCTGGGGCCAAGACTTGCAGAACATCTACGCCACACTGCACAGCAACTACACCGTCCTCGTCTCCGAGACGTGCAGCACGCACGTTCACCTTTCGACAGCCGGCAAGACACTGAGCGACGCCAACACGGTGTGTCTGGCCGAGGCCATTCTTTACTACGAACACGCCATCGACACGCTCATGCCGGAAACTCGCGTGAGCAACGGCACTTCCGGGTCCGGATCCTACTGGTGTGCCTCCAACCGCATGAGCCACATGTTTTGCGGCGGCGAGGCAGTTGCAGGCTCTGTTCGTGACTACATCACCAGCATGGCTGCCGCCCGGCAGGCCCGACTGCCCGTCCCCGCTCTCACGCCCACACCCGACAACCCGCCCGCCTCTCTTGATACCTGCCTCGACATCGTGCGCGACTGCCAGGTCAGCGGCCTGTTCAGCATGGACGACGCCATGAATCTCTATACGGCCAACAGTGTCGTCGGCATCAGCCGCGGCCACAAGGCCGACTTTGTGCATGGCAAAGTCTTCAAGTGGAACTTTGGCAATCTGTACAAGACCAGCTCCTCGTCCGGCAAGAAGTCCATCAAGTCGGACGGGACAGTCGAGTTCCGCCAGTGTCCTGGCAGCGCGTTTGTCGAAGACGCTTGGGCGTGGGTCACGCTGGCTCTGGCATTCTTTGCTGGCGTGTTGTCCAGCAATGGAGACTTGCCGGCGGGTACGGTCAATGGTGCCTCGGTGGACGAGCTGGAGGAACTGCTTCAGCGCGGCGGCCAAACTCTGGGATGGGAGCAGTTGGGGTCCCCTACAGGACACGCTGGAGCAGGCCAGACGAGTGATGTAGATGGTAAAGATAAGTGTCGGCGTGAGAATTGCGTTTTACCTTTAGTTCGCATGCCTTGATCTTGCTTTTTTGTCTGTTTATTTGTTGCCAGAAGACTCATGTCTTGTTGATCACTTTTGCCTTTTGTCTTTCGTAGTTTGTTCTGAATTGGATATCTCTTTTGTTTTTCTGCATATCTCTATCGTACCGAATACCATGCCGTGTTTACACATCCACTGCCTCCACCACAGTCCACGTTCCACCGCCAGAAGTGACCGTCTCGCCTTCCGTCAGCTTCTCTGCACCGGCAATGGCCGCCACGCACGGCAGCGACCCCGATCCTTGCCGGAACAACAGCTGCCACGTCGACGACGGCGAACTGCTCCTGTACACCTCGTTCCTCCCATCCCCCGCCGCCATCGACTCCGTCGGCAACCACTGCCACCGCTCCACCGTCACGCCCTCCTTTTGCGTGCGCGAAATGCCCTGGCAGAACTGGCCCAGCAGCTCGACTACACCGCGGTCGTTGGTCTCGGTGTTGTGCATCTGCAGAACAACACACCGTGGCGGCTTGTTGCTCTCGGGAAAGGGTGACACGGGTGCAATGTCCCGCCAGACTTCTTCGTATGCCGCTGTCTCTCCTGTCGCCGGGTTCTCCATTGAGCCCGTCTCGAGAACACTGCCGTCGGCCTGTTCCGTGTTGCGTCCTGCATCCACCTGAGAGTCCGCATCTGCGTACCGGCTGTCCACCCAGTGCCGCCACACGCCGTCGGTGACTTTGCCGTTTGTGTCGGCTACGGGTGTTGAAGAAGACGTGCCGGCCAGGGCCCAATCGAGGCCAAGAGCAGCAGACGAGTTTGAGAGAGGGAAGCTTCCATCGGCCATGGACGGCCGCACGCCGGCCGGCAACAGGATGCGCACATCCACGAACCGGCGCTGTGGGGACGTGAGCACCACCGTCGATGTTGGCTCGCTGTGCGGGTCGGGCAGCCAGGCAATGGATTGCCGAAGGGAAATGCTGGCCATTTTGAGGGGAAGCTCGATGAATTGATGGATTGATGTGAGATGGTTGCAGTCAATGTGATGATTATCGCAAGGAGTTGGGAGTTTCTTTCAGATGGCGGGGAGATAGCTTCGGAGCTGTAGCTTCTCGCCTCTTGCATTCTCGCCCAGGACAGCAGCGTCGCCTGCACCTGCTATCATTGGCTAGCTTCCCAGAAGACATCTCCAACCAGCTTGGCTAACAAACACCGCATCAGACACCGACATACACCCTTTTCTTTTCCATCAATTCTGCGTTAGTATTTCTAGTGTTTCTTATTTTGATAGTAGTAAACTATCTCTTTTTTTCACTCGATATTAATGTTCTTCTCAGCTTATTTCTATGGTTTTGTTTTGTTTTGTTTCCTTTCTTTTTAGTATTAGTTTTATTTTTGAGTAAATTATTTGTGATATTTTCTGACAACTGATGAACATTTTACACTTTCTCCATATTCGATCATCAAGTCATGCATGATAATCGGGCAACCCCGCAAACCAACTGCAACACTGCCATGTCTTTTCTGTCTCCTCAATATGTTTCAATTACTCGATGTGGTCGAGAGCGGGACGACGTACCTTCCCTTCACGGCTAAACATCACGGCCAAAGACGGGGAAGGAGCGATCAAAACAACCCAGGCTCCAGGGTCGTCGTTTCCTATTTAACGACTCGCCCATTCGACGCTCCTGCTAGATATCTACGACGCCCCTTTCGAGGCCCTCTTCCTCTCATTCTCTACGATATTTACCATGTAGACATCATGGCTCGATCTCAGCTGCAACAACGCCCACGCCTCCTCGTCGTCCTTCTTCTCGGCCTCGTTCTCCTCGCGCAAGCTGACTCGACTTCTTACCTCGAGGGCATTCCGACAGTACCATTCACCTCATCCGGCACACCTCAAGGCAGCGGCTTCTTCTCACTCAGCAGTGCACAAAGGATCATTGTCGATCAACGGTATGCCAATGCCACGGACGAAGACGGATCAACTCTGATCCCGCCTACGCTGCTGCAGTTTGCGACAACCTTTGCAGAGGATGCGCAAACCATCTTCAATCTATCGCTGGGTGTAGAGGCCGCTCCTCAGCCCCAAGACGGTCAAGTCTTCTTGACCGTTGATCGCGACCACGACGGCTTCGTCGATGCCGCTGGCCGCTTCACAAGTGAAGGCTACCACCTCGAAGCCAACGAATCGGGAATCTTCGTCACTGGAGCAAGTCCCTTGGGTTCTTGGTGGGCAACTCGCACGCTGCTTCAGCAAGCTTTGCTGCACGACAACACCTCCATACCCTGGGGCAGTGGCACCGATAGCCCGGAATGGACAACGCGTGGAATGATGCTGGATGTCGGACGGCACTTCTATCCAGCCTACTTCTTGGTCGAGATGTGCGCCTACATGTCCTTCTTCAAGCAAAACACATTCCATCTCCATCTCAGCGACAACCTCTGGAACAATCCACGATACACAACAGAGGAGTTTATGAGCCTGTATGCTCGATTCCGGCTATGGGCCGATGACGACGAGGTCGCCGTGCGTGGCCTGAACCGCTTCGCAAATGAGTCTTACACGCGCCAGCAGTTTGACGACATCCAAATACGATGTGCCGCCCGCGGTGTGACTATCCTTCCTGAGATTGAGGCACCCGGACACGCACTCGCCATCACGCAGTGGAAACCCCAACTCGCTTACGGCCGCGACATGAGCCTGCTCAACATCTCCCACCCAGAGACCATTCCGACCATGAAGGCCGTCTGGGGCGTTTTTCTTAAATGGTTCCACTGCAAAGTCGTCTCCATTGGCGCCGACGAGTACCAGGGCCCGGCCAGCGACTACTACCACTTTGTCAATGTCTTGACGGGCTTCATTGGTGCCCACTCGAGCAAGCAAGTTCGCACCTGGGGTATGTTCCCACCATCGCGAGATGGGCCCGTGGGACCGCCGGGCAGTGCACGCCGTCCCATCTTCCAGAACATCTCGATCCAGCACTGGGAGTTCTTCGAAGACGACGCATACAACGACTACATCCGCAACAATTACTCGGTCGTCAATTCCAACGACGACTTTTATGTGGTCAACAAGTACGGCGGCGATGGAGGCTACCCAAACAGAATCAATGTCAGCAGGACCTTTGGCGAATCTAGGAGCGGTCCATGGCGACCCAACCTGTTCGACCCGCACAATGCCACACGCAACCCACCGGCCGTCAATCCATACGTCCTGGGCGCCATTGCGGCCCTCTGGAACGACCCCGGGTCCAACGCCACGGTCTACTCGGAGGCATACTATGCATGGCGTAAGGGCATTCCGGCGCTGGCTGACAAGCAATGGGGCGGCAATCTGAGCCAAAGTGCATTCAACCGAGTCTTTTCCAAAATGCAGCCTCATGTGCCGGACCAGAACTTGGAGCGCAGGATTCCGTCAAACGGGCCAGTGGTGTTCAACTACACATTCGGCAAACAGATGTCTCCTAGTCCTGTCAATATGTTACCACTGTCACCAGGACTTACTCGGGTGGTGGACACGTCGCCCAACAGATACGATGCAGAGACAGACTGTCAAATATCCACAGAGCCTTCAATAGACCGTTCTTCGACAAACACGTTCGTCAAAATCACGCCGAGTTGCTTGTTGCAGACACCTCTGACGTCCAAGGGCCGCAACTATACGCTGGCACTCTCATTGCGTGTCACAAGCCAAGATGACCCGACCAACACGACACTTCTCGCTGGTCGCGACTCGGCCCTGATGTTGACACCGACACTGACTTTCTTCGCTTCTGGGAATTACTATCGGCTGCCTCCAAGCGACATTTCGTTCGAAGACTGGGTGGATGTGCGCATCATTGGAAGAGGCAACCAGACGTTTGCAGAAATGACGCCGTCGGCCTCTACTTTCTCCAAGGTCACTACTTCGCGACAAGAATTCCGTGCGGAGATCGGGTTGCATGGTGATGGCATGAAGTCAGTCGAGATTGCCATCGAAGCGCCGCTGCATACAATAGGTGGCGTGGGATGCGGATGGACAGGACAAGTTCGGGCGTTCAGTCTTTTGGACGAAGCATGATCACGGAAGCAAGAATGCCTACCCACCCGCCATGTCGTCAAATGCCGCATTGAGCTGGTTTTCTATGCAAGGCAATCTACTTTGCCAGTTCAGGTGACTGCAAGGGAAAGGCATCGAGGCCAACCCCGTCGTTCACATCTATGCATGGCGATATTAACAATGTCGGCATTCTGACATGTCGAGCTGGGGCACACACTTTTGTGCAATGCGATTTTCTGAGAAGAAATGCTCACCACGGGACCACATTTACCGCATTTGTTTTTCTTTCTTTCTCAGTTGCCTTCCAACCCGGCTCTCTTCGAGCGGATAATTCGCTACCGTGCCCAGCCGTCCAGCCGCCCATCAACGATGCGAGCATAAGAACATCTTAACAGCGTTTGTTATGTGCCGCCCACTATCCCTGGATAAATAGCCAAGGCCTCCCTCCACGCGCAAGGATTGATAGCTCCGGGCCGTGAGTGGGAAAGTATGGGGGAGACAAGCGTTCTGTTATTATTGACTACCCCCATGGAGACCACGATGTCGACAATATTGATTGCACCATACAAGCCGAACGGACGCCGAGGAGATGAAGTTGAGGAGGGAAGAAGAATAGAAGTATGGAATAAATTCAAAACTATTTCAAATACACTCAACCCACCCTCTCTGCCATATCGACAGTCCCTCTTCCCGTGCATCCCGTTTGTGCACTGGTCCTGGCTCTCAATCTCAGTTGAGATAAATACACATCGTTCCCAGGCGAAGCTTTGACTGTTCGCCACTCTCTTTTTCTTTACTGTCTACTATCAGTCTCACATCCCGCCTTCATCATTCTGCACCAACATCACACAAAATGAAGTCCTTTTTCGCTGCGGCCGTCGCCGCTTCGCTGGCTGTCACCCAGGTCTCGGCGCACTACATTGCCATCCAGCTGTCGGTCGGCGCCGACAAGTATGGCAAGTACGAACACATTCGCCAAAACACAAACTACAACTCCCCCGTCACCTCCTTGACATCCAACGACCTCCGCTGCAACGTCGGCGGCGAGACGGGCACCAACACCACGACCGTCGACATTCAAGCCGGCGCTGCCTTCACGTTTACCTACGACACCGCCGTCTACCACCAGGGCCCTATTTCCGTGTACATGTCCAAGGCGCCCACTACCGCCCACGACTACGACGGCTCCGGTGCCTGGTTCAAGACCCAGGACTGGGGCCCGACCTTCTCGGGCGGCCAGGCCTCGTGGCCCATGAAGCTTTCGTATACCTCCAACATCCCCAAGTGCATCCCCAACGGCGAGTACCTGCTGCGTATTCAGTCGCTGGGCATCCACAACCCCGGTGGCACGCCGCAGTTCTATGTCAGCTGTGCACAAGTCAATGTTGTTGGCGGTGGAAGCACGACGCCCTCCAAGACGGCCCTGATCCCGGGCTTTATCAAGGCCACCGACCCGGGCTACACGGCGAATGTAAGTGATCAAGGGAATGCAGCTGAATTTGGCATGTTCCGAAGTACTGACATCTGTGTAGATCTACAACAACTTCAAGTCATACACCATTCCCGGTCCCGATGTGGTAAGTCTTTTTTTTCGGTAACAACAAAAATGGTGATTGAATCATTACGAATTTACTAACTCTGCCACAGTTTACATGTTAAGCACAGTGTGCGCTGGTGCTGAGGAGGATTTGGCCGTGGCTTATTTTGAGTCCCAGTAGATGCAGAGTGTACGAAGAAATAACAATGCAGCAAATTTACACATTTTTAAATCAATACGTCTAAGTACCACCGTGCAGTAAACATGAGAGCAGTGCTTTGTTGAACCACGTGAATGCGATTCTGAAATCAAAATAAAATCGCAGCAACAAAGCGCAAAGGAAGCGCATAAACAGGAAGATCGCCAAAGAAACACCTGCCAATCTGACGATCGACTGCTCTGTTTGTCAATGCACATCTGCCACGCGCTCTTTTTGCTTGAATAATATTCTCCTCTGTTATTTCTCGGACCATACTCCGTGGCTTACAGCCCTTATGTCGTCTGTTATGATTTCTCTTCTTCCGTCCCCTTCCTTTTCCGCCCATTCTCGGTTCACGCAAACCCCACACCTCGTTAATCTGCCGCAACTTAAACAACCTTTTTTCCTTTCTGATTTTGAGCTTCCGCTTTCTGGACCGGTAAATTGTTTTTGTACATTTGATTAACTTTTGTTACCTTCCGTTGATGTATTAAGAATAAAAGTCATCCAAGTTTAGCATTGCAACGGAGGAACAACATCCAAAGATGATGTAGTTGCCTCCCATAATTCTACGGATCTCATGCCTTTTGCTAACGACTGCCTGCATCTAGAGATTGGGCTCCAAGAGTAAACATGGCTCCAGATTTGAACACCACCGCAATAAATGGGAGTATAAAAAAAGAGAAAAAAAGATACCGCTCGCAAAAGGGTGCACTCTTTAACCGGACGGCATGCTGCTATCCACGGTTAACTCCAACAAACCCATTTACGGCCGTTGAACGGATATCAACAATATGCTTCCCGTGATGTCTTTTCCCCTTATTCTAAATTCAGGGCCCGCTCTCGGATCGAGTGCTGTATATGTTGTGTCTACTACACTCCCAAACAAGCTTTCTCGGCGCTTCTAGATACTCGATAGACGAGGACCATGCTGCGGCATATTCGACTCCTCGCCTACTGAATATTGACGCATGGAAAGACAACGGAGACCGTGGGCGGATGCAATATCAAAGTGCTATCGACTCGAGGAGAAGGTTGGAGAGTCGTTCCGGGAGCGGGATGTCCAAGACGGAAGGGAGTAGACAGTCTGGAAGCGAAAAAGGTTGTCGTAGAAGAAAGAAGACAATGTATATAACCTGTGGATGTGCACCCGTTTCCAGATTATGAATTCTCGTCACTCTCGCCAAGCAAAGCCAAGTCCACAGTTCAATACTGCACAGTCGTTCTTTTACTTCCATCTGCTACAGTCGCCAAGATCTCCAAGACCGCTCCTTCACTCATCTTATACCGTCACGATGTTCTCTGCTCTTACAGCCGCTCTGGCCCTGGCCGGCGTCGTCTCTGCCCTGCCAGCAGCTCGCGACAACACCACAGGCGCTGTCCAGTTTGGTAGGTCGGCACAAAGAACGGCAGAACTCTCGTCGTCTTGAAGCACTTGCTAACAGCTGCAGTTGGCACCAACATTGCCGGCTTCGACTTCGGCTGCTCCATCCAGGGCGCCTGCAACCTCACACAGGCATACCCGCCACTGTCGGCCCTCGGCGGTCCTGATGGGTAAGACAACAATCCCGACGCAAATTGCCTTCCCAAGTTCACCTCTAACACATCTTCGCAGCGCCGGCCAGATGCAGCACTTTGTCAAGGACGACGGTATGAACATGTTCCGCCTGCCTGTCGGCTGGCAATTCCTCGTCGCCTCGCCCGGCAGTCCCCTCGAAGCCGCCAACTTTGCCAAGTACGACCAGCTCGTCCAAGCCTGCCTGGCCACCGGCGCTTATTGTATCATTGACATCCACAACTATGCTCGCTGGAACAACCAGATCATCGGCCAGGGTGGCCCCACCAACGACCAGTTCGCCAACGTCTGGTCCCAGCTCGCCACCAAGTATGCCGACCAACAAAAGATCGTCTTTGGCATCATGAACGAGCCCCACGACGTTCCGGACATTGACAAGTGGGCCGATACCGTCCAGGCCGCCGTCACGGCCATCCGCGCCGTCGCCGCCAAGCAGATGATTCTCCTGCCCGGCAACGACTGGACCTCCGCCCAGCAGATGCCCACCAAGTCCGGTCCCGCCCTCCTCAAAGTCAAGAACCCGGACGGCTCGTTTGACGGCCTGATCATTGACGTCCACAAGTACCTGGACTCGGACAACTCGGGCACCCACACCGAGTGTGTCACCGACAACATCAGCACAGCTTTCCAGCCGCTGGCCACCTGGCTGCGCACCAACAAGCGCCAGGCACTCAACACCGAGACGGGCGGCGGCAACACGGCCTCGTGCGAAAAGTACCTGTGCAGCCAGATTGCGTTCCTGAACCAGAACTCGGACGTGTTTCTGGGCTATGTCGGCTGGTCGGCCGGTGCCTTCAGTGCGGCGACGTACGAGCTGAGCGAGGTGCCGACCAAGAACGGCAACACATGGACAGACAGCTCGCTGGTCAAGGCCTGCATTGCTCGGAAGTCGTCGTAAAGTGTTGTCATGGGGAGGGATGGAGGTAGAGGGTCGAGAGTTGTCGTTCGATTCCCGAGGGGTCTGTAGTCAAAAATTGTTAGCAATCATCAATCGTCCATAATAGAGATTTCAATGTTTCCAAGTCAAGCAAAGTCAACCAAATCAGAGTATGTGAAAGAAGAGTGGTGTTCTAAAAGTTTTGGTATTGAATGTACTGCCAGAATATCTCCAAGATCGTCTCAGTCTTGCTTATGAGCAAGGCCAAAAAGCTTCTTCAAAAGAGAATCAGAGAAACGTATTGTTTGAGGCCCCAAAAACAGTTGACAAACAAAAATAAAAGCGAGTAAATCATTTTAACTCCCCATCCCAATGAAACTCCTAGGTGTTGCGGACGCCTCAAAATCCAAACGCAAGAAAATAGCAAAGAAAAAAGGAAAACAAGAAAGCCGGACCCACGCAATATGAGCCAGGGGGGAAATGGATGGGGGAACGGAGCATGTCCTCCCAAGACAGAAAAAGATATGAAAAGAAAAATGAAAAGAAAATGAAACGACAAAGAAAATCATTCCGATCCGCATCCGCCCACGCAAGACCAGATATTAGTGTATCTAAGACGCATTATCTAAATCCACCAGAAAATAAAACAGATATGTACCCAACCGGCGTAAATGCTCCAAACCGCGTCTGGATCGACACAAAACACAAGGTGTCACTCCAAGAAGGAAAATGGTGATGCTGAAAAACACGATGGAGAAGAAGTAACAGAGAGGAAAGGGGGGAAGAAGGCGGAAAAGACCAGGGCACGTGACACAACACTTGCGTGTGCGTGTGTGTGCGCGTGTTGGCCGTGTCGTGCCGTTGGTTCTTGTCGGTACCCAATCGGAAGGCGCGCTTCTCGGAAGCGGCTGGTATAATGAGGAAAAAATATTAGCGAATGGGATCCGCGAAGATCATCAACCGACGACGTCTGGTCTGTCCCTCTCGGTGTCGTAACGAAGAATGTCGTAGCAAAAGGCGGCGATGGGTTGTCGTCGACGCCTCGGGTCATTGCGTTCGTTCATTCGTTTTCATTAGTTCCGCTTCTCGCCCTCCGCGTTGTCCTTGTTCTCCTTGTTCTCCTTGTTGTCCTTGTTGTCCTTGTTCTCCTTGTTGTCGCCCTCTTTGCGTTCGCCGTCGTTGTTGTTCTTCTCGTTGTTCTTGCGGCGCTTGTCCTCCTCTTCCTTGCGCTCCTCTTCCTCTATCCGGCGGCGCTCGTCCTCCTCTTCTTGCTTACGGCGCTCGCGATCCTCCTTCTCTTCCTGCTCCTTCCGCTTGCGGGCCTCTTCCTGCTCCTTGAGCTCGCGCTCGTGCTCCTCAATCAACTTGCGCTGCTCGCTCTCGGACTTCTCCTTGAAGGCAGCAACGTTCGCGTCCCACTCCCGGACACACTCGTCGTTCCAGTTGCACTTCTCAACCTCATCGTAAACGGGGTGGCGGTAGCGGGGGTGTTTGCTGGGCCAGTTGGACGCGTGGTAATGATGACGGACAAGGGCAGAGCGGGCATCGTGGTTGCCAGAGTCGGAGTGGCCCTGGCCAGCAGCGAAGGCCTCAACAGTCAGGACGAGAACGCCACCAATCAGCTTGGACTCGCTCATGTCATGGAAGTGGTCCCAGGTGACAAGGTCGCGACCAGAACGGCCACGGTTGATGTGGGCCAGGATAGCGTTGGTGAAGGCCGAGGGGCCAGTACCAGTGATGATTTCGTCGAAATCGAGGTGTACATTGGAGATGGAAACCTTCTGCTTGTCGGCAACGCCGTGCAGCCAGGCCATGATCTGCTCAATGAGAAGCATCATGATGGGGTTCTGGGGCTTGGACATGAAGGTCCACTGGCAGAACGAGCGCGACTTCTGGCCCAAGATAGGGTGGTCCTTCCAGTCGGGCTCGTCGATCTCGACACCGATGACCATGTCAATGTCGCGCTTGTTGTAGCGGTCGGGGATGAACTTGCTCATGGGCTTGAGGGCCTCGACGTCAATGTCGGCGTAGACGCCACCATCGGCATACATGATCATGTAACGGAGCAGATCGGCACGCACAATGGTGGCCTGCACGTTGCGGTAGAAGTCGACAATGTCGGGACGGTTGAAGCCCTCGGGGCCAAAGTGCCACTCGACGTAGGTATACTCGTTGTAGTCAGTCAAGACCTCGTACTGGTAGTCGGGGTTGTGATGGAGCCACGAGTAGGCGGTGTTGTGCTCACGCTCTGCAAGCTCGAGCGGGTTGGCCTTCCACGTCTGCCAAATCTTGTGGGGGAAGTCGCTGTGAACGTTGCCGATGGCGGTGGCAGCGCGGTGGGCTGCGGAGGAGCCCGAGGACATGCTGAGGTGCACGAACAGGAGCAGCACGCACACGACTACGGCGTAGATGTTGGCAAGTCTGCGCAACCGCGCAGGAATGCCCACGGGGAGGTTCTGGGACAAGTCGACATAGTAAGCGCTGGACATGGGGCGCGGCCTTGTTGTAGAGCTGTACGTAGACGAGCTGGCCATATTGGATCTTCTGGCGGAGATGGTCTGGAACCCATTCGGGGATACTTGGTATGAAGGTCATGGCCTTTGCTGTGGTGGCCGCGAAAGCCGAGGCCGGTGTCCGTGGAGAGCCCGGCGGCGTCATCTTCTCGGCGTCGATAGATGACGAGCGTGATGAATGCTGGGACATGTCTGCACGCACGCGGGTGTGTTTTTTGAGAGGTTGGAGTGGAGGAGAAGGCGATGGGGAGAAAGAAAAAAAGGATGGCGATGGGATCAGGAGACCCAGGCCTCGTCAAGGAGTCGGAACGAAAAAAACGAGCGTAAACGAGCGTGGACCTTGCGCGATGGCAAGGGAAAATAGACAGCCAGGCAGAAACAGAATAAAGGGGAAGAAGGCGAAAAAGAGAGGGGAAAGAGAGAGAAGAAAAGAGGGAGGAAGAAAAGAAAACGATAGATGTAAGGGGGAGAAGGTAGAAGAAAAGAAGAATAGAGATTAGGAGAGAAAAAAAGGAAACTAGGATGAGAACACGGACACGAGAAAAGGAGGAGCCGTCGAGTACGGAGAAAAAAGCAAGCAAGGTGAAAGAAGACAACCAAAAGGGAGATAGGGGGCGTCTGAGCAGCACCAAGCCAGGCGAAATAGTTCTGTGGAAAGGACGAGGAAAGGGGAAAAAGAAAAGACAAAATAAAGAGAAACAGAATGTAAGCGAGCACTGGGAGAGAGAGCGCGGACGGTGGGACGAAATGGAAAGGAGGGAAAGAAAAAATTTGGATTAGGGGATGGGGGAGGGGGGTGTGGTCCAGGGGGTGCTGATTTATCGGTGGCTCCTGCCCTTTGGCGTATGCACTGTACAAGGAAAGAGCGCTCGTCCAGTGCCTGTTGGTCTAGGGTGCGCGGTGTGGACGATGTACCTCAGTAGTGCTTGCCCAGAACAGAGGTGCTCTCCTGCTCTTGTATGTAACCAGAGGTCCACTTTGGCAATTGGCGGCGTTCACACCTGGAGAAAAAGGTAATTGACGATGGCCGTGATGGCGCTGGTGAAGGGACACGGAAGGAGCCACTGACTGGGTATCTGCGCGGTCTGTCGCAGGGAAAGAGCGGCCTGAGGATATGAAAATGCTGTCGATAGTGGCACGGAGCACAGAGATCAAGCGAGCAGGAGCGTTCCTGGGTCGCGGGAGATGGCGAGGAAGGCGCGGGAGCGTCGTGTGGAGGGTGGAGGGAAGGGAGAGGGCAAGAGCAACGAGCGAACAAACAAACGTTCTTTCTGAACGGCAAGAACGACCAAAAACAAGGATATGGGGATGGCACATCTACTCCGTAGGCTAGGCACAATGGGAAATAAAGGCCTGAAAGGACGAACGAGGCAGGAGCGGCCCCAATTCTAGTGCTATTCTAGCAGCAAACAATCGCTTTCACAAGCTTTTTTCTCTCTCACTTTTTTGGGGGTTTGCCAATTCAACATACGGCGTCCCGATCACAGAGAACGGCGCGCAAAAGGTGGAAGGAACGGGGAGCAGTGACGGAAGAGGGGGCGTGCGCTTAGCAAATACACTAAATGCACGCGGAAATCTGAAGGGGGCTCTTACGCTAGCGCCAAAGCACACGCCCCCCAAAATGGTGCTAAGAGGAGTCGGTGCAGGTGCAAGGACATGCAGGAGCGCGCCGTGCATGGGGGGAGGTGGGAGCGACTGGAATTAGACCACCTCTTGCCAGTGTTTGGCTGGTGGGCGCGCACTGGGGAACTGGGGATGAGATGGCAGTGGGTTGATGGATGGATGGAGTTGATGGACAGCGGCGATTGCGTGAGATGGGCTGCAAATTTCCTTGTGCAGGTTGCATGGGGAGAAGAAGAATTAAGAATTACCACAGTACGGAGTGAAAAAAGGAAGAAGAATAAAAGAATAAAATAAAATGCTGCATGGACGGGCAGGGCCTTATTCGGGGCGGCGTTCTTCAAGCGGTGGCCCTGGGCATGGCGTGGGCCTTGCGGGAGCGGCCATCTGTGTGTTGACGACCAAGATGTGTTGTCTGTCAAGGATTGAAGTGTGGCCTGTAGGTTGTAACACGTCGTAATCATCTTATCTCTTGATGCAGGCAAAAGTACAGAAACCAAGGCAAGAATCAAGGATGGTCGACGAAGAAGGTTCTTCGCGGACGCCAAAGTGCAGGCGCGGCGACAGATGAAAGGCGGAGCCCAGATAGGGAAGCGACCAGGGTGTCGTGCACTCGTCTCCGTGTGCCTGCCGAAAGGAGAAGGGATATGATGGCAGTCGCCAGTCGGTGATGCGCATGGCAAACAGGGCTCCTGGGCTGCTGGGCTCTTCTGGCCAGGTCAATCCGCCCCTCTACCCCTATTTTTCTGTGCTTGCTTTGCGGTCTGCGATATTTGCAGATTCTGTAGCATTTTTTTTTGTGACATTTCTCTATTTCCTCTCTTGTGCTACTGCTCGAGTTTAATTCCTTAATTTTTCCCGTAATTGCGCTGCCCCCTTCTCGTGCTGGGCCCCGGTGTCTGGAACGACGGTGTGGAAAAGAAAAGAGGACACTATGAGGAGACTGTGAGGAGACTGTGGGCCAGACGAAGAGACAGGAAGGAGCGCCGTCCGGGGCCGTTGCAGCTGCCGTTGAAGACGCGGAGCAGAGGCTGTCCCAAGGAAAGGAAGCTCCTGAAGGAAGGACCGACGACCTGAGCTCTGCGATCACGAGCGCGGCTGCCGTGGCCGACTGTGGGATACGATATTGAGATGAGAAAGGAACGTGCAGGTCCCGTACAACTGCAAAGAGATACCAGAAATGCAGAAAGACGTGGCGTATCATACGCCGTACACAAACAGCAATATAAACACCACACCCAAGGACTTGAATACACCGCAGAGAGAGAGAGACGTGTCTCGCATCAATCGAGGGTCCATTGGCCGCAACCGGCAGCCCTCTTTTCTTTTTCCTTCATGCCATTTCACGACTCTACACATACACACAGACACAGTACACCGACGAGACCGACTGGAAGGGCTGCAGAAACCCAAGAACTCAATAGTCTCTCCGTCACATGCCTCTTTTGTCAACAAACACGCCGTCAAAAAAAGTTTAAACAAAAGAGGGAAAGAACCACTTTGCATTGCTGCGACGTCGTGCCTTCATATCCGTCCTTGCCTTTTCCTCTTTCCGTCTGCCCTTATGCCCTTTTGCCCTTCTGTCCATGCAGCCATGCCTTTGGGTGCATGCCACCCACCGGGGAAACCAAGTTAATTCCGTTGTCGTCGTATTCTAGGCCCTTGCTGCCTTCCTTTCCTGCTCCTTTGCTTTTGCCTCTTTTGCGCACAGGCACGGGCGCTTTTTTTATCGATGCCCTTGGCACTGGTCCGCCGGCGAGGCGTGAGGCAGGCGTGAGCTTAATCCCTGTTTCTTGGCATGGGACATCAAGGCACTGTACAAATACATACGGGATTTCTGAGAGGCACTGTGTCGGTCGCCAATTCTCAAGTCTCACTGTAACTTTTGAGATGATCAAGACGCGATGCCGCTCAGAAGGGCCACACATAAGATACAAAGTGCTCCAAAGTGCTCCCAATATACACGCAATCAACTCGTCTTCTCTCACCACATTTTCTTTTGCCAGGCTGGACGAGCCACGCCATCAAGAAATCATCGTGAGAAGAGAACGCCTCGTCGACGGCAAAGACTGCAAGAAGCAGAGCCAAAAACAGGATTCCCTTGCCTGTCCTCGCCTGCCAAAGGATGCGCGTCGCGCTTACTCGGCCCCAAAAGTGACCCAAAGTAGCCTGACTTCTGACTTTTCCCTGACTTTCCCTGACACCTGCCGCGTATTCGTCCTGGGTCTCTGGGGTATTTGGGTCTTTTGTGTGGAGGGTCTTACAGGGCTCTGGCCACTGGCGTTGTCGTGCTTCTCAGTTAGGGGGCGCGCCGGGCAGAACTGGGTAAAGATCGGCCGAGTCTGCACGACGGTTTCGCTGGAAAGAACCTGAAGAAGATAAAGGCAAGACGCGGCAGATGGGGCTGGTGGGCAGTGATGGGCGGTGCTTGCATAAACGTAAAACGTCGAAGCCCGCTGTCAGAACCACCCACGCCTGTCGCTTGTACCTGTATTGTGTAAGATGATACGGGTGTCGCCGAATGCGAAGAATACGGACGAAGCCTCCAAGGACCTGCGGGAGAGTTCCTGCACGGGAGATATATCCTGCTGAGCCACTAATGCCAGCTGTGCAGCATGCTGAGCCCTCTGCAACGCAATCAACAAGCTGAACTCGCCGAGCCCAGTAAGTCCACTGAAAGCCTTCTGGACATTCACTGGACAGCGTAGGACACTGTGTATATGCAGTAGTAAAGGGCACTCTCTACTCCCAACCAATCACATCCCGCACAGATTGGCTTGCGAGGAAGGAGGGCAAGGAGGGGGGTACTTTCCCATACTGGGTCGTATCCACCGAATAGGGGGTGGGGCCAGTGCCAAGACTTCTATTTTCTGCGTCGTTCCTGATTAATTTTTTTTGTGTTCACTGCTTGCATTTCTTTGTGTCAACGCTTGCCAAATCCTGAAATTGCAGAGGCGATGAAAACGATGAAAAGCACTCTCGAGGCTCTCGAGACTCTGTCGACACTGTATATCTGCTGCTCGTCTATCTTCACCATTTTACACAGCTTCACTTATCCAAGATCAAGGGGCTGCTGTTTCTTATTCCGGTAGCGAGTAAGATGCTTGGAAAGAACTACAAGTAAAGTCCCAAGACGGCAGGCGCAATCGCGCTAATCCTCGTGAGATCGCGCCACAGACTATAATAAGGCTTGCATCCAAGATGCTTCAAGACACTCGAGACACTTTACCACAGTAAGATGCTTTAGGACGGTCTAAAAGGGCTACGTCCTGCAGCCACAGTTCCAAGGCTATCGTGAACAATATATATGGCTGCATGCGTGAGATGCGGCTCGACGGTCGAGTTTCTTGTTTATTTTTCCTCGTTCTGGCATGGTTCTGCTTTTGTCGTTGTTTTTGTCGCTTTTGTCATTGGCGGCCGCCTCTTTGCATCCCTCCCTTTTCTTTTTCCTTTGCCATCAAGACATCTGCCAGATGCACGCAGCGCATTTGTCTCACATGTACATGTACACTGATTGTAATTCAGCGCAGCAGAGTGGTGTGTTCCAGCCGTCTTGAGGCGTTACTGCTACCCTTTGTGGCTGCGGGTTGACGTGTGAACTGCGCGGCGGGATGGGACGGGTTTGGCTTCCAACTCGGTACGGCGCCTTCCTATTTTTGGCTGTTGAGATTGTCTCGGCATTCCATCCCCGTTTTCGAAGCCACACACAACTCGTTCCTTTTGACCTGCTTTGCCACTTTGTGTTTATTGCTGGTTTGCCTCTTACAACGTAGTTTGTCTCGGCCGGCCCGTTCTTGGTTGCTGAAAGGTTTTTATCGGTCATCTTGAATGCATTGTTGACTTGTTGTTGTTTGTTGTGCTCGGCATCGCCTGTTCTCTGTACTTGGTTTGCCTCTCTGCTTTGTTACGCGTTAAACGCCGCGCCTCTGAATTTTCTTCTTTTTCTTCTTTATGGCTTTCTGCCTCTCCGACCCTCTTCTCTCTCAATTAGAATAATAGGACCGGGCCCAGATGTAACGGAGCATAGCGGAGCCAACCTTCTTTTCTCTTTTCGCTCAATTCTGCTGGTCAGACAAGAAGACACAGAGAGGTCGACAAGTCGTTTTACGCGTTTGTCTTTCGTTCTATGGAGTCGCTTCTAGCGCCTCATTGTCCGCTTTTTTCCTCCACCTTCCCCGTATTCGCTGCTCCCATTCGTACAATTACGTCGTAGCTTGTGGTTCAGCAAAACTACCCGAGGACAAACTGAAGACGGGCGCTATTTCTGCACTCTGCGCTTCACATCGTTTTTGAGTTTTCGAATCTTCTTTGCACGTCCTTCTATCCCATACATCGGCAGTGGCAGGCCCTGGCCAGTCGCATCTTCCTCGCATAAATGTCGACGCGTCTGTTCTCAATTGTCAATCTATGGTACAGCAAAACTGTGTAAAGGGCATATCGTCCCTTCAGGTGCATCGCTCTTTCCCATTGGCGAATTGCCATTTCCCAGTCTCACAAATCGCACAATTTCCTTGTTGAGATCTCTGTGGTGCAACTGCCTCTGCCATTGGCCATTGGCCATTGGCCCATTGATCCAGCCCTTTTTCTTCTGCCCCCCTCGAGCCCCCCTGGCCAGGCCCTTCTCCTATTTCGCAGTCCCCATAGAACGTCTATGATCAGCATCGTCGAATCTCGCTCTCTCGTTCGTGCTTAGTGCCTGTTTTCGTCTTTTGCTGTCTAATTTTTCTCTGGCCCGTCTGGCTCGTCGTTTCTCCCCAGTGGCTCCCCCTATTTTCATTTCATTCTGCAGCCCACTTATTAGCATCTGGGTCGCTGCTCTTGCCACGCCCATGCCCCCTGCCCGCCTACTGTGCAGTTTTGGGGGGAACACACTGTGCATATAAAAAAGCCCTTTGCTTTGGTTGCACAGATTCAGATCCAGCATCCGTACCAGTTCTCAGGCCTCTGTGCTCCAGCAACAATCAAAATAAGCCTTCACGCTGGGTCCCTCTGGTCTATCAGAAATGTTCTGGACTCTCATCAGTGTCGTCAAAATATGTAAGGTACGAAATTGTCGACCCCAATCTACATGCCACGGCTCATGAGGCATGTTTGTGCTTGTTCTACTCTGAAGAATGCATATATATACTGATGGCAATACATATACTCCGTGTCCTTGGTGCGTCTCATGTGTCGTGCGAGGTGTGTCAAGCCAGCTCCAGTCTGTCTATATGTACGGGAATCAGTATCTTCACCTGTGTTTGTACTTCGTACACATCTGATGCTTGTCCCCTGCAATACACAGTATTACACAGTCGATGCGCTGCACAAAGGGGCCCGGCGTCGATGTGGCTGAGCAGCCGCGCTGATGAACATTTCTACAAGCATCAATTTACTCAGTACAGCATCTCATGTATCTGAGTATCTCAGTATCTCATAAGAATCTCACTCTGCACCCCATCGAGTCCACCCTCTGCATCGCCTAATGTCTCCCTCTTCGTACTCATGCCCGTACCGTCTCGTCCGATATCTCTGCGCCAGAGCCTCCAACAGACACTCTTATTACGCACCGAACACACTTTGCTCTCACCAACAAACGCCGTTCCATCTCTTTGCCTCCCTTTCCTCGTAGCGGGCCGAACAGCTATCCCTTCCCAGAGGCACAAAAACACAGAAAAAAGCAAGTGAGAAACTGCAGGTGAGATACTGAGTACTGAGCCACTGAAAACAGTACAGCACGCACCAGTCAAAAAGCGGCTCTTCCAACGGGCTGCTTCCAACACACACGGTGCGTACTCATCTCTCAGTGCTGTCGGCAAGTATCTTTGGGTCTTTCCCCCCCAGTCAGCATAGCATGCCTTCTGGACGAATTCAGACACTGCGCCGATGCTTGGATACGTTCACCCCCTGCCGACCTGTGTCGCCTATCACCCCTTTTTACAGCGATCTCCAGTGGTCCAAAGGACGTCCTTTCAGCGCCCTTCTTGCCTCCCCCTATTCCGGGTACTACTGCCTCTCTTTTTCTGTATTTTCACTCCTCTTTTCTCACCCTCTTACACGCTACCTTTGGTTCCAATGCAACCCTGGCTGTCGCCGCATCGCGCATCCTCATCAGCGCGGTCCTGGACACGCTACGAAGTACACGGTTCCTGCAAAAAGAACAATGTAAAGCAGGGAACAGACATTGGCTCAGGATGGCACTGGCTCACAGGCAATCTGCATTGCATGTGCCTTGCATCTCGCACTCGGCGTATTCCTACATAGCCCCCCTCTGTCCTCTCAGGCTCTCACAGGTGAGGGCGACCTCCAGACTGGAGACTATTCTGGAGACGCGCGAGGAAACTGGGTCGCTCTTTCCAGAGTTCTCCTGCACTAACTGCTGGCTTCGGCTTGGCAACCCCTCTCCAAGCGTCCCAAAGGGGCCCCCAAGAAACCCGGGAAAAGCAAAGAACCTTCCCAAAAGTGCAACAGCAAGTGCACTTGTATTGGTGGTAGCTTCCCAGGAAAGCTCGCCGTGCCTTCCGTAACTCTCCCGTCGCCATTCGCGCCTTCCTAATTCACCAACTAACAAAATTCTTGAGGACAACGTACAATGCAACGAACGTCGTACTTGTACAAACTCTATATACCGAGTACATCACCAGCTCTGTCGGGACATGATCGTCATCAACGACGCACACGACGAGATATCTTCTCAGTGCTCTCAGTAAAACTAGCTATTTTTGGCAGTTGTCGGTGTCTCGTGCGGTCAACCATCAATCATCGTCCAAGCTGCTATGTACTCCTCACGAGCACGGGATTATCACATGCGCGTAGTCTGTTCTCCGCTCGACGTACTCGCGCATCCTTTTGATGCCAGAAGTCCACCGTGAACAGGACAGAATTGCTGCAGCCCGTTTCTCCAGACCACAAAATAGACAAAATATACACAGTAATTACAAAATAGACAAGCCGACAATCAGATCTGTCATTGAAAGTGCGGAGAAGTTGTCCGTAATTACAGTGGGCAACAGCGAGGCAAGAAGCCGGCGGAAACCACAAGTCAAACCAAGCAAGACCAAGACCACCGTTTCCCTTTTTTTCTTTACACAGTATTTTATTTTTGAGCTGTGCATCCCCACACCCCATCGCTCCTGCCTCCAAGATTCTTTAAACCTCCTACCTCTTTTTTCTCCCTCTCCCATCCATCTCGCCTTCCTTGCTTGGCCCCCTTTTTTCTGTTTTGGGAGCTTTCTCTTTCCATCCTTTCTTCAATTCTTCTTCGCTCTTTCTTGTTTCATCGTTTTGTCTTTGGCAACTGCCCTTTTGCGACGACGATAAACAGCTGTTCTTTCCTCTTTCTACTTTACTTTTTTTTCACCTCCTTAGCACCCCTAATCTAATCTGGTTCGGCTGCCCTGCGAGCGCGACCTCTTTACGCGATCCTCCAACCAACCTGTCCTCTCTTTTTCTTCTCCTCGAACGCCGTCGCCAGTTATCCACGAGCATTTGCGCATCAACACCGCACTTTTTTTTATCACCTCTATTGTCCGCCAGCAGTTTTTTTTCTCTCCTTGCCTCCCAATAGCTGGCCACAATGTCGAGCACAAATCCGAGCAACGGACTGCTCGACGAGGCCAATGTGCCTGCCGGCAGAACCAGCTTGCTTCCGTCCAATATCAACGATTTCGAGAAACAACCGCCTCGTCCTATCCGGGGCGCGCTCAAGACGTTCTGGGATGCCTGTCTTTTGCGGGAGGACAACGGCCAGCCTAAGGGCCGACGGTCCACGGCCTACCTCGACGGCCTGCGTGGCTTTGCTGCCTTTTTGGTGTATATCCATCACAACGAGCTCTGGGCGCACGCGGCCAGCACGCAACGCGACAATGAGTATTTCGAGAACGCCTTTGGCTACGACGGCAAGCACTTCTTTGCGACGCTGCCGTTTGTCCGCAACTTCTTCACCGGCGGCCACATCGCCGTGGCCATCTTCTACGTCATCTCCGGCTACGTCCTGTGCCACAAGCCCCTCGGTCTGATTCTCGACCAGAAGCCCCTGGCGCTGCTCGACAGCCTTGCCTCGTCCGTATTCCGCCGCTGGTTCCGTCTCTACATCCCCATCTTTGTCACCACGTTTCTGTATGCGACCTCCTGGCACGTCTTTGGCCACTACTGGGTCTCCAACTCGAACCAGCACGACACCATTCTCGAGGAGTGGTGGGAGTGGTACGTCGAGCTCAAGAACTTTACCTTTTTGTTCAAGGAGGGCTCCATCTGGGTCAGCATGAACACCCACCTGTGGTCGATTCCCTTTGAAATGCGCGGCTCCATTGTTGTGTTTTTGACCATGCTGGGTCTCTACCGTGCCACGCACTTCTTCCGCCACCTCAGCATGATTGGTCTCGCCATTTACTTTTTGTATGTTGTCGACGGCTACTACTGCTGCATGTTCATGGTCGGCATCTACCTCTGCTACTTGGATCTGCTGTTTGAGCGCAACGACGCCGGCTACCCCGCCTTCCTCCGCGTGTCCGGGAGCAGAAAGACCCTCGTTGTGTACTCGCTCTTTGCTATTGGCATGTTCCTGGCCGGTGTGCCCTCGCAGCGTAACGATCTGATGCTGCTCCGCTCCAACCCCATGTGGTACTACCTGTCGTTCCTGAAGCCGCAGGCAGTCTTTGACCCCAAGTGGTTCTACCTTGTTTGGGCCGCCGGTCTCATTGTCGGCACCGTGCCGCAGATTGGCGTGCTGAAGCGATTCTTTGAGGGCAACTTTTGCCAGTACCTGGGCCGCATCTCCTACTCGCTGTACCTGGTGCACGGTCCCGTTCTCGCATCCATTGGTGACCGCGTCTACGCCATGACTGGCTGGTACCGCATCGTGGAGGACCATGACAAGAAGCTGGAGTGGTGGATCAACCGTTTCCAACTGCCCAAGACGGGCCCGATGGGTCTGGAGGTCAACTTCTTGGTGCCCCAGATCATCATCTTCCCCGTGACGTTCATCCTGGCCAATCTGGTCACCACGTACGTCGACGATATGGCCGTCCGGGTGTCGGGTAAGATGTACAAGTACTTTTGTGCCCCCGTGAACCCGTCGGAACAGCCGCCGCCGCCGCCGCGGCCGGCCGACCCCCAGCGTCGGGACTAAACCAAGAAGCAAGACCATGCTTCTTAATCCTCGGCCGCCTCTGCTGAAGGAAAGCAGGAGAAGTCCCTCTCTCACTCTTTTTACGATCTTTTTAACGATCTTATATCCTCCCTCGTCCCACTTCCATGTCCATAATTAGAACTTTCTTCTGCACTTTGGGTTTCCTTTTATTTTATTTTTTACTTTTCCTCACTTTTCTGCATCGATACGTCGGGGCTGGAAGCTTGGACTATTTTATGGGTCTTTGTTTTTCTCTGTTTGGGTTTTGTTATATCTAGTATGGTTTGGATGTGGTTGTTTTCTTGTACCAATTTTTTTTCAAGTATAACGGTTACTCCATTGCCCGGCGTTGGGTTCTTCGTTTTAAACCTTTTTTGTCTGCGTATTCTTCTTTTTTCTGGCCGTCATGCTTGACTTGGGTTTCTCTTTATTATTTTTTTACTCTGTTTATCGCGGGTTAACGCTCGCCAGTTTTCTTTGGAAACTGGAAATAATTCAAAAGTGATCTTGCAGCTTTTCTCCTCCCGGCCGAGTGAATGTCTCCAAATCCCCAAAGAGTAGACAGTGTGAGCCCTACAGAGTGCTGTCTTGGGGGCGTGTACAGTACGATCGGGCTCATCAAGCTCGTCACATACCAGACAGAGCAAAGCATGCGAGAGGACGGTCAACATGTCGGAAAGCGGAAAGCGGAAAGAGGTGAAAGCAAGTGTTTCAGTTTCCACTTGCGTCGATCGCTCATCCCGCAAAAAGACCAACAAGATCAACACAATCAGCGAACGGTTCTGGCCAGACCTTTGAGCCAGCGAGACCTGGTATTGCTGGCTCTTGCTGGCCTGGAACAAGTTTGCATTCCAGGACCCCGGAAACGACCACGCCAAACATACGTCGTAACAAAACAAACAAGAAAAAAACACAGTACGGAATACACAGCACACCACCGTCCAAGAAACCAAGAACAAAGAGCACCAAACAAAAACGCTTTTCGGTTCTTTTTCTTCAACCGTACACGCCCCCTCCTTTCACGGCACATGTCTCACTAGAAAACTTTCCCATCCCGACGGTTCCATCCCCAGTTTGGAGCATTTGTTGATCGATCGGCTCGTGGTCGTCGTTTAGAGAAAGAAGCACGACACGCACGACACCACAAAATGCATCGACACATGAAGAAAATCGAATGAATCTCGGGACTTGGAGATTCGTCCGGGTTGCCGCTTGTATTTCCTTGGTCGTCAACCGTCGTCACAAACAAGGCCAGAATTCGCCTCACCCCTCTTTTTACTTTCTTTCTTTTTTTCTTTTTATGCCTTCTGCTTCGGAGTATTCACTCGCGAGCATTTCCACTTTGGTAAGAAGGCTTCACACCTCCATTGTCTCTCCAGGGGGTCGACTCTGGCTACTGTGTAGCCCTTTCTTTCAGACCCATTTCACAATCCCATTGACTGCAGGATAGGGTTGCAATCAAGTCCACTCACACAAGCACATAACACTTATCTACCATCGTGGGAGACTTAACGAGGAAACTTTACCTTATTTTTATTGAAAAAAACAGACGCCTCCGTAGCACCCGCTCCGGGTTCTTTCGTCCTTCTTCCCCTATCCCAGCCGGTTCCTTATTTCTCCTTACCACACACCCCCAGATAAAATTCCCCGTACTTTTTTTGTTACTTCCCCATATCTCCCGTCACATCATTTTGTTCTCGTGCTAAAAAGTCTTGGGCTCTTAGGATCCTCCCCGAGCACGAGCCCGAGCAAGCATGCTAAAAACTTTCAGGTTGGGATTTTGGTATCACAAAAGGGAGTTTTCGTCAAGCCCGTCAAACCCGTTTTATCCGCAGTTTGCCTCTCTCTTCTTCCCAAGGCTCCCGTTAACCTGCCCAAGAGCCCCTACTGCATGCAGGAAATGGAACGGCCCTGTTTGGTCTGCTTTTCCGGCTTGATGCTTTCCCTTTTTCGATATTTGCAGCTCCTCTTCAGACGCTTTATTCAGTATGAGAACGCGTGTCTCGGCTCCGTCTTTGCAAGCTACGGTTTTCCTTGTTCTGTCTTTCTTGTGCTGTTTTAGCTGTCGTTAGCTGCTTTGTTTCTCCACGATTCCTCGGCTCGCTCGCTGTCACAAGCCAAAAAGTGAAGAAGTAAAGACTGCCCCAACCTTTTCACCTCTCCTCTTTCTCCCCACAGAATGCGGAGTAATAGTGGACAGTCAAAACTCTTGACATTGACTTTTCATTAACTTCATTGATGGCAAGCGGCTCGTTGTGTGAAGGATCTCGGTGACCCGTACCACAGTTACATCACACACCCCCTACCACAGTAGTCCGCCTTTAGATGTGCACACATACACGAAAGAGGTGAAAGTGAACGAACGATAGCATGTAAGCACTTGGTTGTTGGTGAACATCAGAAGAGCGAGAACGACGAAAGAGACAACAGAAAGGAGAACAGACACCTTCGGCAATTGATGAAGCTCCTCCAATGGCCGAAGATGGTGATGGAAGCTGAGTAACGGACGCCGCGAACGGATTTGGTGTGTAGAAGGGCATCGACTGAGGTGGAACATCCATCGTTCAGACGTCATGATGTCGCGGCCAGGTGAAATGCACTCGGCGTCCAGTCAGAAACCGCTTTTTGCCTTATGTCTCTCAAGACGCTCAAGCTTGCCGCGACCTTCCGAAAACAGCAATCGCCAAAAACTTACAGAGGATTGGCTGGGGCGAAGACGCTGTAGCGCAGCACGAGTACGCTGTACTGTCGCTAAAATAGGCCGTTTTACGGGCACTATCCCCTGAACTACAGGGCATTTGTGGGTATCTCCCTGCTGCAAATAGGGCACTCGGGTCGACACTAAAAGCTGGAAGAAGTGGTCACGTGTCCATACTCACCGATAAGAGTGGAAGGGGAGATAAGAAATTTGGCGGTGTAGGGCGGCAATTTCTGCCGCGAAGCGCGACTGGAGGCGACGTCTTGCCTTGCAAAGGCGCATCACGATCACGAACGAGCGAAACAAACGATTGTATTTCTCAACCACAACAAAGCGTCGCGTTCTTTTTTTATCTCTCCGACCTCATCACACACAGTCACAGTCATGGCGGACGCAGCAACCGACACGGCGGCGGCGCCAACCGCGACACGATCCCGGTCGCCAGAAGGCGGCATCCCGACCGACAACACAGAAACACAAGTGGCGACGACGACAGCAGCAGAAATATCAACAACAATAGCAGCACCAAAGGGCCGCAAAATTATCCGCCGGAAACGGAGGCCAGCACGGCCGCAGGTCGACCCGGCAACATTCCGCACAGAACCACCACCACAGACCGGCGTGACGTTCAAGTAGGTTCTCCATCCCTCAACACTAAACACTCTTATTCACATTCGTTCATCGCTAACCCTCGACAGCATCTGGTACAACAAGTGGAGCGGTGGTGACCGCGAGAGCAGTGCCGCCAGCCAGACCGCCGCCAAGGGCCGCTGCAACGTCGCCAAGGACTCGGGCTACACGCTCGCCGACAACGTTTCGGGCTCCTACTTTTGTCTCTTTTTTGCCCGCGGGCTCTGCCCCAAGGGCAGCGACTGCCCCTACCTCCACCGCCTGCCTACCGTCACCGACATCTTCAACCCAAACGTCGACTGCTTCGGCCGCGACAAATTCAGTGACTACCGCGACGACATGGGCGGTGTCGGTTCTTTCCTCAGACCCAACCGCACCATCTATATTGGCCGCATCCACGTGTCGGACGACATCGAAGAGGTCGTGGCGCGCCACTTTGCCGAGTGGGGCCAGATTGAACGCACCCGCGTTTTGAACACGCGCGGCGTCGCCTTTGTCACCTACACCAACGAAGCCAACGCCCAGTTCGCCAAGGAGGCCATGGCCTACCAGTCGCTCGACCACGACGAAATCCTCAATGTGCGCTGGGCCACCGTCGATCCCAACCCCATGGCCCAGGCGCGCGAGGCCCGCCGTGTCGAGGAGCAAGCCGCCGCAGCCATTCGCGCCATCCTGCCGGCCGACTACATTGCCGAGCTCGAAGGGCGGGACCCCAATGCGGCGAAGCGGCGACGGATCGAGGGCGGATTCGGTCTGCAAGGGTACGAGGCGCCGGACGACGTGTGGTACGCACGAGAGAGGGGCGAGGAGCAACAAGAGGAACAGCAACCACAAGAACAACAACAGATTGAGGCAGCGCCGGAAGAACCGCCAGTAGCGAGCGGTGTCTTGTCGAGTGCCACATTGGCCGCACTGGCACGACAGCGGGAACGGTCCAACGGCCTGGTCATCAAAAAGGCCAAAGAGTCCAAGCCAGCAGCGGCATTGGTCGACTACGGCAGCGACAGCGACGATGACGAGTAAACAGAGCGATGCATTCCTTCATTTTTTTTCGATTTCATGTACTCTAGATCTTTCAAGCGCAAATTAATTACACACGCATGCAGCCCTCCAAGATGAGAGCAGGCATATCATTCTCTCACTCCTTGCTTTTTCATCCCTGCTAACTTCGACTTGTCTAATTTTTGTGTCGGCAACGGTAGAGCGCGTGACGTGCTAGCAATGACAGTGGCAGTGCTGTTTGTCCCAAAATACTCTGTCAATGTGATGTTGCTCCAATCACTGGGAGTGCTTGTTATCAACGGGAACTCTGCGGATGAAGACGTTGTCGGCGGCGTTGTCGTCGATGGCGTCTCTGGCGGGTCGTCAATGAACGAAAACGAAAAGGATGTGCCCGTCACACTCGTCTGATACGTTGAGCCCGTGATGAATTCAGTGGGTGCAGTGGTGGTCGAGTTTGACGTCGAAGTTGTTGTCCAGTGAGGTTCAATGGTGCTGGACAACGATGTCCATGTTGAGTTGGCAAGGGGGCGCGTGCTGGTCGACAACGTAGTTGGAGGCAGGCTCTTGGTTGATGTCGTCGTGTTAGAGTAAACAGGAGTCGGGGTCGTCAAGACATGTGTCGTTGTCGTTGTCGTTGTCGTCACCGTCACTGTCGTCTTGACTGTCGCCTTGACTGTTATTGTCGTCTCAGTAGAGCTCACTGACGTCGAGTTGCTGAACGGTGCAGTGGGCTTTGTTGTCGCCGTTGTCGTATTTGCAGCCGCCGTCGTTGTCCACGCAGTCGAGTTTGTCGTCACCGCCGTGGCAGTCGTCGACTTTGACGTCGACGTCGTCTTGGGCTTGGGAAGGTACGTCGTCGAGCCCATGCTCGGCACCGGCGCTGTACACGGCCGCCACGCCCACTGCAGATGCTGCACAACCGCAGGTTTGGCCGAAATCTCGCCGTGGCCATCATCCACAAGACCGCCAAAGGCGGCATACCCGCCCGTCGTGTTGGCCTGCACATGCACCCCGTACTTGAGATTGAGAGAAAAAATGCCCAGGTCCGGCGACAAGATCGACGAGCACGCCGACCAGGTCGGCACGTTGGAAAAGTCCAGCAGCGCACCTATAGCACTGGTCTGATCCGTCGGTCGGCTGTTGGTGAGAGAGACATTCCTCTCCACTGACGGTGCTGCTGCTGCCGCTGCTCCCGACCAGGACGTGCTGGCCACCGCCTCGACAGAACTGCCACCGCTCAGTGCCGCATACCCGCGAATCGAGACTGTCTCGAGGGCCAACTGCCAGCCAGGCGGCGGGTGTGAGAACGTGGCATGGATCGTGCAGTCCGATGAGGAAGGAGGCCGACCTGCACTGCTGCTGGGAGACGTTGTAGCCTCCAGATTCAGATCGTACAGGCTGACGATCCAGTCGGACCAGTTGGCCGTGCTCCATGTCGCGTTGGCTGTTCCTGGAGAGCAGCCAGAGCCGGAGAAGGAGACGTTTGTAACTTGAGGAAAGGTGGGCGGCTCAATGGAGATGCCATCTTGTTGGGCTGCCTGTACGGCGGCAGCCATGATGGCCACCACAAGGAATTGTGTCAACATGGTGAGCAGATTTGTGTCTCTTAGTCGTAAAGAAGACCTCAAGAGTAGCTTAACTGCAGAGAAGGGTGCGTGCCATCCTCATATAAGGACTTGCGTGTTTATCTTGGCAGGGACTGCACGTCAGGAACCCCCTCTTTTACACGGGGACTCGTCATCTGCAAGAATAAATAGAGGTGCTGATCCTGACTACTATCTGATGTCAAAATAAAGAACATTAAAGGTCCTCTTCTTAGCCAGGTCCCGTCCTTCCGTCGATCTGGTAGCGATTTCGGCACAGACGCCTCTTTTTACACGGGCTGGCTGTTCGGGCAGAGTATCTCAGGGACAGCAACTTTAAGAACTTGGGATTCTAGAATGCATATTTACCCAAATGAGCACGGGCGATGAGGCTGTATGTTGCGATGAGAGAAGGTAAGTGGTCTGCCAATGTGTCAACAGACAGCAAGCATGCAGCAGAGAGGTCTTTGAGCTAAAATAATGATGCAGCTTATTGGTTTCTTCGGTAGAAATAAAAGTGAAAGGACTTTTCTCGTATCTATGCTGTCTATTATTTCTTTTTGAAAAAAAGATCATTTTGAACGTTTTTTTTTTTTTTAAAAAAAAACTCAAAAAATAAATATATATATGTAACTACGAATTGATCAGTAAAAAGGCATAGAATAAACATTCATAAAAGTAGAAGACTCAAACAAAAAGAGAAGCAGTTAGAAAAAGTGCAAGACTCTCAGCTCGCCGTGGCGGCCTTCCCTTTCATGATAAACCCATGCCCCCAATTACCCAGAGAACTGCCTCTTTTAGAACGATCCTTATATGCACAAGTAAGAGGCTCTTTAACCTTGAAAAGGCAGCCCAAAAAAGTGCCAAGGACCCCTCAACGGGTCGGGAGGTAGAAGAATTGTCCCGGCGGCTCTCCAAGACGGAGAAATAGGTAAAAAAGGACAATGGAAAGAAAGAGAAGGAAGAAACAGGAACGAACAAGAGAACCCTTCACCGGAACAAAACAAAATGCTGCCCAAAGAAAATACACACAAGAATGGGTATTCGAAGAAGTAAGACTTTAACCAGCTAGCGTTTATAAAATCAATACTGTGGCACAAAATTTGTAGAGTGATTCCAACTACACGTTTATTGCGAGCGACAAGAACTGATGTCGTTGAAAGAACAAAGATGAGATGATCGCTGTCTGTGCCTGTCTGTCCCTGTAAGACTGGCGCCGGCTGTTGCCGTTGGTGTTGTTGCCCGCTAAAAAGCCAGCAGCACATTTGGCTACCATTTGGCTGGTAGGGTCACGTGCAGAATCCACCAGCATTAGCCAATGAGAGGGGCCAATCAGCTTTTAGCCCAAGAATTTTTCGAGGTCTGAGGAAAGAACGTTGAATTGAGAAGCATCGAACGGTGGACGACGATTCCAGTGTAGACCAGTCGACAACAACACACGACCACACACAACCGAACCCCCAATGGCACCACGAACGGCACTTTCGGGCGTCGCAGCCTGCTGCCAGGCGTCTGCGGCTGCCGCACGGCTGGCACGGCCAACAACCACACCTCTCACGAGCCTCTTCGCGGCATTGACCCTCACCTCCTCCCCCATCTCCATTTCCTCGACACAAACACGCAACGCCGGCATCCTGGCCAGCCTGCGCGACAACCCAGGCGCACACCAGAAGCGGATCCGTGTTGGTCGCGGTCCGTCGTCGGGCAAGGGCAAGACGTCTGGCCGCGGTCACAAGGGCCAGGGCCAGCACGGCAAGGTCAAGCCGTGGTTCCAGGGTGGCCAGACGCCCTTGATCGTGACATGGGGTGTCAAGGGATTTGTTAACCAGTAAGTGGCGTAGCAGGCAGGCTGTTGAGCGAGGGGACTTCTCTATTGAGAGAGAAAGAGACAACCAATTGAATACTAACGCTCAGTGTAGCCGCGCCGAAGTCATGTCGGAAGTCAACCTCGACCGGCTCCAAGCTTTCATCGACGCCGGCCGCATCGACGCCACCAAGCCGATTACACCGCGCGAGCTGGTCGAGTCCGGTCTCGTGGGCAAGATCCGCGACGGCATCAAGATCTTGGCCCGCGGCAAGGAGGATCTGCGCACACCGGTCGACCTGCTGGTGTCGCGTGCATCGGGTGCGGCCATTGAGGCCATTGAGGCCGTCGGCGGCAAGATTACTACCCGCTACTTTACCAAACAGTCGATCAAGTGGCTCGTCGAGGGTAAGAGTGTGATTTCGTCCACACCGCTGCCGTACGGCGCCGAACACGTCGAGGCCGAAGTGGCCAAGCTGCGTGCGGCACCGCACCTGCGCCGTCTGCCCGATCCTGTCAGCCGTTGGGACATTGAGTACTACCGCGACCCGGCCCACCGCGGCTACTTGAGCCACCAGGTGGCACCGGGCGAGTCGCCCAGTTTGTACTTTACGGTGCCTGGCGAGCGGCGGGTTCTGCGGGCGGGTGCCAAGATGGTCGAGAAGAAGCAGGAGGAGGATGTGCTGTTCTAGGGTGGCTGGGCACTCTCCAATACATATACATGTACATGTACGATATGATAATTATACAAAGCCATTTTTCAATATTTTGGGGAGCTCGTGTTGGTCGTTTGTGAAGCCTCTTTTGATTGCACGATTTTGTATTCCACATTTTGATTTCCATTTTGGTGAGTTACGGCGTCTCCAGCGACAACAGCGGCTACAGAAGGCCTGGCTTCGGCCGGTCTGGCTGCATATCGTTAGAAGCTCGCCGAGCGTTTGCGCTTCGACCGGTGCTTCAGTGTCAGAATACAGCGCTGTGATTGGCTGCCTGCCAGCTGGCACCACCCTGTCGTAACTCATCCTTCTCCACTTTGTAGCACACTTGCCCGCATTCCACAGGGAAGGAGCTCTCCGAAACCGACAGAACCGCCTCCTGCCAAAGCGTCGTCTCTTTCCCTCTCTTTGCACCAGGCATCCTTGATTTTAACTCGAACTTAACATCTCACGACGCACAGTGTGCAGCTTCTCATTGTACCTCATCTGGGTGTCGCGTGCCTTTTATCGCATTGATTGTGTCTGTTGTCGACACTTATTGGCGCACCCGCACTCGTTTTTTGGCTGCATCGGCGTTGTGCCGCATCCAAGCTTTCTCCTCATTTGTCCGCTTTTGTCGTCATCGTCGTCATTGCGATCTTCTCTCTCTTTCCTCTCGACGACCACGACTCGACACTTCTACCACGACCGCAACCTCCTCTCGACTCTTAATAGTTCTCTCGTCCTCCTCTCCACCCGCCACCCACCATGTCGCTCTTCGGCACCTCGCCACCCGACGAAACCGTCAACCCGTCGATGCACTCTTCTTTCGCTCGTTCGCGCCACGGCCTCTTTGACGACGAGGGCGGCATCAGCCGCACCAACTCGGACCACCTCTTTGATGCCGAGGACGACGATACACCAGACGCCGGCGACGTCGACAACAACAATAACAATGACGGCACCAGCAGTCCCTGGGACATGCCCTCGCCGCGCAAGAAGCGGACCCGCGCCGAACTCTTGCGTAGCCTCCTCCCGGCCTCTGACGTGCCCGACGCCTACCACGATGCCTTTGAAGCCGCCGTCCGCGACGAACAGATCAAGAACAGCATCTCGTCGGCGGCGTCGCCCGTACGCTGGCCGCCTCCAAGCTCGACGCTGACAGCCAGGCGTCCATCATGAACGTCATTGCCCCGGCGGCAGCAACACCACCGACGACGACGGCCATGCCACCATTTCCCTGGGCCGCAACGAGTTCAATGTCCTGCTGGCGCTGATCGGCCTGGCCCAAGAGGGCGAGGTCATCAGTCTCGACAGTGTCGACGAGCGGCGACGAAGTGAGTCTTCCATGCTTGCACTGATTGATGTTTTTGCCTTTCTGCTCTTTGCGACTTCAATTCCTCTTTACCACTTTCCTGTCGTTGCACAATACTCTGTTTTATGCTCTTCCTGTCGTTGCGCTATCTTATCTCATGCACCTGATTGCCATATCCATTGTTGATTTGATTGCGCCGCTGCGTCTTGTTGCTGCGGTGGCGAATCAAGTGCAGATATGCGCGATTTGGTGGGTCTGCGTTGCACATGGAATCCCTCACTCAGAAAGCTAACAACTCCCTCTCTCTCTTTCTTTCTCAACCAACAGGCCTCCCCAAACCCACCCTCACTGGCTTTGTTCCTGCCCAGTCCCAGACCGACTCTTCTCCCTTCCGCTCGACGTCGACGCCCAAGGCTGCTGCTCCTGCACCGCCGCCCCAATCCTCCTACCAGCCACCGCCCGCCTTCCCCAACTCAAGCCGGCCTCGGACGCCCGCCAAGCTCCGATGGACTATGCATCCGACGATCCGTGGAGCACCCCCGACCTGCACAAAGACCACAACCACGCCGACATTGTGCCCGCTGCAGGGGCCGAGTATAACAACAACAATACCTCCAAACATGACACTCCCACGGTGACCGGCGGTGCTGATGCTGCTACGGCGGCCCGTGTCATCAGCCCCAGCGATGCCCTCCCGATAAGAACCACCTCCAACTTCACAACCACCCCCGAGGCCACGATTGTCGGTAGCGCCGGAAGAACCAATGGCACCAGTGGCTCGCGACCCAGCATTACCAGCACAAACCAACGAAACTCCGGGTCTGGCTGGGACGTTTACAACGGCGCTGGCAGCCCGCCCGTCGGCGGTCTCGGTGGCGGCCTGGACGGCGGTTTTGGCGGATTGCCCACGAGCGCAGATAATGGCGGCCTCGGTAGTGCCAATGGCGACTCTGCTGCACGCAGTGCTGCGGCCTCTCGGACCATTGGCAACGTCGGCGGCCGTACGGGCAGCGCCATTGAAGAGAATGTCCTGGTGAACCTGATGCCCGAGAAGGAGGGCCTCTTCTTGTTCCAGCACCACAACTACGAGGTCGCCAGCGCACGCCGCGGAAGCAAAGTCGTCCGCCGCTACAGCGACTTTGTCTGGCTGCTGGATTGCCTGCACAAACGCTATCCCTACCGCGTCCTGCCCCTGCTGCCGCCTAAGCGTGTCGCCGTCAATGGCAACCATCTGTCGAACGACGGCGCCTTCATTGAGAAGCGCCGGCGCGGTCTCGCCCGCTTTTTGAACGCCCTGACGCGGCACCCTGTTTTGAGTACAGAGCAGCTCGTCGTCATGTTCTTGACTGTCCCCACAGAACTGTCGGTGTGGCGCAAGCAGGCCACCATTTCGGTGCAGGACGAGTTTACGGGACGTCCGTTGCCGCCCGGTCTGGAGGAGTCGCTGTCGCCTCACCTCAACGAGCTTTTTGACCGCACACGATCCGGTGTCCGCCGCTCTGCCGACCTGTACATTACCACCTGCAATATTATGGACCGCCTCGTCAAGCGCAGCGAAGGTATCGCCAACGACCACGCCCGCATGGCTCTGAGTCTGCAGTCGTTGACCGATGCCAGCGCCGACACCTATGCCACCGATACCAACCTCGTGCCACTCCTCAATGACGGCCTCGTGGCCATGAGCAAGCACCTGCGGACGGGCCAGACGCTGATGGAGGATGAGTCGCGCGCCTGGGACGCCGGTGTCCTCGAGGACTTGAAACGCCAACGTGACGCGCTCGTCGGCCTCCGCGACCTCTTTGACCGCCGCGAACGCAACGACCGCGATACCATTCCCATGCTCGAGCGCCGCATCCAAAAGAACGAGACCAAACTGGCCACCCTCCGCGGCAAGCCTGAGGGGTTGGTGAAACCGGGCGAGATCGAGAAAGTCGTCGACGCCATCATCAAGGACAAGGAGACTATTGTCCAGCAGCACAACCGCTCCGTCTTTGTCAAGGAGTGTCTGCGGGACGAACTTGTGTATTTCCAGGCCACACAGTACCACGTCTCCCGTTGGAACCAGGACTGGGCCCAGGAGCGCGTCAAGTACTCAGAGATGCTTGCCGACAACTGGCGCCGTCTGCTGGACGAGCTGGATGGTATGCCGCTGGGGAGTAGCCAGCGAGCATAGCGGCGCGAAGCGGCGCGTAGCGAGTGTGGGTGTCTTTTTTTTGTTATAATATGCTGGGTTATCTGTTTTGTTTTGTTTTTACTGCGTCTGATTTCATATCTGTTTGCTGCACCTCTAGCATCATCGTTCAGCGTTGCTTCTGTGCTTCTGTGCTTCTGTGCTTCCTGTGTCCGTGCCGAGGCGAGGTCGTTTCTCTGTCTCCTTGCCTCTTTCACAATTCTTCCCGATCGACCTTGTCAATACCCTTCGGCCGCTGTTTTCTGTTTTCTGTTTTCTGTATCTTGTTTGTCTTGATTGTCATCTGATTTCGTTTGAATTTGTTGCATCATCTTTACTTGCCTCGTCTCTTTTGCTTGTATTTTACATGTGTCCATATACTCGTACGGAGTAAAACCCTTGCTGGGATAAGATAATGCCGAGCCTCGTTCAAAAAGTGCCATTGCTCTCAGAGATCTAAAGACTCGAACTAATGTTTACTTCACATGCTGTCAACTGTGAGTCGTCTGTTAAAAGAAGGATACCGTCACGTGCGTTTGTTGACGTGATTTGTCGCATCGTTCCTGCCGCCGTTGTCGCCTCCCCAGGCTGTGCTGTGTGAATGAATGGCAGGCTGTCGAAAGGCGGCAGGATTTGACGCCAGGCCAGGCCCAGACCCCAAGGACCAAAAAAACCCCGCCATTTGGGCATCGCGCTGTGAAAAAGGGTGCCGCCCACCGCCCACCGGTTCGCTCTCTCCTCTTTTGCACCACATTTGCACCATTTCCATCGCTCCTTCCTGCCTGCCGTAACCCCCGCTTGCCCAGCCAGGCCCTTTCCCTTCACCAAAACAGCCGGCGTTAATAAAGAGAAGGAAGGAACCAAAGAACCCAGCCCCAGGAAAGTTGCAGTCACTTCTTTCCCTTCCCGGACCCTTCTATTTTGGAGAAACCTCAACTCCGGGAGCACCTTCCATTTTACCTCCTGTCTTTCTACTTCTACTTGCCCCTCTTCTGCATCATTTGCTCGACGATTGTTCTCCCTTCTCAACCGGCAACCTTGGGAATCCGCAGCACGACGCCTCACAACCACACCACGGCTGCCCGCCCCTCCTCGCCTTTCACCAAGCTCTCTCTCTCACTTTGCACACCGGCAACGCGCATAGCACGACCAGCAGCACCAGAACCGCACGCGACACCACGAGAGACGACACTCACATTCTTCCATTTGCACCTCAGAACCAACAGAACGATACCCAGTCTCCCAATACCAACGTCGGACACGTCCACCCCGTACCTGTGCCTGTGCTTCTTGTACCTGTGCCTGTACCTGTCCCGCCCAGCCGTCTCGCCACGAACCTACCGGCTCGATTCTTCCACAGCCCCGTGGTCAACGCTCTTTCTCTGATCTCAGATCTCTTATTCCCATTCACGACCGCGCCACCACCTAGCTGCTATCGGCATCATTCACTACCAGCTTCGACTTCCCCGCTGTTACACACGAACACTTTTTTTGTTCTTGTTTCTTGTGCTCACTTGTCGCGCCCTTGACATCCTTGACACTCACGTGCGGCCGAGACCCTGAACTCTTGGACCCCTGGGAGAGCTCCTTTTATTGTTTGACGAAGGACAAAAGATACAGCATCTCGAAGCATTCGCTTGACCCTTTGACTCGGGCGACATCGGCCACCACACGATATCCACACAAACCCCCAGCCTAGCAAGACCAGCTAGACCTCGGATCACGGACCACGGAACGCGGGAGAGCTACAAAGAGCCGTTCTTTTTACGATATCTTACGATAACCGTCTACGATAACCACCTACGACACACTTTCTACGAAACACAACTACGACACACGACCTGACCTACCCTTCTATTTCGAATACCCTTCCTTCTCTTTTGTCACCCCCAAACAAACCGTCAAGATGCCGCCGTTAGCAGGCGCCCAGCGCGTGATGATGTCGCAGTTTATGCAGTTCACAGGAGCAGCGAGCGTTTCCGCAACCAAGGTGAGTTTTTGTGTGATTGTGTTTTCGATTTCCTATGATTATTCGACTCTCGGTCGTTGTTCCTTGAGGCATCGATTTCCTGTTTTGGAAACTCTTGGGGGGTTTCTGGAACATGGGAGCAACAGACGATTTTGCTGTCGGAACGGCGGCCGAAGAGGGTGAGGTTGCAATGTCGCCCTTTTTCTGCAGGGCTGTGTTCTGCGCTTAACGAGTCCCGGTTGAGACGGTGAGCAAATCCGAAAAAAAAGAGAGCGATAGGAATCGAACGAGGCAAGGCAAGCGACAAGCGATAAGACGGCGAATAAACGAGAGCGAGACGAGCAGGACTGGCCAAGATGCCCAAAACCAATCGACAAGACGAGAGATCGAGAAGTCGAAAGAAAAACCAGAACGACAAAAAAAAAGGACGAAGAAGCAAGAACCGAAGAAACACAGAAAAACAAAATCACAAGAGACGTGTGGCGCAAAGACAAGCTGAAACAGAAAGACAAGATGTTGAGGAAGAGAAAAGAAGAAGTTGGAAAAGAGAGAATGAAGAATGAAAGACAAAAGACAAAAACACAAAAAAAGGAAAACGAAAAGAAGACAACACAACTATCTCTCAAAACTCTCAACCAGAAACACGCCTCGTCATCCTGCACGCTTCGTTCTCGCTCTTTTATCGGATCCTTGCCTCCCTATTCCCTATTTCCCTTATCCCCCTCCAAAGCGCCCCAAACGCTGCATTGGCTGCAATTGAACTGCTCCAATTGCTCCAATTGCTCCAAGGGCCGCCTCCCACGGCCGCTTTTCGTATCCGGTGAAAAGCTGCGGGCGCCGCGGATGGGTTAGGTTGCATGTCGCTATTCGGCCCTATTTGGGCGGATCACCACAACCATTGCTCTTTTTCTATTTGTCCCCGGCTCGGAGCACAAGCAGAACACAGCGCTGCAGAACAGTGCAGAACAACGACCAACAACCACGCACCACAGAAGAGTCTCGACAACCCAGGGACCCAGAGACTGCACTTTCAAGACCCCAAGTCCCCAAAGACCCAAAGACCCAAAAGAGCACAAAAGATTCCCAAACCAACGCGGTCCCAACAAGCAAGGGTCGTCCCCTCCAATGGACCGAGTCTACAATGGACCCCCATCGAGGTTGACTGCCCTTTATCTCGCCGCTCCATCGCCCGCTATGCCCGCAATGGCGTCTTACACCGTCCGAGTCGGGCGTTTTTTTTTTTTTTGGGTTTTTGGTCTCTTTGGTCATCTTTGGGGCCTTGAAGAGGGTCCCCTCGGTGTCTCTATGGTGTCTTTGTGGTGCCTCGCTGGCGTCAAGAATTTGGAGACTATCCCGGCTTTGCCTGGTTTTGCCAGTCTTTTCCTGTCTCTGGCGTCTCTGGCGTCCCCTGGCGGCGGCATTCGTGCCCCCCTTCTCTTGTGTCTTGCTTCTTTTGTTTTTAGCCCGTTCGCCTGTTTGCTTGTTTCCATCAAGCTTTGAGAGACATTCCGCTGACGGGGCTATCGGGTAAATCGTACAGGCGCTGAGGGCCACCAACTTTAAGATCGATCAAGCGGTCGACTGGTAAGTTTTGTATCTTTCCTTTTTCGTTTCTCTTTGCGAATTGCTCTGTTCTTGCTCGGCCGTTTTGCCTTCCCCTAGCTCTCTTTTTTCTTTTTTTTCTTTTTTCTTCGTTCTTTTTTCTTTTCATATTCTGCCTATCTTTATCTTTCATCTTTTTGTTTCCTCGTTCAGCCTTTTTGCCTTTTCAACAACTCTGGACTTTTTCTCTCCCATCCCGTCCTTCACTTCTTCCATCTTCCCTTTTCAGTCTTCTATCTTCTGTCTGTACATTTCATTCAACCCCCCACCCCTTGTCGGCCCTTGTCTTGTTTCTAGCTCTGGCTCCTGCCCCTGCTCTTACTATTGGGCACTACCTACACAACTCCAACGACTTTACGACTTTACAACTCTCCAACACACCCCTCGACGACCACTCAACGACCACTCAACGACCACTCCCCACCTGGATCGCCCTCCAACGCATTGAGCCGTTTTATTGTCCCTACAATCCCCCTACGTGCCAACCGGCCCTGTTCTCGACGGTTGATGCTCGGTTGATACTCTGCACGGCTGCATCGGACCTTTTTTTACGTACCTCTCTTTTCTTTTTTTCTATTTGGAGAAGGGGAAAGGGGCAATCGTTCCTGGCCGCATTGGCGTTGAGCCGCACATCTTGAGATCGACCGCATCCACACCCACTCCTACATCTTCGGAGTACCTGTGTACACATAACAGTGTTACCTGCACTCACACCCACACCATTACGAGGGAGGGCGCGCCAAGGACCGAGGATTAGACGGCCAGACGATCGAAACCCCAAATCCCAGGGCGTCCAGAACGGTCAGACGACAACAAAAGACAACGGGCAGGTTACCTTTACCGTCTTTCGTTTTCTCCAACAAAAAGCCACACAACCATACAACCACATCCCGTGTTAGTCTTGTTACAACCAAATCGAGACAAGCCACCACCGCCGAGGCATCACACACGCGACATCCACGGCACATAATCTATAACACGAGCCACGATTCTTTGAGTTTACAAAATTATACAAAAACGAAATGGATTCGCTGTCTGCGTAAATCCAAAACTCTCTCGATTTCCTTCTTGTCGCCGCGTGCTCGACCTGCACCGTCTTGCTTTGGGACTGTCGGCCACCGGCCATACACGACGCCCAATTCAAACCTCTTGCATGGTCGCTGCAACCTTGTCTTCTACCTAAGCGCCAAAAAACCACCAAAAAACCTCGAGTCTCGCCGTCTTGTCGGACCTTTTCTTTCTCCTTTGGGAACACTAGACCGCAAGCTGCAAAGCTTTGCCTGGAATCATACACCAGCTCACCTCATCACATACCTGCGCACACACAAAGCCGGCACCATGGTGTTCGATGTCAAGAGAATCTTCCGGATATCCTCCGACAAGCATGGGAGAAAAGAGCAGCAGCAGACAGACACAGACTCGCCGAGCGAGGACGACGTGTACAGCCAGAGATTACGGAATGGCTCGGCCAATCGGCCATGGGCATCCTCCTCGTCGACATCATTATGGAACTCGTCCAGGTCCAAGGACAACCAACAAAATCACAATGGACAAGCACAACCAAACGACACCTCTTCGTCATTAAAGGGCGTACGAAAGAAGGCCTCGCGCATTGGACGAGGCAAAGAGTCCGAAAAGTACGCAACAACATTTGCCAACATTGCCAGCGAAAGCAAGCGAAACAAGACACAGACAAACACAACAATACGAGCCGTTTTGGTGCAGCTTCTATGAAGTCATGACTGCTCCTGGCCGTTCTACATGTTTTCTTTCCTATCCGTCATGCCTTCACCCAGCCTCCCACATTCTTGTCATATTTTGCTTTGTCTTCTGTTTTCCTGCTTTCTATTATTATTTTCTGTTTCTTTCTGTTCCTACAAGGCCTCTTGCCCACCGGACATGTCTTGCTAACCCGGCTGATTTAGGTACTTCAATAACATGGCACCAGGCGGTGGGTCGATTGTCAATTCTTCTGCGGAGCCCAACCTGAACAAGCTTTTTGATGAGTTACGAAGTGAGCAATGACGTTGTTTGTGTTTCTGTTGCACTTGTCATTTTGTGTCGAGATAACACGAAGCTAACCAGTACACTGCCAGACCCGACAGAAGATGGCAAGGACGCACTCGGCGTCGAGTCAACAATGGGTTACCTGACATCTCTGGGCCTGAACCCAGAAAGCGGCGAAGTCTTTGTTGCTCTGGAGCTGGTGCAGGCACCGAATCTCGGCGAGATTACCGCAAGGGCTTCGTCGACGGGTGGAAGGCCAGCGGCGAAGTGACAAGAGAGGACCAGGCCAAATACATTACGACGCTCGTCAAGAACCTCTCGACCGACCCTGCCTACTTTAAGCGGGTATATCGCTACACATTTGGTGCCGGAAAGGAGCCTGACCAACGGTCTATGAGCCTGGAGAACGCCATCGAGTTCTGGAAGGTTCTGTTTGCAACGCCCGGCCGGCCCTGGAAGTCGGCCTCGCGTGACTGGACGCCGCTCTGGATCGAGTTCCTGCAGGAGAAGTGGACGCGCTCCGTCAACCGCGACATGTGGAACCAGACGCTCGAGTTTGCGACCAAGTGCATCGAGGACGAGACTTTGGGGTTCTGGTCCGAAGACAGCGCCTGGCCCAGTGTTATTGACGACTTTGTCGCCTGGTGCACCGAGAAGGGCATTACCGGCGCCAAGAAGGACTCGATGGAGACCGACTAAGTGGCAGAGGCCACCCCAGTGTTGTTGAGCCTACACTTCTACACAACGACATACATTTTCTGTACCATTTGCATTACTGTATGCTCTTTCCCGCTTGGCTTGCAGTATGGCTAGAGCATGGCTAGAGAAAAGAGAAAGAGCATAATTATATATCACTACCTACCACGTAGTTTATGAATACGAATACAACGAATTATTGCATTGATCACGCTGCCCGAGCCTGTCACGTCTAGTTGCGTCTTGTAGTCGTAAAAAGGTGAATTTATGCTCTCCAATGCTATGGTGTATATATACAGTTGAAATGTCCCACGCCGCCCGTCCGTTGGTCTTTTGTCCTCCGTTTTTGTTTTTGATATATCGTACAGAAATATAGATTGTGTGGTGGTGTGGTGTCGAGTCCGTTGTTGTTGTAGCCGTCCGCCCGCACCACCCGCTCTTCTCCTCGCTCCGCTCGTTGATTATCCTCGCTTCGCTCGCTGTCGTCTGTCTCGTCGTCTCGATTTCGCTTCGCTCAACAAGATTTTCAGCTCCGCTCAAACGCCTGCGACCACAGAATCTCGCCAAACCGCGCCGTGTTCTCCAGCTTCCGGTCGTCGCCCAACCGCACAAAACCGGTCCGCAGCATCCGCGGGTCCAGCTTCAGCGTGTTGCGCACAATATCGTGTGTGGCCGCGCTACAATCAAAACGCATGACAAAGTAGTGTCCGCGGGTGTGGCGGGCCTGGTGAGCGGACAAGGGCGAAGGAAGAGAAAAGACGCCCCAGTTGGCAATCGAGCGGATAACGCCGCCGTTTCTCAAGATTTGCTGACCGCTGGTGAGGACAATGTCGCGGACTTCTTGGAGGTGACCCGGGCGGGCCTGTCGACTGTAGTCAGTATACTGTTTCAACTCAATCTCTCCCTTCCTGGCAGTGACATACAATCCCTATTAACTCGTACAACATTGTTGGAGATGTGTGTGTTGGTTTTGAGTCGGGTGACTCGGTGGAGGAGGAGAGGTTTCGCTGGAGGGCGGTCGAGTCGCCTTTGTTCGGCAGACTGCAGAGGAATTGGGGGTATGCGCCGAGTGTCGTCGTGTTCTGTCGTCGTCTCGTGTCGTCTGTTTGTTCTCGTCGTTCGTCGTTCGACGTTTGTTTGCGATTGCAGCCGTCTCCAGTTGCAAAAGTTTGGTAGCTCTCGGCCGCCCCACGGAAGTTCAGTTTTTCCTGCTTATGTAACGCAGTTGGCCAATGAGGGGCGCCCTGGACCTCGAACAACAACACTCAACGGCTGTTTGTCTCTCAGCGATATAATAGAACACTGTTTGTCACTTGTCGAGTCGAGGCCTGCATGCAGCGGAAAGATTGTGAAATTGAATTTGATTGTAGTAGAATTTATATTGAAAGTAGAATTTTGAGATAGAAACAGTTGCGATCAAAAAAAGCCAGAAAAAAGTGTGACAAAACCTTGGTGCAAATGCAGCACAACTCCACGCTGTGCCCCAAAAAAGACTGAATAGTGCGCCTATAGCGCATGCCGACTTTCCAAAGTCCCCTATAACTCCCCGAAACCTCCACCCAAATTATACGAGTCAACGACCAATGCCAAGTTTCGTTGATACTCCAAAGTCCATCCTCCTGTTCTCCTGTCCTCCACCATCCTTCCATTCCCTTCCACTCCAAATTTTAATCGTACATTCAACCATAAAATGTGGTAGTACATGAGAGTATAGATCGCCATACTCGTTAGGTGGAGGAATACATAGCAGACTCGAGATTAGTCGGACTCGTTGCCCGCCATCACCTCAGCCTGGATTCCATTCCACTCGGTTTCGATTTCCTCGCGGGTCGTGCGACGCAGAGGGACACCCTTCTTCTTGAGGAAAGCGAGGAAGCGACGCTTGGTGCGCTCCCGCTTGAACTGGGCCAGCACATTGCCGCGGCGGTCGATGCCCTTAACCTCTCGAGTGCCAATGACAATAATGTCCGACTCGGCCGAGAATGCCACCTCGGCCAGCTCCCGCAGACGCAAGTGGAAGTCAACAGGCTCAGCAAAGACGCCCCAACCAGTAGTTGGTTCCGTCTCCTTGAGCACCTGATGCTCAAACATCGGATCAAAGTCGCGGCGACCACCCGGGCCAGACCTATAGGCTTGTTTCCTATCTACCCAATGCCAGTACTGGGTCGTCTGCGGGTTCGTTGCGAGGTCTTTGGTCTTCACCTGATATATGCGCCAGTCCTTCTTAACAACTGTGTCACGGGTCAGCGAGTCTGTGGTCGTGTAGCCGTCGTGCTCGAGGTCCTCGTCCTCGGCCTCGGCCTCAGCGGGCACACCGTCGGTGGCGTGCGAAGCGGCGCGGCTGGGCGTGGCCGACGAGACAGAGGCTGTGGCGGATGTCGTAGAAGTCGGGCCCTTGCTGTCGCGGGTCTTGGATGAGGTCGGCTTGCGGATGCGTGGGTTGGTCGTGGGCGTGGCCGTGCCAGGCTTGGCTGTGCCGAGAGAGCGAGCCGACTGCTTGGTCTTGGCCCGCGAGCCGCTGTCCTTGCCGGACCGCTTCTCAGTGTCGACCAGAGCTCGCTTGGTAGGTGTAGAGATGGCATCACCCAGAGGCGGATCCTTGCGCTTCTCGCCAGCCGGCTTCTTGTCGGGACTGCCGTCGGCACTACCAGGCTTGGTCCCTGTGGCGTCGCTGGCGCGAGGCTTCGATGCTGCTGACGGACGGCCAATGTTGCCAAATCCATTTTTGGAGCGGAGGTGGGCGAGCTTGGGGTCGTGGTACAGCTTGGCGATGGCACGGTCCAACTTGAAATTGCCCTTTTTCTCGAGATAGATCTCGTAGAGCCGCTGACGCAGCCACTCGAGAGGCGTCACGTCGAGGCGGAACTTGGCCAGCTCGTCAAGAGTGGCGACCATGCGGAAAAGTGTGTCGTAGTGAGTGAGCGACGGCGTGATCCACTTCTTGCTAACAAGTTGATACGGGTGAAAGTCGCAGGTGGCAAGATACGAGTTGTGGCCTTACCCCGGTTCACCTGGCGGCCAGCCTGGAAGACGGCCGTGCGCTCCTTGTCGGTCAGAGACGAGTCCGGGAGAGCCTTGAGCTTTGCGAGCTTGTCCGTCCACTCCTCAAGCTTGCTCTGGATGGCACCCTCGATGGGCTTCCAGCCAGGCTCCCAGTAGGCGTGGTCAGGAGTGATCTTGCGGAGGGGGACACCATGCATCAGATCAGGCTCCAAGAAGATCATGCCGTCGTGGCGCAGCGCAATCATATCGGCTGTGATCTCCTGGGAAGCTCCGTCGGAAGGAGACAGCTCCCGCACCATGAACGACTCGAACTGCTGAGGCGTGCCGGGCGACTGGCTATGTGCCTGGCTGGTCCGCCCGCGCGTGCTCGAAGGTCGGCCGCCGTCTGTCTTGTCCAGCGCCATGGGCGAGCCTTGGTTCAACACTGTGTTGACTGACTGCTGCTTCTGCTTGGTGGGCGTTCCCACTGCGCCTGTGCCTGCGCCGTTGAGGTGCGCCTGCTCGTCTTGGTTGGCCGGCTGCTTCTTATGCTTGACCAACTTGGATGCCGAGATACTAGCCAGCGGCCCGCGGTTGGGGCCAGAGGCCACCGTGGCAACCTTGCTTGTTCCACTCGCAGTTGCCACAGCGTGGGAAGTCCGAACCGCCAACGATAATACACAGCGAGAAAAGTCCCTGGCCTTTGGCGCAAGTTTGACACGCGCGGTCTTGGAGTTCACCAGTTGCCTGGATCATGAAGCTGAGCCACTTCGACCGCTTCTGGTCGGTGCCCTCATAGATGGAGTCCATGTGGGTTTGCGTGAACTTGCGGCCTTGGCGGATCTCGACGGGGCGCTGCACTCGCCGCTCCAGCAAGCTCTGGATCCAGTGGTTCTCGGCGCGGATAGGCATCACAGTGCCCAGCACACGGTCGCCAGAATTGCTGACGACAGACACTGACCCGTCGGGGTTGGGCTCGTTACTCTGGGGCGGCATCCTGAGCTTGACGAGTTTTGAGTGTCTTGTGTGATGTCTTGTGTGGTGGAAGGGACCGAAACTGCAAGAGGCGAGGGGCTAACTGGATCTTGAGTGTGCCCGTTTGTGGGCACTGTGTGCCGTGGTACCGTTACTGCCGCCATTCCGCAGTGGAAGGCTTCTGGTTTTCCCAGAGTGGCTGCCCGGTGCTGGAGGGGGAATAGGGCTGCCAGTTACCTCTCCGATGAGGCTGGCGATCGGTGACCCCTGCCCGTCGACTTGCATAGAAGCGGCCCGGCTTGCAGCGGAAGTCTGACGACGGCGAGCCTCGAGGTAGCGGCGGCCCTTGTTGATCCAGGCGCGGACGCGTAGATCGTCAGCAGAACGGGTGGACAAGACGGATCTCCGCCGTTTTTTGAACTCGTCGGTAAGCCACTCGAGATCAGCCTTCTTCTCATCAACGAGCACGCGAGCTTGCAAAAGAGTCTCCGTAAGCCTATTATGCTCACACACGGCGTCGTCGAGCTCATTCCGAAGAATCTCCTCCTCGACGTTATACTCCTCGACCATGTCGCGGTCCTCCTTCTGACGGGCTTCAGCAATCTGCTGCAGCAATTCATTTCAATGGTGTCCCAATCATAGTCCTCGTCGTCCTCGTCGGTGGGAAGTCTGGGAGTGCGGATCTCGATGATGTTTGTGCTCTCTTCAATGGGCAATCTCGGGTTTCGAACCAGGCCGCCATCATCACCTATATGGGACTCCACCACGTGGGGCGCTACACCATTCGACATCCTTCCTACCAGACAGATTGGTGCTTGGTTTGGAGTGACATGGGAAGGATTGAGTGGTGTGAAGCTCAACGGGGGTGCCGATTAAAGAAATGGCAAGGGAAGATGAAGAAGAAATCGAGTGTGAGTGAGGATATCAAAATATAGGAGAATGATGGGAGATTGTAGTTGTGTGGACGAGCTCTTCTTGGAAACAGTGCCGTCGAGCAACAAAAGATCGAACTGGGAAAGAAGAGGAGACAGAGGGTGGTAGTTCTTGGTGTCACCAGAGTGAGACGTCGAAACAAAAACAAACAAGATAGGGAAGCTGTAAAGAGGTCGAAAGACAGCCAGATGGCGGGCCTGCAGTGGTACTTGGGAAAATAAAGACAACGGCCGGCCAGAAGCAATCAAGATCTCCAGAAGCTGGTGAAAATAGTTGAAAGCCCAGAAAACCTTTGATTGTGGTCGGGGCGGGGAGCTATCGCATCGTGATATCCAGCCGTTATGCAGGGGTAGGGGCCAAAAGCACGATGGAGCGCGAGAATGAGAAAAAAAGGTGAGAATAGTAGGGGAAAGCAGGACAGCAACAGCTTTGGGAGAGCTGCAGAGGCTGCAAAAAGATGGTAAATGAATAAAGAAGATAAGCGAGATCGGCTGTGGACGTTGTCCGTGATGCGCCGAGCAGTTGGTGATGTGCGCAAAAGTGGGTGATGGAGAATGCGAACGGGATGCGGGTTGCAGAGAAAAGAGGGTGAGGAGAGGAAGAGGAAGAGAAGGGGGGAGGGAAGATGCAAAAAATTGGGAGATGCGAGTGGGATATAATGCCAGATCTCGTCTTTGGGCAACCTGTGCGTTTGGCGACGAAGAGGGAAGGAACGATGGACGATGGCGAGAAGAGAAGGAAGGTGCGCGCGAGGGTTTGTGAAAGTACGAATGTAGAAGGAGCGACGGTTGAGGTTGAGTTGATGGAGAAAGCGTGACAAGGCAAGCGCGGCGCGCGACAAGGCCAGGCCGAGAGCCACGGGAAAAACTAAAGTGAGAAAATGGGAAGGAGCGTGCGACAGAAGTCACTTTCCCGAGTCCACCCTGCTATTTTGTATGGAGTCTGCTAGAAACGGTACCTCTACAGTGGCCTGGGGAATAGCAACAGAGCGCGGCAATCGAACAGGGGGCAAGAGGAGGCTCGGGGGGCAATGCGTGCGACCATACGCTAGAAAGATGGACGGCCAGAGAGACGCTAAACACAACTTCATGGAGAGCATCTGGAAAAAGAGACTGGGTCAAATTCTACATAGGGGATGGCTGGCAACATCCTGTAGTTTTGCAATTTGGGCAAGACTACGAGCAAACTTTGATCTGGCCAAATCAGCTTTCAGGGTGTAAAATGGGAGCAGCAGTAATAAGCGCCAGCCAGCTCGCCGCATACATGTCACAATGCATTCACATCGACAAGGCTGTTGGAAATAGGAAGAGGAACTATAACAAACTTGAGAATGATGGAACAAATGACTGAGAATACTCCAAGAAAGTCACGCCATAATATCGGCGCTACATAATTTGAAGATTCTATCCTCCTTTTCCAATGTTCGTGTTCTTGTGTTTGGGTATAGTGAGGTGCTTTCTGTAGTATACTATTCTCATGCATCACTTCGGGATATAGAAATCTGGACAAAAAAAAAAAACACCGCATATACTCTATAAACTTCGCCAAGGGACAAGATAAAATTTATAAATTATAAAGAATAAATAAAAATATACACTTTGAGAAACGAATGTTAAAAAATATAAACAAGAAAATCCAATGTCATATTGCGGGATTTGATACTACTGCGCATCCTGGAGGGTCACTACAGCATCGATGGGCACATTTATGGCATATTATGGTCACATCTCTACGTTTTCACATGGTTGATGGCACACCGGCCGCATGTCAGCTCAAGACGAAAAGAACAAAAAGAGGTATAATATGGAATATAAGTAGGAATATACGTGTGCATCAATGATTGTTGCAAGATTCGAAAGGATTTAGAAGCGTATAATCGGATCCGAATGCTTTCTAACTGCTTCTGCTTCTTCTTGACATACATCCGACCTGCCACTTTGATGCTCACAATCAACATTTCCTCGCCGCCCACACAAAGCATCTGATCATAAAAAGTAATAATGATATGTAGTTGATATTTCTTTACTATGGAATAGTGATAATAATAAAAAGAGATATATAGACACCCGCCAGCAACCACGCGCCGTTGTATCGTTTTTTTTTTCCTCCGTTGCAATTAGACATCTGTCGACGAGGCGACAGGAACAAACAAGACGAGGGAAAAGAAGAATAGAAAAAGAGACAAAGGAGAACAAAATCATAAAACCCGGAAAAAAAAGGCCCAGTATGTAGAAGAAAACGCCGTGAAGAGATAAGACGAAAAATAGAAGAACATGAGAAATGAGAAACAAAAAAAAAAGGCCCAACGCTGAATGCGGCAGTTCCATATATCCACCTCCCCCGGTAAAAAGCACCAGAAACAGAGCTGTTTTTGTAGAAAGATGAGAAACATGGGAAATAAAGAGAAAAGAGATGGCGAGAGAGAGACCCGGCAGAGATATTAAAGGACGTATGAGAAGAAATGGTGGTAATGATGATATTTTGGTGTTGTTGGTGATTGCCGGCAGCAGTCGACGGCTATAGCCGTCTCCTGTTGGGCCGTCTAGTACTTCGAGAAGCGGTTGCCCGTCGGCGAATAACCGTGGTCGTACGCGCTCGACTGGCCGTAGGGGTCTTCGGTGTAGATGGTGTTGCGGCGGTCCTCCTCGGGCATCAGCTCCTTGACTTCCCAGTTGTTCATGCGGGTGCCGACCGAGAACTCGAGATCCTCGCGGGTGATGGAGTCCCAGTACTTGTAGACCATCATGACGGCCAGCAGGTTGCAGGTCGTGGCGAAGAAGAGGCCGTCAAGGTAGTGGCTGATGGCAACACAGATGCGCGAGCTGAAGGCGTACAGCAGGACCTGGCCGGCAATGAGGAAGAAGACACCGAAAGCAATGTCGCCAAGAGGCCAGCGGTCCTGGAGGGTGCGCAGCACCAAAATGGTCTGCAAAATAATGTAGACGAGCAGCTGGATGCCGTTGAGTAGGTAGAGAACGACAAAGAGGCCGATGGTGTTGGTGGGGCCCAGACCAGCCCAAGACTTGAAGGTGGCGAGCGAGACAAGGAAGGAAATGACAAAGGCGGCAAACGAACAGAGACGCAGCATCCAGAGCGAGAGCGGGGTGCCGTCCTCGTAGAGCTGGAAGCCGACGAAGCCGTTGATGAAGAGCGAGGTGACGAGGGCAGACGAAAAGCCGGACTGAATGGCGACAAAGTACGGGTAGGGGCCGGAGCCTGGCGGGACGACACCGGCGTCGATGATGAGGGAGAAGAAGGTGAGCAGCAGGTAGATGTAGAAGAATGTCGTGATTTCCTTGCGGCCTAAACACGGGGTGGTTAGTATAATGAACGCATGCATAGTTGTCAGCTTGACAGCTTTCGAAAGAGGAAGGCAACCCACCAACTGCTGTGAACTTCCCCCGGACGTGGAAGATCATGATAATGGTCATCAGCAGGGCGACAATGTGCATGGCACTGGCGGCGCCCTGGAAGATGATGGTGTTGGCCAGCTCAATGTTGCGAGCATAGCAGTCGGGCTCGATGCCGACGCCAAACGAGATGGAGGTGATGGCACCGACGGATGCGCACAAGGGGATGGGCGCCGTACGGCAGAGGCTGGTAAAGTCGCCGAAACCCATGGCGGCGGTCGTGTGGGTTGTTGTGGGAGCGAAAGAGTTGAGGACAAAACGTCGAAAGATCGCGAGATTGCGAGACGCTGGATCGAGGGATGAACTCTCGCGAAACTATCGGTGGGTGACAATGTCCGGCGGAGAGATGAACGAGGGGAGAGCCGTGTGACGATGTCGTCGTACAGTGATATTGTGGCGTCGTCGAGTGGTCGTCGTGGCAATGGTAACGATGTGGTGGTTGAGTTGTTGTCTGCCCTATTTATTGGAGCGCCCAAAAATAGAAAATAGACCGGAATGCAATAAAAGGAGAAGAAGCGAGAGACGAAAGAAACGAAAGAGTCGTCGAGTCGAAAGGTCGAGAGAGTAACGAATGAAGAAGCGAAAGAACAAAAGGAAAAGCGAGAGAAATCGAAACCCAAGAAAGTGCCGCGTCGTCAAAACAGAGTTGGATGGAGAGAGGATGCAGCCAAAAAGGAGAAGAGAGGAAAAAGAGAAGCAAAAAGCAGAGAGACCAAAAGTGACGAGAGGCAGAAATGGGGAAGGAACAAAGGAAAGAGTGGGGAGTGTTCACAAACAGGGCACACAGGGCAGGAACGAGAGAGAGACAGGAGAGAGCAGCGCTCGTGATGGTGGTTGCTGCGCAGAAATTTCCTCGTTTTCAGGGTGAGCGAGCGTGCCTGACGCTGGTGCAAGTTGGGGTGGGCAGTGCTGAAAATAGAGTCGTTGGCGTTCTTTTGATTGGCGCTGGCGCTGGTGTTGGCTCGAAAAGAAAAAGGAAAACACAAACGGGGATCGTTGCTGGGGCCGTTCCTTCCCTATTTTGCCTTGCCCCTGGGAGCCACGCCAGGTTCTGGCCAGGGCCTTGGCAGTATGTAGTGCAGTGTGCAGTGTTGTCTGTGGTGCACGGGCCAACCAACGCAAAAGTGCCCGTCGCTCCTGCCTCGTTTCTCTACGACGTACCGTCCAGCGCAAACAAACAGCGTCTCGACTTGCTGGCTGTGACTGCCTCTGCTGTGATTAGCCTGATTCCACTGGGGAAGGAAAAAGAAGGAAGGCACGATCGTGGGCCACGCCCAGAAGGACGCACGTTGGCAAAAGATTCCCCACTTGTTGCCAGAGCCGGTTTAGTGCCAGGGAAAGTGGGCAGGGGTTCTCGTATTGGCGGGCAGGGAAGGAGCGAGACAGACACGAAGACGCCAGAGACACGGCCAAAGACACGCTCACGCTCTCATCACACGCAGCAGACTGCACTGAAAACATGCTCCTTCCCTCGTCGTAGCGGGGCGCTCGTAATTTTGGCGGATTTGCAGGAAGTTGCAAGGGGCATAATACGAAATCACCACTTTGGAGGGGAACCACTTTGGCCGTTCACCATTTCAACCCGCATAAAAGCAGTACATATACTCCGTACGTCGTATGGAGCCTCCTTTGTATATGCGGCGAGCCGACACGATGCTCGACATGACGAGGACCTCAAAAGGAACGACTGGTACCGCGATATGAGCCGCGGCGGATACCTCAACGGATGCTTCCGCGCCGTTGTTCTTTTGTCTTTCTGGCTCTTTTGTTGAATGGTGATGCCAACGACCCCTGGATGACTCTGGTTGGTTGACGCCTTTTGTTGTCTACTGTCTTGCATTTATTTGCTCACATTCCCCTTCTCTTTATTTCAGCTTTTCTTCTTCTCTTTCTCTCGACTCTCCCTCTTGTTTCGGTTCACGGATCGCCAGTGCTGCCGAAACAACCCGCCGAAACAGCCAGAAAAGGATAGAAGAAAGGACAACAAAACAGCCGAGTGCCAGAACAGAACTACAAAACGAAAGCGACGCTGCGGCAGAACACAAGAAGCACCTGATTTGCAGTCTGTGCAAAAGGCTTGACAGTTTCGAGTTGAAAGTTTTGCTGCAAAGAAAGTCTGGTTCAGGATCGCAGCTAAAGAGAGCTACATTGCACCTGTGCATCGCTTTGGAGCATCTGGTTGGTGATCGCCAAAATATGCATGCAAGCAAAAACAGACGGCGTCTAAACTGGCAGTTGCAGCCATCTGTCTACTCCTCCGTCGACAAGCAAGGCTTGACTGATGGTTGGACGTTGTTGTCGCGATCCAAGATGGATTAACTCGTTGTGTTGTGTTTTCTCCTCGCCCAGCAAACCAACAACAGAGCCCCGATGCAGGATAATGGCCGAGGTGGCCTCGACCGGTCATCCCTCTCCACCATGGCACCCCCATCTTACTCCCAAGCCGTCCCAGCGCATGATGCATACCAACTGCAGCACGCTGCAGCATGCTGCATAGCCAACTCCAAATGTTGCTGCAAATGCCATCCCACCGATATGCAAGTTGCGACGGTCGGCAGCCAATAGACACTGTGTGTGCCGTGGATGAGGCTACAGCCAGCAGGAAGCAGTGCTAGAACACTCCAGAATGCAGCGAAAATACACCCCAGAACACCAGCGCGTATCTGAGGCTGAGGCTCGGATTGAGGGGAAGGAAGACGGTCATTGTCCAATCACTTAAAGGAGGCTGTCCAAGTCAAGACCTCTTTTTAGACTCTCACTTTTTGGTGATGTTGACGACAATGAAATACTCTACTGCTTCACTTCCAAGTCAACAAACGACATTCTTTCTTTTCTCCCTCTCTTTCTATCTCTCCTCATCGACCATGCCGGCCTTCACAGACACTGGCCATGGCGGACTCGGATCCGACAGATGCTGTCCAGGCTGACCAGCCCGTGGTGGGTGGTGGCGCCACCTCGCTGATGCGCCTCCCTAATGAACTCCTCTTTGCTGTCGGCAGTCTTCTCGGGCCTAACGACATGGCCCGGCTGATGCGTACGTCACGCCTCTTCTACGAGCTACTGGTCAACACTCTGTACCAGCGAGATGCCGACAACAAGACAAGTGACAACGAGACCGACAGCGTGACGGACGACAAGACTGAAAAAGGCTGCTCCTGCTGCTCCTCTGCCCTTCGCTGGGGCTGCCTGACAAGCAACGTCGACACTCTTAAGAGAGCTTTGGCTGTGCCCAACATCGACACGACGCTGAGCTGGCCACATACGTTTGCCATGGCTCTGGATACATCGTGTCCCAGTCCCATGACGACACTCACGTGTCTTCTGGACCACGGCCTGCCCTTGAATGTACCCGTCTTTCGCGACCACCGGTACAGCAAGCCGCGCAATTATTATGGCCCGCTGTCGTCTCTCGAGACGTTCTGGCCATTGTTGGCAGATATTCTTCATGCAGCCTCGCTGGCGCCGCGGTGGTGCCCCGTTCCTGTTGTTCAGAGTTGCCTGGAGCGCGGGAGGGCCACACTCGCAGTCGGCGACACAGCAACAACAACCAGCACCGACGCGCTACGGCACGTCATATCTTCTGTTTGGGACCATGTCCTGGGTCTTGTCCAGGTGCGCGGGCCGCGGCAGTGGAAGTGGAAGTGGCCACATTTTAAAACCGGGGGCAGATTGGAGATGCGGCACGACCACTGCCTCCACGACGGCGTGGCCTGCAATGTGGCCATGACCCGGCTTCTCCTGGGTAAAGGCAAGGCCGACCCGGACGTTGTGTTCCCCGTCCAGCATGTAGAGCGGTACAGGCTGAGCGCGCCCAACGACTCCTTGCTGGTGCGCGCCGTGTCTGACCCGCGACGGCCGGTGGAGCTGCTGCAGTGTTTGGCGGATGCAGGGGCGGACCTGCAGCGGCTGTGTCAGCAGAGCGGTGGCAAAGACGGCCAAGATGGCAGCCCACCACTGCTACACACCATTCTCCGAGACGCCGTGCTACTGCAATCACTCGCAACCTACCCACGCCGCCGCCACTGGGACTGTTACCCAGCCGCTCTACAGTATCCCAAGGCGGAGGCCATCCTACGTTTTCTATTGGCAAGAGGAGTGCCATTTAATAAGAGTAGTACTCTAAATCAGAACCACGTCAGTCGAGGTGGTGGAAGCGGAAACGATCGAACGCTATGGCTGCTGGACCGCTGGGATCCGCGTTGGAAGCGATTCTGCAAGAGACCAGGGAGAGCACAAAGACAACGACCGGTCAAGAGGAGGAGGACAGTGTGAAGGATACGTTTTCTATTCGTGGCCAGTATTCACGCTGGCTGTCACGTTTTCATTATTATTGCGATGTATGTCTTATGATTCTTTCCTACCGCAGTCGGCGTTGCTGCGTACTTTATGATTACGAAAAGCTAGCTTCATGTCTTTTACAATATAATCTTGATTTTGGAGCAGTTTCTGCCAAGTATGTACAGGTGAAGTCTATTGAATATATACAGAGAGAAAGAAGTCTAATTATTAAGACAAATGAAAAGAGGAGGGAATGTATGTCTATCGAAACGAGCCCATCATCACCACTATCTACACCTTGACGTCCTTCTCAGCATCAACCGCCATGACCTTGTCTGTCGTCTCGTCATCTACCTTGTTCTCTTCAGTCACAGGCTCATCTGCCTTTGCCGCACCCGGCGTTGGGCCCTTTTTCAGGATGCTCTTCCACTCCAGACTTACTGCTCCCAGGACGGACAGGCACGACACTACCAGACCAATACGGAAGACACTCCGCAGAGCTTCATTGTACAGTGGCAGAGCCAGCGGACGCACATTTGCTGGCAGCTCGTTCAGCAGCGCCGTCGCACCACCCGACGTAATCATGCTCGGATCAAACCCAGGCAGGCCCGAAAACTTGCTGACCAGCTGGTTGTCCAGCACGTTCTCGCCAATTGACACGATAATGGTGGCGCCAATCAATTGAGAGAAGAACATCAAGGAAGTGCCGATGGGGACATCGCGGCGGGGCAAGACCGTCTGGACGGCCAGGTTGGGGGCTTGAAAGATGAGGCCCATGCCGAAGCCATATAGGATTTGGTAGCCGATCCAGCGGCCGGCGGGCGTGTCCGGTTGAAGGGTAGTGAGAAGGCCGGCAGCAATGGACATGAGACAGGCACCGGTAATGGCAAAGGGTGTGTAGTAGCCGACTTTCTGGGTGGCAAACCCACCCAGAATAGTGGCTAGCACCATGGACAGCATCAGCGGGAGCAGCTGGATGCCCGAGGTGACGGCGGACGATCCTTTGATGGACTGGAACCAGACGGGCAAAAAGTACACGTAAATGTACTGCGAGCAGCCGACATTCGTGGTGGCCCACACGCCGGCCACAACACTGCGGGACTTGAAGATGCGCGGCGGGATGGTGGCCGTGTCGGCCTTCCAGACCTGGACGCCGACAAAGGCGAGCAAGAGCACGCCGGCCAGTGTGAGCAGTGCAATGATCCGTCGGTCGTTCCATGCATAGGTTTGACCGCCCCATTGCAGGGCCAGCAGCAGAGAAACAACACCCGGGATCAGGACAGAAGTACCCAGGGCGTCGAGTTGTTTGAGCTTGGTCTTGAGAGGCTGCTTGGCGTTGGCATTGTCCGGCACATCAAGGCAATAGATAATAACGGCACTAGCAATACCGCCAAAGGGCAGATTGATGTAGAAGCACCACCGCCAAGTGACGTTGCTCGTAAACGCGCCACCAATCAACGGGCCGACGATGGATGCTAGGCCAAAGAGGGCGCCAAACAGGCCCTGCAGCCGTGGACGCTTTTCGAGCGGCACGGCGTGCACAATACACACAATCGAACCAGCAAAAATGCCTGCTGCACCGATGCCGGCAATAGCTCTCCCGACAATAAATCCAGTGGAAGTCGGTGCGGCACCACAAACGGTCGACCCGAGCTCGAACAGGAGGATGCTAAACAGAAACACCCACTTGATGGGGAAGAAGGTATAGATCTTGCCGTAGAGCAGTTGAAACGAGCAGCATGTCAACAGGTAAGCACTGCCGTACCAGCCGACATCCGGCAGGGAATGAAACTCGTCGGTGATTTGCGGAATGGCAGTCGAGATGATGGTGCGGTCGAGGGCAACCAAAAACATGCTGGTCAAGACCGAGACAAGCAGAAAAACGAGTTTGGGTTTCGTGAGAGCGGGTGTTTCGTCGAGGGCTGTCGGCGGCATGGCTGCCTCGACGTCGGGTGTTTTGGAAGGAGATGAAGGAGAGTCATTCTTAATGTCGATGATTTTGGTGGTACTGTCAATGGTGTCTTGACCAGCTATCTGTGGAGGAGATGCGTCTTTCTCCATAGTGAGGGTGTGTTGAGGATAGCAGAAACAATATCAATAAAATAAGAAAGAGCCGAAATAAAAGAGACTTGCAGTGGGAACTGTGCAGATTAAGGATAGAATGAATGAAAATCAAAAGAAGTGGTCGAAGTGGTCAACGATATTGCCAAGATTGACTCGATCGAGAGTACCATTCACCAAGTTATATATCTCAGATCGAAAAGTATCGGATCCGCTTTGTCACCTTTCTTTTCCATCCGTCTACTTGCATCTCGGCCTTTCAATCATCTGTTGACCACGGAGTGTCCGTTTGCTGTGTAAAAAGGTCGACACTCCTTCCTGCCCTCGGTGTAAGTCGAGGTCTTTCGTTTAGCACCAAAGCCTATCGGGCGTTTGTATGGCCCGAATTGGTCAATTCAGTGTACTTGGCCGGTCCACTAACAGCCAGGGGTTAGTACGACGTACACTCGCTTGGGAGGGCTCGGGCGATACAAATGTCCGGGGAACAAGCTTCACGCCACCAACTGCACCCAACAAAGCTGCCAAGTCGGTAACTTCCGCAGCGAACCAAGGGGAAGACTGCAGAAAGGAAATAGAAGAAAACAATCAAGCTCTTGTCAGATTTGGCAGATCGGTCTGATGACTGTCCGGTCAGATCTAGGATGTTCTCTGGAAGGCGTCTCATTTTGGCTCGTCCACTTTTGTGTGTGGACTCAGTGCCATGATCCGTAGTGGGCCACAGCAAAACTCCATCAGCTACTAACAGCATCAAAAAAGCAACTTGGCGCAGCGGAAGCGCGCCGGGCTCATAACCCGGAGGTCCCTTGATCGAAACGAGGAGTTGCTAACATGGAATGCGTTTATTTTTGCAGTTTTCTTTTGATTTGATTTTGCTTTTCAACCTTTTTATTTTATTTTAATCTGTCTATATCTAAATCGTATATACTTTATTTTACAGTCTTTGCACGTTAACCACCCCACGGGGCCTGGGCCCCCATCCCCAGGGCATAGGCATAGGCGGCCAGTTGCCGCCCATGTTGCCCAGGCCAAACCCAAGTCCGCCCAGATTGGGGCTCGGAAACAGTGGCGGTGCCGGCGGCGTTGCACCACCAAAGGCACTCGGCGGGCCACTTCCTGGTGGCGGTCCCCCTCCAAAAAGCTGTTGGCCCGTCAAACCCGTATTTGGTTCGCCCAAGTCCATGGACAGTGTCGTGGCAAAGCCGCCGCCACCCAAAACACTTCCGGAGACTTGGGGCCCGGTAACGCCAGCGTTGCCAGTAGGGTCGATGGTCGTAGAAGCCTCTGCTGCCGCCGATGCCGGCAGGTCCGTCATGGTTGGATCCTGGTTGGCTTCGGCCAGGTGGGCACGGACACGGACAATCATGTCCGGGACATGCACCGGCTGGGGCTCGCCCACGGCACGAGAGCGTGCTTCACAGGCATCCCAGGCCTGCAGGATGGTGCCTGCAAACATTTTGAACAAGTACTTGTCTTCGCTGTCACTGAGCATAAAGCGGGCCTCGTAGTTGTCGTTCATGACGGACCAGGCGTGCGTGGCACGGGCACCGCCAATACGGCGGGCAAGTTCTTGCGTGACAAAAATGTAGGCGGGCAGCGGAAAATAAAGGTGCAGCAGCCAGCGGTAGCCGCGCGTCAAAGGCGAGGTCATGATGTTGGTGTCACTCTCAATACAGGTGAGCGCGTCGGCCAGGGCACAGTCGCGCATGGCTTCCCAAGGCAAGTTGGATGGCGTCGTCGCAGACGGCGTGCTTGGTGTCGAGGCTGGCGTGCCGGCTCTTGCACTGGCTCCGGAGCTCGTCGCGGACGGTCCGCCGTTGGCGTATTTTGAATAGAACTTGATGAGTCTGCACTTGGCAATGAACCCCTTGGCCATCCAGATGGTCATGTAGTGCAGGCCGTTGGCCGGGTCGCAGTACTGCAGGTATTTGTCGTTGATCATGTCTTCGAGCGCATTGAGCTCGGCAAACTCGGCCAGCCGCCCCGGTTTTGTCAGTGCGGTCTGCGCATACTCGCGGTCCTTGGCCATGTGTTTGAGGGCCGGGTTGGAGAGGGCCAGGTAGTACTCGGTGTTCCGCATGACGTTGCCCAACTCGCTGCGCACGACGGCAAAGAGTGCTTCCGACGAAACGGCACCACGGCCACCGGCAGCCGACGCTGAGGCGGGCGGCTCTTTCAGTTCGGGTCGGAAATCAAAGTCGTTGGCATTCAGTGGCAACCTACAGTCCCAGGTCGGATCGAGCAATGGCCGGGCTGTGGTTGGCGAGCTCGCTGATGCGCGAGTCAAACAGGGCCATGGCCCACCAGAGGCGGCGACGCATCTCGGCCTCGAGCGGGCTGAGTTTGGCACTGGGGCCGAGTTCGTTGTTGATCTGCAAAGTCTGGGCGACGCGCATGGCCACGCCCAGCATGGCATACAAGGAGCGGGGGTCGATGGAGTGGCCAAGCGAGATGAGGTACAGAAAGAAGGCGGCGAGGCAGTCGCGCTCGGTGGTCCGCATAAAGTTGCTGCTGAGCAGAGCTTGCTCGCAGGCCGGCTGGTAGGTAGCCAGCAGGTCTTGCTTGGGAGCCCCAAAGGCGGCCTGGCAGTCGGAGGGGCCATGCTGTGGACGGCCACGCAGTAGATGGAGAACAAGAGTGCCTCGAGTGTCGAGTCAATGCCCTCAAGGTTGCTGGCAGCCTCGACGATACGGCCCTGTAGACTGGGCGTGTGTGTAACCTTGAGCAGCGGGTCGACGTTTTGCAGATAAATCTGCCACAACCTAAAGATCTGGACAGGGCCTGGGTGCAGGCCGTGACGCTGCCCAGTGTACGGTGCGGACCACGGAAGAAGAGGCTGCCGGTGCTGCCAAGCTGGCGTGCCCACATCTCGCGGATAAAGGAGCTGCTATGCCGAGGTTCGTACTCGCCGCTCGAGTCGGACGAGTTGCCGTCGTCGTGGGCTGCAGAGTTGCTGTCGCCTCGAGAGTGGGCGGTGGCTGCACTGTTGTTGTTGTTGTTATTGTTGTTGCTGCTGCTGTCGTTATTGCTGTAATTATTGTTGCCTGTGCTCTCGGTCGGGTCGTGGAAACCTTTGCGGATGGCTTTCCAAAAGTTGTTGGCTTCGGCACGACGCTCATGCTCGGTGCCCGGGTCGGTGTGGCAGCAGGTCGAAGTGGTGATCGGCTGGCATCAGAAGATGCTATCTTGACTGGCCCTCCTCCTCCAGAGACTCCAGAGACTCCAGCTTCGTCGCCGTCCAAGTCGACCATCATCTCCGAGTCGTCTCCTCGTGCACGTCCGCTTTGGCGGAGGGGCTGCCAGCGAGGATGCTGCATCTCGAGATGCATCTTGCAAATTTGGATCAATGCGAGTCCGGCTCTCGCTCAGGATCAGGTCCGCCGACCGTCTCTTCGAACAGCGAGTCGAACCGCACATGGTTCTGTCGTAGCAGTGTCTCGTAACGCCGCACGCGGTCCAGCAGCTCGCGCTCGGGGAAACGGCGACGGCGGCGGCGTGGGTTAAGCGTGGCAGGCACACAGGAGACGCCGAGGCGGATGCAGTTGTTGCAGGGGAACTTGCGGTTTGCACTTGACTTTTCGCTGCTGGCACATGACACAGGCGAGCACTCTTTCGGCAGGAGCAGAAGAGACAGCACCAGCCGCCTTCGGTGTTTTGGAAGGTGCGGGTGTTGGCGAGGGCGCTCTCTGGGAAGTCGCCGACTTTCGGCGAGGCAGGTGCGAGTTGTTGTGCCATGGTATGGTGGACAGATGGACAGACAGACAAAAGGCAGGCGCGCAATGGGAACGGGCGAAGCAGCTGCCCGAGCAGGTAGGCCAGAAGGGGCAGGTGCGTCTGCGAGCGTGCGAGAAGTTGCGAGAAAGAGGGGAGACAAGAGAGGACCAAAAAGTGTATAAAGGGAAGGAACGCAATCTCGAGGGTCTTGGCCAAGCAATCTATTTCAGATGCAGGATGATGTCGACAAAATAGTCATAGAGACAAGAGATAAACACAAAAGTAGAAGACAGGAAGAAGAGTCGACTCGACAGCTTTAAATACACAGGGATGCCCCAGACACAAGGAGGTAGACACTTGTGAGGAAGCTCTTTGCAGTCTGGGGATGACCCGCTTGCTATCCTTTCTTTTGAGTTTTCTTTTCTTCTTCTTTTTCTTTTTGTCTTTTTTTCAGATCGGGCGTCGTTTGATGGTCTTACTTTTGCTCGTTCTTCTCTCTTCTCTTTTTTTCCTCGATTTTTTCTCGTCTTCTTTCTATGCCCCTTCCTTCTCGTCTCCCTCATGCCGTGTCTTTAAGAGGGGAATGTTGGCTCGGGAATTTGAAAGTCCCGAGCAAATCGACCAATTGCCCACCAAAAATGCAGCACTCGGGCGACAGAAATGCCCGAAGCTAGCGACGCTCAGTGGGACTTTGGCGGAGGTTTATCAAGCGTTAGCGCCAACCTAAACTACACCGTCACTGCTGTGCCCGCCCCTGGGTGCCCTGGAACATAGCGGTCAAGGCTGCTGTCCAGCACTTCTATCTTTTATTCTGCTGCCTATTCTATTTTTGCAACTTTGGGCAAGAACGCCCGGCCGAGCTACTGCACACTGCCGAAACACCACGTTCTTTCCTTCCCCGTTTCTTGATTCTATCGTGGCATTGGGGGCACCGGTCTTTGCATATCACGACCGTCTCCCCGCTTCGTATGCATTCGTATGCATGGCTCCGTGTTGTCTACGGTGCCCGTGTTATACAAAAGCGAACTCTCGTAATACGGCCCGACTCTGGCCCAGCGGCGTCTCCAACAATCGTGATAATCACCGCAGACGAGCGCAGACCATGCCATCGACAGCCAAGCATCGTGGTCCGCGGCAAGTAGGAGCTACATATTCAAGTCCGTTGTTTCGTCGAATAGCTCGATGATCTCACGGGTGTAAATACCCAGAAGAGCAAGTCGCAGCAGATGCACACACGGTCCTCTCCCTGTCTCGACGGACGCCACGTCCAACAAGGCAAGAGCCAAGAACAGACAAAGGGAATAAGTATATTGCCTCGCCCAGAGCTGCATGGGACATGGAAAGACTAGGAGTGTAGCAGAGTAAAAGATCAACCCTCCACGACCCCTCCATTCGGCATATTTTCCGGCAGCAACCTTATCCAAAAGCCCAAAGGCGACGCCCATGTGCCTCCCGTGCGCCCCCAATTTACGCCGCAGAGTCCCTCAGGTTCCCTCGACAATAGATTGCATGGCGTCAACATGGTGCTGTGAGATCCTGGCGAGCCTGGTTAGATTAGATTGCTCAAATAGCTTGTGTTGTCGAAAAACCGGTCCATGGTTCAGCTGACAAGATCCCTCCGAGCCTTCTCGCAAGTGCCCTTATTCTCTTTCCAGATCAGGAAGGAGGGCTGATCCGACGACTTACAAGGATCACAACTCACAACCAGGCTGTGCTTTCTGTGATCTACCATTTTCTGCTCTCTCTTTTTTTGATATTCGAAGCCCGTCGAAAAGTGGCTGGTGGACGGCAGAATCACACCTGCCCCTGAACATCGCATTCACGTGCCCATGGCCGTCTTTTAACAGTAACAAATCTTAAAAAGCAAGCCAAGACGACGATACAACCGTAAGGCTGTGATGGAGGGGTTAACAAGGAACGAGTTAAGAAGAAACAGGAAGCTGGTTGCTGGTATTCCCTCGTCCATGTCTTGGTGTTTTGGTATCCCGACCAAGATGTGATCGTATCCGGTTGGATTTTGCGCGTCGTGGAAGTGTATCTGCGTCTGCTTCGGAAATGATACCATCGTCACTTTTTTCTTTTCTCTATCGTATCTCTGCATCTTTGCATCTCATCTACGCCCTCGAATGCGACCTTGAATCAGATCCTACCCTCATCGCGTGCTCTCTTGGTCGTTGTCTTCCCCCCCTGTGTGTGTCCTTGTGATCGTGTGATGCCCTCGCCATTCATCGAACGCTCGAGCACCATGGACCACCACGGGATCACCATGGGATCACCATCGCCAACCTTCTTGGCAATGTATTTATTCAAAGAAAACTGGTGAGAAGACAGCGCCTCAAGGTGCAACACAACGCGCCTTTTTTTCTTCTGTTCTCCTCTTAGTCGTGCTGGGGCTTGCTCATATGCCTTCCTTGTCGGGAAGGTTGATTTCGTGATAAGGGAAAAAAAAAGGAATGCATGAAGACATGGGGATGCCAGGACTACCAGGAAAGAGAGAAATGGCACAGGGTCACCAAAGATGAGAGGCCATCATGGTATCAACAGGACGATGGCTGTTTGACGATAAATATGCTCGTAGTTCCCTCTTTAAGAACGCATATTTTGTTTTTGAAACCATCACCAACAGTCTCATCTTTTCATTCATCCCATCATTCAGGCCCTCCACTCATACCCCAATATCCCTTCCACGTCCACATCCTCCATAATGTACAAGCTCGCCACCCTCCTTACCCTCCTGCCTCTGGCTCTGGCCGCTCCGGCCCTGCCCAAGCGTGACGCCCCGGCACCCCTCATCCGCTCCAGCAATGCCCAGCTCATCCCGGGCAAGTACATTGTCAAGATGAAGGACAAGGTCAACACGGCCTCCCTCCAGGGCATCATTGACGTCGCCGACTCGGCCAGCGTCGACCACGTCTACAAGGCCTCGAGTGCCTTCCGCGGCTTCGCCGGCCGCCTAGACGCGGCCAGCCTCGCCGCTCTCCGTGACCACCCGGACGTCGACTACATTGAGCAGGACGCCGTCGTCAAGATTGACACCTATGTCACGGAGACGGCCAACCCGCTGCCCTGGGGCCTGGCTCGCATCTCCCACAACACCAACACGTCGACGTCGTACACTTATGATGACAGCGCCGGCGACGGCACCTGTGCCTATGTCATTGACACGGGCATCTATGTCGACCACCCGGAGTTTGAAGGCCGCGCCACCTGGCTGGCCAACTATGCCGGCGACGGCAGCAACACCGACGGCAATGGCCACGGCACCCACGTTTCGGGTACGATTGGCTCCAAGACGTACGGTGTGGCCAAGAAGACCAAGCTGTTTGCCGTCAAAGTCCTGGACGCCAACGGCTCCGGCTCCTTCTCGGTGTCATTGCGGGCATGGACTTTGTCGCCCAGGACGCCGCCACGCGCCAGGGCTGTACCAAGGGCAGCGTCGCCAACATGTCGCTGGGTGGCGGCTTCAGTGCTGCCGTCAACAGTGCCGCTGCTGCTCTCGTGTCGGCTGGTGTGTTCTTGGCGGTGGCCGCTGGCAACTCGGCCGACGATGCTTCCTTTTACTCCCCCAGCTCTGAGCCGACCGTCTGCACTGTGGCCGCCTCCGAGACCGTCGACGACATTGCCTACTACAGCAACTACGGCAGCGTGGTCGACATCTTTGCGCCCGGCACGGCTGTCCTGTCCACCTGGATCGGCAGCACCTCGGCCACCAACACTATTTCGGGCACCTCCATGGCCACGCCGCATATTACCGGCCTGGGCGCCTACCTGTTGGCCCTGCTCGGCTCCAAGACCCCGCAGGCCCTCTGTGCCTACATCCAGAGCACCGCCCAGAAGAACGTCCTGACTGGTGTCCCCAGCGGCACCGTCAACGCCCTGGCCTTCAATGGCAACCCCACGGCTTAGGCTGATGGAGAGTAAAGATGGCGGAGGGTAGTGCATTGGCTCTGGTGAGAGGGCGGTGGAAAATTATGGAGGATTTCGGATATGGTCTGGCCCATTAGATTGTGCTGTTCATTTAAGTGTGGTATGGTTCGGGGCAATATGGATAGACGTGCGGTCGTAGATGGTTGTAGACGGTCGTTGGTTGTTTGATTTTCTTCTTCTGGGGTCCCCTTTTAGTCAGTAATCACATTCACTGATGCTGAATATATTCGATCATTCATTGAATCCAAGTATTATTTTGTGCGGTTCAAGATTATTAACTTTGCCGGCCAATGCTCCTGACCGCGGTGAAGCAGGAGGCCGTTTGTTGACTACAGTAAAGAGGAGAAAATCCTTGTCTCATCCAAAAGACGCGGACCAATCGCAGTCGAACCAGTTTTGTGCAACAATAAAAAAGTAACAAAAAGAACAAGAGAAACAAGAAAATGGGGTGTCCGCGTAAAGAATGTGTGTGAGAAGCGCACAGAAGAAGAATTAAAATCAAAAATCAAAAGAGCAAAGGCAATGAGTGAGAAACAAGAAAAGCTGTTTAGATAAAAACCCAATGAAATGGCGTAATCAAAAGGTAACAAAAGAGGTAGTATCAAAAGGCATAACTTAGATGTGGCTCCCCGAATAAACTAGACATTAAGAAGAAAGAACATATTTTGCAAGAAACGACAAAAAACCAAAGACCAAAAAATTACAGCACCATCATGGCACCCAGCGCAATGACAACGGCAAATGCACTGGCACCAATGATCCGCTCACCACCAACAACGCGGCCGCCGTCGCTCTTAGACGAGCTGCCCGAGTCGCAGTTCTGGGAGAAGCCGGTGGTCGAGCAGCCCGACGAGCTGCCAGTGGTAGAGCCGCCGGAGCTAGAGCCCGAAGAGCCGGAGCCGGAGCTGGTGTCGCCGTTGCCCTGGGAGCTGCCGGGGCCGTTGGAAGTACCGCCGGGAATGGTGTTGGAGCTGGTCTGCTTGGTGCCGGCGGCGCTGCTGGTCGACGAGGACAGATCATCGCCCGAGGTCATGTCGAGACCGGTGTTCTGGAAGTTCTTCATAATGGGGTTCTTGTCGCCGTTGACGACGGTGTTGTTTGTGGCCAGCCAGTTGTTGTAAGTGTACGAGACAGCGTTGTTGGTGCCGGGGGCGGACGAGGCGTTGTAGCACTGGATCTCGATCTCGGAGAAGGTGGCGAAATCGTAGCCGTAGTTCTTAATGTCGGCCGAGTTCCAGTCAATGGGACCACCAGCCCACTCGACGGTGCCGGGGGCGTTGGACGAGGCACCACCGGGCCAGATGGACAGCTCGACACGCGACGGGGTCTGGGGAAAGTTCCACTGGTTGGCGGTAGCGTTCCAGGTATCGGACTTCTTCTGGACACGGCCGACCTGGCCATCGACCAGCCAGGTAATCGAGTCGGGCGTCCACTGGATCTCATAGGTGTGGTAGTTCTCGTAGGTGTCGGACAGGGAGATGTTGCCCGAGTTATGCCAATCCAGGATACCCTGGAAGTAGTAGTTGGTCTGGGCAATCTCGAGCTCGGTACCGACAAACTCGTAGTCGATCTCGTCCTTGACGTCACTGAGCAGAATGAAAGCAGTGACGACACCAGCACCACGCGAGGTCTTCAGGGTGGCCTTGACGTTGCCGTACCACATGTAGCCGGTGGAGGACAGGACGGTGCCGACAGAGTTGGCGGGCATGGTCAGCAGGACGGCCTCGTTGTTGTAGACCAGGGGAGTGCCCTGGGCAACCCAGTCGGCCTTGGAGGAGTCGCCAAGGTATTCGGAGACGTCGACGATGCGGTCAAGGCTGTTCATCTTCATGACACGGCTGACGCACTGGGGCTCGGGCGCACAGGCGTCGAGCGAGAAGGACATGCGGGGGTCGCAACCGCCCAGGCAGTAAGCACCGACACCACACTGGCCGTATTCTGGAGAGGGTGTTAGCGGGGGGTTCAGGTCAAGCTGAAGGTCAAGCTGAAGCGGGCTGGCGGCTGTGCCACGACGCTGTGCAACGATGCGCCTGGAGTGACAAGTGCCAGGGGTGGATGGGATGGGGAGTACGGAATACAGCGGGCGAGATGCCAGGCCAGATGGCTTGGCGTTCAAGCCATCGTCGCACGGCGAGAGAGGTGAGTTGAAACTTACGTGAACAGCACGGAGCAGACTCGGGGCACTTCTGGGTGAGCGAGCAGGTGGGGATAGAGTCGGCGGCCAGGACGTTGGCGGCACCCATGAGGGCAGCGACGCCGATGGGGAGGATCGAGCGGACCATGTTGGCGGTTGTGTGAGGTTGAGGTTGAGTATTAAAAGTAGTATGGAGAATCGGAAAGAGGTCGCGTCGTCGATCGGGAAGACGGAAGACGCGAGAAAACGAGAGACGAAGAAGAGGTGAAGATTAGTCGACGGTAAAAAGTCGTGATGAGCGAGTGAATAGCCCTCTGAGAAAATGGGCAGAGCGAGTGTAGTCGAAGAAGAAGGAGAAGAGGTGAAAAGAAGAAAAGAATCAAGAAGAAGAGAAAAAAAAGCCACAACAACAAAAACAAAAAAGTCGTGTGTGAGGTTCAACCAAAAAAGTCTCGTTCGCGTTTAGCGAGTGTCACGAAGAGGAGACAGGTGAAAGGGCGGCGGGGGATACAAACGAAAGGAAGGAGGCAACGAGAGACGGAGAGAAAAAGGGAAGAAAAACGAAGAAAGAAGCAAAAGAAAGAAGAGGCTATTCGGAGAAGGCTTCCGCTGGACGAAATGAGAGAAAGAGAAGAAGAGGAGAGGGAAAAAACAGACACAGCCTGGGGCGGTTGCCAAGACCTTGAATTTAATAGGAGAAGTCGGGTGCAGGCAGGTGCAGGGCCAGGACACAGGTCCAACAGGGCAGGAACAGGGGAGCAGGGGACGAACGAGGAAGGAACAAGGCACGAGTCTTGGGCGGATTTTGGATTTTGGGTGAGGATAAGTACGCGCTAGTCCCAAGATGGTCTGGTGTGCGGAGGGAAAGAGCAGAAGCGCAGAAAAGAAGCAGTAAAAACGCAGCCAAAAACACTCAAAAACAAGCATACAAAGTTTGATTCGCGCTACTGGAATCCATACGAACAACGCAAGACGGCAAGAGCGAGCCCCCTACGAGCCTGCACACAATGCAACAGGAGACCACTGGAGGAAAGAGCGTCCTGACCAAGGTAGAGTTGGCAGACCTGGCAGGGGAAGGAACGCACCAGAAAAAAAACGAGAAAAGCGAGGAAAAGTGGAAGGAACGTCAGTCACGACCTGGCGAGCCTGGCTACTCCTCTGCTCCTTTCTCCTTTTGGGTGGGAGCACGGACGTTGGAGAGGGTGGTGCGGGCCCAGTTTTTTGTGGTGGGAGGAGGTTTTCTCGTATTGGCAGGCGCGCCCGTTGTTTTTGTGTTTTGCTCGCTCAATTTTGGCTCTTTCGGCTCTCATTCTACTTTAGCTTTAATATTCCTATTTTCCATCCTTAATTTTTATTTCTATTTCTTCTCGCCCCTCAATCGTGGCTGCCCTATCTGGTGTGGTTTTTATTTGCTGGCCCCCTCTTTCCCACTCGGAGCTCCTCTTTCCACCCCATCCTTTCCTCCTTGAGAGCGCCTTCCCTCCTTTCTGCTCTTGGCTCTTGCTATTTCCTGCACCCCAGCAGCCAGAGAAGGTGCCCCTGCAGCAAAAGGACGAGCGCTGTGGAGAGAAAAAAAGAAAGAACGACCGACGGCGCGTTTTTTGGCGTTTGCTATTGACTTGAATGGGAAGATGCCCTGGAGTCCAGCCGAGAGCCTCACCAGATGCGCCCCAGAGTGAATGCAGGCGGTTGTGTATTCTCTTCTGTAATGCTCCGTACCTCCTGTCAAACCCTTTGAAAGGCACGTTTGACAGAAGCGAGAGCCCCATGTCCAACGTCGAACAGCTGTTCAACAGCAGTCAGATTGTGCTACAAGCTACGAATACAGTTATGGGTGACTGCCGACATTTCGCCTGCACAAAGCGACACTCTCATGCTGTGTAATTTGCTTCAGGGGTAGAGGGGCTCAAGGAAGCGCGCCGTGTGCCCACTGTGCCCGCGGCCACAAACACTGTCCGCTATTGGAAAGCGCCGTTTTGCCGATTTCACTCCACAGCCACAGCCACGATACCGTTGCATGCAGATGGGTGGGAAGGCGCGATGGGCAGCATCTGGTGTGCTGGCAAAGGGGGACATTCGATGCGCCAATCTGGTGATGTCAATCGGGTCCTGAACATCACGCCGTGTCAGGCATCTCTACGTTTTTCCACAAGTTCTGTCACGCTTGGGGCTATTTTTGCTGTCGAGTCGTCCTTTTGTCTTCCTTTATTATCGAGTTAATTCATCTCGCGCTCAATGCACAGTAAAGATGCAACGATGCAAATGACGGCAGAGATGGCCGATCACTCGCCAAACCCTTAAAGAGAGAGACACAAGCCAGCATTAATACGAGCACATATTCGCCGCCAGCCGCTGATCGACCCTGCAGCAGCATACAATACCCATCCAGGACGAATAGAACAGAAAAAACTGGTCGACCACAGGGCAAAACAGAACTTCTACAGCGGCGATCGAAAAGAGCCAATCCCAAGCAAGGGATGCCACCAGGCTCGTGTTGCCAAGACTGCTCGACACATCCAGAACGCCTAGAAATAGCACAAAGTCGCGCCCGTGGGGTCGAGCTGGGTTGAAACTGTCTTGCTTGCAGGGGTGAGAGCCTTGTGATGATTCAATAATTGCAGATGCACTTTTCCAAAGGGTTGAAAACGGAAAACCAAAAGCGGTTAACGAAAAGACTCTGCTTGTTTATTGTCTCTCCGATTCAGTTGTTTGTTTATTTTGTTCCCTATCCTCCCCTCACGTTGCTTCTTCTACTCAGCAGTTTCTATTGTGTCTCAGATCTCTGGAATTTAAATCGCGCGCCACGCCGTTACGGTACTTGACAAAATCTGCAACTCAAAATACCGAAACTGCATGCCTGAGAGGGGTGAGTATGTGTACCAGAAAAAACACAAGGGGTTTCTACCAGTCTATTTTTTGCTCACAATTTTATGATCGAGGTGAGCACAAAGGTCATCGCATAGCATAAACACGGCAGTCGCTCTCCGTGACAATATAGCCTAAAGGTGAACGGCCAAATGCACAACGGACAAATGGACGTCGCTTATTCTTCTCTGTTATCATACGTCGTACTGCGTATTGTCAAGCCACATCTTGTGTTTCTTTACTCTCAAACAGCAATGCTGAGCCTGGTATTTCTCTCACGTCTGTGCATCAATACCTTTCCCTTCTCGTCCTTCATCAACCATCTCACGACGATCCTGTTCCATGACGTAGATCGTGAGATGAAAGATGCCACAAGCTACCTAATAAAGGCGTTTACTTTGTCGATTTATTTTTATCATGAGAAGTATCAATAAACGCTCAAAGTTTATCCCTTTTATTTTGGCTACTTTTTTTTACATTTAAATAGATATATTCTATTTTTATTTTATTTTCATTAATAAATGAATACAATTTTCAATATTCTTATCACGAGTTTATTCCCAAACAGTGAAAATAACCGCAAAGTTGATATTGTCACAATAAAATACAACTAAAACCCCTTAAAAACAAACAAGGAACCCAGTCTTCCTCACCATGGTTCTATCATCGGTCTTGATGTCTTGATGTCTTTGTCCCACGTACCATCCAGGTATTGCCATGAAGCCTCATTTTTGTCTATTCTTATTGTCATTTTAAATCAGAAGATGCCTAGCCTCGCTCATGTACTGCATACATTATTCACTCATTAACACCATTTACACCATCTTACGCCAGTTGGTGACGCTACAGGCACAAAGGGGCCGACCGCACACACACTAGATCGGGGGGTACAAGGTGTACAAACATACAAAAAAAGAGGTACGATGCTAGCCCTAGTAAAGCGGATGTAAACACCAGTTGACAAAGGGGCCATGTATAAAGTATCTTGTATTTTGCACCCTACACCACCCGTTATTCCCGTACCCTTTTAAGCTTGGACTTTTGACTTTTTGACTTTTGACTTTTGACTTTTCTTTGTTTTCGGCAAGTCCCGTTATGGTCTTTTAAGAATCATGGCCGGACACAGGAAACATCGACCTGGAGTACAATGGCCGTACCTGGCATGTGTACATCACGGAATCAAGGGATGAGATGTCACTTTTTCTCCGCATGGAGAACTACAAAGGCGCAAAGTCACAGAGTCACACATTCACAAATAAAGCATGAATTGAAATCTGCGTCTGCGCAAAAAAGAGAGAAAACTGTAGTATTTCGATCGATAAACCGAAGTACTGCGCCCCTTTTTTTGAACTGAGGGCAAGCAGCACTCGTTTTATTCCTGCTCGGCCGAAGACAACTAAAAGCCAACGATCCAAACAGGAACGAAAGAGAACTGACTTCGAACCGAGAAGTACAATAGGAAAAGGAAACAAAGAAAGAGAAAAACAAATTATACCTAAACAGAGGGTTGTTAAGAAGAGAAATAGCATTTGCCCTAGTTTTTTTCCTTCGCCGCCAATAAAGATAATACCCTTGAAAAACCTACCCGAGAGACACAAAAGACAGACCGAACACAAACAAATAATAAAACGAGTACCATACCGTGGTCTCCCAGCCGAGAGACCAGGACAAAAGAATGTAGGTAAAACTAACAGTAATAAAAAGAAAAAAAAGAAAAAGGAAAGTATAGAAAAAGCCGGAAGTAACACCCAATCGTACGGGTAAAAAAGCCAAACCCAAGCAAAGCCAGGAAAGGAAAAAGAAGATATAAAAGGCAACGAAGACGACGGTACGTAGAAGAAGGCCAATGGGGGAAGAAGCCAGTAAGAATACTTGCAAACAGGGCCAATATCGTCGTAGACGATAGCAGTAGACGACGGTAGCAAATGCTGTTTTGTGCATCTTCTCGTTCTTCCCACTTGTCCCTCCTGTGCTCGCGAGAGCGTGGTATCTCAAGGACTGGCCGGGCCGGACGTACGAAAAGGACTAAATCTGTTCGATATAACACGAGACGGACGCTTCGGTGTAGCAGGAGAGGCGGAACTAGTCGAGGTACTGTGCCTGGAGCTGTGCCCGCTCATCTCGCTTGTAGACCTTGACTTTGTTCGCTGACCAGTTCCAGTTCCGTTCGAGGGCTCTGGTGAGTCCTCCTACCGCTTCCCCGAGCCAGAGAGAACCTGGTCGGCAAAGTGTTCCTTGGCGTACTGTTCGCAAGCCTTGGCGGGCTTGCCAACCTTTTGGCCAATGACCTTCCACTTCTGGTTCTCGTACTCCTTGATGGCGTTGAGCAGGGCCTGACTTTCGTCCTCGGCGAATTCTGCGTAGTGCATGTCCTTGTACCAATGCTTCTTGACACTGCCTTCTGTGCGGGTAGGGAAGGTCTATAAATAGTTAGTTTGGTCAGGTCACCAATATAATTTTTGTTAAAAAGGAACAGGCACAGTGACTCACCTTGGCAATCTCGGCCCAGGAGCTGCCGGCGTCGCGCATTTGCTTGAGACGGTGCTCTTCCGCTGGCGTCCACGGTGTGTTGGTGCGGCTCTTCTTGGCAGGTGGTGTCGGCACGCTGCCCGGCTCAGCCGGCGGCGCAAACTTGATGGGCGTTCCGCCAGCCGTCGCCGAGGCAGGAGTAGGCGGCTTTGTCAAGGGCGTGCCTGCAGGGATGGCTGGGGGCGGCACTGCAGAGACTGTGCTGGAGGCGGCAGCCGTCGTTGTTGGGATGGGAGGAGGAATGATGGGGGAGGCCGAGGTGGCAGGCGTTGCCGCGGGCAGAGGCTGCTGGCCCGTTGCCGGGTTCGGCCGCTTGCGCGAGCGCTGGGCCACGGGCGTCGATGCTGCCGAGGGAGGGGCCACAGCGGAGGGCTGCTGTTGTGAGGCCGGCGGGGCTTGTTGGTGCTGCTGTTGCTGGGGCGGCTGCTGTTGCTGCGGTGGCTGCTGATGCTGCTGCTGCTGCTGGCCGGGGTGAGGCGCATGGGGCGCACCGTGTTGCGGCGGGACGTTCAGCGGCGGCTGGCCCGGAGCCGTGTGGTGTTGTTGGCCCGGGGCCTGGGGCGGCTGCTGGCCGTAGCGGAAGTCCATGGGCTGCTCATTACGACGAGCATTCAGGTGCTGCTGGTACGGGTGTTGTGCGCTGTTCGGGGAGGGTTGATTGTTAGTATGGATGTAGTTTGGGGTATACGGATCGGTTGCGAGACGCATGTAGGGCAAATATTCTGGTGGAAGTGAGGAAGATTGGTTGAGCGTGCGAGGCTCTAATTGCAAACCGTCTCCAAAGCTCGGTAAGGGATCGTCCAGTGTCCCGTCGACGAGCTGCTGCTAAAAGGATTGTACGAAAGGGGACAATGGGATTTTCTCCGCCATCTGCAGAGGGGCTCAGGCAGGCCCGTGTGGGCAGCTGATAACGAAGGGACGTGATCGTGAGGGAGAGAAAAGAGTGACAAGACAGCCAACGAAAAAAAAAGCGAAGAGATGTGTGAGAGAAGAGACGAGTTGTGAGCAAGGTCGAGAGACGAGAACTTGTCGTGTGTACGTCGGAGTTGAAATGACAGTGAGGAGTTCAATAGACGTGAGTTATCGGCTGGTGTCGTATGGATGGTCTTGATATCGATGTCCGATAAACGAGAATGGTTGACGGGTAGAATGGAGCTTGCTGGCTCTTGACAAGGCAGGCTGCAGTTTTTGCTATCCCATGTATGTATGCAATTCGAGATGTAGCGACAGGCAGCGACGTGTTCGATGCGGGAGATGTTGCGATCGAAGGGGCCGATAAAAGTGGCAGGCAGAGATGTGTGTCGAGAGGGTCGAGCTTCGAGTGTCGAGTCACGACCCAAGAATGCACAGCTGCTAGCACAGACAGAGATATTTCTTTTGTACTTTGTACACTGGTGGCACTCGAACACCGAGCAGGCTCGTGATCTAGACAAGGCTGATTGCCGTCTGATTTGGATGTGGATTGTGGTCGTGGTTTCTGCGCGTGGCTAATCTTGGTTGGGCTTTATCGGAGACAGAAAAGTTCTTTATCGGGAGGGAAAGCTTTGTCGCGCGATCGTTGCAAGTCTCTGTTGTATCGAAGCTTGTATATGGGTGATTCTCCAAACAAATGTCCCGCCTGTGCGTTGGAATATCGTGTTGTGTGAATGCTGGGCGTTGGGAGTATCGCTGGGATTGTTGATGCGTAAAAGGATGAGATGTTGATGTGGTGTTGATGTACATGTGACTATGGTGCGTCATGTATCGACAAGGTACATTGTTTTGGCTTTGGGTCGCTCGTCTCTTTTTGCTCTCGTCGGGGTTGTTTCTCGTTTTTTTTTTTTCGATCTCGCGGTTCGCTCTTGCTCGACTTGCTGATTGCTATTCTCTTTTCTCTCTGGACGGGAAACGGAGTAGGAGGCACAAGAAACCAGGTGCCAGGGAAGGAGGGGGAGATGGCAGAACCAAAACACATTGAGGGGATACGAGGAGGGTACAAGCAAATACAAGCAAAAAGGGTCACTCACTGTACATCGTTGGGGTGGCTGGTGGAGTTGCCGTAGATGTAGTCCGGCAGAGGGCCGACCTGCCACTGCTCCATGGCCTAAAATCGGATTGGCAAACAAGCCAAAAGGTTAGAGACGATATTTTGACAAGTCAGGCAAAAGTGAGGGCGAGTTTGAGGTCGCGCGCAGGTCTTTTGCAGGTCTTTTGCAGGTCTTTTGCGAGTTTGTGAAAATTGGTGACTTTGGTGGTTTTGGTGGATGGGGTTGTGGTGTTTTGGTGAAGGATCGCAAAGGCAGCTGCGACGGGGAATTGTTTTGTTTCGTGTTTCTTGTTTCTCTTCTCTCGACAGGAAATGGCAAGAGCGAAGGAGTTCTTTGAAAGACACAAGTGACAGGAAGAAACGAAAAAAGGAATTGGTGAATGGTACAAATGAGAAGGAACGGGTTGGAGTACGGAGTGTGGACAAGTTAAAAAAAAGAATAAAAGAAAATCCGATAAAAAGGGAAGGAGAGATGGGCGCGCGTCGGGTAGGGTGTTTGGTGGTGGTGGCTTCTGGATGGACGCGCTTGCGTGGGCACAGCGAGTGAGAAGACAGTGAGGAGACCGAGAAACAACGAAACAAAGAAGGAGCGAAGCACGCAGCTTCGTTCTTGTCGATTTTTCGCCTCCGTGCCTTTGCCTTTTGGACGGGATAAAGAATAAAGAGAAGGAAAGCGCCTTCCAGATTGCGTGTTTTTCGCCGTGAAGTGCTCTTGCCAGTTTCTCACTTTTCGTCTCCTGTTCTCCTGTGCTGCTCCTTTGGACCGTTCGTTTGTCCAACCCTTGATCCTTTTGCCTTTTGCTGTGCTTTGCTTTCACCTGCTCTGTCTTATCGATTTCTTCTCAGTGTCCCCGCCCACATTTTTTTTTTTTGCTTTGCCAGCCAGTCGCGAAGCAATCGGGCGGCGCGGATTTCTGCGGGTGGCTGAAAGGTCCGGCGCAGCGCCAATCAGGACAGGGAAAGGCGGCTGGGACAGGGTGAAGGAAGGAGCGAAGTAGCAAAGCAGCACGAGGTTGAGCCGACAAAAAGACCAAGACCAGTCAAATGAGACAATGAAGGAAAGAGCTGTCGAGCACAATGGGAAAAGCAGCAATCGGATCAATAGCAGGCGATTGAAACCAAGCCATAAAACCAACAAGGCGATTTGGAGGGGATTGGCGGATTTGGAGACAAGAGGGAGGTGACAGTGACACTGGCGACACAGACATCGACAGCGACAGGGCCGATGGGAAAAGAGGGGTGGGTGGACGGGTGCTGGGGGAGCGACGCGGTCGACGGACAGCGGACAATGGCGAGAATGGCAGGCTGGTTGGGGTGCTGTAGGCCACAACAAGCGGCCTCCTGCACACTGCACTCTGCACTGTCTGCAGGCTGCAACACTGCTGCACGGGCGATGCAGGTTGCCGCGGTGGACGACGCCTGCTAGCGTGCTTTTTTCGCGCAACCCAAGGACGTGCAGAGTAGTCCCCAGTCCACAGCAAAAGGAAGCAACAGGAGCTGGCGTGAGACCTGAGGGAAAGAGCAATGGGGGATGGGGAGAGCTCCTCAAGCTCGGAGAGGGGAAAGAACGAGGCAGGTGCGATGCAAAAGACCAAGACCAAAAGACCTTGGAAAAGACTTAAAAAGAACAGAAGGAAAGAAGGGAATAGGAATACATACGGACGTGATGCGGGTTGTCGCACAACTGGCGACAACGCTTCAACTAGAGAGAGCTTCGGGGGTGAAGCTCTGGGGCGGTTTTTTCTGTAATGGGGACAGACCAAGACGAGCTTGGTCGCGTTCGCGGTAGCGGGCGCAAAGTCGTCGGGTCGCGGTGCGCAAAGGTCGGTCGCTGGGCGTCGCTGATTGAATGCAATTGTCGTGCAATTGCAAAAAAAAGTGTTGCAAGTATCGCAAATCGTCTTGCTCAGTCGTTCGCCGCGGCGTCCTTTTTGTCGGTTGGTTCGTCGGTTTTGAACAAAAAGACGAGAGAAGCTTTGCTTTTGGCGTTTTTGATGTTGTGGTGAAAAAAGAGGAACAGGGGGGCGGCGCGAGGGAAGGAGGGAGGTTCCAAAAAAATAAATGGAAAATAAAAAGAAAAAATAAAAATGGAGAGAGCCCAAAGCACGCCAAACCAGATTTGGCGTTTTGGAGGGAAGGAGAGAAGGAGAAAAGATGAGCAGAGATGGCAAAGAATACCGGGAATTTTTCTGGTGTTCTCGTTCTTGCCCTTTTTCTTTCTCTTGACAATGTTTAATTTGTTGATGGGGGTGTGCAAGGAGAGAAGAAAGAAAAGAAAGAGAGGGAACAAAAAGAACAAGAAAGAGCGCTTGGCGATCAGTGGCTGGTAGCTGGTAAACAACAAAAAGCCAGAAAAACGCGTGCGCTGCGCCTGGGTGGCTACTCGGTAGAGGGGAGGAGGCGGCCGAATAGGAGAGACCAAGAAAAGAGAGGGCGTGGCCTAGAGAAAAAGAGTTTTTTTCTTGGGGTGTGAGCCACATGCCACCTCGTAAAAAAAAAAGATACTCACACGCCCCCTGAGCCAGGAAGGAGCAGGGCAAGGACAGGAATGGTTCTGGCTTATGAAGGAGGTTCTGGCTCAATCGCACCTGCTCTTTTCCTCGTGTGCTGGTGTGCTTATTTGCTTGTGTGTTTCTCAGCTCGAGCTGCTGCTCCGAGGCACGCGTAAAAAGGAAAAAAGCACACCAGGCACCGAAGAGGAAAGAGCAAAGGCGGGCGAGACGGCCATGCAAATGAAGAATGGGGAAAGAGCGGACTCACCTTGTGGCAGCTGTCTCTTGTCGATCGTGAGTCGAGACTGAGCACCTGAAGAAGTATCCTTACTTTGTAAGATCCAAGTACTATGGAGCACAAGTAAGATATGCGTACAGGCCTCGATGAAGAAGACGTTGGGACTGGAGCTTGGGTCTGGACGAAAGCTGGGACTCAATTGACCCTTGCGTCGGAGATCGTCGTCTTTCCGTTCACTGGTGTTTGGCTGTATAGAAAAGACAAAAAGAAACAATAAAAAGAATTGCGGTACTTGGAGAAGCAAGAGGAAAAAGAAACAAGCTCAAAGAAACAGCAGCAAACAACAAACGCCTGTCTGTGCCAACTGAGCAGGCGTCCTGTCCCTGGTCAGAAACACAGAAACAAAACACCACAGGGCTGAGAAGGAGCTTGGCTGTGAAGCTGGGATGGGGCTCTGAGGCTGGTGGCCGTTTGGGTGTCTTTGCAGCACAAGTCACTCGTGGGTCCAGGGCGTATTCTTCTGCGGAGGAAGAAGGGGAGGGAGTGAAAAGTGGGAAAGGACGCGAAGAAGGAAACCAAAGAAACCAAAGAAAACCAGGAAAGAGCAAAGGGGGTTTAGGAAACGGGAAAGGAAAGGTCTAGGTGGGCGGCGGGCGGGTCCCGGTAGAAGTAGTCGCTCCTCAGGTGCAGTTCAAGTGAAATACTCGCCTCGCCCGCTGTATGCCTCGAAAGGCCTTGTAATTATGGCGTAGTCAGTTGCGTGTTCTCCGACAAGTGCGCTCCAAGTGCACTCCAGAAGACGTTAGATCTAAATTAGAGTTGAGAAATTGGACAGTCTCGACGTCGTAGGTGATACACGGCACGACAGCAACAGGACAGCAGAGGTCACGAAGACGAGAGAATGATGCTCTTCTCACTCATCTGTGACAATATGAACTCGCCTTCAGCACAGGCAGCGAGATGTACCTTACAAATGAACGATGTACAGAATGGCAGGCGGGGCCAACAAACGCTACCTCGGCCTGCAGAGAAAACTTCGCCGGGCGACTTCCCTGAATAAGCGCATTAAAGGGGAAAGAGCGACCGCGTCGGCGGGCTCTGATTGGCCGGAGAGAGTTTTGGGGGAGGGAAGTGTCCGATACAACCGCTCTAGATTATGTCATCTAGAACGCGACGGGCTGCTTCTTCAGAATGGGGTCAACTCAATCAATTCACTCAATTTGCTGTGTAGCAGCGACGCATTTTCGGTGAGCCCAGATGCCTGCAGATGTTCAGATACCATGGCAGATTCTGATTCTGATCACTGCGACAGCATCGTCGCGTTGGTGCAAAGCAACGTGACGTGATGGGCCCTGTCGATGCTCGGACAGCACTTGCCTGTTCAGCGCTCCAGACAGCACAGGCGGCGCGCTAATTTCAAAATGGGCAAGTGCAACCCAGCAAAAGAAAGCCGCAGAACGGCCGTCGACAGGACACACCCCGTCGGTCCAGAGACAGCACACAGCAGACAGAAAGAGCAGACGACAGACGACAGAAACAGAAGGCACGCCCGTCGACCTGAATCTCCAGCACTGAGCCAGACCATGCCAGCATATACACAGTAGCGCGTTCCTCGTATTGCTCTAGCTCTGTCTCTGGGCGTCTTTCTTTTTCTTTCTTTTTCCTTTTCTTCTTTTTGCTGTTCTTCGGTTTCCTCCTCGTCGCTCGCCCTCTTTACCCCGACTTTTTCGTGTCTCCATCGTCGACACTATCGGCGCGGGCTAGAAAAGGGATTTGCAGAGCGATGTGCAAACGCGCCCCGCTCCTTCCTCGTCTGGGGCCTGTTGGCGCCCTCTTGGGGGCTCTTGTTGGGGCCTGCCGGGGCCTCTCTTGGGGCGCCCGTAAGATGCAAAAGGGCTAAAAAGGCCGAAGGAGCCAAGCAAGGCCCCAAGGACTAGAGACAGTGGACCAAATAGGGGCCGCGGAACTGAGATGCATCGCGACATCGACTGGTGCACATCTGCCGCGGCCGTTGTATTCTGCGCTGCCGAGACAGGGAAGGAGCGATTGGAACGTGCTCGTTCCTCGTAAAATGGAGAATGTACAATGGGACGAAGAGGCATGAAAGCATGCTTTCGACGAGGCAAGAACGACGGCGCCCCCCCTTACGTTGACCCTCACCTTCCCTCTTGGGCGTCGAGCCTTGGGGCTAAAGCATGTGACACCAGAACACCTTGAGAACCTGAACCACAGCAGCCAGAGAGACAAGAGCGACAGAGAAGCAGAGAGATAACGAGCAAGTAAAGCTGAGAGCACAGCGCACATAGACATCTCCAAAAGAACGTGGCAAACAGCTGGTGCCAAAAAAGACGCGGTTTTCACCTCGCATCTATCATCTCTTCTGCTCCTTCTCGTTTTGATGTCGCTCAATTGCTCGGTTTGCTCCGGCGTTGCTTCCCAGCCAATGAGACACGCCAATTGCTTTTGGCAGGCACCGCCTTTGCACCTGTTACTTTTGGCTGCAGCTGGGCCGCCCCGCTTGAAGACTCTGCATCGCGCCTTCCTTGTTCTTGTTCTTTGTGTTTTATTTTCTGATTTATTCTCGTATTTTCTTTAATCTTTTTCATCTTTTTTTTTTGTCTTTGATTTTACGTGTTCTGGGCTCCCCTTTGTTTGACACATCTCCGGCTTTTCTTCTTTGCTTGCTTCGCTTCTTCTCTGGTTTGCTGCGACGTTAATTTCTGCTAATCTCTTCAATGTCTCCAATCTCTTCTTCTCCGTGTTCTTACGAGAAACGCCCGGAGCCGAACGATGCACAACCACAAATATAGCAATTGATATTCGCGGCGCCAGACCAGGAAGGAGCCACTGAGCCCAGCCAGCCAGTCCCAGCGAGCCAGAGCCAGTCTCCAAACAATGGCGCTTCCGACCGTTGTGGAGACCCGGTGCTTTTTGGAGGTGGGACGCGGTGTGGGTTCACAAAAGGGGAAAGAACGAGGAACAGGCCAGGGTGAACCCAGCAAAAAGGAAAGAGCTCAGGTCCCAGCAATCCAATTCCGCATGCCTGCCTGTTATGGGGGGTGGAAGAAGGGTGGGAGTGCGAAGATAGCTCGATACTTGGTAGCAGGTACCATTGGACCAGCGCAAAGTAGTCAAAGTATCGCATCGCGAGAGAAGCCAATCTACAAGCCAAGACCGGACAATGCGGCCATCATCTCAGGGCGCGAAGCGGGCGAGAAAACCGTTGTCCCCGTCGTCTCCTTTTGCGTCTTCCCCATTGGGCGTCTGTGATTAACTCCATTTCGAGAAGCGTGAGGCTGAACCACCAGGGGGGACATTCAAGTACGACATACAAGAGTGCGTTCCTAGAGTATCGAGTACTTTGTCGAGCTCGTACAAAGTACAGTACGCGTGCCCACTTCACTAGAATAGCACAACAGTCGTTCCTCTTTCAGCTGCCTTTGATGGGACAACATGACCACGTGCTTCCAACGACATATCAAAATGAGAGCACACCAAGAGATGTTTGCGTCTCTTCAAGTGCCACGGTGAGTCTGTGAGGGACAACGAGGCACAACTAGGCACAAGCTGTCAAGGCACCGACCGACGCACCGATGCACAAGCGCAACGACAACAACAGCCATGGCGCGAGCTGGATCCACAACGACGAGCCCGAGGCTGGCCGTGTCCCGAGTCGAGAGCAATGCTGTTGAAAACAAGAGAAACAATGCTGCGATGTCAAGCACGCGACTCACCTTGTTGGGATCGAGAGACAGACAGTCATCAACACAAACTCCCAGAAATGTGATGGCTGTTGGCGCTACCAACCGAACGCCACCATCGTCCATGGCAGATGAAGGGTCGAGGGGGGGATGCGAGGAAGAGATGAGACGGAAACGAGTGTTTTTGTTGACGGCCGGCAGAGAAGGTTTTATGTCCTCTCATTCTCTTGCTCCGCACCTCTTCACCTTTCTACCCTTTCCCACAACTCCCCCGTCCGTTTCCTCCTTCGTTTCTATGGACGCCAATATGTCTTATGGCTGTCGAGTCGGTCCTGGCATCCCTGCCCAAGGTTTCTTTGCACAAGGACGCCGAGGGCACCAAACATGAAAATGACAAGGCGATGCGCCAAACACGTTTGTTCCTCAGGGAACCCTGCGTGACAGCATCGAGAACCCAAGCCTCGGCGCCCCTGGTCGAATCCGTTCGTCGCCGGAAGCATCGCGATCCGGACAAAAAGCCTCGTCTTGACGCCCGACAAAACACGTCACTATCTACACATTCTCCCAATCTACCCCATTTTTGTTTTCACATTCGTCTTTTTGCATTTCAGACGAAAATCCTCATTCATGCTTGCTCGGTAGATCGAGGAGGAGGGGCGCGTCGTGATCGGTGAACCTGAAACCCTGCAAGTCGCAAGAGGTAGCACGTCGTCAGCAGCCGGTGACGATGCGTGTGTCAGAAGTTTCTCTACTGCCACTGGAGACTGAAGGCAGCGGCGAAAAGATTGGGGCACTCCAATGGAGTTTATGGAGAAGAAGGAGAAGCTCGCCGACATTCCCTTGGATGTTCGAGTTGCGGGCCCAAAGACCGGGAATTTTCAACGTTTTTTTTTTCTTTCGTCTTTCCACGATGCGATGTGATTTACCCCTGTTTTGATTTTCTTTCCCTCCACCATTGCTGTGTACTTGACCTATTTCATCCCAATACGAATCAGACTAAACACTGCGTCTGTTTTGGCCGTTTTGGTCCGTTTTCGATTGGCCTCGTTATGTTGTCGTGTCGTGCATCACAAAACGGCGAACAGGAAGCGGCAGTGCCGTCCAGTTTTTTATTTTGTTCTTCTCTTGACCGCTACTGACATCGGACGACGCCGTTCATGCAATGGGTGGGAAGAGGGTTTTAAGAGGGGTCTTATGAGGGTCTTTCTACCTGAAGCAAACAAGGGAAATAAGATACGAGTCTCAAAAGGCGGAAGAAGGAGAATTACGCTTCTGGGACATCACACACATCGTCCACCTGTCCTTGTTCTCCCCCGCTGTCCCACCATTGTCTCCATGTAGCAGAGCCAAACCCAGGTGACAACAGACAATGGGCAGGTGATGGACAGAGAATCGGAACAACACAACAAAACAGCCAAAACAGCCTGTGTTGGTTCCGCTGATTTGTGCTGTGAACGCCGTGAGAATTTCCAGGTCAGCCAGCAATGATTTGAGGGTAGAAAAGTCGAGGACATTGATCCGCAATGGGGAAAATAAACGACACATTTTGGCATCGGAGAGTTTCGATTTTCATATCCCTTCGATCGTATGCTCTTATGAAGAGCCAAGGACATCTACAATACTTGCCCGTACAAGCTATCATCACTCGCTATTTACACAACTTGTGATGAAATTCTGATGATGAGATGAACGAGGGTGTAGACCACGAGTCCAAGTCTCACCTCAACAATTATTTTACAACGAGTAGGGGTGAAAGCCATGAATAGGAGAGCCGGCACGACTTTCCTTTTCTCGCATTTGCCTTCCTCTCTCTCTTTGGCGTCCTGCACGACTCTTCACGCCAAAATTCGGTACGCATAGGTCGATCTGTCCTGCATCGGCACCAGGAGCTGTTCGAGATGTGCTTCCATGGCCAGACAACGAGTGAATACTCAGAAAAGGAGGGGACGATGAACGGAGTTGAGGAGAGAACATCGGCCAAGGCGATATTTTCGACCTTTGGTTCTCCGAGTATGGGTGAGTGAGTCTCTTTGTTGAGTTCCCGGTCGCAGAGGTCTATCATATCAGGAGAAGAATGCTGGGGAAGAGAGGAGATGAGGAGGATGAACAATCAGAGACGATGTGAGAATCACAGTGACGAAGGGCGAAATGTCGATCAGAAGAAGCACACTGTACGATGGGATGATGAGGATCGTGTGTACAACTATTGCAACAGTGCTTTGATTTTGCAGAAGACGTAGGCCGGCGACGACGTCCTAAAACGGTGGATTCTGTCTCGACTACTCCGTATTGCCCTTTCTACGCACTCTGCTCTGCCATCTTGACCCTTTATCTTTTGATTTATTTTTATTTTTCTTGTATCGTTTTCTAACCAATGTTTTCTACTGCTTGTTTCCATGCACCCCGATACCATACGGACGCAGGTTTTTTTTCTTTCATTTTTTCTTCTCTTTTTCTCAAAGAATCGTTGTAATAAAAATTTCAATTATTTTTGAAATGAATTATCAATGAACATATTGAGATGGCAAAATAAGAGCGTCCACGAACAAAGCGGTTAAAGAAACAAGTCTGTTTCAACAGTTGAGGCTCTGTTCGAACGGGCTAGCTCTAATTAACCTTGTTCCGTCGGAACGTGCAACGTCGTCAGGTCATGATGCTGGTAAACTGACGTCTTTGTTGTGCGTCGATAGGTTTTCTTCTTACGTCTTCTTGTTGTTCTTTTCACTTGCCCTGATTTTTTTTCCTCAACATGCATTCCCTGTATGTTGTAGTATTGCAGTCGTAGTTTTGCCTTCCCGCACAGGCGGCAAGAGAAACACTGGGCTTGGGTAGAGTTGCATTGTCCCATAAATTGAGGAGGTTTTCTTTGCAGTTTTTGTTTCCCTCGTCTTCTTTCCTTGCTATTTTTTGCTTGCCTTGCGAGCTTGCCTCCCTTGCCCTCACTTCCCAATAGGGCGTCTCCCAAAACGTCGGGGCGTTTCGACTTTTGTTTTGGCGTGGAGCTGTGTCCCGCGCCAAACGACGGAGACGCAGCCTTCCGAATGACGGAATGATGAGGGGGACGACAAGTACGAGGAAAAGACAAAAGACAACGAAAACGGAAACAAGAAACAGGACAGGCCGTCAAAACAGACCCTTTGTGTTTTCCCACGGGTCTGCCGGACAGGGTATTTTCTTCTTCTCGTCCATTCTCGTGATCTTTGCCCTTCTGCCTCTCTTGATGTTAACGTCCATTTGACCCTTGCCTGGCCGTGGTTTGTTGTTTTTGGTTTCCAGTGTTTTGCATTTGTTTTTGTTCGTCCCTGGTGCGACGAAACAATATCAAAGACTATGCATTGCGAGTTTTTTTGTTTTCGTCTGTAGTCAGCTTGAGAGTGCATTCTATTTGGATTCGTCTCTTTCCCTACGAGTCCGTATGTGTACACATGCTTTTCTTTTTACCGCTCTCTGTCCCATTTTCTTACTTCGTACATATGGTCTGCCGTTTCATTCGTCCGCTGTGAACAGGGGATCGTGGCTTGTTTTGACGGAATTGTTTTTGACTTCTTGGCATTGTCACAGGAGTGGTGCACACAGGAAACAAATACTACTTACATCGTACAGAAAGGCAACTTGAATAGAAACAAAAAGGCAAAAAAGAACGTGCACGGTCTTCCGTAACCCATGAGCACAAAAAGTGCACGACCAGAGAGGCAGCTAGAAAGTCTCTTGGTAGTATCAGCCGGCCGTGTGATGTTGGACTTGAATTTTGCGCTTGCATGTTCATATGAAAAGGGCTAGATAGATTGCATATGCAGCCTGCAAGATGTAGGGGCAGGCGTCAATGAAAGTTCTTTCCCTCTACACAAAGATATCTACCATCCATCTTTCTATTTACAAACACACCGTCCGAAGTGTCTTTCTCGCTTCTTTCGTTCTTTTGCCGTTTCGTTCCGAATAAGCCGACTGAAGGATTCGCTTGCAAACGTCAAGAAAAAAAGGAGGCTTGCAAATAAGGTTTGCCATCCTCTGACGAGGGGTTCGTTGGGATCTTGGGTCTTGTTTTTTTATTCGTTCTTATGGGTCTTTTGAGTCTTCTGGGCCTTCTTGACTTTGATTCTAGCTTTAACCTTGGAGCCCTGATCTGTGCTGACCTGTGCCTGGGCTCGAGGCCTGTGCGCCCGGCGTACCTGCAGACGGTAGCACTGGGCTCCGCTGGCCTGCTGAAAGAGGTCAAGGGTCCTGGGCCAGTCTTCGGGCGCCTACTGTTTTCGAGTGCTTTTTGGGCGTCTTTGAGTGTCCTTTGAGTGTCTTTCGACTTGATTTCATTACGCCAGAGCTCGTAGCGAGTTTCAAGGGACTGGGGACTTTTGCCCATTTGTTGACGCAGCCCACACACAACGCAACCAAACGAAACGGTGGTTTGTTCCTTTGCGTCTTGTGTTTGTTCTTTCTTCTGGTTTTGCTTTGTTTTTGCTCGTATTTTACTCTTGCTATTATCGCCGTCTCTATTTTTGTATTATTTCCACGTTTCTGTCTGGGATGAGCTCCATCTTGATCGGAACAGAACAGAAAAGAAAAGAACATGATGAGAGGGGGTAGATGTGGATTATGTGGATGTTTTTCACTTTTCAAAAAGAAGACGATAAACATCATGACGGCGACTATTCACGATGTGGAATAAATACCAAAATGGCTAAAAATAACAAACATCGACAACCTCTATCGTCACAAAATATCCAGACTCCATCTCGGCCAGTTCACATACTGAGTAGTCTCGCTCAAAGCATTGGCGAGAAACGAATGTGATGTTTCAACCGGGGGCCAGACCCCATGTCAAACCAAACAGACGGAGACGAGATACGAGGCTACTTACACAGTATTGAGAACACAAGACGGACGTTTTGTATGAAAAGAAAGCTGGCAAAGCCGACTCCCAAAGACGGAGGATTCTTTTGGATTTATTTGGACTCCTTTTTTGCCTCGAATGCCTGTGGACGCTCTCGGACACCGTTAGTTTAACGTTTAGCGGGCCGCCGTCAGGTCCAGGGCCTGGCCTCTAGCTGCCTTTAGTACACTGCTGATCACTGCTGTGCGCCAGAGTGCTGTAAACTACACCTTCTCACAGCAAAAAGACAGCAAAAAGACAGCAAAAGACAGCAGAAAACAAGCAATACGGAGCCTCGAACAGGCGTGTCAAGTGTCGATAAAAAAGGGGGGAAGGGGCTTGCATAGTGGAGTCGCTGCTTGTGGGGGTGGATCCCAGACGGCCACTTTCCACCAATCACACAACAAGAAAATACAGACAAGCCTCTCGTCTTGTTACAGCTTTCCCGCAACGACAGTTTGTCGAAACCCGTCGTCAAACACGCAGACTCAGACCCTTTTTTTTGGCAGAGGGAAGGTGAAGAAGATAGAGAAAATTTTCTGTGGTTTTATTGGGTTTCGTACTTCACAAATTCTTCAAAAAAAAAGGAAAGAAAGAAAGAAAGCCAGAAAGTCACTTGGCCACTTTGTCTCGCCTTGACCTTTTCCCTCGACCTTTCTCCTAGACCGTTTGACTAGTTTCTCGCCTCTCGGCTCTCGTCAGTCTTGTATCGTCTTTTCTCCTCTTTTCTTTTTTTCTTTTTTTCCTTTACTTTTGTTGGCGTGTCTATTTTTGTTTTCTGAACACTACTTTCTGTGGAGAGAGACATGACGAAACGGCCAACAGAGTCTGGCAAGACACGAAGAGACAGAAAAAGACTCGAAAAGACAGGGTGCACAAAGCAGCATGGCAAGTTCCGTCGAGGGATACAGACACAAAGACAAAGACAATGTCGACATTGAGTACATGAGCACATGAGCACATGAGCATGCAGTGGAAGCGACCTAAAGTGAGTGCAGAAAGACAACAGCCACCGACAGCCTCGATCAAAGATAAGTAGCTGCAGACAGAGACTGCAGATACAGACTGCAGATATAGAGCACAACGTGACAGCCTTGCCGGACTGGTCACATCCGGGCACCCTTTAATTTCGGTGCTCTGCTTTCACAAGCACATCACGATAATCACAAAGACCAAGGACAAACAAGGCCAAGGACCATCAACTCTTATTTGAAAATCATATTGTAGAATGCAAAAAGAGAAGAAGAGACCAAAAGAAAAACGAGTAAGCTCCTGCCAGACCAGACGAAAACAAATGCATTGAGCGATTCATCCGGTGGCTAGGCGAATGGTCTCGGTTTGCATTCCTCTTTACTCTCTCCCTCTTGACCCTTCTCTTTTACACCTCGTGCCTTCATCCCCCCCCCCCTCGGCATGATTTGATCCCAGCTCCCGTGGTGCTCCAAGAGTTGTATCCTCTTTTTTTTCTTTCTTTCTTTCTCTTTCTTTACTTGTGGTCCTGTGTGTGTGAGTCGAACCGGGCCAACAATGCCAGGGACCAGGGTCTGAGGGAGAAACAGCACGCCAAAAATGCTGTGATCCGCGCACGTCCATCTTTGCATCTTGCGTGCATGAGAATAGAGGACCATCTTGCATTTTCTTTGCTTTAGGTTTACACTTTCACAAAGCTTTGTGAAAATCTGGTGTATGTGTGTTTCCCAGAACGATGTAAATGTCGTAGGTCTTTCTAATCTTGGTTGCTTTGAGCCACCCAAATCTACTTTCGCCTCTTCTCTTCTTCTTTTCTTCTTTTCCTCTAGTCGTCTCTTTGAGTTTCTTACTTTTCATTCTACTCCCTTCTTCCCTACGCAGACCTGGCCAGAAAATGCAGTCTTATTTTGTCACATCAAATCATCAAACAGACCAAACCGCACAATCCACAAAGGCCACCCACAATCGATCTCTCACCAGCCCACTTAGGCCACAACCCCTTCTCCATCATCCCCTGTCTTGACTGTCTGTTCCTGCTGAATTTTGTCTTCCTCTGATTTTATCTTCCGCACCTGACCTTCATCCCTACAAGGACAAGAACGGCCAAGCTAGATCCGGGTCAACCAGGGCTGGGTCAGCCAAGATGTGCAGGCAACAGACAATGGCCCTTGACTCCTCCTGGCAGAGAGAGGTAGAGAAAGAAAGACACACACTCGTAAATGAATAGATCGAGGCCTGGTCAACCCTGGCTGGCCGGCAGTCAAAGCCAGCTGAAGTTGCCACGGTCTTGGACGGATTACATCGGGATGTTTGGAACAACTGCCTCGTTTTGTGTTTTTGCGGTCCTTGTTTTGTGTGTTTGCCATGGAACAGGCCTACTGTATGGTGTGGAGGCTGTTGGAAACATACGAAAAAAAAGAGAAAAAAAAAGATGCAAGTAAGTCAGTCGAGACGTCGTATAGGACGACGCAAAGATCAATAAAACAAAGTTCACAGGAAAACTAGTCAACAGTAAAGATGGCACTATCACGAGATACGAATACACAATCAAACAGCAAAGATAATCAAAGTCAATAGATTAACAGAAAAGAGCACACATTTTTTCCCCCCTCTTCTTTTCATCACGATGCCTCCGTTTTAACCTCTCCATTTCAAGTCTCCGTTTCCGCCTCCCACCCCTGCACCGTCTACACCACACAACCCCAAACCCACCAAAGCACATACAAAACCACACCAAACTGGACCAAGCTGGACCAAACTATGCCAAACTACGCCAAACTGCCCCAAACCACGCCCCCTCCCACGTCTCCTTCTCCGTATCCGTCCCAAGTGGCCACCGCTTTGGCTGAACATCATGCAAGTCCGACAGCATGGGATGGGCTTGATCTTTTATCTTTTTATTATTTTTCTTCTCTTTTCTTTTATTTATCTATCTCAACTTCATCTTTGCATTGCCTTTCTCGCCCACCCCTGGCGCCTCTCTGACCCTGGCCTGTCTGTTCCTCTTTTTCTGTTCCTGTCCCTGGCCCTGGCCTGGCCTGGACCTTGGCCTGGATTTGCCTTGTGGACTCCCTTCCGATCCTCCCCTCTCTTACACATCCAGGGGACACTCTCCATCGTAGCCGTACGGGAAGGGGAGATAGTCTTCCATTGTCTATTACTACATATTGTCCATTATGTTTAGTTTATTACTTGGCCGTCCCGAGCACTTTGTTTTATTCTTGTTCCTCTTTTTCTTCTTTTCCTTTTCCCTCTCTTCTTCCTTCCCTTTTTCTTTTCCCCTCCTCTTGTTCTGTTTGAAGGGTAAAGAGAATCTTTCTTCCTTTTCTTCTTTTTTTCGATCACGGCGCTGTTGCGTGTGTTCTGTACTTTCTTTTTTTTCTTCACTTCGTTTCTTCTCTCCTTTTTTTCAAACAACAGCAGCTGGCCTTTTTTATCAACAACTACCTTCGTTTTTTATTCATATCGACATTCTTTTTTACCTGTCCAACTGGTTTGGCTGCCTTCCACTCTTTTGAAAAGATACAACGAAACACAATTCCCTTCTTTTTACTGCTATTCTTTTTTCTCTTTTTCTTTTCTTTTTCTTCTCCTTCGTTTCTCTTCTTTAGTGTGTGTAATCTGGTTTATTACTTTTGACGATCTCTTCACGACCTCCTCAACTCGACTCATTGATTTCTCTCGACTCTCTTCATTTTCTCGGGAAATTTTTGCCATCGTCTAAAACGAACCCATTTCGCTTCTTTTCGTACGACCGTACTCATCCGCCCACCGAGATCTTTTCCTGTCTCTCTCGACTTGACTCGACTCGACCATTGGCCGTCTCGCCCACATACGGCTTCTCTCACGCTCGTCTCATATCTCATCTCTTCCCCTCTTCCGGTCGTCTCCCATACCTCTTGATCCTCGATATTTGTTGCTTGATCGATTCACTTCACACCATTATCAATATCTCATCAGTGTCTCGCCGATATCACCACCACCATCATGTCTCCTACTCTTCAAATGGCCTCGCCGGCCACGTACACGCCGACGTCTGATGCCATGGACCGCCATGAGTACGGTATCTCCAAGAACCGCAAGCCGGCCTCTACGGGCGGCGGCCGGGCCTGGAGTGATGACGAGGTACGTCCCAATGCGTGGCGTTGAATGCCACTACAAATCGTGAAGTTGTGCCCACTAACACACATCCAGGAAGTCTACCTCCTGCAGACCCGCCTGCAAAAGATGCCATACAAGCACATTGCAGCACACCTCAAGAAGACTGAGCTCGCATGCCGTCTGCACTACCACCAGCTGAGCCACGGCAGCAACCGCCGCAAACGGACCACCAGTGTCTCGTCTGGCTCGTCCACGGGCGGCCACTCGCCGATCATGACGGCTTCGATGCCCTCGCCGATCCACGAGCACAGCGCCCACGGCCAACAGAGCTCACCCACGCCCTCGCCGCCGGGCAGCTCCGGCAGCTATGGCCACAACAACGGTCTCGGCCATGCCCACGGCCATCATGGCCACGGCATGCACAGCCAGCACAGCCAGCACAATCAGCACAACCAACACGGCCACCACCACATGCACCACGGCCACAACGGCCACGGCCACGGCATCCACCTGCCGAGTATCAACACCGACATCAGCAACACGCACAACAACAACAACACTTCGTCGCCCGCCTGCCCACGATACTGCCCAAGCCTGTGTCCATGACGTTGGCTCTGGCCACGGGCGCTGCTTCTTCTTCTTCTTCTCGCAACGGCTCGTATATGGGCGGCGACGCCTCGACAGCCCCGCCGCACAGCGCCCCTCTCCTGCCCGCGGCCACCTTCACCACCCGCACGCCACCAGCGCCACGGCACCCCGCTCGGCCACCACCACGAGCAACAATGCTGCTGCTAGGGAACCCCGAGCCTGCGTCTCGACTGCAGCGGCCTCCCACCTCTGCCCTTGTCGTCGGCTGGTCCCCACCATCCTGTCGACATGGCCCGCCTGCACGCCGTGTATGCCGGCCACCGCGCCTCGTTCTGGTCGGCCATTGCCGGTGAGTACGGCCACGGTTCGAACCCACTGGTCCTCGAGCAGGCATGGCGCATGGGCGGTGCCGCCACCTCTCTACCGAGTCTGTCCACGACGGGTTCGACCGTGACACCCGCCACAGCTGCAGCCAACGGTACACCTCTGACACCCGGCACCTCACCCGACGAGCGCGAGGTCTTTTATGGTGTCAAGGGCTCGCAGTCTGCTGCTGCTGCTGCCGCTGCCCAGGCTGCTGCCCAGGCCGCTGCCGACAAGACCCGCATCTCGGCCATCCTTGGCATCGACGCCAATCCGCGGAGTCCCAAGGAACGCGAGATGGTGCGGCGGCTGGAGGAGGAGCGCGTCGTCGTTCCGCCGGTTGCGTAAGGAAGAGGTAGTCGTTAAACGATATGGCTTTCGGGGTTTGTTCCTTTGGCGGCTGTCTTTTCTCTGGCGTTCTGCAGCGGCGAGCTCTTGCTTTTGTGCTTTTGTGCTTTCGTGTTTTTTTCGTGCTTGTCTTCTGTGTCCTGTTCTGTCTTTGTGTCAGTGTGCTTGCTTCTGCGTCTTCTCTTCTTCTTCTTCTTCTTCTTCTTCTTCTTCTTCTTCGATTCACTCGTTCCAACAATTTTTTTCAAACCCCCTTTTATCTTTCTTACCTCCCCCATTTCTTCTTTTCTTCTTCCCTTTCTTTTCTTTTCTTTTCTTTTCTTTTTTTTGCTGGAACACGAGTGATGACTTGAAGACCCATGACTGTGCGCGCAACTTTCTTTTTGTCGAGTCGACCAAATTTTCTCTCTCCTTTCCCCCAACTTCCTCCTGCATTTCTGCATATCCTCTCTTGTTCTTCTTGCTTTTTCTTTCGGCGGTGGTGCCCCTGTAACATTATCTCAAAAGCGACGGGTTGATGGCGACAATGGTCGAAGGGTTTCGGTGTCGGATGTCGGTGACGATGGGTTGATGACGGCCATTGTGGATTGAAAATAAACAAACGTTTTCGTACCTAAATGAAGACAGAGTGATTACCATCAGCTAGTGAAGTATTTGTGGTGAATGATTAAATGGAGGTGTTGAGATTGAAGAGAGAAGAGATCGACTGACGTTCTTCCCAGACTCCGCTCGCCTTTATCGCGATGTCGAGTGGATTGCGTCGTTTCTGTACGGATTAATCCGTACGTCCTACCCCATTCCCCTTTGCCTGCAGTGCTGCAGCAGCCTCCTTTGGGATACTTACCCCAGATCGATCAGATCAGATCAGCCCCATCCATTTCGATTGCAGGTGACGGGCGCGGGATGGCTTGAGTGCCAGGCTTGCTGGCTTGCTGGCTATTGTGGTCTGCTTTCTTGCGTGGGAGGCAGAGTGGGAGGCAGAGTGGGAAAGAATGTGTGGGAAAGTGGGAGCGACTGCTTGTTGCGTGGGGATGCGTGGAGGCGGGCGTGGGATGGCCTGCCTTTCTGGGCGCGGGATGTCGTTCCTGCCTTTCCCAGCCTGTCGAGCAATCAGAAGACCCAGAAGAGCAGTCAGAAACAGCAAGAGGAGCCGGCAGTCGTAGTTGCCCGATTGGGAAGTCTCCAGCCTTGTTTACATTTTACGCGTTCTGTGCTTTCATCGCTTGCCCTCCGCAGCCTCATCTTGACCTCGAACATCTCGATGCTTTTTGCTGTCTCTGTGTTCTGCTCGTATGCAGTCCTGCTACTGCATCGGCCCGAGCTCTGTTATCAGTTGGCCGCACTGGAAATAGCAGCAAATAGTAAGTCCATTTGCGCCGATGCTCGGCCTTGAGTGACCATCGTTCTTTCCTCGAAAGTGTCCTCCGTTCTTTCCTCTTTCTCTGTGCTATTCGCTCTTTCCATGTTTGTGGCCTCCGCTCTTTCCTCAGCTACCACAGTCTTTGCCGTCACCACTCGTTCTTTCCTCCTCTTGCTCTTTCCCTCTTCCCTCTTTGCTTCCCCTCCCTCCCCTCCTTCCTTGCTCACCTCCTCAAGGCTCCTCCTCCTCCTCTTCGGGCTCCCCCCCCTCTTTTCTCTGCCCCCTCACCGCAACAACGGTACTTGGCATCCACCGTTGAACACGTCGTCCCAGACCTCCCAGTGCTTGTACTTTTGTACCTGGCCTCCTAAGCTGATGGCCCATACCACCCGCCCGGTTTGCCACGGACAGGCCACTAGCACAGCGGCCTAGCTCCTTCCCCAGCTGCCGCATATCTGCGATACTGGATTAGGCAAGGACCGGAAGAGAAGGAGCACAGAAGGAGCACAGAGCACAGAAAGAAACAAAAATCAAAGGAAGGAGCAGAAAAAGAACCTCTCGTTGGCGGGCATTGGCGGGCATTGTGGAGGCCGCTCGGCTTTTCATCGTCACGTTCGTCGTCACTGGCAAACTGGAAACTACTGTACTAGCCACTGCTTGTCCCCGCCTATGACCGTTGCGTCTTTGCTATTTTGTTCTCTGCTATTCTCTGCTATTCCCACACCCTGGAACGCCGTCACCGTCTTTCTCGAGCCTCCGATTCGCTCTCCGTGATCGTCGGATGCGGAGTTGTCTGGGCATTTCCATCTTTTCTCGTCTCTTTCTTTGCTCTCTCTTTGGTCTGTTTTTGGTCTACTGTGCATTTGTTGTCCTCATCTCGTCACCGCGCCTGCTGCTTCTTTTTCCGTCACTTGTGTCTGCTTCGCTCTTTCCCTATTTTTCACATTCTAGCGTCCGCCGTCGAATCCTTTCTCCGGCCTGCAGCAAACGACGTAGCACGGTGGAGACCTCGAGGCCCAAAACAGAAAACCCGAGCAAAAAGGGCAAGTCCACGAGGAAGGAACGAAGGAGAACAAAAGAATTATTAAGGAAGGAACAATTGAGGTAGACAAAAGTACTGGAAACTGCCCCTGCCCAATGCAATATCACCCACCCAATCTGCTCCTGCTTCCAGAACATGACTGACCTCCGGAGCCCGGAACACGACAATCTCAATACCACATAAAACCTCACAGACTATTGTCAAAGTACAACACGCACCCTGCAGGACACTGCCGGGAGGACAGCAGGAGCTGCATTACACAGGACAAACAGGACAAACAGGACTCGACCTGTAGCAAACCGACGGCCTGCATCGGCCTGCACCGGACCGGACTGTACTACAGCCAAAGTATTGTCATTTTGTCATTTTGTCTTCTCTCTTGATTTCCCTATCTCAATTGGTTGGGCATCTACTATCTACATCATACTCTTTTGCTCTCAGTCAAGCTCAAGGTGAGTCTGGTGCAGCCCGAAGTCCAGAACACCATACTCCTATTCACAGACCATTGACACAAAGTGGAGGACAATTTGACGTCTCTTTGGACGACGACAATACAGCTGCTATAACGCCATTTCTGTGCAAAACAGCAAACCCGTGCAGTTTTTCACTCTTTCCTAATCGGCTCTCTTCCGTTCCTGCCCCTTCCAGTACCTGTTTTTTTTTCTTCATATCTCTTCCCCCTTTTCTCTTTTCCCCCTTTGACCTCTTCTCATCTACAAACTCTCTTTCTTCACGCAAATCCCTTTTCACTTCCCATTCATCTACCCCATCTACTCCATCTTCACACATCCACACATCCACACGTCCACATACACACATACACATACACACATACACATACACACATACACACACACACACACACAGCCCATTATGGCTTCACGCGCTGGCAACGGCTCTTCAGCCGACAAGCCCGTTGATGCTTCTTCAGAGGCCAGCCGCTTCTCCAAGCCGGGTGACTACACACATTTCGATGCTCTTGCTCCTGGCGGTGCTCTCAACCGCTGGTCCCAGAACCTCACTCGCGGCCATGACCACCCTGGTGCCCAGGCCATGCTCTACGCTGCTGGCGTGCCTAACCGTGACATGATGAAGAACGCGCCCCATGTCGGTATCGCCACCGTCTGGTGGGAGGGCAACCCGTGCAAGTAAGTCATCTACACCGATTTTATAACAAAAAACCAAATACACACACTAACAGCATAGCACCCACCTTCTTGAGCTCGGCAAGATTGTCAAGAAGGGTGTCGAGAAGCAGAACATGCTGGCCTGGCAGTTACAACACTGTCGGTGTCTCGGACGGCATCACCATGGGCGGCGAGGGCATGCGTTTCTCGCTGCTGACCCGCGAGATCATTGCCGACAGCATCGAGACTGTCACCTCGGCCCAGCACCACGACGCCAACGTCAGCATCCCTGGCTGCGACAAGAACATGCCCGGCGTGATTATCGCTGCTGCTCGCCACAACCGCCCCTTTATCATGATTTACGGCGGCACCATCCTCAAGGGCCGCTCGTCGCTGCTCGACAAGGAGATCAACATCAGCACCTGCTACGAGGCCGCTGGTGCCTACAACTACGGCCGTCTGCACCCTGCTCCCGGCTGCAAGGTCAAGCGTCCGTCTGCCAACGGCAAGGACACTCTGGAGGATCCTACTCCCTCTGACGTCCTCGAGGACATTGAGCAGCACGCCTGCCCTGGTGTGGGTGCCTGTGGTGGCATGTACACCGCCAACACCATGGCCACCGCCATTGAGGCCATGGGCCTGTGTCTGCCCGGCAGTTCGTCCTTCCCGGCTGTCTCGCCCGAAAAGGCTCGCGAGTGCGAGAATGTGGCCACTGCCATCAAGGTCGTCATGGAGAAGGACATTCGTCCCCGTGATCTTTTGACCCGCCGCTCGTTTGAGAACGCTCTCTCTATTACCATGGCTCTCGGCGGCAGCACCAACGGCGTGCTGCACTTTTTGGCCATGGCCAGCGCCGCCGATGTGCCCTTGACCATTGACGACGTCGACCGTGCTTCCAACCGTGTGCCCTTCATTGCCGACCTGGCTCCCTCGGGCAAGTACTACATGGAGGATCTGTACAAGATTGGCGGCACCCCCTCCGTGATGAAGCTGCTCATTGCTGCCGGCATCCTCGATGGCTCTGTGCCCACTGTGACAGGCAAGACGCTGGCCGAGAACTGTGCCGCTTGGCCCTCGCTCGACCCTGGCCAGACTATCATTCGCCCCCTGTCGAACCCCATCAAGCCCACCGGCCACATCCGCATTCTGCGCGGCAACCTGGCCCCGGGTGGCGCCGTCGCCAAGATCACTGGCAAGGAGGGCCTCAGTTTCACCGGTACTGCTCGTGTCTTTGACAAGGAGCACGAACTCAACGAGGCCCTGGCTCAGGGTCGCATCCGCGCTGACATGGGCAACCTTGTCCTGATTGTCCGCTACGAGGGCCCTCGTGGCGGTCCCGGCATGCCCGAGCAGCTCAGCGCCAGTGCGGCCATCATTGGCGCCGGTCTCACCAATGTCGCCTTGGTGACGGACGGTCGCTACAGTGGTGCCTCCCACGGCTTCATTGTCGGTCATGTCGTCCCTGAAGCCGCCACCGGTGGTCCCATTGGCCTCGTCAAGAACGGCGACTTGGTCCGCATCGATGCCGTCAGGAACCGCATCGACGTTGTCGCCACTGTCGACGTCCGCGAAGAGCGTGGCTCGCTCGTCAGCAACAACACCGATGACGAGCAGGACGAGGACCCCGAGGCCGTCCTCAAGACTCTGCGCGCCCGCCGCGCCCAGTGGAAGCCCAAGCCGCTGGTCCCTGCCCGTGGTGTGCTGGCCAAGTACGCCCGTCTGGTCAGCGATGCCAGCCATGGTGCCGTGACCGACCTGGCTCCCGACAGCGGCCTGTCAGACTGGTTAGACTGTAAATCGCCGTGGGAGGAATAGGAATGGATGCAATATTGTTATGAATCAGAGCGAGGACAAGGAACAACAAATAACGAGCAATGAACAAAGGACAAAGGGAAAAGGACAAAATGGGGATAACAATATGATAGGAAAAGAGTAAAGAGGCATAATTATTCGTAGCTTAGCTCGAAATGAAACAAAAACCAGAAGGTTCAAACATATTAAGACACATTGGAACAAGACAAGTAAAACCATGTGATATTTCTATCTTCTATTAACCATAATGTCCCGGCAAGAACAAAAATAACAAAGACATGACAAAGACACACCACAACCGCAACGCAGACCACTGCAACATGAATAGTGTGAAAATATATGAATATACGTTGATGGTAAATTTGGATGACAATGTAGGATAAGGGAAAAACAAACAGCGAAAGCAAAAAGCACAAGATAAAAAAACCCAGGTACAATTCCCTCTAGAGACAACCCATTTCAAAAATATGGAAAAGTAACAAAAATAAGCAATATAAAAAGGACAGAAGATAAGACAAGAAGCATCCCGAAAAAGAAACCACTCCTTTCAAAAAACTAGATATGATGGAAAGGACAGGACGGGATCATGTACAAGGAAAATATGAAAAAAGACGAGGAGACGTGATGGACGGGTTGAATAAGGCTCAAGCAACATACAGTACAGTGTACAGTAGTGGACTGCAGTCACCCTCTACCCACTCGCCGAACCGCCATCGGGGTGTATTTTTTGGCCTTTGCAAACAAGAACTGGGGTAAAATATAAAACGCCATCATTATGATTATTTCCTTGTGCTCGTCTCATGAGGTTCGGGGGATTGAAGACAGAGGAAAAGAAGGTGGAAGGTGAAAATGCGAGGGAGGGAAGCTGGTCTAAGTCTAAGGACTGGCCCAGCCGCCGGCAATATCGACCCACTCGGCCAGACAACTGCCCTCCTTGCCCTCGACGTCGACAATGTCCGTGTCACAGCGGCACCGGCAGCCGACGCCGTTCACCTTGGGATCGTCAAACTGATCCCAGTACTTGTCCTCTTCTATCCGCTTGCGCTCGTCCAGCGTCGTCTTCTCCAGGTACGGCGGCCGCGGCAGCTGTCGTGCCGGCGCATTGGCAGGGCAGTGCTGGATCGTCGTGTGGCGGTAGCCAAAGTCGCGGAAGTAATGGATGTCGCGCGGTGCCAGCAGCGCACCGGCCGCCAGCGAGTGGATGGGCGCGTCACCCCAGCGCTCCATCCAGAAGCCACCGCTGCGGTCCATCATCTGGAAGAAGTCTTCGTACTCCTTGCTCCGGAAAAAGTCGAGCTTTGCAATCTCAAAGTTGGACCAGAAATGGCACATGTTGTACTTCTCGCCCTCCATGTTCTCCGGGTCGATTTCTTGCTGGGCCTTGCGGGCCTTTTCGGCGCGAAGCACCTCCTCGGGCAGCGAAGCCTTGGGGTCGTCTTCGGGCAGGGCTCCTCCTTCTCGGGCTGCGGCTCGACAAACATCTCCCACAGACCCTTGGAGGTCAGGTTGTTCTCGCGTCTGTAGGCCGATGCGTAGCGGAACATGTTGGGGACGGTCTCGCGGAGCTCCTTGACAGCAATGGTGAAACCGTAGGTCTTGTTGGCCTCGATCATGCGCAGGAAAGGGTCGTAGGTGATGTCGCAGAAGTACTTGATCTCCGGCTCCAACCGCCAGTACCACTCGTATTTCGCCAGAAGAGGGTGCTTGTAAAAGAAGCTGGACAATAGTTAGTGTGTGTTGATGCACGCGGCAGGTGAGAGCAAAAAAGAGAGAAGAGGGAAGAGTAACATACCCAGAGTAGAACCGACACATGGCGTGATAGCTCTCGAGACCACCGTACATGACGGCGGCGTCACCCTGCTTGGCAATGCCTTCCTTGGCAACCTTGGGATCGATCCAGTCGGGAAAGCCCCACATGTCGGCGCCGACCTGGCCAAACTCAATGTTGGAGGTGGTGTAGTTGCGGACGGTGTCCTTGAAGGTCTGGTTGAACTCGCCGTCGTTGAGGAAGACGTAGGGATAGTGGTACCAGCGGTTGAAGTGGCGCTCAATGGACTTCATGGACTGGATCACACCGTCGAGCTCCTTGTTGCGAGCTAGCACGACAAAGGCAGCATTGGCGCGGGGCTGGCTGGTATCCGGCTCGAGGCAGCCACTGACAAAGACCTTGTCGTGTTCTTCGCTGATTTTGCTGCAGGTTGTTAGACGCGGGGATGAGAGACAAGAGAGACACAGATAGAGAGAGGGGACCTACCGAATAGAGGGAGGAGCACCGGCAGGCATTAATATCCGGCCGGGCGAGTTGGGGTGCTTGACAAACAGCACGAGGATGAGAATGATGACAATGCAGGGGAAGAGGATGACCACGCCTAGGGGCACGGAGATGCTCGAGTTGCCTCTTAACCGCAACGGGCGGCGGAAGAACTCGAGGCGCTGCCACAGCTTGCCAGACCGCGACTTGTTGCGAGTCTTGCTGTTGTCGGCGGAGGGTAGCTGCGGCGTCCGGGCCGCCGGGATGTACCGGGACACCCGCCGGACGATATCCATGGTGGCGGGGAGGTATTAGACCGGGGTTGGGTAGGTGTTCGTCCGATGCGTCGGTGACGGATGGGAATGGATGAATGGTGTTTCTCTGATGGTCGAAATCACAAAACCCCCAAGATGTAGAGGGCGACACCAAAATGCGAAAGTTACGCGAATGGACGACCGCCGTGACTCCCGAGCCCGGCTATCAGTGGATTGACGGATTGGAAGGGAAGGTTGTGCAAGACGGATCGCGATGGATCGAGAAGGAAGAATAGAAAGAGAAAGAAGAGTGATCGATGGACAAAAAAGAGGTGCGACGATCACAAGAGGATCACGATATTGTTAGGCGGGCGGCATCAAAGAAACAGCCGACGCAAGCATCAAGTCGAAGCCGTGACACGGATCGCGCGTGGTTTTTTTTTCGAGCGACGCCTGTTTTGAGCGAGTGACGTGAAGAAAAGAAGGTATCGTCGCGCGATGACGAAAAAAAAGACACGATCGCCAAGGCCCTTTTTTGGTTTGGATCTCGGAAGAGGCGTCAAAGGGGGCAAGAGACAAGCGCCCTCAATCGGCGGGAGGTGAGAGGAAAAGACCGCAGTCGAAGTCGAATGGCGGCCAGAGCGCCGTCGACAAGAAAGGGAGGGTGGTTGGTGTCGATGGCGAGACGTTTGGGGCGGTGGAAGAAGAAGAGAGAAAGAGGAGGGAGGGAAGGAAAAAGTGTCGAAAAGTGTCGCGGCTGAGGGACAGACGAGATACCTTAGAGAGAATAGGGGAAAATGCAGCTATGCGGATATGCAAGGGCTATCTCCCACTGCCACCTGCGCTGCTGCACAGAGAAGGAGCGTGGGAAAGGTGGACGGGGAAGGGGCAAAGGACAGACAATGGCTCGTCCGGGAAGGCACGATGCTCAAATGTTTTGTTGTCGTTGTTGATGTCGTTAGGAAGGAGCAAATACGCAAAAAAGCAAAAGAATGCTTGATGCTTGCTGTCGGAGAACACAAAAAAAGAGAAGCCCAAAAACTCAAAAACCCCCGAGTCGAAAAAGACAAAACTCCAATTGACGTTCTGTCTGGTCTGGCAGTCTGGCCCCCGGCCTTCCTTTCAGGACAGAATTCGTCAAAGGGGCAAATTTCGCAGGAGAGGAGCCAGAGAGCCAGTTCCAGATTTCGAAGCGGGATCGGAATTAAATTTAAAACAAAAATAAATAGTTTATTGCCGTGCCTGCCTTTCCCACGCACGCTAAGGCGCCTCAACGCGTAATGAAAGTTTGCAGACAGCTCCACTTCCCACTGCCCCTGGCCGTGTCCAGTTTCTGGCCAATCACAGCGCCACAAGTGCAGGACGAGCACCTGCCAGCACACAGAGAAGACAACTTGCCTGACAAGAGGAGAACTTGCAACGGGCGTGCACAGTGGGAGAGCGGGACAGAACAGTGGGCTTACACAGGGGTAAGCCCGCTAATTTTGGCTGCCAACAGCACCAAGACGACCAAGAATAACCAAGAAGCAACGATCTCCTGGAAATTGAACAGGGCCCAGATTGTTCCTGAGCAGAGGACACGCGACCACAACTCTGCACAAGACGCCCAGACGACAAGAAGAGGCTCATGACAGCCCCTTTTGCGTTTGCATGAGGAAGGCACGATGGAAGATGGAGGCTGCGGGTACCCATGGGGTGGTCCTTGATAGGTGGATTTGATATCGCGATACTTATCGTGTACACAGCAATACTAACGAAGCTACAGATGCCATTTTATCTGGTATATTCCTACTTCGCCTTCTTCGCCTGCGACATCTCCTCAATCTCCTTGGTCCGACGCTTGAGCATAATCTTTTCAAAGATGTTGTCCAGCATCCTCGCCGGCAGCGGGGCCATCGTCAGGTTCTGCAGCGCCTGTGGAAGATGGCCAATGACGATATCACGGCCACTGCCTGTCCTTGCCAAAGCAGCGCGTGCCATGGTCTCCGTGTCCGGCTCTAGGAGAGTAGGCGAGGTCTTGGTATGGCTGACGCCCGTGACGACGCCAAAGCGGACGGCCAACATCTGGATGCTGCCCCCCTTCCCAGAGCCTCGAGCTCACGGCGGGCCAAGCTCGTGGCGGCCAGCATGAGCGTTTTGGAGGCGGCATAGGGCGTGACAAAGGGCATGCCCAGGTCAGCGAGCGAGCCAATGTTCATGACGAGGGCGGGGTGGTCTGCTTGTGCCGCTCCAATATCTCCAAAACTCTTGCCGTAAGCACCAAAGGGAACACGCCGTTGAGCATCGTGTTGTCGACGATGCGGGCGCTTGACGTCTCGGCCAGCGATCCATAGGTCGGTGCCGTTAGGCCGCCGCCGGCATTGTTGATGAGCACAGTCAAGTGGAGGTCGCTTAGGCTGTCCTCGACGAGTTTGTCAATAGCCAGCTCAGCCGACTCTGGGCCGTCTGGATAGCACACTTTGGTGGCATCGGCCACAAAGAGACGGAACTGCCGCTGCGGGTGCTTCTTGGCGAGCTGTTGACGCACGCCCTCAAGCTTGGCCTCGTTGCGGCCGTGCAGGACGACATTGAGCCCGGCCGTGGCCAGCTGGTCAGCAAAGGCAATGCCAACACCATCGGAAGCACCCGTCACGAGCGCCCACGGCGGATTGCCGTCTGTGTCGTCGTAGATATAGCGGTGAAGCTGCGATGGCCGTGCGTAAACGCTGATGAAGCTGGCAATCTTGTAGAGGGCGTGTGCAATCTTGACGCCGGCGTAGAGGACGGCAAGACGAACCACTGTTCGGGGTAGGCCGTCAATGGCAGCTGCGACAGTGGCCGCAACGGATGCCATAATGGATGCCATGATATTGAGTGGCGGCAGGCGTCGTTGTTATTGAGAAGCTGGGTGAAGATGGACGCCGTAGATGTATTGTGCCCCGTAGAGTGTGTTAGAGGAAGGAAAGGGGGATTGGGAAGTACGAAGTAAAGAGGCTGGTCATGGAGCAGTAGCATCGTGAAATTGACCAGAATATATCCAACTGCACAGATCATCGGCAGTCACCATGGCCGTTCTGTTTTGGACCATCGGCCGAATACGAGGCCTTTCGGTTGAATGCGCTAGATCTGGGTGGTTGCAGGCGCTAAAAGATGCCTGGGCAGGCCTGGCCAAGCTTTAACGTCTGCTGTATGTATGCAAGTGATTTACTGGGGGAAATGCGCCGTATTACAGGGGCCATAGTGAGGGGCTGTTGTTGCTGCCAGCTGCCAGCCTCCAAGGTTTTGAGAGCTTTCGCAACCTCATGTGATTGGCCAGTCAAGTCTGACCCCAAACGACGCCTCTTCGTTCGAGGACATCAGCGACAACAATACAGCTTTGCCTCACACCGAACCCGACTCGAACATCGTTACACCTTCTTAGTCTCCACAATGGGCAAGTTCAATGCCAACAGCCTGTCCTACTCGCAGAACCTGCCGCCCTTTCTCGCCAAACTCCAGGGCCAGTACAACAACGACCACCAAGGCCAACGCGCCGATCCCATTCTCGCCGCCCAACGCCGCGCCGCCAAGAAGCGCTCGGCCAGCGAAGAAGCGGAAGATGCACCGCTGGTGCTGGACGACAATGGCGACGTGATTGATGGTGTGACGTTTGGCAAAGACGGTGCGGCCACAATGGAGGAGAAGGAGGGCGAAGATGGTGGCACTACCGAAACTGCCAGGTTGGACGGGAAGACGGCTGCTGATGCAGTGGCTGGCATTGGTGCCGGCAAGAAGAAGAAGATCGGACGGGTGATTGGCGGCGAGAGTGACGGAGAGGACAAGGACGATGATGATAACAAAGATAGTGGCAACGCAGACCGGAAGAAGCGGAAGCGGCCAGCTCGCGACGACAATGATGGCGACAACGACGACAAGACCACGTCAAAGCCGAAAGGCTCAAAAGACCAGGACGTCAAGAAGTCATCCACAGGCGGTAGTGGAAAAGACAAGGACAAGAAGAAGAAGAAGGCCAGGAAGGTCCAGCTTAGCTTCGAGGACGACGAAGACGAGGGCTGAACGGGTGTCTATGCTGCCACCATATGGCAGGAAGACACACCTCCAGTCTCGAGCACGCCTTGAAACAGCGCTTTGATAAGACCGTGCAGAATATTTGACAAGGCCGGTCTTAGTCCTGGATATTAATGGGCAGTCCCAGACAGAAGCCGGCTCAAGAAGCCCGTGGCCATTGCCTCGCTGGAAGACTGAACAAAGCCGAGCCAGTGTAAAGCTACATGCTAGATATCGCACGCGGACAGCATGTCGAGCATTACGCTCCATCTGTCATAGACACAAAATGTCATTCGATATACAATGTTGAGTCACACAATATATATACATACAACGCAGCTCGTCATCTCCTGCACGACTGAACATGCACCAATGTGACTGTGTAACTGTAAATATGATGTATATTTTTTATTCTCCAATTCGTTCCGTGTTGTGGAAATCGTCTATGTACTTCTTTACTCCTTCTTCATCCTATTCTACTCTCCCCATCGCTCCATGCTCCACTGAAATTCGCGACAATTACATCAAGAGCTCACCAACCGCCGCAGGCTGTGCTACCACCTGGCACATTTAGTGGTACTCGGGCTTGACAAAGTCGGCAAACGTCTTGGGCTCCTCGTAGCCGTGGTGGTGGTCGTGGTGGCCGTGGCCGTCGTCCTGGGGCCGACGTAGTTCATCTTGTAGACGTTGCCGCACTCGGAGCACCGGTCAACGGGGCGCTCGCGCGAGAGACCGACCCAGATGACGTTGTGCGAGTCGACGGGGAAGCCCGTGCAGCCGGCGTACTGCTCGTCACCGGCCGAGCGGACCAGGATGGGGTTCTCGACGGTGCCCTTGCGCGAAGCATCCAGGGGCCGCATGTCGAACACGTCCACATCCTCCATCTTGCCGAGAATCTCGAGACGCTCAATACCGGTCGCCTGCTCCAGGTCCGTGGGGACGGTGCCGGGTTGGGCACCGGGGCCGAAAAGGTCGTCGTTGGTCTTGATCTCTGTGAGGAGGGGAGGGACAAATTAGATATCTGCCGCGACCGTCGGAAAATGGATCAGAAATAAAGATATATCTTACCGGAGAGGGTCTTGATCTTGGGCGTCGGGGTGGGGGGAGCGGCCTCGCCTGTGAAAAAAAAAAGATGTGTTAGCTTGTACTGTCTTTGTGGTATGTCGTCGTCCGTTTTTCGTCCGTTTTCCGGCATCAATTCTGCCTGCATGTGGTTCGTCTGGTCCATGAGGTCCATGTGTCATGCCACAGCTTCCACCTCCTCTTCACTGAAACTGCTTCCTCTTGCTGTCCAATGCAGCGTGTGCATGTCCATCTCTCATCCATCTCTTCTCTCTCTCTCTCCTTTTCGGTGCACGTACGGCGGATGAAGGTGGTGGTAAAGGCGCGGCGGGCGACGGGGGCGACGGCCGCCCGGCGGGCAGCCGTCATAGCAGCGCGCTGCATGAACATGGTGTCGGGTGGAGGGGAGGGGGGGTTTTGTCGTCGAAAGAAAAGGATGAAGAAAAAAAGAAGTCGATTGGTCGTTCGCTCCGCGGATGGCGATGCGAATTGGCTGGTTTGGAAGGTGGTGGAAGACGGGTGTGGACGGCGGGCGTGGAGGTCAAAGTCGGGAAAAAAAGAAATGAAGGGACGAAAATGCGAATTTGAGGCTTTTGGTGATATGGTCTGACGGCGTCCCGGAAACACACCTGCCCACCTGCTTTCTGGTGGTGGCCTTTGGCGGGCGATGGGCCGAGAAAACGAGAAAACGAAGGAAAGCCCCAATGGCAAAAAGAGGTCCTTGCCTGTCTGGGACTAGCGCGTCAAGTTTCTTGCCGAGTTTCACGTGACCTTGCCGGCCAGCGAGCAAGCCAAAGCAACTCGCAGGTGGTAGATTGCACCAAAACAAGCCAATGCGCATGCCGCCATTGAAAATGCACGCTAAGCAGCCTGGGATGAGTAAAAGCACCTGAGCTCCCTGTGGTGGGTGGTGGGGTGCTGTTGTGAGTGTGGTTCGTGGTTGCTCACTTGGGTGACAACAACCGACGCGATGATGGCATTGATGTTCAGTTGTTGAATTACCATCAGTGTGCGTTGTTCAGTACACCCTATATCGTTGTATTTTATCTGTATTTTATCTGTATTTTTATTTCATGAATTCGAAGATATTCAAACTTTTTACAATTTTATGGAATTTATTGAGGAAAATATGTCACATTTTTTGTTTTCATATTTTCATATTTTAATTTGTCAAGGACAGCATGAATTTGCAACAAAACAAACAATTAAGACGCAAAATAGCTCAACGAGAACCTTCTTCCTTACTCTCGCACTGAAATCATGGAATGTTTGCAGTTTCTGGCGTGGAAATTGCCGTGATCATTGCAATATCAAAGAACATGATGTTTGAATACGTCACAGCTAAGGGCTAGATTTGAGCAGCAAGATCACGACGATATGCATAAGACATGCCTGCATGAGCTTGGTATCCAATTATTTATTTTATCCAAAAAACATAACGATGAATGATGCTCCTCTCCACGTCACTCTGACACTTATGCACCTCTTCATACACTCCCTTGCGGCAGCTTGCTGGCGCGGTCTTTGGCGATGCTGCACATGGCCTGTGATGTGTGATGCTGTCAGTCAACGTTCTCATAGAACACAAAGAGAATACAATATGTTTTGGCTCCCTGGAACTCACCTCAATGGCTTCAACCTCCTCCTGGGCGTAGACACCCCGCTCAATGCGTGCCTGCATGTTCTCCATGATGGCCTCCCGTGACCGGCCGTTGACAAATACGACATAGATCAGCCCGGGGAACGCAGCCTCGTACTCGGCATTCAATGCGGCCAGCTTGGCTGCCTCTTCCGCCGACGATTTGTTCAGCTGCGCCTGCTCGGCCACGCTCTGGGCACTCTCAACCTTTTTGGCACCGAGACGCGGGTGGGCGCCCAGGATGCCCAGCAGCTTTCTCTTGGCGGCCAGGCCGGCCTGTGTCGGCGTGGGCTCACGGAAGGTGGCCACCTTTCTCTGCAAATCAAGCAGCTGGATCCGTACAACGTCGGCGACATCGTCGTAGGACTGGATCGAGCCAGACGAGTGAGCTTCGCGGATGGCCGGCACGGACAGAGCATGGAGGTCCTTGCTGGGCTCAAAGAGCAGGTCGAGGGCGGCGGTGATCTCCTCGTCGGCGAGGGACCCGAGCTTGGAGACGTGCGGTAGACTGAGGGACGACATGGTGGTGTGTGGTGGAAGAAAGTATCTTGTTGAAAGTCACGATATCAAGTCACCAGATGTTGTCGAGGAGTGCAGTGCAGATGTACTTATACTGGAGCTCCTGCAGCTTCAGGTGGTTGCTGTCCACTTTTAGGGGCTTTTGGCCGGCGTTGGCCGCTGAATCAGGCGGACGGCGCCGATCTCAAGCTGGGAAAGGTGCGCGCCAAAATGGGCGTCAGGTGGGTGGTGGGCGCTGTCTTGCCATGAAAACCTCCGGAAAGGTGAAAAAGAGAGGTGAAAGGAGTCGAAGAAGGGAGACGTCAAAGAAGAAGAAAAAAAAGAAAAGAAAATCCAAAGAAAGAAAGCATCATTCAAACAAGGGCTGTAGAGCACCTTCCTGTATTACAAGCTTCTCTCAACCCTCACTGAACCTCTCCAGCGCCAGCACCTCCACTATCTTATCAGTACGGCACCTGATTGGCCAGCCGTGCCCGACCTAGCATAAAATATTTCGACGCGACGAACAAGGCAGGCACGACAACGGCGTTGGCAGGAAGGAGCACTTTGCATTTCGCATTTCGCATTTCAGCACAGCAGTTTCGACATCCATTCCTTCCCAAGTTGGTCCAATCACTCCTTGGCTACACTCATTGACCACATCTCGACCACAACTCGACGACAATCTTCCACCGACATCCATACATTCGACCTCCCTCCCTCCATCGCGACGCCTCCTCCCTCCCCATCATGCTCTGCGCCATCTCCGGCGAGGCGCCCGAGGTGCCGGTCGTCTCCAAGAAGACGGGCACTGTCTACGAGAAGCGCCTGATTGAGAAATACATTGAAGAGCACGGCAAAGAGCCAGGCACTGAGACCGAGCTTGATGTCGAGGACCTGCTGCCCCTCAAGGCCGGCCGTGTCGTGCGCCCGCGCCCACCAACCCTCACCTCCATCCCGGCCCTGCTGGCCACGTTCCAGAACGAGTGGGACGCCCTGGCTCTCGAGACCTACACGCTGCAGGAACAGCTCTCGCAAACACGCATGGAGCTGGCCACCGCCCTGTACCAGCACGACGCCGCGATCCGCGTGATTGCCGCTTGACAAAGGAGCGCGACGAGGCGCGAGAGTCGCTGGCGAGCGTGACGGTGACAGCCGCCAACCCCACCGGCGCGGATGCCGACAGCATGGCCGTCGACAATGAAGAGCTGCCCGAGGCGCTGGCCGAGGTGGTCGACGACACGCACAAGACGCTGTCCAAGTCACGGAAGAAGCGTGGTGTGCCGGCCGACTGGGCGTCCAACGACGAGATTGCCGCTTTCGAGCCCCTGGCGTCGGAAGACCTGCCTGTCGCTCGTGCTACGTCGATTACGGTCGAGAGTGCCGACGGCCAGTACGCCGCCATTGCTGGTCTCGACGGCACTGTAGGCATCTTTTCGGTGGCCGCACATAAGCTGGAGCGCACCATTGAGGTCGGCGAGCCGTTGACAACGGCCCTGTGGACAGCCGGCACACGCATTGTGCTGGGCACGGCCAAGGGCGCCGTCAAGATCTACGAAGCGGGCGCAGAGGTGGCCACGCTCAAGTCCCATGCCGGCGCCGTCACTGGTCTGGCCGTCCACCCCTCTGGCCGCATTCTCGCGTCCGTCGGCGCCGACAAGACTGTTTCGTTGTACGACCTGGACACTGCCACACGCGTCAGCCGCGCCCACAGCACGGCGTCTCTGACGGCTTGCGCCTTCCACCCCGACGGTCACCTATTGGCAGCGGGCACGTCGACCACGGGCGAGGTCCAGGTATACATGACCAAGACGGGCGAGCTGGCCACGTCGTTTGTACTGGGCGCCCCCGTTCAGGCCCTGGTGTTTTCGGAGAACGGCTACTGGATCGCGGCTACGGCCAAGGGCCAGACCACTGTTACTATCTTTGATCTGCGCAAGGAGGGCGATGCCGCCACAGCCAAGGTTCTGGATATCGGCAGTGCTGTTTCTGCCCTGTCTTGGGATTACTCGGGCCAGTTCCTGGCCACGGCCGGTCCGGCTGGCCTGACGGTGCAGCACTATGCCAAGGGCTCCAAGAAGTGGTCGCAGACACTGTCCAGCGCAACGCCGGCCGTGTCTGTCCAGTGGGGTGCACACGCCAAGCAGCTGCTGTCGGTGAATGCGGACGGTGTTGTGTCTGTGGCAGGAGGGAAGGAGTAGACGGCAAGCTGTCTTGTCTTGTCTTCTCTTGTCTTCTTTTTGCACACAACACAAACTGTTTCGAACAAGGATAATGGCTGGCTGGAGCATGTGTCTGTTTTAATATCTGCAATCTGCAATCCGCAATCTGGTGTCTATTTTGTTACTCTGTTCTTTCTCTTCTTTTTGTTATTTTTTGCCTCGCCATTCTGTACTGGTATCTATCGTCGATTCAAAAAAGCGCATTTCTCTTTTCACTTTTTTGGGCTTTTGCTCCAGTTTTTACTCATCTTCTCATCATTCATCAGTGACATTCAGCGTGACGCCCTCAGCAGTGCTTCTTTTTATTGTTGTGTTTATTAATATTCACTCCCACACGAGCGTTGACAAGGCGTATCGCCCCCGGGCTTTAGGCGTTTATGCAGTGCTCACAGGGGTATTACGCGATTACAGCCCCCGGACAGGCTGCCTTAACGCCGCATTTCAATCCAGAACCCAGCATATTACAACATTTGCCCCCACACACAAACTTCACGCTAGCGTCTTTCAGCCTGGTGCCTGCCGCCGTGCCGCCTGCCGTTGCGTGCCCCAGGGTTTTTGGGAGTAAACTTCCTTTCTGCCACTGTGAATAATGACGGCCCACCGATAAACTTTACACACACCAAAGTCGTGCTTTTGTGCACGCAACGCCGCACCCCCCCCCGCTTCGACTTCGACTTCGACTTCTCTCTCACTCACACATCAACACTCCACGACCACTCTCCTCGAACCTTTCTTTCCCTTCCCTTCTCCGTCCCCCAACTTCTTCGCAGCGTTTCGTCCTCGTCCTCAACAAACCTCTCACGATGGCAGACGACATTATCGACTTGACGGAAGAACCCGATAGCCCCGTTTTGCAACATGCACACAGCTCTTCTTCCTCCTCCTCCCATCCCTTTCGAACAGCGGCACGGTCGGCAGCACGATCAGCACGGTCGGCACGGGCGACGGGTGCACCACATGCTTCGTCGTCACGACCGTCAAGACCACCAAGACCAAACGCGGCGGCGAACGCGGCATCGGGGTCATCCAACGTTATCGACTTGACCGATGTTAACGACGACGACGACGATGTTGTGATCCAAAGCAGCAGCAGTAGGGCCAGCAACAACAACTCCCGCGCCGAGAGAGAAAGACCCAACCGCAACAGCTGGAGCATCTTCCAGCAGCAACAACACGACATCCAGAACCTGATGCGGCAGCAGGAACGCATCGCCTTCCATCAGTTCCATCAGCACCAGCAGCACCAGCAGCAGCAGCAACACGACGACGAGGACTACAATGACGCGCGTGCCGGCGCTGGCGCTGGCGCTGGATCTGGATCTGGATCTGGATCCATCTTTGGCAGCTTCGGCGGGTTTGGCATCAGCAATGTCGCCCAGCTGGCCAGCATGGCTTTTGGCGGGGGACCGGCTGCAGCAGCTGCGGCTGTGCACCGCCGTGTTCGCAGCGCCCGTCACCAGAGCCGGTCTGCCGCGCGTGCCGCCCAACATCGCCCAGCTAGAGCCGAGGCGATGCACAACTTGCACAACATGGGCAACGAGCGAGCCTTGCTCGAAGAGATTATCGGCGGCATCAACCCACTGAGAGACAACCTGCCCGACCTCAACTACCAGTTCAACGGCGCCCACCATCTGTTTGTCAATGCCCATCCCCATGCCCACATCCACGCCCACGCCAACCACCCCCATTCCGCCCATGCCCACCCCGACGCTCGGCGACGAAACGACTACCCTGCGCCCCCTAGCGCCTCTTCCGGCTACACGCGTAGCACCGGCGAGGACATGGTGGCCGTCTGTGCGGGCTGCGACGTCGAGCTGGCCTACGACCCGGACGAGCCAGACGAAAAGCAAAAGTCGGGCGAGCCGCCCAAGAAGAAGACGACACGCAACCGCCGCGATTTGGAGGAGCACTACTTTTGGGCCGTCACTACATGCGGTCACGTGTTTTGCAAGTCCTGCTACGAGAACCGGCGCAACTGTTTGAAGAAGGAGAAGGAAGTTGTCAGCAGCAGCAGCACCTCCAAAGCGTCTGCACCTGTCGTCTTCAAGGCCAGCGGCAAGGCCATCCTCTGTGCCGTCGACAAATGCGAGTCGGATGTCACGGCCAAGAAAGCATGGGTTGGTCTGTTCGTGTGAAAAAAGAAGGCAGAGGACAGAGAAAAGGGAACGGGTTCGGTTTGGCTTGCTTCTAATTTCCCGCATTATCGGTGTTTTGGGCGTTTGGGTGCTCTTATTTACGGGTTTGTCATGTTCTTGATGAGTTCTTTTCTACTTGTTGTATAACTTATGTCGACCTTTTCTGCAATCTTGATAATCGACGTCTTCTTTTCTATTTCATTTTGATTTCTCTTTAATTCGTATGTTTTGTTGGCTCGTAGGGGTGGGCGGCTGACTGCTTTATATGACTTGACTGGCTGGGCCCTACAAATAATAAAAACGAGATTGGCTCTGGCACTGTGTAGATGCTGTCTCGTGACGTAGTGTTTCCTAGTATCCGCCAATATTCAAAGTTCAAATCATTATTCACTACAAAGTACATCCGCGTAGTAAAGTCGAGAGTGAGTGAACCTTGATCTGCCCCACTTTTCCAACTTACACGCATCGCTCCTTCCTTTTCTCACCAACAAACGTGCCTTCCTTTTCAATACAAACATCGCAGTTGCCATCAAGACATCTTTGTTTATCACTCGTCTGATCGCTCCTTCTTTATTCACGCACACAATCGTGCCTTCCTTATTCATGTCAACAAGCGTGCCTTCCTTATTCACGTACACGAGCGTGCCTTTCTTCTTTACACTGCGGTCCCCTCTTTGTTTATCTTCCGTCTGCAAAATTTTTTACCTCTTCTCCTCCCCTTCATCCCATCCTCTTCACCCTCTTCACCCTCTTCACCCTCTTCACCCTCTTCACCCTCTTCACCCTCTCACTGTCTTCACCTTCTTCGCCTTGTTACTTTTTGCCGTCATCACGGCTGTTTCCCTACCCTCCGCAGCGAATCGGAGCACTCGGTAAGTTATCCACAGCTGAACCTTGAAATCGTCTGATCATTTGGGCATTGCTGGAATCTCTCAATAGTCATTGTTCACTTCTGACATCTTCAGTTTTGTTTGCCTTCCAGCACTGCGCTCTGCTTTCCCCCAACGCTCCCTCAGCCATAGACTCTCCTCGGCAACCAGGCACGTCGGCAAGAGAAGAAGGACGGCCCGAAAACGAGCTCGGTGCCCAGCCACCCGACGGGACGGCGACCACAGCTGCCCCATCCTCTACCATCAAAGAGCTCCTTGGCGGCCAGATCAGCCACAGCGTCGTGAAGATCAGAAACGACGACCGGGGCCTCTTGCTCCTTAAGCCTGGCTGCTCGACAGGATTGACTGTCGGAGTTGCCCTCGACATGGAGGTCATCACACGCCTGTCCCTTGGCGACGAGCCCGTGGACACATTGGAATGGCCAATCATGCATATCAGCATGAAGAAATATGACCGATCACGACCCATGGCGAATGTGTTCTCTGCCGCAGGAGATTCGGGCACGGCAATCTTTAATCTGGAGGGCCGGGTGGCTGGGCTGCTGACTGGCGGGACGAGCGACGACGAACGAGAATTTCGCGGATTCGATATGGCTTATGCAACCCCGTTTGACTTACTTTTAAAGGACATTGAGCGCGAGATTAGTTTCCCGGTCCGCATATTGTGATTCTCCTTGCAGACCGAGAGTCCTCTTTATTTATTTATTTATTTCTTTACTTGTCATTTTCATTTCCTTTCTCTTTGATTGGCATGCACATTGGCCGTTATTTGCGTTCACCTCTTTAGAGTGGGAAATTCGAAGTTCTATTTACTGTCCATCATTTATCTATTTATCTGTCTGTCTATTTGTCTCCCCGTAGAGTATCCCCAACCCACTGGACCGTTGTCTGGAAGTATTCTGTGGATGGTGCGAGGTTGGGATAGACATAAAACGCATGCGGCATGCCTGGATACACCTTGACCGTTGTCTTGACGCTGGCATGTGTTAGAGTCGAGGAGAATCGTATGTGAAAAAAAAAAAAAAAAGGGAGAACGAGGGAGAGAAAGAATTGCTCACCCGCTCTTTTCCAGTGCCTTGGCATATGCCAGACCCTCATCTCTCAAGGGATCCATACCGGCGACCTGCACGACTATCAAAATGGCGAGTCAGTGATTATGATTTTGTTGTGTCTTTTTTTATGTCAAGAACTCACGCGCTGGTGGTAGATTCGACAGCGACGCCAAGAGCGGACTGGCCAGCGGGTTGGCGCCGTCAACATCCGGGTTGGGCAGGTAATGGTTCCAGTACAGATGCATGCGTGCGGTATCGACAAGCGGCACATGCTTGTTCTGCTCGTACGAACGGTACTCGTACTGGTCGACCGGGAAATGTGCTGGGTGGCAGGTCACGGGGATGTTCAAAACCTGACCGAGGATGCCGGGGATGCCCATGTCGCGTGCCACCAACGACAAAGCGGCGCACTGCCGGTGGGCGAGCATCAGTCATCAAGGAAGAGTGGACAGAAGAGAAGAGAAGGAGACATACAATATTGGCGCCTGCACTTCCGCCGCCGAGAATAATTTTGTGCGGGTCGATGCCGAGGTCGGAAGCATGGTCGATGCACTACTGTGTCAGTGTGATCTCTAACTATATCAATCTTGCATGCAGGGGTACACACCCACAACAACGCGTCCATTGAGTCGTGCACGGCGTACGGAAACGGATATTCGGGTGCCAGCCGGTAGTCCACACTGACCACAACAGCATCTGTGCCCGCCGCCACCAGCCGGTTCTGGGCCTCTTCCGTCTCGGGCGTGCCCACCGTCCAGCCGCCGCCATGCACGTTGAAGAACAACGGATGGCCACTATGCCGCTTTAGTGGCTCATAGATGCGCACACCGATCGACGCCCCATCACGCACGACAACTGTGTCTGTACGGATGTTGATGTTGACGCCCGGTTGAGGAATGTTGTCCGGCAGCGGGCCGGGCTTGTACGGGACTTTGCGGAACTCGGCGATGGGCAGGCTGTACATCTTGGCGGCCAGGGCGTCCAGCGGTGCATGGGCCTCGGCCACGGCCAGCCATGCCGCGTCGGGCTCGGACAAGTGGGCGTATTCGGCCGTTGTAGACATGGCGAGTTGGTGTTGATTACTTTCAAAATGAGAAGTCAAGATGAAAGGCACAGGAGCTACTGTTGAAGTCAATACACGCTACCGAGGAAACAGTACACAAGTTGTGACCACAATCTCCCAACCTCACAGACCGGAAAAGCATCGGCCTTCGCCGGAGGTGTGTGGATCCACTCAAGAACTACAGAGGAGCTGCAGATGGGTGCGGAGAAGCCAAGCTGCGATACAAGCGGCTGCTAATTCCACAGCAGACACTGCGGAGAAGTTCACAACCAGAAAAGGGAAAGTGAATTGGCGACATTGCAAACGCCGAGGACTAACACGGAACAGGGCCTGCAAGAAGGCCTATGAGAGGATAATTGTTGTCCGTAATTCCGTAGCTGCATCATAAACTACCAAAGCGACACAATATCGTACGCACAGTGAGGCCATAAATCGAGCCACTATTGTAGCTAATCATTACGAAAGTCGACAACGGAAGTCAACAACGAGAACTGACAACACAAACTACCCCTCTATTATCCCACACCATGTCTGTCCAAGAATACCAGGACCGCCCGGCCTCGATCCCTTCTGAGCTCGACCTCTCGAGCCTCAAAGACAAATCCGTGCTCATCACGGGCGGTGCCAGCGGTCTTGGCCTTGCCTATGCCCAAGCCTTTGTCAAAGCCGGCGCGTTCGTGACCATTGTTGATTTCAACCCCGAGGCCGGTGCGTCTGCTGAGAAAGAACTGGCACCCAACGCTGTGTTTATGCAGTGCGACGTGCGCAAGTGGGAGGATCTGGTGGCCGCGTTCGAAAAGGCCGTGGAAGCCTCGCCCCGGCACAGTCTGGACGTGGTCATCTCCAATGCAGGCACCATTGGCGCCGACGATGTGTACACGCTTGACGATCCCACAGGACCGCCCGTCAAGCCAAACTTGCGCACGGTCGACGTTAATCTCTATGGCACCATCTATACGGCTAAGCTGGCCCTGCACTACTTCCGCCGGCAGCCTGTCTCCCCCAAACACGACCGCTGCCTCATCATCAAAGGCAGCATCGCCGCCTATGCCGACCAGCCCGGCTCGCCGCAGTACAACATCTCTAAATGGGGCGCCCGTGGCCTCTTCCGCAACCTGCGCCGCACTTCTCATAGAGACTCTATTAGAGTCAACTTTGTGGCGCCGTGGTACGTGCGGACACCAATCCTCTCAGCCAAGGTTATCGAGTATCTCCAGGGCAAGGGTGTCAAGTTTGCCACTGTCGACGACTGTGCCCGCGCGATGCTCAACATTGCCGCTGACCAGTCTATCCACGGCCGCTCCTTTGGCATTGTGCCGCGCGAAGAGGCGTCCCAGGGCTATGTTGATCTCGAGCACGACGACTACCAGGACGGCGATTTCATGAAGGAGTGGCAGAAGACGGTGCTGGCCACAGCCCAGAGCATTGTTGATTTGGCGTGAAAATGTTATTATATAAGTAAATAAATTAAAGTACTATCTAGGCAAAAATCATTGATTATGTTACGTTCATGTCCCGCATGGCGGAGTGCTCTCAATGTTCAAAAATAGTAAATGTCACCAGAAAGAACCACGGCAACCTTGTGAGACGCGCGGTATACTTTGATGTTGAGCAGCCACATGGACAGACACATCTGTACAAGAAAGTGTCCATAAATGAAGGCAATAGATACATCAAACGAGGCTTTATTTTCCATCGAGTTATTCTAATTTATAATAAAAAAGGTAACGACGCAAGAGTATGTACAAACAATCAGCAACCACGACATATCAAAGAAAACGCCCTACTAGCCTACGAACTGACATCACCATGAACAATAGTAAAACCCTCGAGAGTTTCCAGTGCAGCACGGCACTCGGTCTCATACTGCTGGATGCCGCCCAAGTAGTTCAGCTGCTCCCGCTTTTTGCCCGGAATGTTGGCCCCCATATACCAGCTGTCTGTCAGAGGCAGCAGCGTTTTGTCGTTGGCATCCTGGATGGCCTGCTTCCACTTCTCCTCAGCAAGCCGCTGGGCCTCGATGGAGACAATGTTCTGGCTGCGCAGCTTCTTCAAGAAATCAACAATGACGTCGACCTGCACCTCGATGAACACGGGGCCATTCGTAAAGGCCGTCGGTGCCTGCGGACCGTAGACCATAAAAAGGTTGGGACAGCCGCTGCTGAACATGCCCAAGTGGGTAAACACGCCGTCCTGCCAGCGCTCCTTGAATGTAATGCCATCGTTGCCCTTGACATTCATGTTGGTCAGACTGCCCGTCATGGCGTCAAAGCCCGTGGCCATGACGACAATATCAAAGGGGCGCTCATTCCCATCAGCCGTGACAATGCCCTTTTCAGAAAACTCTTGAATAGGGTTGGCTTTGAGATCGACAACGTCGACATTGTCCTGGTCGATGCACTCATAGTAGTCCTGCTCGAGACTGCTGCGCTTGGTGCCAAAAGCAAACGGCGGCTTTTCGGGGACGAGGAAGGCCGCCTTGGCCGGGTTCTTGACCCGTGGACGTGTTTTCTTGGCCCAAAAGGCATACATCATCTCGCCAGCCTTTTTATCGACCAAAAAGTCGCGGTGGTTGGCTTGGTTGAAGTTGAAGCCGCCGCGGATCCAGAGCTCTTCCCACAGCTCTTCACGCTCGGCGTCTGTCAAGTCCCACGTCGATCCGGGCCGCGGGTCATAGCCAAGACCAGCCTTGGTGGCCCGGCAGCGTGCCAACAGGCCGCTATAAATCGACTTGTTGACGCGCTGCTCAAACTCGGAGATGGGCCGCTGGAACATGGGCAGCGAGATACTCGCCGTGCGGACGTAGACAGTCAGGTGCTGCGCCTGCTTGGCAATCTCTTGTGTGCACTGCACGGCCGTGGCTCCCGAGCCGATAATGGCCACGCGCTTGCCCTTGGTAACGCTGGCGTCGGCGTTGTTGGGCCAGCGTGTCGAATGGATGAGCTCGCCCTTGTACTTGTCTAGGTTCTTGAAGGCCGGAAAATGCGGCTTAAACGACGAACCCGTGGCACAAATGAGGTGTCGGCAGACGGCCGTGGCGCCGTTCTCAGCCTTGACGGTCCACCGGGCCGTGGTGCTGTCCCATTGTACATTGACGACGGTGGCGTTGAAGGTGATGTCCTTGGACAGATGGAGAGTCTCGTCGACATGCTTGAAATACGCCTTGAGCTCCTCCCCGCTGGGGAACCGTTCCTTGAAGGACCACTTCCGCCAGACCTCTGGCATGGAATACTGGTAGTAAGGAATCTCCGAGTCGACACGGGCACCAGGATAGGTATTCCAGTGCCAGACGCCGCCCAAGTAGGACCCGGCCTCAAAGAGATGGGTCTTGAAGCCCTGCTGCCGGAGCCGGTAGAGACTGTAGCAGCCGCCAAAGCCGGCGCCGATAATGAGCACGTCCACTTCTTGGACTGCTTGTTTGTCGTTGGCCACCCCGTTGACGGCTCCGTTGCCGTTTGTTGACGCCATTGTGATTGTTGAGATGTGTTGTGACGTTTGATGGTCTTGTCTTGTTTGTTTTCTTCACATTCGCTCCTTACTCGTTCAAATTGATATCTCTGTTTCGCCTCGGTATGTGTCACCCACAATACGAGACCCCTCTTCACGACAGTTCGCCATTACTTAAATCAACTGCCCGAATAAGGAGATCAGTGACCGGCCATGCCTTGCTTGACGGAAAGACGACAGCCAACCGGCTGGTGGATACTTACGGCGGCGGGCGCAAAGCGGAGAAGGACTAAGGATAGCCGATCCAAAATACCCCGACTTAGACTAAGAAGTTGCTAAATTCACAGTTGGGGTACAGCCTCCCCGTCTTCTTGGAAGATGTGTTTTAGCTCGGAGTTCATACCCGAAGGTGGTTGGATGAGCTTCAAGTGTAAAACTTCGGCCATGGTCCGAGGTATACGTTGTGCATGTTTATGGAAACTGCGTCGATCTCCACCCTGGCATGGTGGCCATGCATGTTACAGAAGCTGAGGAGGTTTCTATTGATTTTCGAGATATGGTTCGATCAAGACCAGTCCGGCATTGCTGCTTCTTCCGACAAAGGCGATTCCCCGCTGTGCCGTCCCCGATTCGGTGTTTGCCGATAACAGCGCCGGAAGCATCGGCCGATATCGTGAGAATATAGACCAAAAAAAAAAGAATAATCAAGGAACACGAACCACGATAAGTCAAGCGTATAGGAATGCCGCACGATTGATGCGCAATAAACAAGACACGATAGACAGCGCACAGCAATCAGTCACAGCCCTCCATTGTTGGCCAAAATGTCTGCACCAAAGCTGAATTTCCCTCAGGGGATGCTGGCTGGTATGATGTGAAACCTTTGAATACTGTTGTAGGCGTTGCCTGCTAACTGGATTTAGGTCAAACGGCGATCATTACGGGTGCGGCACAGGGTATTGGTGCAGAGACGGCCCTCCTTTTCTCCCGTGAAGGCTGCAAGGTGGTGATTGCTGATATCGACGGCGACAAGGCTGAAGCCACAGCCAAGGCAATCATTGCTGACGGCGGTGCAGCTCATGCTGTCGGCGGCGACATTACCAACAACGAGAGCATCGCCAGTCTCGTGAAGCAGGCGGCCGCGTTTGGCGGCGGCAAGATCCACATTATCGTCAACAACGCGGGCTATGCGTGGGACGATTCGATTGACAAGATCCACGACAAGCAGTGGGAAACAATCATTTCGCTGCATAACACGGCACCGTTCAAACTGATCCGCGAGGCTGCACCGTATTTTATGGTCAAGGACGGCGAGCCGCGGTCCATTATCAACATCTCGTCGACGTCGGGCATCTATGGAAACGCTGGCCAGGCCAGCTATGCGCTCGCCAAGGCCGGCCTGGTGGGACTCACAAAGACGGTAGCACAGGAATGGGGACCCGAGTACGGCGTGCGGGCCAACACGGTCGCCTTCGGGGCCATCAAGACGCGGCTTACACAGGCACCGAGCGGGCAGTTTATCGTACGACCCGACGGCGAGAAACACGCAGTCGGCTTTCACGGCGGATACGATGAGGAGGAGAAATGGGTCGGGGACATTCCGCTACGACGCATCGGCACGCCGACGGATGCAGCGCGGGCAGTGCTGGGCGTCGTCTCGCCGCTGTTTTCTTACATGACTGGCCAGGTGAGTAAGATGTGTCACGGGGTGATGAGGTGTTTGCATGGAGCCGACTGGCCACAGACATCCATCACGCACGACCTGCCGTGGGCTCTCCCGCACAACATGCCACACGTGGCTCATGGGTGGTGTGCGTGGTTTGTGCATGGTTTGTGCGTGGTGGGTGCTGGTGGATGCTCCCGTCGATGGAGCCGTCGATGGAGCCGTTCATGTTCCTTCCTTTCATCTTCCCCTCTTTTTTACCCCATTCGTCAATCAATGCTCCGTGTTTGATTTTCTTGATTTTTTGTCGTTGTGGTGCACCCATACTGACAATAGCTTTCTTCTTCTTCTTTCTTCCCGTCTCCCCCTCAACAGACAATAATGGTGAGTGTCTCCTCTTTGTTGACGCCGCTGCAATGCTGTTGCATGCGTATTTGCCTCGTGGCGTTACATGGACTTGCATTCTATTGATTTGTGCATTTATCTATTTGCGCATTTTGTTTTTATGTTATTGTTTTTCTTTTTCTATCTGTTTTTCTGCATTTCAGCATCTCAACTTTGGTTCACCTTACGTCGTGCATTCACCGTGCATTTCTATTAATAATGGCTAATGATGTTTGCAGGTTTCTGGCGGCCGCGGCGGCATGTAACGCGCAATCCAGTCGAAAAGGGACAAGAAAAGGAAGAAGACGCGCGCATGGAAGGCCGAAAAGAAGAAAGAAGCAGCGGAGAAGGCCCAAGAAGACGTCGCCAAGAGGGGCGCCAAGAGGAGAAGAGGGCCCGGGAAAACAGAAAAGGGAACCGCAGACGACAGAAAAGGAACGAATGGCCCGGGAAAGGCGGAAAGACGGGAACCTAGGAAAGTAAGAAACAAAAAAAGACGACAAAAGCGACAAGGTTGACAGGCCCAGAGTTAACCGTGCAGAGGTTAAAAGACGCAGCAGGTGGTATCGCGCTGGATGCAATTCTGGCATTCTTCCCATTTTTTGGTTAGCTGCGACCTGGGTTGCCATTGAGCTGCCAATCGCATGTCGTCTTCTCGGCCGGGCTGCCCTTTTGGGCGCATTGTGGACGCAATTTTGCTATGCATTGCTGAGGGGATGTTGGGGGGTGTTCTTTGCCTAGCCTGCAGCTTGCAAACTGGCTCCCTGGCCCCTGTTACATTCGGCTTGTTGACTGTTTTTGTCGGCGACAAAGTATTTTACGGAGTTCTCTTTTTTTCTCTTTTGACTTGTTTGACGTGTACATCTCCTCTCCTCTACGTGGTTCCTGAGCAAATACTCGCCTACAGCTTATTACAATACACCGTACAGTCACTTGTTATTTTTGTTTCCACTTCTTGCGTTTTATACCTTGTCGAAGAGTACATTTTAGGCGCCGTATGTCGTGCACATTTCCCTGCAAAATAACAATGGACAACGATGGGGCACCACACCGGTAAGCGGAACGGCATGATAGTGCCCACAAAACCTTTTCAGTACCTCCTGCTCCTCAACCCCCCCCCCCCCCCCACCCAATGTCCCCCCAATAACACCCCAATACAACCATTATCCCCTCAATATCCATGCAAGGCACGCATGGTGCAGCTGGCGGTACCGTGAAAACGGGCCACCCTTTTATGAAATAATGGGTTGAAATAATAGACCGGATACACCCAATACACCCAAGATACACCCAAAATACACAGAGTACAGGCTATACGGAGCAGCGGCCACGACGACAGCCGGGGTTGCTTGGCGCCCCGTTCGGATTGAAGGACGCGAAAGCGAGGAACTGTTACTGTGGAGTGCGACTTTACGACGTATTGAGATGTATTGCGACGTATTGCTACGTGTATGTACAAGAATTGGTCTGGGCTCTGGATTGGCCACTGAGAGGGGAAGAGCGATGCGACGTACAATGTACGGAGTACACATAAGGTTATATTCATTTACTGCGTATATATTCATGGGCCTCTGTCTGTTCGTCCGAAGTATTGTCCACGGACGTGATCTGCAAGAACCTTTCCCGTTCTCACCTGCTTGTTGACTTTCTCTGTCATCACCGTCACTTTTTGACTTTCGCAGACACTTTCCAGCCACTTCTGCCCTCCCATCTCACTATGGCTCGTGGAACCCTTGCTTCCTGGGTCGTCACCTTCGCCGGCCTCGCTCAGCTGGCCGGCGCCGTGCCTGCAACACCCCGCGACTCCAGCTTCCTTGGCCTCCCGTCGTTTCCCTCGTCGCCCAGCCAGGGTAGCGATCCACTCACTGTGAATCTGGGCTATGGCGTCTACCAAGGCGTGCACAATGCCTCGACCAACCTCAATGTGTGGAAGGGCATTGGCTATGCTGCGCCGCCTGTCAACAATCTCCGCTGGCAGCTGCCGCAGGTGCCTAAGACAAACAAGACCGTCGTTGTGGCCGATAACTACGGACCAACGTGTCCTGTGGCGCCGCCGTCGGTGCCTGGCACACCGTTTTCGCCCGGCGACGAGGACTGCTTGTACCTCAATGTGTTCGCACCAGCCGCTGCATCGACGACAGCAGCCAAGAAGTCCGCCAAGCTTCCTGTCCTTGTCTACATCCATGGTGGTGGCTACGGCGGCGGCAACAATCAGTACGATATGAGCGGCCTGATCAACGACAACAACAACGAGTTTGTCGTCGTGGCCATCCAGTACCGCCTGGGCGCCTTTGGCTGGCTGTCGTCGGCAGATGTCCATAAGAACGGCGTCGTCAATGCTGGCCTGCTGGACCAGGTCTTTGCGCTGCTGTGGGTGCAGAACTACATTAGCCTCTTTGGCGGTGACCCGGACCGTGTGACCATTTCTGGAGAGTCGGCCGGCGCGGGCTCCGTCATGTACCATGCCATTGGCTACGGCGGAAACACGCCTGTGACGCTCTTCCGCAACGGCATTGCCGCGTCGCCGTACTTGGTGCCGCAGTACAACTATGACGCCGCTGTGCCTACGCAGCGCTATCAGGACTTTGCCACAGCGGCCGGCTGCGGCACGGCCAAGGACATCTTTGCTTGCCTCGTGGCGGCTGACACCTGGGCACTGCAGTATGCTAGCTCCAATGTCTCTGTGGAGCAGACTGCCTATGCCACCTGGGCGTTTGTGCCTGTCACCGACGGCGTCTATGTCCGCCAGCGGCCCAGTGCCCAGCTCGCAACTGGCCCAACCAACGGCGTCCACTTACTGGTGGGCAACAACGCCGATGAAGGTGCTCTGTTTGTGCCTGGCGGCATTGCCACCCAAAATGAGCTCGTGTCTTGGATCAACTCGTCCTTCCCCGGCCTGTCGGCTGCGAACGTGACTGCCCTGCTGAATGTCTACAAGCCCACTCCGGGCTACAACTCCAGCAACGGCCTGCTCTTTGAGACCAACGGCATTGCTCCTCCGACGGCCAACGACGTCTCCCAGGCCGGCGCCGGTGTCCAGCAGCTCGCCTACAACATCTACGCCGAGTCCACGTTCGTCTGCCCAGCCTACTGGCTGACCGGTGCCTTTACGCCGGCCTCGGGCAATAAGAAGAGCGCCTTCCAGTACCAGTACTCGGTGCCCTTTGCTTTCCACACCAGCGACATGGCTGCTTACTTTGGCCCACCCACGGCCAACCAGGGCCCTGACTTTGTTGTCGCTTTCCGTCAAATTTGGGGCGGCCTTGTCGTGCGTGACGACCCGTCTATCGTGTCCACACCCTGTGTCACACTGTCGTCGCCGCTGCCTCCCTTTGCCTTCCCGTCGTGGACGCCTACAAAACACCAGCTCGTCGTCCTCAACGAGACCGGCGGTGTCCCCGTTGAGGTGCCCGAGTTTTGGGGTGGTGTGTCGCTGCAGTACAATGACCCTGGTCTGCAGAACCACTTTACGATTGCCAATGCTACGAGCTGGGAGGGTGGCCGTGAGGCGCGCTGCAATTTCTGGAAGTCTGTTGGCCCGTTCCTGCCACAGTAACTGTCATTGAAACGTTGTATGCCTTCGCCCTACTTGGAGGGCCTGGCGGAGTTTATGGTTCTGGTTCAAGTACCGACGTCGATGTGTCGGGTATTAGTAATGATAGCTTGGTGATAATGAAAACACGTCATTGTTTACATGCAAACGTGTGTAGCTTTTTTTTAAAAAATTTTTTTGTGTATGTATGCAGGTGACATAATATAAATTTGCAAGGTTAAGTGATCCTTCATATTTTATACACGTCGATTTATCTACTCTATTTATATTTATACTGCCACCGGCTGCGTAAAAATCATGCTGGACCAGCCTCCATCGGACTCCTTATTCAGCCAGTCCTTCCAGTTCTGGACGCCGCCAAAGTAGAACAACGGGCCCCTGGCTTTACCAGCTATATTCGCGCCGACAAACCACGCTCCCGACTTCTCGGCACTCTCAGCAAACAGTGTAGACTTGAATGCAACGTTAAGGTCGTCCAAAAAGGCATCAGCAGCCTCGCTCTTGACATCGATACTGGTCAGGCTCTTTTTCTTCATGTACTCCAACGTCTTGCCGATCCACTCCACTTTGGAGTCCAGCACGACGGGCATGTTGCCAAACGGAATATGCGGGCCGCAGATGGGAAACATGTTGGGAAAGCCAGGCACCAGGGCGCCAGCAAACGACGTGACCCTCTTGTCCCAGCTGTCTTTCAGCGACTGGCCGCCACTGCCACGGACATCCATCTCGCAGAGGGCACCTGTTGCGGCGTCAAATCCCAAAGCAAAGACAATGACATCGACATCGTACTGGCCGCCAACCTTGACGGTGCGCACGCCGGTCTCGTTGATGTCAATCTCGTCGTGGTAAATATCGACCAGCTTGACACTCGGCTTGTTAAAGGTCTCGTAGTAAAAGTGGCCGCAGGGTGGGCGTTTGGACAGAAAGGGGTATTTGGGGCTGAGAATGTCTGCCGTTTTCTGGTCCTCGACGACGGCGTGGATCTTGTCCCTCAGATATTGGGAGACGACAGCATTGGACGAGGCGTCCGTAAAGATATCGTCGAACGTTTCGAATTGCATGTGGAAGCCGCCGGCCTCCCAGCTCTTGTCGAGAACCTGGCGAATCTCCGCCTCGTCCTTCATGTCCTTGAGAACCTTGCCGCTGGGGATCATGGGCAGGCCAAAGGGATGGCTTGAAGCCAGGTTCCAAGTGTCGTCGTAATTGTTGCGGATCCGGTCTGCATCATCGCCATCGATGACATAGTTGCGGCCAGGCAGGACATAGTTGGGCGTGCGCTGGAAGACGACAACCTCTTTGGCCACGGCTGCAATTTTGGGGATGATCTGAACACCGGTGGCGCCGGTACCAACGATAGCAACTCGCTTGCCCTGGAAGTCCACTTTGTCCTTGGGCCAGCTGGACGTCTGGTACCAGACACCCTTGAATTGTTCCAAGCCGGGGAACGGCAGCTTTTTGGCGATACTCAGTGGGCCCGTGGCGGCAATAAAGTAGCGACATGTCAGAGCTTTGCCAGCAGCAGTCGTGATGGTCCAAGTACTGTCGGCGTCGTTGAAGTGGCATGACTTGACCTGCGTGTCGAATTGGATGTGCTTGCGAAGGTCAAAGTTGTCTATATTGTTAGCCAGCAGTAAAAGCAAAATAACCATCGCTGATGTTCGTCACATACCTGATACGCGGCCGATGTATTGTTGGACTTCACCCTGGGCAGGGTATCGCTCAGAATAATTCCAGAGATCGTGCATGCCTGGCGCAAAATTCATGCTGTAGACCCAGCCCTCACTGTCGGTGCGCGCGCCTGGGTAGCGGTTTCCAGTACCAAACACCGCCGACATCTGAGCCGGCCTCGAGACAAGTGACGGAGAGGCCACGGTTGACTGTCTCCCAGAGAGCACGGACTCCGCTGAAGCCGGCACCGACGATGATGGCATCGTAGTCGGGTGATTTTGCTGCCATTGTGAGGGATGTCGTGTGTGGTGAGGAGTATGAGTGTGTTCCTTGAAATGTGGCGAAGTGTTCACAATGTTAACAGTAGAAGTAGTCAAATATCAGAACAGTAAGACAACAAAATAATATGAAGAACCTGTACAATAATCAAACGACGTCGAGCGCCTCAAGCTAAGAACAGTACATTTAAACAAACGCACGTATATGAGACAGAGAGCCGTCCGAAGTGTCCGTCCGGTAGAGCATTCCGTTGCTGTTTTGGGCCACACTTCTTGCTTTTCATCTGTTCCTCCTCCTTTTCCTTCGTTGCCGACTGCATCTTATCTTTGCACCTGTGTGCGGAGATAGTGTCCTCCAGTTTTTCATAGCCATCTCCGCATGGCGGCTGTTCTCTTACAGGGTAAAAGCACCCTGGAAAACGAGTCTGCCCTCATTGCCCCGGACCACGAATGACGCGACCGCTTTCTCGTATCTTACATTTCCCCGGTCTGGGGTATAGCCGACTGTGCGGAGGGAGATGGTGTTCTGGGGCAACTCTCGGTGACGGCCGAAATGGAGCGAGCTTTACCTGGGTGGGCGAGGAAAGCAGTTTGTCCCACTTTGCCTTGTCGCCCATCTTCTGTCCTTGGTGCCTTTTCCGAGATTTGGTGTGATTCTGTATGGCAGCTGTGTGCATTTCCGGCGTCTCACTTGGCACTGTTACCCCAAATGTCGGCCGTCGCCGAGTGCGGGGAGAGGCTGTAGTTGGCTCACAGCATCACAGAAATTGCTTCTTTGATTACGGTTCACGGCCAGATCATACCCACCTGTATTTGGAGAACTAGGCTGCAGATGCAGTCACCGCGGCTATCTGGCCCTAGCATCGGTGCAACGTAAGATACTCCGCGGTTATAGCCCACAGAAGAGTCGCTGCGAAACAGTGCCTTTGTTGTCTATCTGTATCGAACTTGAGAAGCTTGATTTTTAAAGAGGACAATCGCAGCCGATTCCAGGTCCAATTTTCGGCAGTCGATCGACAACTCGTCTCGGCCGATGTAAAGTACAAGTCTGGAATTTCAGACCCTGGTTTTTTTTTCTCCCCCCCCCCTCGTCGTCTTGACGCCATCAATACCCGGTTCTGTTGGCTGTCACTTTTGACGTTGATGTCTTCGTTGGCGATGGTTACAGCGATACTTACAGTGCCTGGAGCGGTTCAAGTGTGCCCTGGCCCGATGCCTGTAGAGCGGCTGCCTGTTACTCCGTAGACCAGCCCTGTTGGATGCTCCTGCCAGCCTGAAAGACACGCCTACCCCGCGCGCTAGCACTGTTAGTGGGGACGCTTCTGCAGGCGGGGAAGACGCTAGAGGCTGCAAATCCTGGAGTGTGCCAGTTCTTCGGGGGCACCTGTAGCATCCTGTTAGCGGCTGCCAGGCCTGTGATGGAATGCTCTTCTTGCCGGCCTTCCTCGACCTGTCATCTTTACCCCAGGAATCGGGACAAAGCCCATGTCTGCACATGGATTGCGACAAGCGACGACCAAACGACCACGCCAGTTCCCCCTTTTCCATTGCATTTAATCCTTCTCGTATACATATGACTCTGCCGCGGCCTCATTGCGCTTGCCTGTGCAGCCCCTTTTGCGCGCTCCTGCCGTCTCCGAGGTGTCCACTCTGACTTCCTTCTGGCCCGTCCGTGCCTACCTGCTTCCGCCGCCTAGCCTGAAAGTGCAAGTGCATCGCCGAGACAACATTGTCACGAAAAAAAAGACTCGCTCCCTCCACAACATGCCTGCAGCTGAGCGCTCTCGAGCAGCGTCGGCAACGGGCACCATCCACCGTGCATCTGTGGCCTGCCAGACATGCCGCACGCGCAAAGTCAAGTGCGATGCCCAGTCCGCCCCGCCTGGACGTGGATGCACGCCGTGCAAGCGGGCCGGCCATGTATGCGTGCTCGATCCGTTGTCTGATGGCCGCCGCTTTGTCAGCCGCAAGGTCATTGACCGCCTGCAGCAGCGCATCGAGACACTGGAGGCCCAGAACAGTTCTTTGTCGTCGAGAGATGGAGCAAGCATCACCAACATCACCGACGACGCCTCCTCCACTGATATGGCGGCCGCTCTGGCCAACCGCCGCTTCAGCTCGACCACCACATACACCTCGCCGCCGCCATCCACATCCGAAACTACAGAGTCCTTGGGCCGCCGTGCTGCCCACTCGCCTCCCGAACCGCCGTCGTCTTCATCGGCGTCCGCAGCCTCAATCCCGTCCGCTTCCATCCCGCAGCCAGTCACCAGCGACGATCCGCCAAGCTTCTACGGCGCCACATCCCACCTCCATGTCGTCTCGTACGACCGCCACAACCGTCGCGGCGGCCGTGAGCCTAGCCATATGACTCTCTTTGACGAGCTCGACGCTGTCGGCATTGACCTCGATATCAACTCCCCCCACCTGCGCGACACCTTGCTTCAGCTCTTCTTCAAGTACCAGGTCTTGTGGGTTACTGTTGTCGACAAGGAGGCCTTTTTCAGCCACCAACATCAAGCCCTACAAGGTCTGGCCGCCAGTGCCGGCAGTGCATCGTCGCGCTGGTACTCCAAGTTCCTCGAGAGCACCATGTTGGCCTGTGGTGCTCGGCTCAGCACATCCAAGGCTGTCCGTGCCCTTGGCATCAAGTATTGCGACTGGGCCAAGACCGAAATAGTGCATGCCATGTCTGAGCCAACACCGGCCAACCTCCAAGGCTTCTTGCTGTTGAGCGAGTATGAGGTCACGCGCGGCAACAACCGCCTGGGATGGATGCTCTGTGGCATGGCCTGCCGTATGCTGTCGGATCTGGGCCTGCATAAGCTGGCAGCCCATACAATATCAGAACAGGCATCGGGACAGGCATCAGAACAGGCCGCCCCCACAGGCGCCAACGAGAACACAGACGACGCACCGTCGCAGCACGAGTGTGCACTGGCCCGTGACCTCATGTCTGCGTGTATTGCCTTTGAAGGTGTCTGGACTTTGTACCTGGGGAGACCCAGCTCCATCCCCAAGTCTGTCATGAGTGTCGCTGCCGAATACTACCGCGCATATACGGCATCCACTGCCTTGCAGAGCACGCTGCCAGCCCACTCCCGCTGGTTGATAGCCTGGGTTGGTTTGTGCATTCCGATGGCTTCGATTTCGAATGTTTTGAATGAACGCTCGCTGAGCCATGACGAACGCTCTGTCCTACTGCGTCAGCTGTCGCGCGAAGTCGACGTCTGGTACAGCAGCCTTCCACCCGAGCTCACCTACGACGAACACTGTGTCATCAACATGGAGCCTGCCGCTTATGGACTGCACACTCAGTACTGTAAAGTCCAAATCTTCTTGCGCCGTGCTCTGGCCGGGGGGCGCTTAACACAAACCCAATCCCAATCACAGCCACAGCCACAGCCCCAAACTCAAACACAAGCACAAGCACAGACTCAAGCCCCCCCACAGTCATCAACACAGCAACAACCACTCCGCATGCAGACACACCGAGGTAGCCAGCCCCACCGCAAGCGCCAGCGGTCTACGATTGTTGAGTCCACCGTTGGCGGCAGCCATGTCGTATCAGACTCGTCACCAGAATCCGCTTCAACTGCGTCGTCGTCTGTCGTATCTGCTCCTATCCATGGCAACCCTATTTCGCATCCACGCTCCGACAGCATTTCCATTTACCAGTATGGCTTCCGCATTGCACGCCTCGTTGTCACGTACCGTGAAGCGTTTGGTGTTGAAAAGATTCCATCCATCATGCTCGACAATGCCGTCGTTGCTGCCACCGCCATGATTGGTCATCTCAACAACGTGGCCGAGTCACTTGACTTTGGTGAGAACAGCGCCGATGCCGCCTCGACCCTATCCAACAGTCCTGGCACAAGCACAAGCACAAACACCCAGCTGGCCGACTTTCAGCGCGAAACCATCTGGCTGCGGCAACTCTTGATCAGCATCGAGGCTGTCCAGCCACATTTCCCCATTATCGGTCGTATGCTGGAATCGCTCAAACTCATATGTGGAAATGGTCCACTAAGTACACTACTGTATGGTTCACAAAATACAACCAGCTCCTTTGCGGCAACACAGCCTGCCATGGATTTTACAGACTCTCGAGGTTTGGGTGGCCGCCCGACAAGCAACCCAGCCACAGGCCAAACGAATACGCATACAAATCCTGGTTTTTGGGCCTCCAACGAGAATACGACCAACCACACAGCCTTTGGTGCAAGTGCTCCAGTCGTTGACAACTCCTCTCCACATCAGCTGTACGACTCCTTCTTCAATACTTCCCAGCAAACACAGCCACATCTGCTGTTTCCAAGCCACAGCCTGCCCAACACACAATCAGCCCAAGCAGCGCAAGCAACTCAAACAACAACTGCTGCTGCTAGTCAAGCCAGTGGAATTGATGCCGTATCCCGCTTCGGTAGCCACATTACAAGCTATGTCCAAGACAGCTTGTTGACCGTGGGCGATTGTTCCAATATCGGCTTGGACTGCTTCGACAGTGAAATTGACCCGGGCTTTTTCTCAACCGCTGGCCTTGACGACCTCGTAATGGACATGCCCATGTCCATGTCTGAGTCGCTCAATATGTCCCATGAGGTGCCTGAGATTATGTAGTACGATATTACGGAGGATGTATTACAACAAAAAGTGCGAGTGAGGCGGGAGTCGGTGACTTATACCCATATTTGTGTTGTTTTGGACGTATTTAATCATTTACTGGAGATCATGGATATGTTTTGAAGAACCAGACTGTGATACGAATTGTATTCTTGCACATTTGGTTCTATTCTCTCATGCTTGAATTTGTTATAAATTAATTCGGTTAGTTTGACGTTTTTACGAAGTAAAGTGAGAGGAAACTTTTTTGGACCTTAGATAAAACTAAATTGTATGAATTTGTTTTGAACAAAGAGAGTAAAAAACACAAATAAAAATTACAAAAACGGTCTTAAATCGTCGTAAAAGGTCTTCCAACCGTCGCATAACCTCGAGCATTATTTAGGACTATTTCAGGCAAGGACAAATCGTTGTTTGATTTTTTCTTGTTCGATCAAAGGGGAGGGTTTAATTGTTTACATGCCCCTTTCTTAGCTAAGTAGTGGCTTTGTGACTACCAGAGAGCCCCACAGCTGTGATTGTCTCACGACAGTACCTCAAACAATCAAAATGAAATAAGAAACAATGAAAACAGACGATGTGAAGTGCAGACAAAAAAGTTAAAAGAAATACAAAAAAGACCAATAATCAAAAGCGGGACAGTTACCAGTGTAACATTCTAAAGCGGCGCAACAGTAGCGGTGCTTGGCAGTGGGTGGGCGCTAATTGGATTCCCTGGATGGTTGTTTAACGCACTTAATTACATAGAATATCAGTGACCAACCCCATATGCACTAACACGATTCGCTGCGCCCACACGAAAAAAAAATCAAAAAAATCAAAAAAATCAATGCTGATTGCTGGAGTGCATATTCGTGGTCACACTTAATGGTATGCGTCTATGACAGACTCTGTGTGAAGCTTGTCTTGGCGAGGAGTGTTTCTCTCCAGTACCAGACAGCAGAGAGGGAAGCACCGGGGCCCGTGACAACATTCGCCAGGGCAATAACACCCGCAGCTGTGGCAACATCGACATTGGTGCGGCCAACGCGGCGGAGATCCCACACGGCCTGGACCGACCAGGCAAAGGACGCCAGCTCAAGGCCATAGAAGTCGATGAGAAACAAAGCACGGAGACCCTCACCGAGAGGCTTGGCTGTGGCAGAGAAATCAGGCCCAAAAACAGAGGCAAGGCTGATGGTTGGCGATGCAATGATTGTTACCAGGCAGTAGACGTGCAGGGCAAAGCCCAGCAAGCCAGTGACAAGGTAGACCTTCTTGAGGTGCACAACATCAGGAAAGGGAGTGTCGGCGCGTTTGGGGATCTTGGTCCAACTGGGGTTGCTCTTCCCATAGAAGTATCCTAGAATGTTCACAAACAGCGGAACAAGCATTGGCGAGATTTGCCACAGAACCTCAAAGTTCTGTACAAGGTTGGGGTCGGACCACGGGTAGAACATGAGTGCAGTGGGGAGGGCATAGCCGATAAGGTTGGCCCACAGCATGGACGATGCCCAGGGGATCATGACCTCGCGGTTGAGCGGCCACCAGTAGGTCTCGGCCTCAGACACAAAGGTGTAGACCGCGTAGAAAATGGGCATGTAGATACCGACACCGGCACTCTGAACAAGCGTCAGCCAGACAGTGAGAAGAGCAAGCGGTGTCATAGCGTTGCGTTTGCGGAAGGACTCAACAGTCCACACTGCAATGGGCGGTACCAGCATTCCGAGGAAGTAGATCATGAGCATAGAAAAATTCTCATCCCAACGCTTGAGACCCGTCATGAAAATGGCAGTGAGGAACACGAGGTAGTCATCAATGGCAGAGATGCCAAAGTAGGCGCGCTTGAGCGGTGGGAAGCTGTCGTCGTAGGTAAATTTGCCCGTCTCGAGAATGGCCCCCAAGTGCACGCCGAGGTCAAACGACTCGGAGCGGACCCACATAACATGGTGGACAACGTAGGCAATGGCCAAGTAAAAGGAAATCAAGTACCAGCGCATGGCACCACGGGACCGGGGAGGACTGAGCAGCTCGTCCTTGTAGGGTGCCAGACGGGGCACGGGGCTCAACTTGGGACTGTCGAGCTTCTCAGCCAGCGGCATGTTGCGCGAGAAGTTGAAAGTGACGTCTTCCGTATCCGTCATGGGCAGGACATACTTGGCGATGACTTCGTGCATGGGCGTGTCCAGCATCTCGGTGCGCTGCTGCTCATGGGAGTGCTCTTTGAGAGAGGTGGTGCGGGCCTGGCGGACCTTCTGTGTCGTAGCAAAGACCTGCTCGATCTGAGCCAGTGACGGCCTATCGCCCTTGGCCTTGGCCATAGCACGGCGCAGGTTGTTGACGAGCGTGGCAGCAGACTCAATGCACGCGTTTTCCACCGTGGCCAGCAATGGGATGGAACTGACAGAATTAGAGTGGAGAACAAAATTAACGGGGTCGGTAGGGGAAAGACTCACCTTGTGGGCTGCATCGCCGATGGTGATGATTCGCTTGTAGTACCACTGACGGAAGACGTACTCCTGAAGGGGCACGAGCACGGACGTGATACGAGCGTCAATGATGTCCTTGAACTTTAGGGTCGGAGTGATATCGTCGTTGGCATGCTGTGCAATGACCTTGGCCTCGTCCTCTTTGGTGTAAACAGGAATGTCGTCGCCGTAGGCACGCTGAACTAGCTTGTAGAAAAAGAACCAGTACACACGGCCCTCGGGTCCACCATTGACAATGTACGATTCGTGCTTGTGGAAGACGGAGTTGGATGCGCCAGGCTCGATGCCCTTGCACGGGTTGGAGATACCAAAGACACAGCCGTAGTCGACAGGCACACTAGCATGCTCATCTGCGGGAATCCAGCCGGGATGCTCCTGATTGGCGATGCGCCACATCTCATCACGAACTGTGCTGTGAATACCGTCACTACCAACGAGGATGTCGCCCTGATACACTGAGCCGTCCAAGGTCTTGACTGTGACGCCCACATCGGTCATGCTCACCTTTTGCACCCGCTTGTTTATCAACACCTTGGTCTTGTCCTTGATGTTGTCGTAGAGCACTTTGAGCACCATCTGCCGATCCAAGAAGGTGATGGGGTAGCCGTGTCTAATAACAAACAAAGAGACAAACAAAAAAATATTAGTGATTTGATATGCTAAAGTGTGATTTGAGAGTCCTAGGTTCACCTTTGACACATTGAGTGGTCCATGCCAAAAAATTCACAGATGACCTTGCCAGTGCTGTCGCGAAAATGGAACGAGTCCAGCGGCGGACAGAGCTCCAAGATTTTGGTGAACAGGCCGAGCTGGTCAAGGATGCGGTTGCCGTGTGGAAGGATACCAATACTGGCTCCGACCTGAGGCGCAATATCGTCGTAGGACTCGAGAACAAGGAAGTCAATATCGTACAGCTGCAGCATGTTGGCTAGCGTCAGGCCTGTGATGCTGCCGCCGCCAATCAGCACCTTGAAGTTGCTTTTGCCGCCCATGGTGCCGCTGTAGTATGACGAGTGTTGAAAAAAGGAGGAGTAGAGTCCAGTAGTATCTGAAAGGCAGAAAAGATGAAGTGAAGTTGCTATGATTGGAATGAGTGCGTGGCTGCTGGACTGGCCGCAAAAGATACAAACAGTGATGCCACGTCAAGCCGACGGAATATATATCAAGTCCATATCGCCCCTCATTACACCAACACCCCACGACATATGATACCATATGCAGTAGTCGGGCCAAGGCATCCGGTATGGCACTCAACTCCGAGATCGACAGCTTGTCTTCCCCAGATGCCTCCCCGCACCCCAGCTCTGAGAACGGGGCCTACCATTGTGTTTTCCAGCTCCCCGTGCAGATTCATGTATCCGAGTTGTCCGTAAACCGCATAAACAAGAACTGATACTCATTAGACCACAGGTTGGACCACAGGTACGGATGTAATTGCAAATTCGCTGGCCGTGTTTAGAAGGTTCACGGAATTGCTGCCGAACACAGCGGAGATACGGACCGAGCCGTGGGCGCAAGGAAGGAGCTATCGTGGCGCGTTCTCCATGGTCTACCTTGCCAAACTCATGCTCAGCTTATGTCACAAATTGGAAGAACGCAGATCAATCGAATAGACGGGTACTCTCAACAGCACAGCAAGACGGCCGGGACACGACAAGGAGTTGCGGGATGTCTGCGCAAAAAGATGTAATGCACCAATTTGCACGCTGTATTGGTTGGGCTCGACGTGCTGTCTAGTGGCGTCTTTGGTCACTGGCGCTAAGCGTGTAAGACGGGAACTGCCATAAAAGGGCAACAAGACAATATTATTGGTGCCTTGAAACTCGACTCGACATAGCAGTATTACGACATATATTACGTCGTACTTACTCGCAATCTCACTGGTGACTGTTGGCAATCTCGTATTTGACTGGCAGTCGTGCTCTGCCATCACGGCCATTGAAGACTTGACATCAACTAGTAAGAAGAGGGGAAACTGAAATAAAAACTCTACTCGACACCTTTCTTTTCTTTCCATTCAACACAACATCCATTTACTGACTGGCACACAGTCTCGTTCTACCACGATCTTCCAAAATTGGCAATTGATTACCAGAGCCAATATGGATACCTTCCAGAAGAAAACACTTGTCACGGGACGATCGTTGAAATACACGTACTACGCATCTCCAACGGGCGAGGCCACGGACGCATGCCCGGCACTCCTCTTTCTGCACGGCTTCCCGGACTCGTCGAACCTCTGGTCCGATGTAATCGCAAACCTGGGCGGCCTCCCCAACAAAGTTATCATTCCCGACTGCCTGGGTTATGCCGGCACAGACAAGCCAGAGGACACGTCTCTGTACACTTACGACGGACAAGCCGGTGACCTGGTGGATATTCTTCGCCACGAGAATGTGCCCGATGGTGCCAAGACCGTCATCATCGGCCACGACTGGGGCAGTGCTCTTGCCCAACGCACATACCTCTATCATCGGGACCTTATTCGTGGTCTTGTTCTGCTGAACACGGGATACATTGTCCCCTCAGCCGACAAGTTCGACCTGGCCACCGTCAACGCCCTCACGGAGAAGATGCTTGGCTATTCGCAGTTTGCCTACTGGGAGCTCTTCACGGCAGCAGATGCCGCCGAGGTCATTGATACCCGTCTCGAACGCATGTGGCAAGCACTGCATGGCGATCGAGATCAGTGGATGAAACAGCTCTTTTGTACCGAAGACGCTATGCGAAATTTCATCCTTGGAGACGACGAGGTGCCACTGCGGTCCTATGCTAAAGGGCCCAAGTTTCGTGAACAATTCTTGGAGCAATTCAGCCAGGAGAACGGTGGATCTGCAGCTGCATTTCAGATGTACAAGTCGACTGCCAACAATATTCAGGCAGAAGCCTTCTCGAAGTTGCCCGAGGTGAATCTGAGGATTGACGTGCCCATTTTGTACTTTATCTGCCGCCAGGATGCAGTATGCCTGCCAGAGCTGATGATGGACCCTGCGAAGAGCATGGGACTTGTCCCCAAACTGAAGGAGGTTGTCCTGGATTGTGCTCACTGGTCACCGATGGAAAAACCCGTCGAGATTGCAGTGGAGATAAAGGCGTTCCTTGAAACTGTTTGATGCCAGGTGAGACCATCTCTGGTACGTGATAAAGTAAATCAATAGTTAAACTAAGATAAATCAAAATTACAATAAAAGAAGGCTTTAATATATTTTATTTGACGAATAAGAGTGCCCAAGATGTTACTACAAAACATGGTCATATGCGGCACATCCTTCACGCTGCCATGTTGATGAGAACCGTCTTGGGCTCCGTAAACAAACGAAGTGCATACTCGCCAAACTCGCGGCCGATACCACTCTGCTTCTTGCCACCAAACGGAGCCTGCAGGCTCTGCAGACTCACGCAGTTGATGCCCACCACTCCTGACTCGATCGCTGACGACATGCGCATGGCCCGGGTGATGTCTTTGGTAAAAAACGCCAGCCATGAGGCCAAACTCGGTATTGTTGGCTGCCTTGGTCACTTCTTCCTCCGTATCGAATACCTTGATGATGCTGACTGGACCAAAGACCTCGTTGCAGTAGATCTCAGAGTCACTCTTCGGGTTCAAGAAAACGGTCGGCTGCATGTAGTTGCCTTTTGTGCCGGGCAGCTGCTCTCCACCAACAATAAGCTCAGCGTCTGCCTTGGCGCGCTCAACCATGCCCTTGATGCGCTCCAGCTGACCCTCATCAACAATGGGGCCGTACTTGACATTCATGTCCTGTGGGTCGCCAATGTCATCCACAGCAGCAGTCATACGCTTCGTGTAGGCCTCAATGAAAGCACTGGCTATGCTGCGCTGCACATACACCCGAGACGCTGCCACGCACAATTGGCCGCTGCGAGCGAGGATGCCGTTGACTGTCCAGTTTACAGCGTTCTCCAAGTTTGCATCGTCAAAAATAACGGCAGGGCTCTTGCCACCCAGCTCCAAGGTGACACGCTTCAGGTTGCTGTTGGCTGCGGCCGTTTGAATTCTCTTGCCTGTGGCGACAGATCCCGTAAAACTAATTTTCCGGATCCGCATGTGCTCAGCCAGAAGAGCACCAGTGGATCCAGGACCAGTAACGATCTGAAGAACGCCCGGAGGAAACCCAGCCTTGGCAAACAGCGATGCAATTGCCACAGAACCAAGGGGTGTCTTTTCACTGGGCTTGACAATCATCACGTTGCCCGTGGCCAGGGCCGGCATGGCCTTTAGGAAGAGGCACGCAACGGGCGAGTTATACGGGTTCACAGCCGCGCAAACACCTAGAGGCTCATGCCGAACCAGTTTGACAAAGCCTGTACGCGTTAGTTGTGGCCATTAAGAGAATAAGGGGTGCGGCTTAGTTACTTACCGTCATCAGCCGGAAAGTAGTCGCCCTTCTGCTTGTCTGTCCATCCAGCGTAGTAGATGACACAATTGCGAATGTAGGTCTTCTCGCGCGTAGGTGCCAAGGAGAGTGGAATGCCAGAGGTCAGAGAGTCGAGAGCCAAAATAGGCATCAACTCCTCGTCCAGAAGCGACGCAAGTTTGATGAAGCATTCTGTTCGCTGGATGGCCGTAAACTGGCTCCAGGGCCCATGGAAAGCAGCTTCCGCATAGGACACCGCAGCGTCTATGTCATCCGGCCCTGCAATGGGAATCTTATCAACGGCAAGGGAGTTGTCTTTGGGGTTGTTGAGACTGTACGTCTCAGTGCTCTTTGCAGCGACATATTCACCGTTCAGGTAGAGCTTGGTGAAGTCGCGCGGGTCGAGGGCTTTAGGTGTCGTCATCTTGGCTCGACTGTTTCGTGATATTTGGGAGAAACTATTATGCAGATATTTGGTTATTGCTCTCCGTAAGTGGTGTAGATTATTTATTTTAAGGAGGATTTCGGTGATGTCAAGAGTTTTATCAGCATCTGTTCACTGCTTTGGTAATAGCGACGTGGAGGATGTTCAAGTAAGCACGCTAATCTTACACTTACACACAAATAGTTGCCGTGAAAATTCTCAGTGCTACCAAAAGAATACTGTGTAATAGATATCCATTTTCCTCCATAACATGACCCCGCCGGTTGCGTACGGAATCTTGCAGAGTACGGACAACGCCGGTGATTTCCCAGATGCCGTATGCCGCGGAGAGGCGAGGCCACACGTCTTGACTTTAGACAGGAATTGGCCAGCATGCACAACGCTACGTCGGAAAACTTCTCCGCCGCCTTGACCCCGCAATTGTGATGAACACCCCTACTGAGTAAAACACCTGGACTTCCCCGAATTTTGCTACTTCTCCACACACCAAGAGCGTGTGCATCAAGAAAGTGTCCGTCGGCCAATGCCGAGATTCAGCTCGCAAAATAATGCACGCAAGCGGCTTGTCGCTCGAGGAATAACCGGGGGCGAGGGGAAGTGTCTACGGATATCGACCGTGAGGGGAAATGGATGCAAAGAGATAAATGCAAAGAGGAAAGAAATCGGCAGTCAAAACGCCGTGTTAGTTGTACGCGAAAAAAAATAAGGACAAAAGAACATAAAATAATATGAATATTGGGCAATAGAAGCACCCGCAGGATTGCCCAGCACGTCGCATACCAGATTTGACCAGTCTTAGATAGCGTCGACGCCATTTCCTCTAACGAGTGCATTACACGAAACACGACACAAACGATAACGCACACTGCGAATCGCATCCCTCCCTCCTAAGTCATTGTCAGGACCTGCCACCTGCCAGCCATCAGCATGTCCGGCACCATGGACGTATGGGCATTGGTGGAATGGGACAAGCCTCTGCAGAAAATCCAGCAGCCGATCCCGACCTGCCAAGGCACTGAGGTCCTCATCAAAGTCACACACGCCGGCGTATGCCACTCCGACTTGCATACGGCGGAAGGCTTCTACGATATGGGTGGCGGCAAGATTTTCCAAGTCAAGGATCGTGGCATCACACTGCCCATTGCGCTGGGTCACGAGATCCTGGGCGAGGTGGCAGCCGTTGGCCCCGAGGCTGGCCCTGTCACCATTGGATCAAAGCAGATTGTCTACCCTTGGCTAGGGTGCGGTTCGTGTACACGGTGTGGCCAGGAAGAGGACAACCTATGTGCCAGCCAGCGCGGTCTGGGCACGCTTCGAAATGGTGGTTTTGCAGAATACATCGTGGTGCCTCATACCAAATATCTCGTGGACCTGGGCAACCTAGACCCGGCCGTGGCTTGCACGTATGGCTGCTCTGGTATCACAACCCTTGGCTCCATCGACAAGGTCATGCCTCTGCCAGCACAGGAGCCTGTTCTGCTGATTGGCGCCGGCGGTCTGGGTCTCTCTGCCATTTCTGTGCTCAAGTCGTATGGACACGAGAATATTGTTGTCGCCGATATTAGTGATGACAAGCTTGCTGCCGCAAAGGCGGCTGGTGCCTCCAAAACTGTCAACACGTCAGGACCCGAACCTTCCAAGGCCATCCTTGAGGCCACCGGCGGACTTCTCATTGCCGTGGTCGACTTTGTTAACAGCTCGGCTACGGCTGCTATGGTCAATGGCCTTGTGGCCAAAGGTGCCAAATGGGTGCAGGTCGGAGTCATGGGCGGTTCCATCGAACTATCACTGGTAGCCAATATCTTCAAGGGTCTGACGATCTACTCCAACATCACTGGCAACTTGGAGCAGCTTCAAAGGCTCGTTGAAATTGCCAAGCAGGGCAAGCTGAGCCCAGTGCCTGTGCAAAAAATGCCCTGGGACTCAGTCAACGAGGCCATGGATCTCCTACGCAATGGCAAGGTGACAGGACGAGTCGTTTTAGTCAAGTAACTGTTTGGGTAGTCAGAATGTCGGTGAATGTGAGAAAGAATTTTATTTTATTCAATAAAATTGCATGCCGCGTTACTTATATGTGCACGAGGAGAACACTTACCAGGTGCAGGCAGGATCAGAAAATATTCAATGATCCGGCTCCCAAAGACGTTTGATGAAGTGTTCCTGTGTTGACGGTGTCTACTTTGTGTGCCTCAATCGGTCTGTATGAGTGGCATCGGTGCATTGTGTATGATTGGGCCATATTGTTAGTTCCTACCGGCGCGGAAAAATAGCTGAAATCGGCAAATTAATGCGCCTCTTCATGTCAACGAAGTTTGACCCTCCTTGCAACCTGCTTTGTTTTTGCACAGCAACATTATGTGGAGTAGAGTCAGATCTCCCCATATTCATCACCCGCCGTTCATTTGACCCGCCAATCACAAGGGAAACCATGTGAAATTATATGAGCAATACTGCATACTTTTAATCATCTAAAACACTGGGTAGCTATGACAAAACCGCGGCCGACCAAGGGTGTTAGACAATAATGGCAGACATTGACTATCTAGTAAAGCCACCAAGGGAGGCCTTTACCCAAAGTAGTCCAAACAGTATGTATTACCATTGATGTAGCTTGTGCCAAGACTCAGAAGCATTTGTGTTGGTCGGCATTACTCTCTACCGTGGACGTTGATGTAATCAGGCATGTGCCGTTTCGCCTTCCACTTTGAGATCGGTGGGATCCGTATCACCCGCCATGGCAAAGTCCATCTCCTCCAAATGCCATCCACTGGTCTATATGATATGTTAGATAACGGCATGCAGAGGCCCAGTACCCATCCAGCATAAACTGAAATGGCGGTAAAACTTACATCGGGGAGAAACAAGACCATGTAGATGGTGTGGGCCACACAGAGTGACACGAAAACGAGATAGTACTTCCAGCCAATTGCAGCTGTTGCAGTAGGAAGGAGATTCAACCACAGGATATCCGCGAGAAATAGACCGCTAATGGCCATACCGGAGGCTTGGTTGCGGATATGGGTCGGGAAAATCTCAGTGGCAAACGTGAATTGGTTCAGGTCGATAAAGGAGTTGTAGCTTTGAGCAGTGTTAGCTTCGATATTATGTACTATACTTTCCGGATGCGAGTGACTTACCAGACAACGTAGACATATACCATGGTAGTGGCGGCTGCTGCCCAACCCTTAGTCGGAGTCGTATTGTACTTGCCAATGAAGCCAGTCAAGATAGCAAAGGCACAGGTGACTGCAACGTAGCCAGTGACAAGAGCGCGTCTACGTCCGAGGCGATCAGCGATCGCACCACCAACGAGTGCAATAACTAGGCCAACGGTGTTGTAGACAGCCGAAAGGAGCAGCGACGTCGTCGAGCCGAGTCCGAGAGATCCGTAGAGCAGCACATTATAGTTGTTAATCACAAGTGGGCCAATATTTTGACCGCCGATCATGACCATGCAGGCGAGAATAAGCTTTTTGCGGTTGTCGTTCTTTGTGAAGAGCCGCCAGGGACCATCACGTGCGATGACCTCTTTTTCCGCTTCAGCTGCCTGCACAATCAGCCGCAGCTCCTGGTGGGCAAACGTATCATTCGGATCGCGTGAGTCACGATGGAGACGGATCAGAATTTCGAGTGCCTTTGGTGGTTATCGCGTTGGACGAGAAAACGGGGGCTTTCAGGGACTATTCATCGAGTTAGAATCCTACACAACAAGAAATCTTCATCGTAGGCCATACCGTAGAATGTGCCAGCCAAGAGGCACAGACTCCAAAGAATAACGATGGAGAACGGAAAGCGCCACGCAAATGTCGAGCCGGGGGTGAAGTAACATGCGAACCTGTCAAAAAATCTGGTAAGCATGTGCTATAAATAGCAAAGAAGACTATACAAATTGCCTCACCCAATCCAACCTGCGAGGCAGTAGCCAATGTTGATGAAGATGGCATGGGCGCCCGTGATGAGGCCGCGAGAATGCGGTGGTGACACTTCAGTGAAGTACACAGGCAAGGCTGCCATGGTATGACCAGCAGCCAAGCCAGCTACGGCTCGTGCCACGAGGAACTAATCAGATGGGGGTTAACGGTGGCACATGATTTTACAATATTTTCCGCAGTCTGGTAGACTCACCATGGCGGTCGACTGGGAGCCTGTCTGCAACGCACCACCGATCATGCCAGTGACGGCGGCAATTCGGAATCCAGTGATGCGTCCAAAACGGTTGCCTGTCCAGCCTGCGAGGTAGCAACCCAGAAAACCGGTACCGAAGAATACCCCGTTAGCCGCCCCGAGGATATCAGAAGTGTGGCTGTAGCCAGGTGCTGTGGTATCAGAGACCAATCCAATCGATGTGTAGAATGTCGGCTGGCCAATTGTGAAAGCAAAGACAGCGAGAGAGTATCCGGTGAAGAGAGATCCGAAGGCGGCGAAGCAGACGACCTGTGAATTTTCAAGACGACGTTAAAATATGGGAAGACACGAAAATGAGAGAGGCAATACGTACCGCTATGTTATACCAACTGTATGTCTCCATACTGAAAATGGATTGCTTGGCCTTTGTAAGAAAGTAAAGTCTTTTGACCCAATGATCGTTTGTACTTTTTTTTCACCTGAAACTTTCTTCAAGCTCTAGTGATTGAATAAGATTGTTGGACGCCGTGCAGTATTTAAGAAGATACCAAGAATCTGGGGAAGTGTAACAACTGATCCGGGGAAACAACACGGAGCCCTTTGAAGAAACCTTGTAAAGGCTGCAATGTTAATCACTAGACGACAGCTGGACTGTCTCCCATACGACGCGTCAATATCGTCCACGCTATTTCCGTGTGTAATAAGACGCACGCAAAGGAAAACACAACGTGGCGACAGCTGCAAGCATCGGGGTGTACCAAAGTCGGCGTGTCGGTGAGATCGGCGAATGCCGATTGCATAAAGAGGCCAAAACGTGCCAGGCGCTAGCAACCCCACAGTATTACCCCATCCTACTCCGTCCAAGCAGGCGAGCTTGCGCCATGCGGTGCTCAATACCGAGGGGGTGGCTACTACTTCAGGCATAGCACAGATACCAGCTAAGCGTGGTATTGACCTTTTTCAGTATCAATAGCCGCGGGTAATGAGGGAATGTTGAAAGGAGGATGGATGGTCACCACGTCCAACAGGAACAGGAAGTTGAAGTGGTGAATATCCTTACGGCGGGTTGTAAGTAGAAATATTTGCAAAAAATGCAAACTTCACTGTCTAGCCGCAAAGGATGCTAGAAAGTGAGGACACGAGGAAGTGACAATAAAAACAACCATCCAGTCTAAAATTCAGTGTATTTGGTTTGGTATCTACCATTGCGATGTTAGCCCCTGCACGGGACTCTCCAACATGTGAGCCATCGAGTTGGACACTGTGCTACTCATTCCACCACCTATGGAGTTTCCCAGCGTTGTCGACGGCGAATCGAACGGCATGTCAAACGGCCAGTCCTGCAAGAAGCCATAGACCATTTCGCTAGGATAAGAGCCCTGTCCGTCTGTGGAAGTATCTAGTGTCTCAGAGACCTGGCGAAACTCGTCCATAACAAGCATATCGTCGAGTGGCGGTGCCGTATTAGGCCCAGTTGTAGCAAGAGACGGGTCGTAGGGTCGCGACAAAGGCTGGTTGTTGTCTTCACGGCGGTTATGATGGCCTCGCTGGTGGTATGGATCGTGTTGTTCTGAGCTTGTAGCGCTCTGCAACATACTTTCTGCTGTTGCTGTCACCGTAGAGGTCATTTCATCGAGGGCAACGGTCGAGCTTGCTGCGCCTGCATCTCGGCGAACGGCTGCGTGGAGAAGGTCCTGGATGACTGCGTTGCTGAGCTTGTTGAACAACTCACAGGAACGGCGTGACACGTTCCAGCGCTCACAGATCACTGCCAGAATGTTGGAACAGGCGCGTGTCACGTCCACAACCGTCAGGAAATCTGGTACATCACCAGGCATGCCAGGATCTTGCAGAATACGGCCAACGCTGTATATGAAAGACAGCCCAGCAATAAAAATCCCATGCATGGTGATCCATGAATAGTTCAAACGCCGTTTGCTGTGGAGCTCGCTGTATGCCATAATACTGTTCCGGCCAGCATTGAACAGCTTGAGCAGGTCGGGCATCTCGTCATCCGTATCGGAGGTCCGTGTCAGATGGGGCATGTATGGTGATGGCCGGTACAGCAGCAAGATGGCATTGTTGTACACTGCAGTATACCACTCTGGACTGGTGAAGCAGGTCCCATACAGTAGGCCATCATCACTCGTCAGTTTGAGCTCTTCAGTGTCACGCTGCCATTTTTGCAACCAGACCTCAAATTCGCGTCGGGTGCGGCGCCTTTCCTCCATGGGAACGTTGTCCAGATTGCGGGCATTGTAAAACATTCCCAGTATTTGCCCAGATGTGCGGCGGATGTGGAGAACATGCAGGAACGGAGAAGTGCTGCTGACCTCGGAGCTGCCCGTGTCAGAGTGCAATTTGATTGGGCGGTCAGGGCCGAAGCAGCTGTCATCGAGTGGCGAGGGGAGCGGCGTATTTACTTCCTCGTCCCGGATGACAACAGGCCGGCCAAGTGTGAAGCTGACCACGCGGTCAAGATTGTACAAGCACCAGAAGCACCGCCGCCGCATCTCTTCCTCGAATGTGACGACCCCGGGCCCACCCAGTGCATCATCGTTGAACCGTCGCTGCTTGAGGTGGAGACCAAGCTCAATAATCAGACGGGCACCAATGCCAACAAGATGCCAGATGCTGGCACTCGTGTCGCAGTGGCTAGAGAAAATGCCATGGTGGCATATCAGTAGAATGGCTCTGAGAGACGCCATGCCACCCATCTCCATGACTGGCTGGATCTTGGACTGCCCCATGGCGAGGCATTTACTCGATATGCCGCTTGCAGACTCACCGAAGCGGTTGATGTTGGAACTGCCGATGGACAGAACCATGTCAAAAACAAAAGCCTCGTATGTGTTGGCTGCATAGAAGCCCGGGTCTGTAAAAATGCGCTCGGCCATAGCGAGGAAGCTTGGTCGATGAAGCAGTGGGAAGGTCTTGTGTGTGTGCTGAAAGTATGATTCAATGTATGGCATAGCGTGGGATAGTGAAGGAAACAAGGACCGAACATCTGAAGGTATCGTCTGATGCACACGGCCAGACGTCACAGCCTTGTTATTGTTTGCCGTGTTTCCTGCGCCATTTCTCTCACTGCTTCCAGCCATGTTCATGTTGTTCATGTTGTTCATGTTGATGCCGCTCTGGGCACTGACAACAGTGCTGATGATGCTGGCCAGATCGATGCCGCTGCTGGGGCCAAGATACCGTCCTTCTCCGGTGGCTGTCAACGTCAGGTAGCCGACTTCGAGTGTGAATGGGTCCAAAGCACGTGTGCTGCCACTTGGTGATGTCGAGCTCGGTGGTGTATTCTCGGTCTGAACTCGTGTTGCAACACTTGTAGATCTCTGCCTGTTTGCCAGGTCGCCTTGTGTCGATGGGGACGATACGGTAACCACATCTGGGCTGGAAGCACGCTGCCTCTTGCTCGGTCCTCCTGCAGATGTTGTCTGTTCCCACTGTTGTGCCATCAGCAGGTCTCGCCGTAAATTTTGATTTTCTTCCCGCAGCTGGGCCACGAGATTCTCCATATTGTCAATGTAGCCACGTGGGATATTTCGTTGTCGAAGCTTATCGGCATGTAGGCAGGCCACGCCTGCTTTCTCGCACGCGCTACATTGTGGAATTCGGCGGTCGCATTTCGTCTTGCGAGAATGGCAGCGATCACATGCCTGCATTGTGGCTCGTCGTGTGAGGTGGAGTTGTCGAGGATGCAGTGTGTTTGGCCAGCTTCAGTTGTCGAAAATTGTTTGACTGTTTTCTTCAAGTTTGTGCTGCAGTCGATCATGGTATGCATGGTGTCAAGTTGTAGGCGGGCGGACAAGGACATATATCAAGCCTGTGTTGTGTAGTTGGGGATCTGTCCGTCTCTGCAAACAGAGTCGCGCCAAAGGCCCCGTAAATCCACCGGGTGCTGCTATCCTACAGCGGGCTGACGCCCGACATTGTGCGGGGTGCAGATGGGGAATTGGGCCTGTGGGTGTGCGGGGAAGTGCACTAGCAAATGCGCCTGCTGGCGCCGTCATTGGCTACGTTTAGCCGTGGCTCTCTCCAGGTGGGCAGTCTTAGATCACTGTCGGCTCAAGAGCCTTGCATCCTGTTAGCGGGTGAGCACTAAACCAGGTCACGATATCTGTCGATTTCGAGGCATCACTTTGCACACTTGTTTGCCGCCAGGCCCAGTTGGATATCTTTTACAGCCGATTGTCCTCCAAGGACTTCATTGTAGATATAGTGGTTTTGGTTTTATCTGTGTATTACTTCATATAAGTAATGTCATCTTACGTTAAGTATTTAACAACATTTTTGTTCCTCTTTTCTTTTATTCATTAATTTGTTTTCTTTTTGTTACAAAAAAGAAGGTAAAAGAACATCTATTTTTTTATAAAATATACAATTCGATTACAACATGTTTTGTGCAATTTAGAATTTCTATAGCAAGCACTGAAAGGAGTTTCGAATCTGAGTAACAAAACAGAAAAAAATGATACCTCAAGCCAATATTACTGCCACCACGACTCTGCATCAGTCTACTTTGTCGTTTACAGCCCAAACAATGCCGTTTATTCCATGCCTCTTGCAAAGGAAGAGTCTTCTCACAAACCCAACCGACTTCGGTCTTGTGATACTCTGCCGCAGCGCGGTAGGATATCGAGGACACATCACCGATAGCGGGCTTTGCACTTCTCTTCGCTATCTTTTCTTCATTCAACATGGCGAACATCATGGGCCATATTTGTATCCTGTATATCCTTAACGATTGGGCCCGAGCGTGCTAGCTCAAGCAGCTCATTTTCATGGTCGATGTAGCGCTGGGGCCGCTCGTGCATGGTAGCCTCGGGGTCGCGAGTAACGATAAGGGGCGGATTGTTGCGGTAGTACTCGTCAAGATCTTCGAGGGTACGGTTTGCTTTAAATATATCGAGGTTAGTAAAGAAAAATCACTGTTGCACGTAAAAAAATAACTGGCCTCTTGTAAGCTTACCTGTTTCGGGGTAAAAGAGAAAGATGACGGGGATAAAGAAGGCATTGAAGACAGTAAAGACAATCCAGAACTTCCAGCCAAGATTCTGAATGCCAATGGGCGTGATCTGGACAATTACAAAATTTGTGATCCAGTTGGTGGCAGTCGCAACGGCAGCGCCTTTCGTCCGCATAGCCACAGAGTTGATCTCGGTCGGATATAGCCAAGGAACGCCGAGCATGCCGAAACCAAAAGACATAAAGTACAGAAAGAAGAAGACAATGGATGCCTCTGCTGGACGGTTTGTCGTGCCACTTTCACCGCCGCTGCCGTAACGGAGAAGCACTGTGATGACAAGAAACGACAAACCCTGACCGGCAGTCGATATCAGCATCAACCCACGACGTCCCCACCGCTCGACGAGCGTGACAGAGATGCATGCCAGGATCAGATAGGTGACAGAGTTGACCGCCGTGAGAAGACGGGCCAGCTCGTTGGAGAGGCCAACGGCAACCGTCAGCACCGTCGGGAGATAGTACGACATGATGTTGATGCCTGATTGTTGTAGTTGTTAGGAGAAATAAATAATAAAATGAAGGTGTGGAAGAAAGGTACCTTCAAACTGCTGGATGAACTGAGTTCCAGCACCGAGGACGAGACGCCGCAGTGGCTTTGTGCCATCGACATGGGTAGGCTTGAGAAGATGACGCCAACGCACGGCATGCTCCTTTTCGTACGTGACGCCGTACTTGATCTCCTGGTACTGAGCACGCACAATTGGGTCATCCAGTGGCTTTCCCGCGAGACAAGCAACAACATCCTTGGCTTCAGTATCCCGACCATGATACACGAGCCAACGCGGAGACTCTGGTAGCCAGGGAACAGTAGCAAAGAGCGAAATGATAAAGACAAATTGAAGCGCCAGGGGAAGTCTCCAAGCAATGGCGCCGCCGGCAAACGAAAGACCAAAATTGATCCAGTTGCAGAGCGAGAAGCCGACAATGTTCATCATCATCTCAAACATGACAAGCTTTCCACGGAGATGGGCAGGGGCCGTTTCAGTTTGCCAAATGGGAGCAGTGCTCGTGTTGATGCCGTTTCCAACACTGCGTGGAGGGGAGATGTTAGCGAAGAGCCATAATCATGCGAGGGAAACCCCCCCCCCCCCCCACCCCCCCCCCAAAAAAAAAACAAAAAAACAAAGGGAAACAATAGAGGCATTACCCCAAGATAATACGTCCAACAAACATCTGCGGCAGACTGAATGATGAGCACATGAGGATCGCTCCAACGCTCATAATCGCGGTGCCGAGAATGATTGCCTTTCGGCGGCCAAGTTTCTCGCCAACCGTGAAAGCAAGAATGGCACCGAAGAAACAGCCCACATCATAGATGGCCGTGACCGTGGACAGAGCATTGGTCTTGGATGGCCCGACGAGGTCGTGCAGCTCGAGGAAGTTGTCCGTGACGATAACGCCGGAAAAAACTTGAGAGTGTGATGTTAGACTGCAGTTCCCACGTTCATTGTAACGCCAGTAATGTATCTCAGAATGAATTGTTTACCTGCTTGATCGTAACCGAACATGAGCATGTCGACAGAGCATGCAAACGTGATCCAAGTCAACAGACGTCTTCCTGTGAGGCCCATGTAGGGCCGTTTTCCCGATGCGGTTGTCATTGTTGTGTTTCCTGGTTGGGTTGCCAGAAAAAGAGGGAAACAAGTGACAGGACACTGCAGACTTAAGTACACTGATCAAAGTAAACAAATAATATGATGATATAGTAGAGAGTCAAATTGGAGAGCCAGGAGAGATATTGGAAGGTAGTGATGATGACAATCGAGAAGTGACGATTCTTTTATACGCATTTCGTCAGCTGGAGTGCACTCGTCGGCCCCAGTCATTTACTATGTATCACCACTCCGATTCCGCTGGGACGGCAGCAAAATGCAATGCGACATTAGATCTCGTGGTACGAGGTTGCAATGAAGTGTATCAGGTACGGTAAAAGTTTCTCGAGAGAAAGAAGACGACCTGGCCTGCTACATAGAGTAGGTAAACTACACAGTGGGATGATTGTATGCGCGTTTGACGCACGCGGGGTAATATCCGGGGAAATCCCCATATGCAACTGTGCAGCGAGTTTTGTCAAAGCTCCATTGTTCTTTCAAAGTTCCATCAGGCTCTTGGCAACTGCCGAAAGGGGTATTCCGTTTGAAGCAAAAGTTCTAACATCAAGACAAGTCAGTTCTTTGTCTTTTAGAACTCGAAATGACAAGGCTAGGCCTTCAGAGCCTGGCGAGGTTGCCATCACTTTTGCGAGAGTGATGATCAACTACTCCGTTTTGAGAGAAAAGGGACTTTTTAGAGTGGATATATTCTATCCGCATCGTTCGATTTTTTTTTTTTTCATTCCTCATTTATTTCGCTCATTGGGTGTCGTGGAAGAAGAAGAGCACAGATGGACATTGAGCCTCCGGCAAGTGCCATAGTCGTATCACGTGACATATGGGTCCAATTTAAAATGCACGTCGATTACATTGGTTTCCCCACAAGCTCTCTATCGAAACGACATCTCATCAAATGATGTACAGTCAACACTTCAAAAATAAAATACCAACATCCTCAGTCTAAGCAACCTGCGTGACAGGAATTCCCGCAGCAGCTTTCTTGGCTCTATCTACCGACGTCTCGTAGGTAGCAAACTTGCGGGTAGGCACTTTCAGCTCGAACATCTCATCCAGCTCGAGATATGAGCGGTTTTTTGTCTCGGGGATCACGAACCACATCAAAAAGACAAAGACCAGAGACGTAGATCCATAAAAGAACATAGTAGAACTGACACCACCCCACTTTTGTGAGGCCAGCATGATTGGTGTGCAATATGTCGTGATGAGAGACAGCAGAGCAAATGCAAGAGCGCCCATGTTGGCCGTCTTGGCACGGAGAATGGCCGTCGAGCAGTCAGCCAAAAAGGTAAAGCCCAAAGGACCGGCGGACGACGAGTAGGCGGCAACCCAGATACAGCTGATAGCAATCATGGCCGAGCCGTGGGCAGTCGACTTAGGCAGCTTGAGGATGGCGCCAATGATAAACAGTAGAGGTGCCATGACCGCGCCGCCATACACAAGAAGCGGACGTCGGCCGATCTTGTCTGTCGTATAAAAGCTGATCGCCACAAAGACGACAAGGACGGTGTTGACAGAGACAGTGGCAATGAACGGCTGGGCGATACCGGCCTGCTGGAAAAAGTACGAGGTGTACACAAAGATAGCCGGCGCGCCGTCCCAGAGCTGGTTGTTGTAGGGAACAAGAGAGACAATGGTGCGGCGCAGGTTGGTGCCGCGAAAGCAGTCCAGAACCGACACCTCTCTCTGTTTGTTGAGAAGGACTTTGCCGTCCTCAATTTCTTTCAGGACAATGGAGTACTCGTGCTCGAGATCGTAGTCAGGCACACCGGCATAGATGCGAGCCATGACCTTCTTGGCCTGCTCGTGCTTGCCACGCTGGGCATAAAACCGAGGCGTCTCGGGGATGAGGAGCAGGCAGATGAGGGCCAGGCCAACAAAGGGCCACTGCGAGTAGACAGCATGGCGCCACTTGTCAGTCGGCATCGTAGAGACAATCTGCAGTGCAATGGCGGAACCAAAACCTCCAAGGGCCCACTGTTGGTGTTAGTATCCTGTGATGTCTTTGGTCGATGAAGATTTTATGACTGTATTGATTTATGCTTCTTACAAATAGCTGGTAGAATCCTAGAGCAGCACCACGAGCACGGGTGGGTGCAATCTCAGAAATGTAGGTGGTGGCAGCCATTTGGTTGCATCCAACAGAGAAGCCCTATGCAGTCAGTATGAGGCAGATAAACGATGGGTATGTACTCAAGCATTCAGGGAAAGGACTCACATTCATAATCTTGGCTGCAAGCCAGTGAGTCCAGTTGGTGGCAAAACACTCAATCAACGCGGCAATGATCATGAAGATTTGCACAGCCCAGAGAGCAGGCTTGCGGCCAAAGCGGTCGATGGGCCAGTTGCCAATGAGTAAAATCACAACGAGAGAGCCAGCATACGTGCCGCCCCATGCAGAGACCTTTTGGGGATCAAGCTTGTACGCCTGGGTCTTGTCGTCAAAGTAGCCCATCTGTTGGATGAATCCCTTGAGCGCAACAATGTTGCCCGGCATCTTGTACTGGTAACCGTCACCCATGGCGCAGACACCACAAGCAAACGAGATGGCCATGGCACGCCAGTAGCGGCGGTTGGTCTGCCAGAAGGTGAGGTTGGCATCGTTGGAGATCTCGTGGGAGTTGTCAATGACAAAGTTGGTCGCCTTGCCCTCGACATGCGAGACTTCGCGGGCCACCTCCTGGGCCTGGAGATCAGCCTTCATGTCCCCGGACTCGACGGTGGCCGGTGCCGACATGGTGAAGAAGTGATATGAAAAAAAAAGGGAGAAGCAGAAACAGATGCGTGTCAGATACACAGCAGAAGTTGGCGATGGCTCATGACAATGCAAGGTTGCTCTTCGCGACGCGTGTCTTTTTGTAGATAAAACATGGGGCGATCATGTTCTAATAAAAAGAACCACGAGGGACAGTACAATGGAGAGCACGAGGAAGAACACAGGTTGCAGGATGCGTGTTTATGGCTCGTCGTATCCCGGCAAGGTGCTTGCAAATAGCAATCTGGCAAGGGCAAAGCAGGCTTTGACCCGTTTCTGGCCCGTTTCCTCGTCTTGTCTCGTTTCCTCGTTTATCCCCTTCTCCTTTCTCCTTTCTCCCCATGGGGTTGGAAACGTCTTCCGAGCATCACGGCGCTAACTACCGAGTTGTGGGCCCCGGGTCGCTGTCTCCTCTTTCCCCTTGTTCTCCCCAATTCTCCCCACGGGGCGCGAGCATAGCCGAAACGTCACGCTAACAGCCGACCGGTGGGTCTATGGCTTCAGCACGGTCGCGTCCATCGTACAGCACAACACATCCCTGCGTAACGATATCCGACAAGCGGAGACATGCGGGCACTTCACCACGACGTCAGACGACAGCTTCACTTCCTACATCGGTCGCGTGGCAGACGTCTTCAGACGGCAACCCATGATATATGCTGCGCAACGTGCTCGTCCAAATCCGTCAACGTTGGTCCCAAAACTGAATCAGTTTGACAACTCAATCTAATCTTATCGATCCAGCACGTCGACTTTTCACATCACCCATTAGACAAAAACAGTCTTAAAACACAGTATCGATTCACCGCACAATCCTCACCACAATGCCGTCGGTTCCTGACCAGCCCGTCGTCATCCGTCTCTCGGACGGGGAGCGCGACTCCGGCGTCCTGTCGGACCACAATCTATATGACTCGGTTGAGGCTTTCTTCCGGGATGGCTTCGTTGTGCTGGAGAACGCCGTCCACAACGACCTCATCGACAAGCTGAACGAGAGAATGATTGTCGATACCCACAAGCTGCTAGCTGGTGAGGGCCTGTCACACTATGCGTAAGTTATCTTGAGAAATAAAGGCATTTGATACAAAGTCTTTGCGCCGGCTAACACGAACAGTCCGCTGAACAACAAGGTCGCGCAAAATGGGGCGAAGGCAGGCGGCAACCTGTCACAAGTTCCTCCTCTAGAGAAAGGTATCTCGACAGACACATAAGTGACAATTAACGGAAGGAGGCACAGACTAACATTGCCCTTTTAGAATGGCTGTCGCCCGAGATCTTTGCCAACAAGCATGCTTCGCGCATCATCTCATGCATTCTCGGTCCCCAGCCCGAAGTCCACTTCATCCGCTCCAACACCCTACTCAAGAACGATGACCGCCAGCGCGTCCACTCCGACATGCGCTTTGAGCACCCCACACACCCCTTCGCCATCACACAAAACGTCTGTCTCTGCGACTGTGGTCCGGAGAATGGCATGACCGAGCTGTGGCTGGGTACACAAAACACGGGTGTCGAGGTGCGGCCGCAGCTGGGCGAGCCGTTTATTGACGAGCCTGTTGTTGCTGAGCGTCGCGCTGTCCGCCCTCCTCTGTACCCCCGCGTGAAGAAGGGCTCGATCCTGATCCGCGACCTGCGTCTCTGGCATGCCGGCATGCCCAACCCGTCCGACGAGATTCGGATCCTGCTGACCATCAACTACTACGCTGCATGGTTCAAGAACGGTGCTCTTGTGTCTTTCCCAGAATCCCTCCGCTCCCATGTCGAGGCTCTGGAGAAGTACGGCCAGATCAAGATTGCTGCCACGTACGAGCCTGATGCGGAATTTAACTACCTGGAGAGCAAGTTTAGCAACAACTTTAGCTCGGTTCTGCACCCGGAAAGTGTGGGAAAAGATTGCCCACGTGAAGACTGCGAAGGGCTACTAAAGTTAAGCTGGGTGCATGATGTATATTAAAAGCGAGACTGTTGTTACGTAATATGACTTATGTTCGATGCTTTCCCCGTTATCTACTGTCACGTTATGCGACTGGGCTGCAAACATGGAGTGAGTGAAGAATTATGACGTACTGCAATGTCCGATACTCTCTTAGCATGTAGTTTGCAGTGGCCCAATTACCTCGTACACCCCACTCACACAGTCACGTTGACGCACATGAACCCCGCGGATACTCCAATATGCACAATAGCCACCTAGTCGAGGGCCCCGCGTCGTGTCAAGAAGTGAGATGGGGACCTTCCTTCAATTCTCACGTTACGGACAGTGTTGCCAATCCAAAGATCAGTGCTGTATCATGGCATCAATGGACCGGTTGGCCACAGCGTTCCGAAAACTCCAGACACAAGACACTGACTGTGTGTATTGTCGAGCTTTCCAAGATGGCCACTGGGGCCAGCTGCGCATACCCGCCACGGATTTGTTGAGGGGACAGCTGTGCTGCCCAACATGCCGGCTTTTCTATGATACACCGAGTCCTGCCGATCGATACGACCCGCGTATCAGCCTTGTTCATATTCATTTGTTTGGAGACTCGGAATTCACACATACCTTTGACCCCAAGTCAGAGACTATGTCGAATAGACTGTGCGCTGAGGAAGGTACGTCGTCACAATATTTCACAGGCGGGCTCCCGTGCCAGAATCTGTTCACTAACACGGTCTCTATGTAGGATTCAAGAAAGGACGCTGGTGTTTTGGCCCATTGTTTCCACCCGCAGCATCTTACCCGCCAGTACAGCGATCGGTGGAGATGTTCTAGGTCAAAGGCAAAGGTCTGTCGCTGAAGAGACAAATCCACGAATGAATCAAGAGCTCATTAATCTCTAGGAAATAATCATGCGCTGTTGCCTGGGCTAAGTTGTGCCAGACAGGTCGACGCCACGGCAGACTCGCCAAAATGTGTGACACTGATTAAAAGCTGGGTGGACGAGTGTGACAGAAAGCACCGATCCTGCAAGAAAGTGGCATCTGATCAACTCCCAGGTCGAATTATATTCATAGGCCCAGGCAGAGATCCTCACCTGGTGGACCCGGTAGGCTGCCGTGGCCGGGATGTTGCGTTGAGCCACAGATGGGGCGGCAAGGTTGACCTGCAGTTCAAACAGCACAATATGGGTGACTTTAAGAAGAGCATCCCGTTTTACCAGTTCCCGAAAACATTTCAAAACGCAATCCGCATATGCAGGGCCTTGTCCGTGGACTGCATAAGGATTGATTCGCTGTGTAACATTCAAGACAAGAAAGAGGACTGGGAGATTCAAGGTTCGAAAATGGACCAAGTATACACAAACGCCTCCGCACGACAGAGTGGTTCATTCAACACTGGACCTGGAGTTGCCTCGGGAAATTGACTCGAGAAATCTGAAAGAGTTCTGGAAAGAAATTGTGGAGCAGTACACACAACGACAGCTCACGTTTTACTCCGATCGACTCGCGGCGCTATCTGGCTGTGCAAGTCGAGCCCAGCCTCCCTACCCATCGCTTCAATACTATGCTGGCCTGTGGTCTGATGAACTGCCGTCAACTCTTCTCTGGACAGTCGCTCGTCAAGTCGCGTCTGGTAAGCAGGAGGCATGCGAGAGTGTTCGAATAGAGCCGGCTATTGCACCTACCTGGTCGTGGGCCAGTGTCACTGGCCGCATTAACTTTCTCTTTTGGAAACGAAGCTTTGGCCGTAGAGAATGGGTGAAGGAGGAAAAATATCTACAAATCACGCGAGTTCACTACCCTTCTCCCGCAGTAAACCGGTTTGGCAGCGTCAGTGGTGCCAGACTCGACGTGGAGGGCTACCTATGCTGTGTACGTCTTTTCTGACCAGTGGATCGGAATGGCATTTTCCCTTTAAAACAAAGGCCACAAATGCAGACGGCACAACGAGCAGTGCAACCGGCCTTGTATATCCCGACACGGACACCAATCTAGCGGCTCTTCAACTGGCAGGGAAAGGAGGACTAATCGTAATGCTGGTACCTGTCTATGGCAATCAGTACTTTTTGCTCCTGAAGCAGGCTGAAACCGACGAGCCAGTGTATGGGAGGCGTGGTGTTTGCCATCTCGGCCCATCGAGAAGCCGACTGCAGGCTGATTTTGGGAACAAAGCACCATTTTTCCATCGTGTAAGGGTGTGTGCGCCGCGGGTGAGGGCAGGAGGGAATAAGTTGTTTTGGTGTTTTGTGGCATTGTGTCTAAGTGCTCTATAAGTTTATTTAGCGTGTCTTTCTACTTGTCTATTATAAAATCTACCGTATGCACCATTCACGATTTATGGTGATCCTTCAGGTGTTGCCTCTTGCATCGCTTTTAGCTGTGAAATTGTGTCTACTATTGTCGTCCGGAAGTCCGTGTACTGCATCCCAAGCTCGCGGGCCGTCGTCTCGCCGTCAAAGCCGTACGAGTCGTCCACGATCTGTTCTTGGCGCTGGACTTTGCCTTTGGCCCAGTCGAACTGGTCTTCCATGATCCACGCTGCCCAGTCATACGAAAAGCGCTCCTTGCCACCCGGAATGTACCGCTTGCCACCTGCACTCGGACGTAAGAGGGCCTCCACGTGCGCTAGTGCCAGGTCACGTACGTCGATCCACGAGGGCACACGTGCCGTCGCCAGGGGCTGGCCCTGGGCAATCTTCCACAGCATGGCATTGGACTCGTTCAACTGCTCCATGCCCGAGATGGGATGGACAATGGGGCCAAATGTCATTGATGGGCAGAGCGTGACAAGATCAAAGTTGGGCTTTTGTTCCTGCACAAAATCCCATGCTGCCTTTTCTGCGAATTTCTTTGCACCGCGGTAGGCGATGTGTGCGGGTGTCCCGGGTGCAATGGACTCTTGGTATGTCAGGGGATTCCAATCGTTGCCCGTATATGTGAAGTATGGTGGACCCTTGCGGTCGGCGTTCATGACGGAGGCGAAAGAGGATGTCATGACAACGCGGCGGACGGCTGGATTGCGTGCTGAGGCTTCGAGGATGCTCTTGACACCGTTGATGGCCGGGATGATGAGCTCCTTCTCGTTGTCTTTTGTGTCGTATGTGAGGGGCTGGTATGGAAATGGTTAGTGACGAGGTTCTTTGATACATGTTTGTTATTGGTTACACTTACGCTGGCAACATGAATCACTGCATCGACGCCTCGAACCGCATGGTCGAGCGGGCCAGGCCGGACAAAATCGTCAATCTCGACAAAATCCAGTGATGCGGCGTATTCTGGGCGGGCCTCAATCATCGCTTTGCCCTTGGAAGCCGACCGTGTGGCTCCCCGGACACGGAGACCGCGACGGAGAAGCTCATCGACGACATGTGCACCTATAAACCCCGTGGCGCCTGTCACAAGGACATACTGACTGTTGATGGCTGTATCAGTATCTATTCAAGGAAACATGAAGCTGTTTGGCAATAGCAATATGCAAACTCCATCATGGCCCACGAAGCGCACGTACATTTTTGATTCGACCATAGCTCACACGCTAGACCATGTAGATGTCGTATGAGGAGAGTAATGGTTGGAGAAAGCTACACAGTACCATGCCGGCAGGCACAATATGCCTTTGCAGAGGCCTTGTGCTTAAGTACGGCTGGATGCATGACCCAAGTTGTGATGTCGTGACCCTAGATCTGCACTTCGGTGGAAAAGCAGCCGATCCGAGCGGATAAGCAGACGCGAGACCAAACAAGACAAAAAAGACAGACGACAACAGAAGGCTAAGCGGAAGATACAGCGTCGTCTATTAGCGTGGCGACTAACACCCGATAAGTGGGTGCCAGGGGTGGACAGCAGCGCCAGTTGCCGATAGCGCCTGCTAGGGCACTGCCGAGTTATGGCATGTACGCGATACGCGCTAGCGGACACTCATGTCCGCCGCCTCAAGTGTGATCACATGCGACAGGTGACGTTTGTCGAGTTTGGTATCCGACGAAGCCCACATAGATTCTAATATTTTTTTCTAATATCGTGACCAGCTGCTGTCGATGATGGAACAAATAAATACTTTGGCAAGCTGTAGTATACTAGCTGATTTACCTCTTTGGGCAACCTGAAAGACCGCAATTTTTGGTCAGACATTAATAGCAACAAAATCAAAGGAACGACGCAGATAAACCGCAACCATGTCCGAGTACGACCAGTATGAGGGCTTTCAGGTGGACTCGTCTGCCAATTACACGACATTCACCAAGCGCAAGTTTGACACCAAGCCGTTTGGCGACCATGATATCGAGCTGAAGATTGAGTGCTGTGGTGTTTGCAGCAGTGATATCCATACGATCAACGGCGGCTGGGGTCGTAACAACTTTCCTCTCACAGTGGGCCATGGTAAGTTTCCTAAATAAGACAACCCTGGTGGCACTGCCAGGTGCCGCTTTTTGCATGCATGTCGTATGATCGTCAGCTGACACACGTGGCAGAGATTGTTGGCAAGGCCACCCGCATTGGGCCCAAGGTGACCAGCGTCAAGGTTGGCGACCGCGTGGGCGTTGGTGCTCAGTCGTACTCGTGCCTCGACTGCCGCCAATGCAACAACGATAACGAGACGTACTGCTCCAAGCAGCTGGATACCTATGGCAGCATCTGGCCTGATACCGGCCTTGTGACCCAGGGCGGCTACTCGTCGCACATTCGCACCCATGAGCATTGGGTTTCCCGATCCCCGAGTCTATTCCAAGCGAGATTGTCGCGCCGATGCTGTGTGCTGGCATCACTCTCTACAGTCCCCTCGTACGGAACGGCGCTGGTCCGGGCAAGAAAGTGGCCATTGTGGGCCTCGGTGGTCTGGGTCACTTTGGCGTTCTCTTTGGCAAGGCGCTTGGAGCAGAGACGTGGGTGATTTCCCGCTCGCATGCCAAGGAGGCCGATGCCATGAAGATGGGCGCGTCTGGGTTCCTGGCTACGGAAGACAAGGATTGGAATGTGCCGCACAAGATGACGTTTGATCTCGTCATCAGCACGGCCAACAACTTTGGCTCTGGTTTTGACCTCGAAGGCTACCTGTCGCTGTTGGACGTCCATGGAAAATTCGTGTCGACTGGCTTCCCCGAGGAATCAACGCTTCAGATTACTCCGCAGATGCTGGGTCCCAACGGATGCTCAATCAGCGCGTCTCATCTTGGCTCCCGTAAGGAGATGCTGTCTATGCTGCAGCTGGCTGCCGACAAGGGTATCAAGTCGTGGGTTGAGACCGTCCCTATCAGTGAAGAAAATCTGTCGAGGACGATCCAGAGGCTTGAGAAGAACGACGTTCACTACCGCTTCACCATGGTGGACTACGACAAAGCTTTTGGTGCGTGAGTTCGCGGAGGCCGGGTGTATTCAAAGAAAGATAGACATATAGACGACAATGAAATAAAGTAAAAGACACACCACTCGACGATAGCTTAAATTGCACGTGCAATTTCTGATAACATTGTACAGGTACGTCGAGTTTGAATTACAATCTCTTGCAGTGTCTCAATGAAGCACATATTTAATTTCTCTTATCTGGTTCTTTCAACACGTTGAGAGTAAGGAAATTTTGCATTTGATTTTTACGTGGTTGAACTTCACAGTATAAGTCTAAATAACGCCTTACTGGAGGAAGGGACTGCTGTTGAGCTTCTTTTCGTCGGCGAGGAGTGTCGAGACCACCGTCGAAATCCACGCCTGCTTAGACTCATCGGTAAACTGGGGATATGGTCTGCGGCAATGGCGTTTCTCGGGAGCGTAACCCAAGAACTTACCCACAGCCCATTTTGTTCCGTTAATGCCACCCTTAGCAAAGCCCCATTCCATCTGAGCAAGACGGAGCTGTGCCGCCTCGGCCTCCTTCACCTTCCCAGCCTTGTAGAGATCATACATCTGCACGCAGAACTTTTGAGAAAACGTGTTAGTATAAATTCACCCCGCAGTCAAAACACTCCCGTCAGAAGCTCACCTTGGGATAGAGATTGCCAACACCAGTGACAGCACCAGTGCCGCCAACAGTCAGAGCCGGGACGAGCCAGTCACTCTGACCAGCAACAGCACTGAACTGCTCCGGGCTGAACTCCGCCGCAATCCGTGCCACCTTGGCGATACCTCCACACGTGAGCTTGACGCCCACAATATTCGGATGCTGGCCGAGCTTGCTCAGGACATCCGTGTTGCAGTCAAGGCCGGCCGCAACTGTTGGGAAGTTGTAAATCACGACCGGGATGGGGCTGGCGTCGGCCAGCTCTTCGAAGAAAGCAATGATGGCGGCATCGTTCATAGCAAAATGGAAATAGCTTGGCACGAGAACAAGAGCAAACTCTGCACCCGCCTCTTTTGCCAGGCGGGTTTCTGCAATGACTTCGCGTGTGCTCTGGCCTCCGCAGCCCATGGTGATTGTCACATCAGGACGGCCGAGTCTCTGGGCCACCTCGACTGTCGTGAGAACGAGCTTCTCCTTCTCGGCAGTTGTCAACGCGACAGCCTCGCCGTTTGTGCCGGCAAGGATGACTGTAGAACAGTTAGTTCTGCTTTCTGTTTGGGAACACCGACATTTCACCGTGTTCTTCACATACTGCCATGGACGCCAGATCCAATGATGAACTCGATGTGTTTGGTCTGGAGATCCCAGTCGATCTCCTGCGTTGCGTCATTGTCGAACCATGTCAGGCATGGGGCGTGGATGCCCGGAGGAAACGGCTTCCCTGCTGCTGCCATCGTTGTTATAATGTTTGATGCCGTGTTGATGGTACTCGCGCTTCTGCTTTTCGTGATCGGACACCGGTACAATTGAACAGAGCTCTCAAAATTATGTGCTTACTGCGTTCATCATTCAACAGCCTCCCAGGGCCCTTCTTTTCTTCTCTGTCCCAAGCACCGGTCACGGAGCACGCAACTGCATCATGCACGCGTGACACGCAGAGCAGGTCGCGTCTCCAGTATGCTCGCGTAGCCGTGGTTGATGCTCGGCAATCGTCGCATAGAGGGAATACGTGGAATTGGCAGCGCCGGCTAGTAGCGCTAAAAGTCGCAGATTTGTATGCGACAGCCGAACAAACACACTAGCCAATTCGCACGTGGAACGTCGTACGGAGTATGCGATCTGGACATTGGCGATACCAAATCGGTATCCTGCCAAGCTGTTGTCAATGCCTGCGCGTCATTGGCTTTCAATAGTTGGTGGATAGTGTCCAGCTGGCCTAAAAAAAAATGGCGACCTGGATAACATGTTGATAAGCGGTAAGGACGTGAAGACGTCGTTGGGAATTGCCGAGACAGAGAAATATGAAATGCGGAGATCCATTCTAACCGTGTGGCTTTCAACCATCAAACAATAGCAAACCGAACATTGAAAATGGACCGCATGACGGTTCCAATATCTTCGCGCATCTTGGAGGCATCTTGCCGTGCCTGCACTTCGTCAAGAACCTGCGTCGTGATGCGGGCGTTGCCAGCAATTTTTTCCATGCGCAGCAACTGTGTCTTGATCCATGCTCTCTCAGCTGGGTCCTTTTCTTCGGTACCGAGCATTACCAAAGGCCACAGCATGTTGATAGGCAGAGGGTCCTCGCCGTCAAGACTCTCAGCAATGAGACGAGCCAGGCTTCGGATATGGTCCAGTGCTTCGACGGCTTCCTTTGTGAGGGGGAAATTCTTATATGCAACACGATGTAGATGTATCTTGCTGGCGTAGTAGTTGGACAGATACGTACGGAAAGCACGTGTGATGCTAAAGGCGAGTTTGGCGGAGATGTGTGGAGCTGTCAGCTTCCCTGCCACGGCGTAATCCATAAGCGATGGTCGTTGCTCATAAAGATCGCGTAGATCTGATGCAATTGTTGCCGCAATACGCATGACCTCCGTCTCATCCTCGACAGTGCCGCGCGAACGATGCCACTGGTCAATCTTGGCAATATGGCCCATGAAACTCTGTACCTTTTGGAAGAAAGACAATGCCGGGCTGGTACAGTGCTTGGAAAAGCGCATCCTCCACGTCGCTGTCGCCAACAAACGCCCAGTCCCCTCAGCCACAGTCTCGCCGAAGCTGGCGGGCGACGGTTGCTGCACAAACAGCTCCTCGTTGTCGCGGGACAAAAAGAGACCTTCGCCCCCTGCTGGTACGGCACGAGCATCAAGCAGACGGATCCAAAGCAGTAGCTGTTTTTCAATGGGCGCAAAGCCGGCCTTACGTCCTTGGAGGAAGATGTTGTACGCCTGCTTCAGATAGACGTGCGCAGCTTCGATCTTGGCATCCAGAATGTCGACGTAGCTCAGGAAGAAGAGCGTTGCCAGCAGCTTCTCACGGCGCGGGCTGTGTTGCGCCAGTGTCTCAAGCTCCTGCTGGCTGCTGAATAGAGCCACCTCGGCAGCCGCATTCTCATAGTGGTTCTGCTGGCTTGCCATCCAGCTCCCCTCGTGTCGACATAGCATCGCATTGGAAAACGCCAGGACGGCCCAGCGCACCATGCGCGAATCACCAGCCATCTTGGTGAGTATGCGGCGCACCGTGATCCAATTCTTCTGCGCCTCCACCTCGGACAAAATCGGCGGTGTCACGGCGTGTGTAAAATAGTTGATCAAGCGGTGGTTGTCGGCCGCGTTCTGGCCCGTCAACTCAGCATTGGCATGTGGACTGGTGTCGTTGGAGAGTGCCGACGCAGGATCAGCCACGTTATGCGCCGTTGGCAATTCTGCCGCCCGTATTGCCGCTGCCTGTGTGGCCAATGATGTCAGGTCGTGTGTTTGGGTTGGTCCAAAGTCGGTGTCGGCAGCGTTCGGGTCGAAATTTATTTCCCGTCCGACGTCGAGGATCATCTGCTGCCAAGTGTCGCGTCCATCCCATGAGAAGTTGGTGTAGTCGAACAATGGCGTGGCAGTTTGCTGGACAACCTGCGCCTGGACCTGTTGCACTTGGGCTTGGGCCTGTGTGTGGTGGAAGGGAGACGGGTTCGGAAACGGTTCGGGCCGCGGCGACAGGGAACCGCCGAGTGTCGTGTCCATGGTAGGCGTCCGGCTACCCGAACTGTTGCTGCTCATCTGCCCGCCGCCATTTGTGATAACACTGCGCGACATGCTGCGCCACCTGCACTGAATACTGAGGCGGTCGCAATGCGAGCACCTAGGCCGCGCCTCGTCACACTTGACCTTGCGCTGTCTAGGACTGTGAGATAATGCCTTGGGAAATGGGACCCAGGAGTGAAAACGTACTTGCAGGTTAGGCAACCGTCTCTCGATCGTGAGAACCGGTGCCGTTGGCGGGTCTGCGGCGTGGTCAGATCGCCTGGAGGATCGCTGGCTGGCGCGTCATCCATTCCTGCCACGCGACGCAGTTGACAGAGTACTATTTACCGGGCAGTGGTCTCTTGACTGCGTAAAAATGGGCGGCAGGATAGCAACAAATGGATTGGACTCAATCCGCCATGTGTCGTTTTCTTCTTTTTCTTGTCTTTTTTCCACGCCCTGCAAAGCGTCGTCAAACTTGTCGTGATTTTGGTGTCGAGGATAGGATAGGAAAGTCGAAAAAGGATGGATACAAACTAAATTTGGGGCATGCTAGGAGCATGGAGGCAAAATCTGGGGAGGAGTCCAGGAGGGGGTAGTGATTAGTGTGGTGCCTCAGGCGTCACTGGCATTGCGAGCTAGTCCAGTGGGTCAGGTACATGTGACAAGCGGACAACGGGTCCGATACTCGTTGTGGGACTAGTCCAACCGGGGTAACATGTGACGATATGTTCTGTGTGTTTTTCTTGGTTCTTGTTTATTCTGCTTGTTGGTTGACAGATATAGGCAGACTGACTTCAGATGTAGTTGTGTTGGATTCTTGTCTCGGTTTTAAATTTATCGGTTGATTTGTTATAATTTATTGCTGTTTAGTTTCATTTATTTGGGTTTCTGTTATTGTTGTTTATTTTCGATTCTTTACGAAAAAAAAAAAGAAAAAAAAAATGCGGATAGAGAGACATATGCTGAAAAATTTCGTAGGTTTATCATAATGCAAATGCATTACATTCTATAAAAGTAAGATTTATTTTGTATATGTGGTACGACGAGTTTAGATAACGACAGGAACAAGATGGCATGAGTATAGATACCAAATGGCTCTGTAATCAAGACCAAAAAAGACAGTTCATTTTGCATTAACAATTCGGCTTAAGGTTTGAAGAGAAAAAGCGACGAAACCATGGTGAGCGCACCTGCCGATATCACCAGGATCCATTCTCTTTGGATGGTCCAAACAATGGCAGCAAGGCATCGCTGTTGCAGATCTTCAGGAAGCTGTGACAACAATTGGCTATGGGCACCCGCAATGGCACCTCGAATCTGCTCCTTAGTAAATGTACCGTGGCCTTCGAGGACATCCTGGATACCAGCATAGGCCCGTGACTGGAAGATGGCACTGGCAATCAGCAGACCTAAGAACTGTGACGAGCCCTGGCTTGCATTGAGAAACTGGATTGCATCGGGTATTGTTTCAGCCTCGACAATATGGTGAGTGGCAATGTAGTACGCAGCCTGACTGGTTGAGAATCCGACACCAAGAAGGAAAGAGAAGCCGTATACTTTGGACGTGTCAGAAGCCTCTGCTTTGACTGTGAACATAGCCGCACCACCAGCAGTGAGAAAAAGGCCCGTCACAAAGAACCAGAGCCAGAAGAACCTTGGTCGTGTCAATGCGAGCAGTCGGCTACAAGCTAGGACGCCAGCAGAGTAAAATGCCACCAACGGAAGAAGGCGGACAGCAGCCTTTGTCGCGTCGTCGCCGTGGACGAACAGAAAGAAGAGGGGAATGTAGTAGATTGCGACAAACAGGCCAGCGCCGCCGCAAGCTGTCAAAACAAAAAGCATCACCATTTGGCGGTTGGCCAGAAACTGGACGGGAAACAGTCGGTAAGGCACGGATGTGAAGACTATCCAGTACTGTGTGGCACCGAGGCCGACAAAGCAAACAGCGGAAAGAACAAGCAACACGATGACACGCGCGCTTGACCACGACCACTGTGTGCCAGCAAAGCTCAGTGCCACAGCGAGACTGACGTACATTCCTGTTGCCAGGAGCATGCCGAGACCATCCAGTTGTCGGATCTTGGCCATGACCGGGATGTGGGCTTGGCGGGGAATCGACGGAAGCGCAAATATGTAGAACGGCGACCCGGCGGCGAAAATGACCAGGTTGATGTAGAATGCCTACAATATATGTCAGTGATATGGACAGATCCTAGAGTGCTGCTTGAAAAGAGCAGGTCGCCGAGCACATAATTTATTCGCCGGTCAAAAAACTCACCCATCGCCAAGTGGCGGAACTGTCACCAAGCAGACCACCAACGATAGGGCCTAGGACCGCACCAACACCGTACACAACGACAATAATCGACATGTATACGGGTCGTTCGCTTGGTAGAGGGATTGCCGACATTAAATTGAGTGTCCTGCAGTACAGCATTGTCAGAGCCAGATATACTATATGACATCCGTTATCTCACCCACTTACCCCAAGTACATGCCAGCGCCGCCAACTCCGGCCCAAACACGCCCGACGATCAGCGCTTCCATAGACGGTGCTGCACCACAAAGTGCACTGCCAGCAGCAAATTGGACAAGGCAGAGAAGGTAGAGCCACTTGACGTTGAACATGGCGTAGGCTTTACCTAGTGGCAAAATGGCCGCCGACGAGCCAAGGCCAAAGCCATAGCCCAGCCAGCCAAGCTCAGATATGCTGTTCTCAAACGTTGAGGATACTGTTGCCTGAATTGATGCTGCAATTGTTGTGTCGAGTCCGTACAGGAGATTCGCCGACAAGACACCAACCAATGTGAAGAACCATCGCAGTCCTGTAACGGATCGCTCTTCTAGAACACGAGAATGTGGTTGTTCAGTCGGCGATGATGCTTCTCCGGGAGGCAGGGTGGAAGGTGTGTTGGCTTGATCTTGCTGTTTTTCGAGCAGCCCAGGATTCACGTCTACATCGTGAAGGGATTGTGAGGTACTGTGCACAGTTTCTGCAGGTGTTTGGATCGAGTTAGTTGTCATGTTGAGCAATGGAGGTGGTTTGTCGGTGAAAAAAATCAAATATGGATAGAGGCTTTCAGAAAAGTAAACAGTTACTCGAGAGCATGAAATGAAAACTATCAAACGGAATAAATACATTTCAGCTGGCAGCGCTCTGTATGGTGTTTTGATACGCAGAAAATATCAACAGCCAGACTCCGAGAACTCCGACACGTTAGCGGAATTTTCGGAGTGGAGTCTCCGGAGTACAGCCCGTCACGATCCCGGCGGCACAAAATACGCCAATGCGTGGCATCGATTTTTACATTTCCTTGTTTGTAGATGAATCAGCATGCTGTTTTTCTTGCAAATACGAAATGATCGGTAATTAATTGATTGATTTTTATCTATACATGCGGATCCACAAATGCCCTATTCGTATTCGCCGAGTAAGTGTCTACTCTACCACCTTGATGCATCCCAATCCATGCTCGGCCCCAAAAGCTGGTCAAAATTATTGAAAGAGTCCACGGCCAATGCCCAATCCATGAACAAATTCAGACTCTCTGGGTTGCCTGGCTGCTGGGGGTCAAGCCACGAAAGCGTAGGGTCATCGATAGCCATGTCAGAAGACACCAAATCGACACCCCCGTCTTCCTGTGCACCAGCCAATAATGTCTCGCCAGAGATACTTCCTACTGTAGGCGTCGTTGAGTTGGATGTAATAACTGCAGCTGATTGTGTCGGGACACCAGCAACTCGGGCAGACAGCTCGTCCAACCGCTTGAGAAAACAGCGAAGGATGGATGATGCGTCTGCTGCCACGGTAAACCTCGATGCAGCATAGACATCGCACACGGAGACGGCCAGCTCTGCCGCGTCCCGGGCAGCCGCAGTCGTTGCATGAAGAGGATGTGCAAACAGGAATCCAACGAGTGTAACAGTCGCGTTCCACAGCCACTGGAAGTACTCGTTCCAACTAGGCGCCAGAAGAGTCGAATCACGAACGACCCTGTGGACGATATGAACAAACGTTATGGCGTGTCGTGCAGCACGCGCAGCATGTCGATCGGTAGAAGGTAAATACCGATGCAGTGCACCAGCGCCCGTGCCCCGGCGGTACAAAGAAATAAACGGTCGGTAGAGATTAATGGCCATGGAATGGTACGTCAATTCCAAGTACAGTCGCTGGTTTTGGAGCCACACCGGGATATTCTCCTCGAGGCGTATGGTGCTGCCATCAAATGAAAACGGCTCAGAGTTTGATCCCGGTCCTCGAGGCAGACGCAGTTCTTTTGGCACCTGGTCTCCCAGGTCATGGAGAGGACCAACGGTACTGGACAAGATTTGTGCACACTGCTCGAGAATTTCCGGGTGGCGATATGGTGTTGAAAGTGGCGGACTGTGTGCAGCAAGAAGTTCGTCGTAGCGAGCAAACACGAAGCGGTGGATGTTTGCTGCAGTCGAGACAATGGCTCTGACGTGTGTCCCGTATGTCAGCCACGTCAAGGCGCTGCTTCCACGGCACATTGCTGGATCGTGGAGGACAGAGTCGGATGCAACCTCGGGAGAGTCTGAAGGAAACGACACAAACGACTCGCACGCCGGGTCAACATCAAAGGGCCTGCCGAGTTTGAGGCACATTTTTGTGTCAACCGTCCAGAGCGTCCACCAGATCCTCTTTCTCAGCTCACGCTCAGCCTGTGGCAGGTTGGCTGGCGGTTCACGGTGGAGTCCCGCAATTGTAGCGTCACGCACTGCGAGGGCAAGTGTGGCGTGCGCCGTATTTTGAAAGGAAGCACAGCAAAGATAGATGACGGCAAGCAAAAGCACTTGCACTGTCGTGGCAGAGGGGCTTTCCATGTCTGACGTAATGAGTGCCCGTCCTCGTCGATAATGCCAGCGGCCAGCAATCGTTGGGTCTTCGCCCGCGGCCAGGGCAGCAGCCGACACAGCTTGTGGCAGAAATGCCGAGCTGCTCTGTATGCATAAAGCAAGAATCATATCGACCAGAGCCGAGTCCTTTCGTTGGCCCTGTCCGCGGCTGCCGTCGCCTTCCCACAGGTTGTCATAATGCAGTCGAAAAGCGTCCTCGTCCACAATGGGGAAAGCACAATAGTATGACTCCCAAAAATTGTTCAGGAAATATTCCTCTTGGGTTCGCGTCATGGCTGGCAATGTCAACGAACCGCTGGGACGCTGTGTCGATGTGGAGGTGGCGCTGGCACTGGCGCTGGCCTGGAGGGCCGTCTCCCGGCTCGTTGGATGCGCAAGGCGTCGGTGTGCTCCGGTCAAGAGCATGTTGCGCGTCGGCACTGGGTCCTCAAATGCATTGCCAACGAACGTGCCAACTCTGCTCAGAAAATATTGCATGGACGACGGGCCATAGTACGATGTCGTGTGCTCTGAGCGTGCAGTCGCTAGGAAAATGCCTTCCCATCGGCCAGTCTCTGCAATCCTGAAGGGATGGGCTATTAGGGGTGTCGCAGCGGCTATTGCCGTGGACGGAGAAAGCTGCGACAAGCTGGTGATATCAGTCTCTGCATCTGCCTCTCTTTCAACCTCCAGTTGTCGGATCCGCTCTTTGAGTCGTTCGATTTCTCTGCGCGTGTCAGCCAGGGATGTGCTTCTACCAGATCCTGCCATCGCCCGTCGTGGGCTCACCTCAGTGCTTGTGGAAGAGATCGCGGATTCTCTGCCCGCTCGTCAATACACGCAACGCCGCTCTTTTGGCACGCGCGACAGGGCCGTTCAAGGTCGCATTTCACTCGGCGGGTCCGACACCAATCACAGGCCCGCGACACTTGCTTGCGGATACCGCCGGGCCGTGGAGTGTGCTGTGAAGACGCCGTCACAGTTGCCATGTTGAGTGTTGAGTCGGAATGCGGCTTGGTGTCGTGGAAATGTATATTGGATTGTGCTTTGATTAATCGTGTGCCATGCCAATTGTTCGGAATTTTCAGACATTACGACATTTCGAAAAGCCGGAGTTTTCGGAGTTCATCATCAGTCAGCGGCTCCACTCCAAGGACAACCGAAAAGTACCCTTTTTGGTGCCAGACACTAAAACGGCCCTCATTGAAGAAAAGCAGTTGTCTGCTTGATGGAATGCCGCCACATATCAAAGCCGCCACTACTGACGACACGACATACCCCGGAGATAAATTTAAGGTCCATATTTTGACAGGCCAGCTTATCATGTCGACAACGCATTGGCGCTGTGGCCCGAAACACCACGGTGTTCGACGACACGGACATCGCTCCATCAGTTGATAATATCCTCGTGGTTGCCGGCCGCCAAGACGATATGCTGATCGGGGACAAGTTGGCTTGATGAAGGAAAGGAGATAGTTGTAGCTTGATGTGTTAGAAAGAGAGATGAAGGGAGCAGTCTAGGTGAAAGCTGGGCGAAAGTCCGGGATGTACAAATGTTGTTTGTTCTTGACGAGAAAGACAGCAAAATCCGCAGTTTCGAGTTTTATGGATTGTCATTCTCGTAAGTCTCTGTTGAAGCAATGGAGATTGTACAGTCTACGCACAAAGTCCGTGTTTAGGAGCTATTTTGGGGCTCTGAATTTTGTGTGCACCGTCTTTACGCCCAGGCGAGCGTTGCCAAATGCTTCTGGAGCGACCTAAGCGGCGGAGGCGAGCTGGATTGCAATATTTCCACAGAGTCCACAAGTCCACAACGAGTCCACAATGCTAACAGATCAGCGTCCAAAAGTCGTCACTGTGCTTCGAAACGGGTCTCTTCAAACACATTTGGAGAACAGAATAAAACAAACTCGACATAAACCAAGCTCTTCTTAACCGCACAATATATCCCGAGCTTCTATTCGACGACATCTTCCCCATTCACAACCCTCCATCATCAATGCAACATCGATCCGTCCTGGAGTAGCCATGACCGTTTCTCTTTGTTGGGTCACTGTTTTGGTTTACCATTTTTGTCCACGACCCCCCCCCCCCCCCCACCCCCCCCCCCCAAAAACTGCACAGCACACGACACAGGATTTACATTTACAAGCATGGCACACCTTGCCCCAATCCGAATTGCCAGCGGTGTCATCGCCGGTGTGCACTCTGCCTAGAACAAGAGCATCACCGTCTACCGTGGCATCCCATATGCAGCATCCACAGCCAGTGAGAACCGTTGGCGGCCACCACAGCCAGTCGAGGCCTGGGAGGGTCTGCGCGTGGCCGACAAGTTTGGGCCAGTCTGTCGCCCATGTCCGTCTGCGAAAATGTACTAACATATAGCGAAGACTGCCTTTCAGTGAACGTTTAGACACCCGTGCCCTTAAATGAAACTACTACAAAAACCGAAAAGACACCCGATAAGAACACGAATCTACTAGTGTTTATATGGATCTACGGCGGGCGGTTCACCAGCGGCGCCGGCTCGGATCCGCAATTTGAAGGCACCGGGCTTACTACGCAAGGCCGGAGAGCAGGTATACTTCGTAGCTCAGTATTATTTTTAATATATGGCTCTAGAAAACGGAAATTACTTCCGCACCACCGTTGCCTCACTACCCACGAAGATGACCTCGGTCTTCTTAAAGTTCCACGGCTTAATCTTCGCCTCGTATAACGCATCAATCTCAGCGAAAGACCTGCCCTTGGTCTCGGGAACAAAGAACCAGGTCATAATGGCCGAAAGGAAAAGCAACGAGCCGAAGATAAAGCCAGCTTTGCCACCGAGATTTGCCTCATCGGGGTTGACGATGTAGGGCAGGACAAAGGACCAAGCAGTACCGGTTACACCTGTCATAGCTGTGCACAGAGCCTGAGTGTGAGTACGCAGGCGAGATGTGGGAAGTTCGGTAAGCGACTGTCCAGGCCAAGGAGCCGATAGTTGCTTGATAAACAACGCTCCAGACAGCCAAGAAAGCAATAAGTGCCCAAAGCGCTCCTTTACCGGGGATAACGGCCATGACACCAACGAGGATGAGAGTGACAGATAGGACAATGAGGCCTTTAAATGTTAGACACATAGATATAAACAATAGACGTCGGGGGGTGCCAGGGGGGGGGGGGGATTAGACTCACCGACCACGGCTGTGACTCTGCGGCCGGCCCTATCAACCAACAGCCAACTAATCATGTTACCTGCAAGCATCGCTCCAGTCAAGCCAAAAGTGACATTAAAAGCGAGCCCGGCATCCACACCGGCGAGGATCAAGAAGTAGGTCATGTAACCCAAGACCCAGATACATCCCGAGTTCTGTTGGGCAGCGAAGAGACTCACAGCACCGACAGTTCTCCGCCAATTCTTGGTATCGAAGCACTGGGCAAAGCTTGCGGCCTTTTGTTCTTTTGCTGTTTCAAGATCCTGGTCAATTCTGGCCAAGAACTTATCGATATCGGCATCGGCGCCATAGAGCTTCGTAATGGCCGTCTTAGACCGCGCAACGTCCCCCTTAGCGACGAAGAAATAGGGAGATTCCGGGAGAAAGGGTAGAAACATGACAGCGACGGCAGCAAATCCCCACTGGACGGCGAAGAGAGTGCGGTAGGACTTATTGCCTGGTAACACTTCTGCGTTTTTCAAGACAGCGTATCCAATGAGTTGGCCGAGGCAGATGCACCAGTTGGTAGCAGCGGTTACGACACCCCGTAGGCGAAATGGTGCGACTTCGGCACAGTAAGTCGGAGCGATGGTGACGAACATTCCAAGGGGAAGGCCTGTCATTAACTTGCTGCCGAAGAACATGGGAAGGTTTCCGTCGGCATAGAACTGGAGGAAGACACCGGTGACGGTAAAGACTAGAGCATGTCAGCTTCCTGAAAAAAAGAAAAACAACAACGACACAATAAAACAACTTCTCACCATAGCCCATCGCCAATGCGGCGCGTCTTCCCCATCTCTTTGCAAGGAACGTTGCCGGCGGGCCACCGATGAGAAGGCCGATCGTAGAGGCGGCGGTAAAGGCCAACTGCCACTTTGCCGGAAGCACGTAGTCTCCTTCGTACGGTTGCCCGAAATCCTTTCGAAACTGCTCCATGGATAGCACAATCTGTGAAAGAGATGTTAGTTTCATTAAATAAGCGGAGACAGATCAAGACATACACCACTGGCCAGGCCATCATATCCCCACATAATGATTGTGAATAACATATAGGCGCCTAAATAAGCGGAATTAGTCAGATGGATTCCCTGAGACGATCACAAGTGGGGACACGAACACCAAAATGCGGGCTTCTTGTTTGAAAGCAGAGCATGGATCTTGCTTTCATAACGATCGACATCAGAAAGCCCAGCATCCGCCAGCTTGGTGTCGTCCACGTTAGCATCGTCCACGTTAGTATCGTCCACGACCTCCTCGTGGCTGACCACCTCGATCTCAGAAGGTTGTCCCATGTTGAAAAAAAAGCCGACGATTGTCTGTTTCTTCAGGGTGATGCCGTTTTTTTGGATTTGTTTTTGGTATTTTTTAAGAATGATACCAAAATCAAAAGACATCTTCTCTACGGATTGTCAAGAGGTAAACAAAGAATTTTATACACGAGCAAAAAGTCAGCCCGCTCTCTCGGGTTTCTTCTTTCCCACCCCCGCACTTTTTGGTCGCGTGGAGGTATGCGGGGTACAGGGTTGGCAGTGGATCAATCTAACCTTAAAAAGTAGACGCTGGCCGCTACGATGGTAGCGAAACGGAATTAACAGCATCAGAGTGTCGTGATTTTGATGCTAGACATGGAAAAGTCCCATTATCTCCAGCGAGACCGAGACCGAGAACGAAAGCGACAGCGAGTGCGAGATGCCAATATTTTCCACGTTCTATCACGAGGCTATCACCAACTCCAAATGTGAGCAACTGTTCGATCGCGTGTAAGAGTGCAAGGTTCATCTATTCGTTTTGTGCAGGTCTAAGGTATCGCCAACTTTGAATTCTGCTTAAATTATCCTCCAGTAAAAATCTTTCGCGGGGTAAGTCTCTTTATCATTGGCGGGCCTTGGAAACGCCGGCCATAAAACGCTTGTCTTCCGGTTTCTGGACACTTTCAGCCCGCTGGTTCGAGCACACAATCGCTGACCTGAAATATTTTACAATGCTTGTCACATTCAACAACCCAATCATCCCTGGGTTCGCGCTAAATCCCTCGATCATCTACCATGAAGAATCGGACACCTACTTCCTGGTTAATTCTTCGTTTCACGTCTTTCCTGCGATTCCCGTTTATGCGTCTAAAGGTCTTCAATGTTAAACACAGATAGGTTAGTTGTATGCTGAGCTGCCTTTTTCAACGATTGGACAAGGACTGATGGAGATCTAGGAAATGTCCTCAATAGACGTGAGCAGGTTCCTTTGGAAGAGGTGACCACCAATGTCGTCAAACTCGACACTGGTAAAACATTGGTGGGAACTGCAGGGTTGATGGCTCCGACCCTGAGATACCACGACGGGACTTTCTACATGATTAGCACCAACTGTGCCATTGGTCCATCTGGTATCAACGCCGTCAACTTTTACGTTACGACACAAGACATATGGTCAAACAAATGGAGCCAGCCCATCGAGTTTGACCTTGCCGGCATAGATCCCAGTCTTTTTTTGACGACGACGGACGCGTTTACGTTCAGGGCTCATAGCGCATTAGCCCGGTCGATCAGCCGACTTGCACCATAAAACAGTTTGAGATCGATATCAAGACTGGCAAAGCGCTCTCAGAGGCCAAGGAAATCTGGTCTAGGTTTGCAAAATACGACTCAGAAGGCCCACATCTGTGTGAAAAAGATGGATGGTACTATCTCGTCATCGCGGAGGGCGGCACATTCGAGCATCATCTCCTCTCCGCAGCGCGCTCAAAGTCTCCATGGGGTCCTTTCGAATCCTATGCGAACAACCCAATCCTGACAGCAGACGGCAAGGACGAATACATCCAGCACACAGGCCATGGGGACATCTTCCGGGGCTGTTACGGCCAGTGGTGGGCCGCGGTCCTCGCGGTGCGGAAGCGGGATGGTCGCTATCCGCTCAGCAGGGAGACCTTTTTGACTCCCATCAGCTGGCCGACAGAAGGATGGCCTGAGTTTGCACAGCCAAAAACGCAGTTCACTCGCGAGGTCGAGTCCTGAGAGCCTTTGCGCATCAAGCAAGATCCGTCTGTGGATGTCATTTTCATAAGAAACCCGGTGGAGGAGGATTACAAAATATCGGCAGACAGCCATGACATCTCCATACGAGCGAGCAGTTCTGATTTCTCCACACCAACGGGCCCTTCCTCGTTTGTTGGTAGACACCAGAGGGCGCTTGAGAGCATCACAGCAGCGACTCTGATCCTCGGCCCGGAAGTCGAAGCTGCTAAAAAGGACCTCTCTGCGGGCCTGGCGGTGTACAAGGATAGCTGCCGCCATGCCTTGCTATATTTTGACTACGCCACGTCCTCTGTGGTCTTGAGCATTTTCAACCGGGTGAAGGATGTAGCTGCTGTTGTAAAAAACACTGCTATAGAGCGGCCCTCGAGCATTGAATTCAAGATTGAGACGACGGAGGAGGCGTACTCGTTTTTTTGCTGGCCAGGGGAGAGGGACTGGGCGGAAATTGGGACAATGGACTCGATAGAGATGACGGCCCGTGACTTTACGGGGCCGATAGTTGGAATTTTTGCACATGCAAAGGGAAATGCTCAAGGGCAGTGGGCTGTATTCAGAAACTTTGAGTAGAACGACGGCAGGAGGGGAATTATACACCGGGTACTGTAAAATGTAATATCTCGTATGTCGCGTTTCAAGTCTCAATGATCGCGGAGTTTCGAGATTTATTTAAATTATCATGTAAGCTTCTCTTGAAGCTTTTTTTTAAAAAAAAAATTAAAAAATTGGCGAATCTTCCATAGTTTCAAAACGATATGTAAATACGCCATCAATTTCTTTTTTTCGGAGACAATATGAAAAGAAGAAGAAAAAAACTCATCTCCAGAAGATAATTCACATGAAAAGGAAATTCGGGCAAAGCTGCTCCCGCAAGCGGATCGGAGAAATCATGTCCGGGGGAGAAGGTCGGGGAAGGCAGCTCGTGCAGGTAGCTCGGTCTCGGGAAGTTGTATGAGTCCGATAACAAGCACAACACTCTTTCTATAAAGGTCCGTCTAGGTCACTCTTCAACGGCTTCCGAAGTCCCCCACTCCACTAAGACATCCCGCTTCTCTACAAATTTGCTCCCATCAAGGCCACAAACCAGGCGTGCGGCGGTTTTGATTGCTACCACAAGCCACCACAACGATCCAACCGAAACAACAAACAAAAATGTCGACGTCGGCTCAGTACCTCGTCGCCTCCCACAAGGATGAAGAGGAGGCTGCCAGATCAGACCCTTTATACACCACGCCCGTGATCGACAGCAGCACCGCCGAGTCGACACCAGTCCCCCATCAGAAGGTCGTCGGTCACTTTCAAGGCACGGCAATCTACTTCCACATCTACCTGCCCCCCAAAGACAAGTGGCAGGGCCGTTTCTTCCACCACGTCTACCCTCTCCAAAAGCCCGAGGCCCCAGAGAGTGATGTCGGGTTTGCCGTCGACAGCGGCGCCTATTTTATCCAGACGACCGGAAGCATGGGTTTCCGTGCCGACATGGCTATCGCCAAAGTGTCCAGGACGATCGCGGGAGAGTTCTATGGTGACAAGTCCCGACGCATCTACGGGTACATTTATGGGAGCAGTGGTGGCTCATTCATGACCATTGGCGCCATTGAGAATACGCAAGGCGTGTGGGACGGTGCTGTTCCCATTGTTGTAGCGATTCCGGCTGCTCCCATCAAGAATCAGGCGATCCGTGCTCTCGCGACTCTCGTCCTCCGTCCCAAAGCTCGCTACATTGAAGATATGGCCCGTTTTGGAGTTAGCGACGAGTTGCTGGCCGAGCTTAATGACCTGGAGAAGGCCATCTTCACCGAAGCGACAAAGATGGGCATCCCTGTCCGATCTTGGAGGAGTTTGAGCCGATGGCGGACCCGGTCAGATCAACGGTCTCGTGAATATGGTGAAGCATTTTGATCCGAGCTATGTTGTCGATTACTTCAGCAAGCCGGGCTATTTAGGCTTCGACAAGTCCCCGCTGGGTGATATTATCCGGGCGAACGTCATTAATCACAGCACGACCATTAGCAAAGTCACAAAGAACGCTGATGGCTCATCTCTCGTCATTGAACTGGCTGCTGCGGCGCCTCAGTCTCGGTTTCCAAGCACGCTCGACTTTACCCTGCTCAGCGCCGATGGGAAGTCGGAGACCGGTGCGGTCAAAGGCCTCATTGACGACTCTGGGAAACGCTTCACCGTATCGACAGAATCAACTGCTCCTTCAGTCCTCGAATCGGTCGCCGATGGACTTCCAGTGCGCATCGACAATCGCTGGTACATGTCCATGCATTCCTACCACCGCCACACCATCCTAGCATCAAGCCGTTTCCACCTGTCGACGTTGGATCAGTTCGCAGACGCCGACGGAAAGCCCTCTACCCGCAACGAGACATTGATTCAAGTCTCAAATCCTCGGTCCTGACCAGTGGCGGCGGCACACACACCGGAAAGGTCAACTACAAAACCATTTCTGTCTGCACACTAGTCGACTGTGATGCCTTTAGCTTTCAAGCCGACTGGTATGTCCAACAAGTCAAGCAGTCCCTTGGCCCGGCCTTCCACGACAACTTCCGTATCTGGTACATTGACAGCGCAGATCATCACTGCGGCGCCATTAATCCTGCGAAAGAGTACCGTCTCATCGACTTCACCGCCACGTACCACCAAGCCTTGCGCGACTTGAGCGCTTGGGTTGAATCAGACATCTCGCCACCAGAAAGTACCCAATACGAAATCTCTGACGGTCAAGTCTTCGTCCCGCCAACCGCCTCTGAACGCCGCGGCATCCAGCCCATCGTCACGTTGACCAGCAATGGTCTGCCACGCATTGACGCTACAGTCGGCGAGAACATTCCCCTCAAAGCGCACATTGAGGTCCCGCCCAACGCCGGCAAAATTGTCTTGGTTGAGTGGGACTTGAATGGTACTGCAACTTTCACGAGCGCCGAGTTCGACACGACGGCCGGAACGGTGCTTGATGTTGAGACTGTTGCAAAGTATGAGAAAGCGGGGATTTATATCCCCAACGTCAAGGTTGTTGCCCAACGGAACGGGAATGCGCAAACACCGTATACGCGGATTAACAACCTGGGCAGAATGGTTATTGCTGTTAAATGATAAGTTGAAACATAATTGACTAGCTATGTCGAAAAGCGGTATCCGTTATGGCGGGTATATATTAATATTATATATAAATAAAGACACAGATTAAATTTACTAAAGCAGTACTTAACATATTTATATAGTTATATTTTATACTTTCTAGTATGTTACTGGGCCTTAATGTTCGGTTTACGAGTTTATGGGTTTTATCTCGATCAAACATCCGATCAAGATGAATAACGTGTTGCCACAGATCCTGATTAAATATCCGATCATGATCACTCACGTGCTGCCACGGATCCTGATCAAACATCGATCAGGATCACTGTTACGAATATGGCCCCCACGGCCTCACCAACAAACCAAAATAACACAGCCGACCCCTCAACGCGTACGGAGGATAGATAATGCGACCGACGCGAGCGGCGGTGCTGTTGTGGCTGAAAGGCGACCCTTTCAGAACACAAGGCAAAGGACCAACCAGGAACAACCAGACTGACTAATCAGGATGGAGGAACTATTTCTGAAATAAGGGAATGAAACATACGAGATATAAATATAAGATCCGTAAACGGGCACGTAAGTGAGCCTAATCGAATATTTAATCGAAATGAAACCCCGTAAAATGCGTAAAACGAACACAAAGGGCCCAGTAACAAACTGCACTAACACCTAAGGATAACGCGACCGAGGGCGAGAGCGAAAGCGAAAGCGAGACCTTCCTTCAAGCTTAAATATCTTTCCGTTCATTTTCTCTTATTCCTCTACGGCCGCCGACGTATAAGTTTCCCGATATCAGCTAGTATTCCACTTGATTTCCTAAAGCGAATCATCGCTTATTCCCACTCTGGATTGTTGGCCGCGTTACCAACCAGTCGACATTCAGTGAGTATTCCCCCGCCCTTTTTTATTGACATCTCTCCTCACTATGTGCCTTACTCTGCTTGGTACCTCCATCTGTACCCCTCTTCCCTCCCAGCCAATGGCGTCTTTGTCCACGTTGGTCTCGTCTGGAGATCCCCAGAGCTACCCCAACCACCCACACCTCCGCAATGTGGGTCCAGGCACGACACAGCTGTTTGTTGACGGCAAGCCATTTCCCATTTTTGGAGGCGAGCTGCACAACTCGTCCCTCAGCTCGGCTCAGAGACAAAGGCCACGTCAATACGCTGCTGGGCAGTACCACGTGGGAAGCCATCGAGCCTGTTGAAGGTGTCTTTGATTTTGCCGAGCTCGACAAGGTGGCTCTGGATGCGCGGCAACACGGCCTCCGTCTGGCCCTGCTGTGGCTTGGCAGCTACAAGAACGGCATGAGCACATATGTGCCGCGCTGGGTCAAGACGAACCACGGACGGTTTCCACGATGCCATGTTCTCAAGGCTGGTGGCGTCAAGCAGGCCGTCGAGATGGTCTCCCCCTTTTCCCGCGAGGTACTCAACGCGGATGCCAGAGCATTCTCTGCTCTGATGACGCACATCCGCGAACTGGATGAGGAATACAGTATAGCTATTATGGTCTAAGTAGAAAATGAACCGGGACTGCTGGGCGATTTTCGTGATCGCTCGTCAATGGCCAACCAAGAATTTGAGAAGCCTGTCCCTGAGGAGCTACTGAAGTGTCTTGCTTCATCGCCAACCCATCCAGCATTTCAAGAGCGATTTTGTGCCATCCCTGAACGCGGCCAGCACTCCTGGGAGGGTGTCTTTGGCAAAGGAACACCCCGCAAACGAGGCCTTCATGGCGTACCATATCTCCAAGTTTGTCAGCCACGTGGCCGCTGCCGGAAAGCAGGCCTACCCTCTGCCCATGTTCACCAACGCTTGGCTCAATGCAGACCGGACGTCGTATGGAACATTACCCCAGAGCGAGGGAGGAGGTGGTGCAGGTGCCGTCAGCGAGGGGAATGTCCGCGGGAAGCTACCCATCGGGAGGAGCTGTGCCGCACATGCTGGACATTTGGCGGTACAATTGTGGGGCCGTTCTGGAGTTTTTCTCGCCAGACATCTACACGTCCGACTATATGCTTTGCCTGCAAGACTACCAGATCGGGCACCCCAGCAACATCCTTTTCGTTCCAGAGCAGCGCCGTGATGCATATGGCTGCAGACGGCTATGGCCGGCCTATGCGAGGAGTGCTCTGGGCTGCAGCCCGTTTGGTATCGACACGGCTGACCTCGGTATCGTTGGACGGGAGTACCATCTGCTGTCCCAGATTCAGCACCTTCTCCTGTCGACCACTGCTCAAGACCGGCTGGATTTTTTTTTTGACGATGAAGACGAGCTGCATATGGAGCAGAAACGCGGGGGCGGCCCAGCTCCCGAGCTCTGGGTGCATCGTTTTGACAGCGTCAAGGTGTGTGTGAGGCGAGCATTTGTATTTGGAAAGAAAGGACCTGGCGGCGGCATGATTATTCATCTTGGCGGGTACAAGTTCTTCGTGGCTGGTTATGGATTGAATGTGGCGTTCAGTAACGCCTCTCACGATGCAACTTTTATCGGTCTCTTGGGTGTCGTCGAGAAGCAGGCGCTGGCCGGTGGCGAGTTGGCCACTTTGCGTTTATTGAATGGCGACGAGACCAGGGTCGGCAACTCGGTCAATATGCCCAACGAGAACCCCGACTATGGCAACAATCCCATCCCGGTCACTATCCCCGCAAGGACGGGCTTGGCCGAGGTCGAGATCTACAAGCTGTACGAATCGTCCGCGGATGTTTAGCTCTTAGATATTTGACGATATTTAGGGACCCAGGCGGGGTACAATGTTACTGGGCCCTTAGTGTTCGTTTTACGTATTTTACGGGGTTTTATTTTAATTAAATATTCGATTAGGTGTAAAGAGAAACGGCCTTACCGTAGGGATGGCTTGGTGAAGATGAAGATGGCACAGAACAGAAGGTAGAAGGTAGGTAAAGCTTCGATTGGTAGACTTTCACTTGTCGAACAGTCTAAGTCCGTTGGGCAAGATAAAAGGTGTTTTACTTATACAATCACCTCGCCCTTTATAACCGATTAGCCGTCACAAACCGAAGTGAAGAGTTTTCACTTGGCCGATACGGTTCCGATCGGTCGGCGACTTCTCTTCGTATTCCTATTAAATCGGGCATACGAAGAGAAGGGTTATGTGTAGGACAGGGCTTGCCTGGGCCCGGAGGTTAGGTGCCTGAGCCCTGTCTTTTACGATGACTAAGCCTTCTTACGAATCTTCTTACAGATATGTTCTTTGAGTTTATGTGTTATTGTTTGTTGTGTGTGTTAGGAGGCGTGTGCCCGGAGCTCTATTTCGCACCCGCCCTCAATAGGTTTATATTTTAGATAATCGGTATTAACGTAATAGTCTACCCATAGAGACCGTACAATCACATCTTACCACCTCTCTCACATTATACTAACTGACCGACCTTATGGCTTCTCCAAACGGCAGTGCATTTCATGCACAAGCTTTCTTAACTATCTCCCTCAGCTGCTCAGCTTCTGCATCCCAACATATTCCCAGTACCTCCCATGCATCGCCATCAGCTCGGCATGGGTGCCCTGTTCCACAACGGAGCCGTTGTCGAAGACGTAGATGCGGTCCGCGTGTGCGATGGAACTCAGCCGGTGGGCCACCGCGACGATAGTGCGGCCCTCGGCCGCGGTGGCCAAGGCTTGCTGAACCACCTGTTCGGAGCGCGAGTCGAGCGCAGAGGTGGCCTCGTCCAGGAGCCTGCGGGTTGTGTTAATTAATTACCTGACAGCCGTCGGATGGGATGGTACAGAGAAAGGATAAGAAGGGAAGACAACGAGGACATCGAGGGAGGGAAATGGCACGTACAGAACCTTGGGATTGCGCAGGAGCGCGCGGGCCAGGACGAGGCGCTGCTTCTGGCCACCCGATACCTGGCTGCCGCGTGGGCCGATGAGGGTGTTGATGCCTTCGGGCAGGGATTCCTATTATCCCTCGTGTAAGCTGAGAAAACAAAAGAAAAAAGGAAAAGGGTTTCGGATAACGAATGGAGGGGGTCGGCTTACAACGAACTCCCAGATATTGGCATCGCGGCAGGCTCGCTCAATGTCGAGCTCGTCCACCTCTTCGTCGCCAATGACGTTGTCCTTGACGGACCCGCTGTACAGCACGGCGTCCTGCTCGACGATGGCCAGCTGGTGGCGGTATCCCTGGAGGTGAAGCCGGCGGATATCGCGGCCGTCAGCCAGCACGAGGCCAGCGCACGGGTCGTACAGGCGCTCGAGGAGGTTCAGCACGGAGCTCTTGCCGCTACCGCTGGCGCCGACAAGGGCGATGACACGGCCGGCACCGGCCTGGAGAGACACCTGGGCGAGCGCTAGGGGTGCGGGTGCCGCTGCCGTCTTGCCATCGTCAACGTCGCCGTCGTCTGAGGGAGAGGGATAGGCGAAGTCAACGCCGCGCAACTCGACGTCGCCTGCCAGGTCGTCCGCGTTGTCGCCGGCGTCCGCGTCCACGTCGATGCGGGGGATCGTGGCCAACAGGCGGCGCAGCTGACTTACGGCCTCCTGGGCGCCGGCCAGGTCTGGTGCGTACGAGAAGACGCCGCCGGCCGACTGGGCCGCGTACGTGGTGGCGACGTAGCAGATCAGAAAGCTCTGCACCGTATAGCCACCGCCGCCGGGTGCGGGCAGCAGCCGGGTCCCACCGTACCAGAAGAGGAGAGCCGAGCCGAGGATAATGATCGATTGACTCGTGCCGTACAAGAAGGCCACCAGGAAGTCCCGCGCGAGGCCTGTGCGCGCCTCGTCGCCCAGCTGCGCGCGGTACCGCTCGGCTACGGCGTCCTCGAGCCCCAGCGCAGCCACCGTGCGCGCCCCGCGTACGGCCTCGGACACGACCGCGGCGGCCGTGGTGTCCCGCATGTTCTTGGCCTCGAGCTCTGTCAGGATGCGGTAGCGCGCGTAGCCCGTCGAGAAGACGAACGGCATCAAGCTCGCTGAGACCAGGCCTAGCTTCCAGCCGAACGACACGGCGACGATGAGGCCGGCGACAATGGCGAAGACGCTGCCGAGGACATTGCCCAAGATCGCGCCACTCAGGCCGTTCAGCCGGTTGGCCTGGACCGACAGGAACGCCGTGAGTTCGCCGGCGCTGTTGCCTGGCCGGGCAAAGAACGCCATATCCTGGCGCAGGATGGTGGCGAAGGCGACGCTGCGGACGCGCGCGACCAGGCGCGACGAGGCATATGCGAACGACAGGTTCTGCACCAAGTATGCGAGTAGTATGACCCAGGCGAGAAGGAACTGCATGCCGGCCCAGAAACCGACGCCGTAGCCGCCAAGCGTCTTGCCGGGGTCCGTGAAGCCGAGGACCATGTTGCCGAAGAAGATGGCCGTGAAGGGGTAAGCAAGACCGGTGAAGGCGCTGCCGACCAGCCCGACGGCCATGACGCCCTGCTCTGGCTTGTTGAGGCTCCAGAGAAAGCCGATCGATCTCATGCGGGAACTAACCTCGTCTTGCTTCTGGGCCTGCTCGCTGGCCGATGCCTTGGCACTCTGTTTCTGAAGCAAGGCAGCCGCCTCGACGTCCTTCTCGCCACCGGACAAATCGCTGCCTTCTCTACCTTTAGGCACATCGGTGCTGTGTAGGAGGTTCTGGTCGCCGACAAAGGAGGCATAGGTGCCGCCCTTGGCGAGGAGCTGTTCATGCGTGCCCTGCTCGGTGATGGCCCCATGCTCCATGACAACGATCTTGTCTGCATGCTTCACGGTCGACAGGCGGTGGGCAATCACAATAGTTGTGCGTCCTGTCTGCCTGCCGCTCAGCTCGAGAGCCTTTTGCAGCCTTGCCTCGGATTTTGTGTCGAGCGCTGCGGTTGCCTCGTCGAGAAGTAGAATCTGGGGATTGCACACCACGGCCCGGGCAATGGAAATTCTCTGCCGCTGGCCGCCGCTGAGAAGCCCGCCAATCTCGCCGACCAGCGCTTGGTATCCAGAATGGAATTGCATGATGAAATCGTGGGCGTCGGCTGCCTTAGCAGCGTCCTCAACAAGCTTTTGCTTCGTCTCTTGGTCCGCCTATACGAGCTGTTAGCCAAATAAATCAGGGACGACAGAGGAAATGGACACTTACATTTTCATACTCGGTTCCGACGAGTCCAAACGCGATATTCTCAAAGACAGTCGTGTTGAAGAGGAAGGAATCCTGGCTGACCATCCTCATCTTTGAGCGAAGCCACCGGAGATTCAAGTCCTTTACGTCGTGACCATCGATCAAGAGTTGGCCACGAAGGGGGGAGTAGAAGCGCTGGACAAGATGTAAGAGGCTGGATTTACCGGATCCTGACGGCCCGACAACAGCAGTGGTCTTCCCAGCCGGCACGTCGAGAGAGAAGCCGTTAAGGACCAGCTGGCTCTTGCGGGCAGGATAGACAAGCTTGACGTCCCTGAATTCAATGTGGCCCTGGACTCGGTCTGGCTTGGTGCTGTCGGGCGCATCGAGCAAGACGGTTGCCTCCCGGTCGATGACGGCAAATATGCGGTTGGCAGCAGCCGATGCCAGGCCAAGAGCCTGGAGATTCGGTGCGATGTTCCCAAAGAGAACGGCGCCGGTCATCATGGCGAACTGGACCGTGACAATCTGCGCAGTCGTGATGTCGCCGGCGTCGAGGAACAGGTGGCCCGCCCAGCAGGCCAGGGCAAAGGAGGACAGCATCATGCTCATCAAGCCTCCGACGAAGACACCCAAGAGGATCTTGGCCCTGAAGTCGGCTTGCATGGCGGGAACGAGGGACGCATCGTATCTCTTGGCGAACCGCTGCTGGGAGCCGTACGCGGCAACGTTGCGCATGGACGAAATGGCTTCCTCGGCAAACGACGCAGCAGAGGCGAACATGGCCAGGGCCGCTCCTTGTGCATTCTTCATCCGCAGGCCGACCACGACCATGAAGATGGTGACGACGATGGGCAGACTCAGCATGACGAGGGCCAATCTCCAGCTTCGAATAAAAGAGATAATAAGAGCGCAGACAAAAGTCGCCAGGCCCTGAAATATCAGGCCAACCTTCTGGGAGATTCCCTCTTGGACCACGTTCATGTCTGCGGTGATCTGGGTCGTGATCTCACCAGTACCAAGGGAGTCCAGAAAGGCAGCATTTTGTCTGAGCAGAGCCTCGAGGTAGGCAGCACGCATCCGTTGAGAAATCCTCTTTCCGGTCCAAGTGAAGCCGGCGAGGAATAGACTGTAAAAAACGAGGGCTCCAACACCTTAAGAAGTATGTTAACAGATTGCTTCGATCAGACAATTGTCACAGGAGTCCCCTACCAACATAAACAAAGTACAGGCACAGCTGGTTGACCTGGCTAGAAAACGACGCTTGGTTTGAGGCATCTTCGAGGTCCGAGAATTTCCCAATCAATGATCCGAGAACAATCTATAATTAGAGATAGATGAGGTTAGCACTAGCGGCAAATGAAAGTGATTCGGATGCCTTTCTCAAGAATCGCACCGTCATCAACGGCATCGTAGAACCAGCACCGCATGCCGCTACACCGCTGAAAATCATCACCAGGAGATCAAGACGGTCAGCATATCGATAGATAGCTCCGTATCCGACGGTGCTCGCGGGAAGATCGATCTGGCTGGAGAGGCAGGCGAGCTCGACCTCGTCCAGACCCAAGGGGTTGGGGTCGTCGCTGTCGGCTTTCTCTTTATGGAGGGACATGTTCGAGTCACAAGATGTTCAGGAGAGACTGTAGACTAGAATATAGAACTTAACCGGCGAGTTTAGCATGCGATCTGCTAAGAAATTATCTAGTGAATAGAAATAATATATGTAAGAGAAGGGGACAAGTCAAAGAGCACAAGTGTTGAATTGTGGGAATATAATTTGCAACAGATGGAATGGGCTGTAGAGGGGATTTAAGAACTCGAATTGAACCGTAATAGACCGGTGCAATAATGACAGCACAAAGTAATGAAAACGAATAGTAGGTTTTACCTATCTCGGAGACTCGTTTACAAAAACGAAGCCGGCGTGTCGCATTGAGCCCTCGTCAAATGAGCTGACCGGGATCCGGGACTCTGGATTTTGGTATGCCCTCGTTCAGGAACGAGGACGCATTAATCAAGCAAGAGATTCGTGGCATGTGGCTCGCGGATTCTGCCAGCATTGCTGCTTCCTGGTGCGCGCGATACACCTACGCTCAGATTGGCCTGTTTGCACACACGCCGCCCCTTGTGCTGCGAGAGTAATGGGAGACTCTCACCTGTTGGAGGCCGGACGCGACCACTACAAATGCCTAGACTGCACGACTTCCACTAGCCATGACTTGACAAACTGGACAGACACTACTTCACGTCCATGCAGTCTCTGCATGACCAGAGGTCAGCATTGTGAGCGACCAATTCATCGACATCCCGGTACTTGGCACGCTATCAGCCGCGGAATATGCAATCAATTGTCCAAATCAGTCGCCCATTTTTTGAGGCCGGAGTAATACAGACTGCGGAGTGGATCGATGTGATCTTCGATTCGTTGAGGAAAACAGATCGACCAAATTCTGGCCATATGATTAGTCCGCCGGCCGCATCTTACTTTGCGGCCCTCGTTTTCCAGAAAGGGAAACGAGGCAACTAACGAAGCCGTCCAATCCGCTCGTTCCCCCGCATCCGGGTAAGGTTGCATCATAAGTCTAAGCCACTTTTGGAAACACTACATGCGAGAAAATTGTCTACAAAAGCAATATCTTCATGACACGCCGCAAAACCGTCTCGTTGCTCAATCTCGTTATCGTTTCTCTTTAAACGAACGGAGGCCACCCCGAAGCGATAATCCGACCCCCGCTCTTCGTTTCTCTTAACGTCACCGATTGGTCCAGTCCATTGCTGCCCGAGGACATCCAAATTGTGCAGCTCGGACGGTAGCAGAGATTCACTTGCTGAGACTTTGGCAAAATGGCGAGCAAGGGCGATGCCGCTGATAACCCGGTGGGCATGTTCGTGGTCCTGCAGGGCTTGCAGGCGGTTGCTGACCAGGACCAGCCTCGGAGGAAGCGAGCGCATCGGAAGAGCAAGCAAGGTTGCGTCGAGTGCCGGCGGCGACGAGTCAAGGTTGGACGGGCGGCTGTTTCTCCCTGCTTTTTTTCTATCCTGCTAGCGTCCGCTAACTTCACTTTCTCTTTTCCAGTGCGACGAGAAAGAACCCTGCACAAACTGCGTCCGGCGCAAAGAGCAATGTCTGCGGCCGTCGGCGAGGGAAACGAACTTTGGCCGAAGCCTGTCCAGTCCACGCTTGGAGACAGACCCGGACCCGCAGGTCAATCTCTGGCACCTGGAGCTGTTCCATCACTTTGCGCAGGAGACGGTGGCAACTCTCTCCTTTCCAGACGTGTGGCCAAAGCTGCTGCAGCAGAGTTTCCATGTGAGTCGTGCCGCCCTGGCTCATGAATTCCGGACCCATGCCTCTACTGACAAAAACAACGGTAAAATAGGACGAGTGTATCATGTGGGCAATATTGTGCACTGCCACCTGCCATCTCTACACCCTCACTCCCCAAGATCCCAGGTACGTGGGCACGTCTCTGCAGTTTTTACCCAAGTCGCTCTACCTGTTCCGCCAGAACCTTTCGCGGCCCTTTACGAAGGAGAACTCGGACTCGCTGATGGGCTGCTCCATACTCATGAATTACATCTCCTGGACCAACCTCGACTTCCTCGATGGCCCAAACGGCGACGCCTCCGAAGGCTTGGATCTCTCGCGGGACCAGCTCTTCCTCCTCAGTCCGGGTGTCCGCCACGTCTACACGCAGGCCATGCCTGTCTTCATGGCCGAGCAGAGCGTCTTCCTGTCCGTCGCCTTCCAGCACCCGCGCCTCAACATCGAAGCTGCGCTCGCCCGGCACGGTGAAGACCCCAACCGTTACTTCGAGCCCCTCCTGCGTTGCTGGGACAGCCCGCGGTTCCAGGAGCAGTGCCGGACAGAGCAGCCCGGCGGGGCCACCCCAGCGGCTCGCAGTTCATGGCTGCTCTTCAACGAGCTCGACTTCGAGAAGGCCTGGGGGCGGATTGTCAAGTTGCTGTCCATGCAGGTGACAGCAGCAGCGACGGGTGGTACCAAGCCTGCGCCCACAACACCGCCCTGCACCACCACCACCATTTCGTCTTCTTCCTCGTTCACTACTGATTCCAGGCCCGGTACGCCAGCCTCGGCTTTTGTCCAGCCTTTTTTGAAAAAGATAGCAGCCGACAGCAACCCAAGGAGCCGATGGCAATGCCCGTTCAAAATGCCCCGCGGCGGTCCGGGCCCCGAGTCACTCGACCAGCAGATGCTGGCCGCCGAGCGCCAAGGCTACGAGCTCGTTGCGCGCTGCCTCTCGCCGATCCTGTGTTGCATCTCGTCCACCGCCGCGGACCCCTTCGTCAGCTTAGACGGGCCAGCAGATCGAGAACAGCAGAAGCTAGGCAGCAGCGGCGACATGTGCGCCGTACCCAACCAAGTCGACTTCCGGCGCCTCTTCTTCACGATTCCCGTCCTCTGCAGCGGGCCGTTTCTGCAGACGATGTTCCGGGGCGACTCGCGGGCCTTGCTTCTGCTCTTCCACTTTTACAGGGCGGCAAGAATACTGCTGTCAACAAAAGAGTCGTGGTGGGCTCACGAGAGGAGCAGGGTCATGGAGGGGCTGGTTCTCAAGGAGCTGCGGAACAGAGGGTTCACGGCTTGTCTTCGGCCTCGAGATAATGAGTAACGCGCATTTGCAAGTGCCACAAGGAAGGCATTTATATAGCGGTATAACGTGGTAACAATAGACGCTAAATACCTTGGCCCTAAAGCGGCATTGAGATTTATGTATCTAAGAAGAATTCTACCATAGACAATACAATTCATCCTCACTTTTGGTCATGTTGTTATTTGACATGATGTGATTACTCATCAATGGTAGGTGAACGCGCCGTCGAGCTCAACGGCCGACGCAACTGTTGCCACAAACAATGTTATGTTAGTGTTAGTGTTAGTGTTAGTGTTAGTGTTAGTGTTAGTGTTAGTGTTAGTGTTGTTAGTGTGTTAGTGTTAGTGTTAGTGTTAGTGTTAGTGTTAGTGTTAGTGTTAGTGTTAGTGT